>OZ026833.1:25693060-26386432 GCA_964023205.1 Lutraria lutraria
TTTACAATCAGTTAATACATAGACTTCAAAAAAGTGTCCTTTCTGACTGCTTGAAATAAAATTTCAGTTGATGAAATTAATCTTAAAAGTTTAGAACATTTAAAAAATAAAATGGAAGAAATAAAATTGGTCTAAGTTTGTCTATATCAGTATATTGCTACAAAATCACTCAATGAGGTATTGAATGAGTACTATTTATTAATTAATACCAACACATGTACTATTATTATATTTATCTATTTTAATGACATTCTAACTATTACAGACAACAAATATAAATATTCCTACCACATGTAGGTTCTGATGAAGACCAGACACCAGTAGATGAACATGTAGCTGTCTCTGAACCTAACATTGATGAACCAACGGCACATTCGAATGTGACTTGGGTATTGATACCATCAGTAAACGTGGTGTATGAACCATCTGTATCAGTTACTAATGTGGAACATGACACTGAAGATGAATATAGATGACTTATTCATATATATTTATAAGAATAATATTACAAATTAAAGGCATTTCAAAAATGTTGTTACTCATAGATGCTAGCATTTACCATGCTAGACTTAGGACTGTTTGTAACAGGAAAGTTTATTTTTTAGCTGGACCCATGTTGGCTTTTCTGAATTCATTACTACATTACAATCTGCTAACAAGATATCTGAATTAGCTGGATTAAGACTATGCCAGACAGCACCTTAAAAAAAATGCCTTGCTGTTATAATGTTCTACAATAAGTTGGGTCAATGACAACATAAAAATTACATTCTGTAAAATATAAAGCCAATTGTTAGCTGCTGTCATTGATTTGCTTATTAATAAAAATATTCAAGCAAAAATTGTAATCATATTGAAACTTTTTTCTGAACCATATTTAAAGACACAAGTTATATATGCTCAAGTTGCCCAACAGCGTATTTACCACATGTGGGAGGATTCCAGTTCCATGTTCCATCACTTCTACATTGAGTCCATGACTCTCCACTCATAGAAAACCCCGTTGTACATGTAAAATTGGCATATGTTGATATTCCATCCGATGACAATTGTACCGTACCACCGGTCACCGAATCCAAGGTATCACATGATACTGAAAAACAACATTATTTCAAAATATGTTTACACTTCAGTAATATTGAAACTTGAAATATAATTTGTTTAACTGATTAAAATACCATTGATATTATGCCAACACAATAAATTATACACATGTACAAGATTTCTTTTATATTCACATAGCCACCATGTACCTGGTGGACTTTGTATTTCAGCATGCACACACACAAACAAGACATAATTTACTATCTATATTCTATAACATCCTGTAAATGATCTATATGGTAGATCTACGTAAAAAGTAATTACCCGAATAACTGTACGTCTAGAGGAATTCAGACCGAGTGATGGAACTCCATACGTATGCTTTTTATTGATAAGACAATTAATTGTTTTAATATGTCAGACAAGTCTTAAATAAATAGAAGCTTCTGCAGAATCTCAGCAGAATATATATCATAACAACATATTATCAACAAGGTTGGTTTCTGAAGCACAATGCCCCACAGGGTGACCTTTGACCTACTGACCTTAAAATGCACAGGTCCTGTTGAGGTTGTCATGAGGAACCAACATATGAAGTTTGATGACTGTGGGTGGAAGTATTTTAATTGATTTTATAGGCAAGGTTAATGTTTGGTACAAACAGACAGACAGACAAACAGACAGGCCAAAAACAATATACCCCCCATCTATTGATATAGGGACATAAGAATATATATATTATACACTGTATCATTTTCCAATAAAAGTATACAGTTTTATTTACCACATGTTGCTTCCTGTCCACTCCAGCCACTTTCATCATTGGCACAGTTTCTGTCTGTGGCACCATTTAAAGCAAACCCAGAGTTACATGAATAAGAAGCAGTCAGTAGATCAGCGGAAACAGTAACTGCACCATTGGCAAATGATGAAGGAGTATTACAAGCTATGGATAAAGAAAAAGTAAACATATTTAAATTGTTTATGAACATTTTCGAACAAATTAATCTGCATGTAGGAAAAAAATTTCATAACCATCAGTTGAGAAATGGCCTTAAGTTTGTGTTCGTACCGAACAACAAAAACCCTGAAATGGTATGGTATGGCTTTTATAGATGATGCAAACTTTATGATTATTATACTCACCACAGGATGGCTGGATATGATCCCAACTCCCATTTTTCAGACAATATCCTTCACTGTCGCCAATTAGATAATATCCAGACACACATGTATATGAAGCTATGCTACTTGAACCGTTTGTAGATACAGTAACAGAGCCACTGTCTGGTGCATCCAGATCATCACATTTAACTGGAATATAGCATGGAAAAGATTAGCAATATATAGCAGTGCAATTTGCTTAGATATAGCACACCTAGTAATGTCTTTTGATAAAAGATAGGTTAATATTTGTTCTAAATTAAAACATGAATTTCATACAATTATTAGAGTGTCCCGTGAACAATGAATTGAAATAGCAGTTTATTAATAAATACTTTTAGAAAAGACAGAAGATGCCAACATTTATTGTCAATATTTGTTTACCACATTCGACTGTGTCGGTACTCCATGTACCATCTGTATCACAAGCTAGTACATTGTTGTCAATGTTAAGTGAATATCCACTTCCACATGTAAACAATGAATAGGTTGTCTCTCCATCTGTGTATGTTGTATGTTCACCATTCAGTGGATCAAATGTTGACTGACATTGTACTGAAAGTAAGCAAGAATACCCATTGATTAAAAGTGAAAGGAAAATAATTAACACATGCATACAACTCTTTATGTTTTAATGAAAGAAAGCAAACGTACAGTGATATGCAGTTCATGAATCAAATTCCTAATAAAAGACTTCTGATTTTTGTAAAGGAGATATGCTTATTAATATTACTTAATAATAAACTGATGACTTAATTAGTAAAAAAATCTATCGCAGCACAAAGAAAAAAATCTACAAATATCGATGATATGTACTATCATCTGATCTCAATGTGAGAGAAAAAGCATTTTACCACAAGTTGGGTGATCTGACATCCAGCCCGTCCCATCCTGAAGGCAAGTATTATTTGATTGTCCATTCATTGTAAATCCAAGCTGACAATAATACTGTACAGACATGCCGCCATCTGATATCCATATACTACCATTAACTGGGCTGGACGGAGGGTCACATGCTGAAATAAATTTGAAGTTCTTCTTTACTATGTATTGAAATGTATGTCTTTAATTGCACACTTTAATATACTGTGAACTAGAAATTAGATAAAATTAAATGACACATACCACATGTTGTTGTATCTGTACCCCAAAGTCCACTCGCTTGGCAAGTAACATTTATGTTTCCATCAACATAGTACCCTTGGTTACATGAAAATGTTGCCATAGTGTTGACACCATTTGTTGAATATTCAATACTACCACTTGAAATGTCACTGATAGCATCGCACTGGACTGAAAAGATAAAATCATGTTACTTTCAACAGCTTTAGATACAACGGTATTGAAAAAACTAGAAGGCCTAATACATATTCACGTGAGTGCTCAAACTAATACTAGTAATGTAATCGAAAAGCCAAACATTAAACATCCAAAAAAATTACTTACCACATTGAGGATTACTGTTACTCCACGATCCATCAAATTGACAAGATACTGAATTGGTCCCGTCTAAACTATATCCTATATCACAGTTAAATGTTGCTACAGATGTCAGTCCATCAGTAACCATTGTAAAATCTCCATTAGCTAGAGCCACTAGAGATGGACACAACACTGGAAGAAATATATAATAGTACAATTCACTGTCAGGAAGTAAATATTGTGTGTTTCATACAAGGATGGTAGTTATAGAATCAGTGAAAGTTTGTTTTCAGCATTAGATAAGATCTTTCATCGAATGATATTATAATTTTTAATTCCCAGTTAATTTCTAATTGTATGACTTCTTATTAGCTGCAATTTCCATAGATGAAAGCGAATAACTAATAGACCTTTCTTCTTTGGGCATTACATCAACTCATTGATTATCAATACATGAATGTACAATAAATGCATGTAGTATTGTTGCATGATCTTCTTAAAGTGGGTAGCTGATATTGCGCTTGTTTTAAACAAGAGATAAACATACTCTTATGAGAATAATTTTGCCTCACTTTTTTTCACTTACCACAAGATGGCTGCTCCACAGACCATGTACCATTATCAGTACAAGTCAGGGAACCAGTAGTAGAAACACTTGTCCCAGAATCACATGACACTGACCATGTTGTTGTTACACCATCTGATGACATTTCACTAGTTCCATTTTCAACAGATGGTAAGGATGGACAGCCAACTGTTTTGGAATTGAGGGAACATAATGAACGTATTAGCGTTTTAAATTTATATTTTCAATAAATGAGATGGCTGAACAATAAAACAACAGGTGTTTAAATGATGAACATATGTTTATTTGCAAAAAATTAAAGTTCTGTTTATGCACGAAAAAGTTAATTTGAGTAATTTGGCCAATGACAAACATAAATGGCATTATTCCAGCTATATGAGTTATAAATTGTATAAGAGTATTACCACAAACAGGACTGGCCACATCCCATCCAGTACCGTTGTCAGCACATGTGGCAATGTGTTTTCCAACAAGCGTGAAACCAATATCACAGGAGAATGTTGTAGTCCTACCATTGTCTGTTTGTACATAACTACCATTGGCTGGAACGGTTGGTGCATCACACACTTAAAAGGAACCACAATACAAACTGATAGTAATTTACGTCACACTAGTATGGAACACAGTAAAAACTGTTTTTTGCATGCAGAGAAAACACATCATATAATGTTTTTACATTCCGTAGACGGAACAATCTAAGCATGAAATTTGTATTGACAATGTGCAGTCTGTACACTATATATTACACTTACCACATAGTGGCTCCTCAAAATCCCACGTCCCATCATCAGCACATGACAACACACTTTGGCCAAGGACATGATACTCACTGTCACATGTGACACTACTTTGTGATGTCACACCATTGGTTGTCATAGATAATGAACCACTGTTCACATCATTGAGATCATCACACTTTACTATAATAATAATCGAAATGATTAATTGGATTTGTGCAGTAATGGCGACTGATATCATTGCCATAGTATTGTCATTATTTCGCTTTACCCAGGAATGTTATGCGACTTTATAGTGGAATATGATCATGCTGATGTGGCATTTTTATAACTGCAACGCTGCCAACAGAGATATGTTTACGTACGTTTAAGTGTAAAGTTTACTTTTGTATTTTAAATACGACTTGTAAGTTGAACTAAAGGTTGAAATGATAGGAACTGTAACGTTTACCACATGTAGGTTCTGTGAAGTCCCAGTTGCCGTCTGTACGGCATGTCAGCAAGGATACACCAGACATAGTGTATCCCACATTGCAGGAAAAATTAGCTTTTGTTACACTATTTTCTGAATACAAATCTACGATACCACCAGTGGGAGCGGTCAATGAAGCACAAACATCTGAATAGAAATAGTGTAGTCTTAAATATGTCGGGTAATTGTAATGCTGTAAATTGATAGTGGCGGTATAATGATATGTATTGCTTTAATTCGTATAATCATATACATATAGCACAATGTATAGATAACAAAGAATTTTGACTGATATTAAGGCATAGAATGCCCATTGACATGCATCACGAACCAATCAAAATACGTTGCCCGCTACTAAATAATATTATATTAATCACTGAGTGACTGACTGCATAATGTATAGATATGTAAAAAGTAAGCAAGGACGTTACTTGAAAGTTGAGCAAATTAATACATTACTGCAAGTGGGTATGGAAATATCCCAGGATCCATCAGTGCGGCATGTCAATGTAGAACTTCCATCTATTGTATACCCAGTATCACATGTTACTATAGCAACCGTTATTGTTCCACTTGTTGTCATATTTATTGAGGCACCAGTCGGGTTTGTTAATGGATCACACGTTTCTAAAACACACGTTAACGTTATTATATAATATTGCATTCATGCTAACAAGAATAAATTACCGGTACATTTTACAGAGGTGATTGACAAATATGACATCTATGTTTATATTTCTGATGATTATTCAATACATCTAGTTTAGTGCCTAAGAATAATTATGAGTAGGCAATGCATAGTTGCATCAGGTACAATCAAGACATTTAACCATGCTTTGTGTCGCATCAGACACATTTAACCATAAAAATATGTTCTCCAGTTGCATCAAATAAAATAAACCATAGTTGATGAAATATCATCATGTCATATGCATATACTCGTATATACAACACAACAGTATAAATCATATTATATAACATAATTATGATAAGATGATTGTTACATACCACACGATGGTTGGTTCTCATTCCAACCAGCACCATTAGATTGGCACAATCTTGTATCTACACCTTTGAGGGAGTATCCAGCCATACACGTGTAAGTCACTGTGGTACCATTGTCAGATATAGATATATACCCATTGTCTGGTGTAGAAGGTGGATTACATACTGACAATGAAAAACATTATTTCTGACATTAGATCTTCTGGCACAGTAGACAATTCTATATTGTATATATACACAGTATACATTTGTATCCATTTAATTCATTTTAATATTTATCTGTCTCCTCAACTGTACTACATTATCTATAGCATGAAACAATTTCGTTATTTCTAAATTACTTTATTCACACAAAAAAATGAGCCACAGCCCACAAGTGAATATAAGGTACCCACTGATTTAACTATTGTTCACTACTATATATATACTTTTATCACATATTGTATTTTCTGCTGGACTAAATTTGATCGAAAACATAATAAAGGTGTACCACAAACTTGTCCCACTTCACTCCATTGACCATCAGACAGACATATAGATTCCGATTGACCAGTTAACGTATAACCATTCTCACAATTGTATGTGGCTACAGTCATTTCACCGTCGGTTGCTATAGTAACATTTCCGCTATCCGGTTCTGTTAAGCTTGAACATTGTACTGTAAAGACGATTTGCTTAAGTACATAAAATAATGAGTTCACATTAATAAATTTCATGCTTAAATGAACGATACATTTTTTTCATTATAAATTACAAGTGTGTTTTAATTGTTTTATCATTTTATTTATTTATTAATAAGCATTTGTGGAAAAAAACATTGAGATAATAAATATCAAAATTTGCATTGTGATGCTGAGATTATTAATCGCTTAAATGGATGTTAAAATTTGTTAAGAACTCCACGCAAGCAGCTGAGAGACTATATGTACCACATGACGGAGTATCGTCGCTCCAAACAGCATCACTATCACAGGTTATAGATGATGAACCATCCATTGAGTACCCTAAATCACATGTAAAATATGCCGTGGTTTGTGTTCCATCAGTGGATTGGTTAAGTGCTCCATCAGCTGGGCTACTGATTGGTGGACAGGAAACTGAAATCCGATATACAATTCGTGTTTAATAAGGGCATTAATCTTATACAATACATTTCATTACTACAGTAATAAATACCTTAAGTTCGAGCAGACCATAAAATAATATATGTGCATTAATTAAATGGCAAACAGTAATTTTACACTATATATAAAAAAAGGATTTCAAAGAAAAAACACATACAAATCCGTAAATGTAAACTCCCCAACAACCAAGCAATCGAATACAAGAAGGGGGTGGACAAAAACATAATTTCCCCACGTATTGAATTAATACAACAATTTCAGGCATATTTACCACAAGTGGGGTCAGTGTCCAACCACCCAGTTCCAGCTGTGGAACATGTTCTCGACGAGTTGCCTGATATTGTAAAACCAACATCACATTGGTAATATACAGTCATGCCATCACTAGACAGTGATATACTCCCATCTGTTGGTGTAGCTGGTGTGTCACATACTGAAACATTAACATTCTTATTTGAAGGATTTATACATACTGGTTGTATCAACAGTTTAACATACTAATGTTATTCACTTTGTGATTTTACTGATTATTTTTACTGATATTCATTCTCCATTTTTGTTTCTTTTTGTCAGTAATGTTGGTTAGAATGTTGAAATGTATATAAAATGTCAAATTACATTGGAATACGATTGTTTAAAGTTTTGATTACAACATGAGATCAAATAGAATATTTTCAAAGCGGCCTATGATTTACGTGCAGCGATTGTACCAGCTAAATTCTCTGTGATTTCTTACCACATGTAGGTTCAGAGCCCGACCATGACCCATCACTAAGACAAGTAATGACGTCACTACCAACCAGGTGATAACCGCTCATACATGTAAAACTTGCTGAAGTAGATGTACCATTGGTCGAACGTGATACTGAACCACTATTTGGTGACACAAGGTCCACGCATTGATCTGAAAAATAAAAAAAAATAATTATAAAATGGTAATCGAAAAAAACTTTACAGGAATACTTATAACTATGTAAACAACTTACAAGAATACTGCAAATGAAAGTCACCTTTTATGACATTTTTGCATAAAGCCATACCATTTGAAACACAGAATAGTGCCAAGAATTTTCCTACCTCGTACACTTAGTTTAAAGAAATTAATATCCTTCAGTCAACAACCGTTTTTATGTAGAATAACATTTAATATACAACTGGTTCATTATCCATTCGTTCCCTTATATCGACAAAAAGGAGATTAATGAAAATACGTACTGCATTCTGGTTCGCCGTTATCCCAAGTTCCATCCCTTGCACATGTTAGTATGACGGCCCCATCTATTGTTGTACCAACATCACAACTAAACGTCGCCTGTGTTACAATACCATCAGATATCAACGTAAAACCACCATCTACTGGAGAAGCCAAGTTGTCACACGAGTCTGAAATATTGAAATACGATCAAGTCAACTTAAATAGCGTAATAAATAGCTGCCTCTTTAAGGTCAATGGCATAATGTAAAATACAGAAATTGAAGGTATGATGTATAATCTGCCAATAAAACATTGAGTTATTTGGAGATAGGAAGCATAATTATGTTCTTACAATACAGAATTATTATCGCGCTTTGAAAAAAATGAGTGCAAGAAAAGTTAAGCAATAAATCCATCAGGAAAATGGCCAAGACTATCAAAATTAGTTCAGGATAATTCAAATATGAATGTAATACGTTTGCATATAGACTACGCTTACCACAAGATGGCTGGTCCCCAGACCAACCGTTGCCATCAGTGCTACAGTTTCGAGTACTGGAACCAGATAAAATATAACCTGGTTCACAGGAATAAGTTAGGGTCATGTTGTCTGTGGATACACTCATTGTCCCGTGTTCAGGAGTTGTTGAAGGTTGTGTACATGCTGCAATGGAAATCATTTGCGATTTCAAAGTTTTTTTCAATTTTCGAAAGATAGGGACGAAAGAAAACATCCAGCATTACGTCTTATTTGTTTCATGACCGGTTAGACCTATTAAACTGAGCGGATAAGTTTGTCAAATAAACCCAAGTAAGTTACCTTATAAAAGAATGTCATTATCTAATGTACATGTATGCTACATTTATGGTTAACTAGCATTCAATACTCGGAACATTTGACGATTACTACGTACCACAAGATGGTGGATTAGATGTCCAAACACCAGAAACGTTACAAGAAGATGAATTATTTCCTATCATAAAGTATTCTGCTGTACAATCAAATGATGCTTCTGTCGTAATACCGTCAGTGATCAATTGTAAACTACCACTGCTGGGAACTTGTAAATCCTCGCATTGAACTACAAATTAAACAAAACTTTCGTCAAACAATGCTAGTTATTTATGACGAGTTACCGAAACATTTAGCTGTATCGATTCCATCAATCGAATAATAATAATGTATACCAAATGCTAGATAATTATAAGAACACTGATGTACATGCCTTAATTTGATGAGCTTTAACAAGTAAGAAAATTTATTGCGAAGCGTCAAATGATTAGAATCCGAATTAAGGATGAGTTCAGTTAGTTTTATAATACTGTCTTTTACCACAAGTAATGTTTGGAACTGTCCATCCTCCATTTTCGTCACATTCGGCAGTAGATATCAAAAGTAATGCGTTTGAAGTTGATGCCATTGTGTAACCTAGGTTACAACTAAATGTAACATCCGTTACTGTACCATTACTTGAATATGTTAATAAACCAGATTGTAAATCGTTCAATGTGTCACACATAACTGAAAGAAATTAAAGATATTTATGTACATCGGGTTGATAGTCACACCTACCTTTCTTATTTTTATAAAACCAAGTTGGAACCAAACACGCAACTCTATGTTTCATATCTATACACCACTTACTTCATTAACACAGCGTTCTGATGGTATTTTGACTAAGGAATATTTTACATTAAGATTTTATGCATCTCTTTTTTTTATCTGTATTATTATGGTTTGTATCTACTGACCACATGAAGGTGAGGTACCAGTCCACGACAATCCATTTGTCTGACATGTCTGTTTGTCATCTCCATTCAGCGTGAAGCCGACATCACAATTATAAAGTGCCGTCATACCAGCATCTGATATGCTTACATTTCCATTATCTGGTGCAAGAGGTACATCACAAACTGAAACATAATACAACATTATCATAATATACCATTGCATCCGTGTAAGATTTGAAATTGAAATTATAAAGTAATTCACGGGTGCTAATTACTTGTGTTAAAAAATGGAAAATTCGCTCTACAATCAACATCGCACAAGCGGTAAATGATGCATAGAAAATGCTTTGAAGGCCTTGGTAATGTTTCGATAGATTTGATTGAGGTATGCAAACATAAAATGATTTACTAAGTATGAATAAAACAACATTGCTGTCGAGCCAACTTGCAACTACTGAGTTACTTCAAAAACAGGCATTGTAGGGCGATAGATGAAAGGTATACTCTTTTATTGGATGTTTACCGCATGTTGGTACCGTATCGTTCCATGTTCCATCAATATTACACGATATTACACTGGTACCACTTATAAAGTATCCAGTCTCACATTCAAATGTTGCTATTGTTGTTGTTTCATTGAAATTTTGTACCATAGACCCGCTATCAGGAATGGTGATGTTGTTGCAAATTACTGTAAGGAAACAAGCAGAATTTTGTTTTTACAAAATGTACCCTTAACTATAGATAATGATTGCAAACGTCAGTAGTGAGGAAGACTCATGGGCAAACACATAAATAATAAATGCATTATTTTGTTTACGAAGTTCATGTATCAAAGTAATTAACCAAATGACACATCATTGAAGAAGCTGTCCAGAAATCTAATGGGATGTTGATGGTTCTTACTGGTGTATGCCTGTGGTCATTCACAAACTTTTAACATTCTTGAAAGCAAGAAAACTCGCCAAATGACACTGACTGTTGGTGTGACGTTAAACCTCAGCGAAAGAAATCTGATCATGAATATTGCAACTTAAATGAGTACAATTAGTTCTCTGAAGAAATCAATCCAAGCAGAGAATGTATTGCTATATTTGATTCATGGATAGCTTTATATTGAACAATTGTGCTAAACCATTGTATGTGTTGTTGGATTCATGTATAATTCATGAATTGTTTGTATAATTGTAATTAATATAATACCACATGTTGGAGGTTGATCCGTCCATGAACCGTTAGACAGACACGTTGATAGTGTACTACCATCGAGTGTATATCCAACATCACAGCTGTACGTTGCTTCAGATTTAGTTCCGTCAGTAGATATAGATATCAACCCATTCGATGGATTATTAAGTGTTTGGCAAGATACTGGAATTTGTCAAACATAAAATGTAGCCTTATATTGTTTGTAGCAGGTTATTAAGTATGCAATCGATGAATTGTCGGACTATTCCATGAAAAGTGTTATAGGAAGTTGTGGTTGCAAAAACGTTAAGACATCGATACAATATGTGTTTACCTCTAAGTATATTGTTATACAGACATAATGCATAATATATATATAGAGAGAGAATCAATGGTTCATAATTTACAGTAAGAGATGCATGTATATTCATTTATAAGATTCTATAACTCACCGCATACTGGAGAGGTACCATTCCATCCAAGTCCACCATCTTGGCACGTGATGTAAGAGGTACCGTCCATACTGTAGCCAGCATCACACTTGTAGGTAGCAGCCATGCCATCCAATGATATCACATACTCTCCATTATTTATACTAGACGGTACTTCACATCCTAATAAATCATTATTAATACATATTACTTCTTTATATGTTGTATAAAATGTACAAGTAACGGTTAAAATATCTGACCATGCCAATGACGGTATTGTACATGCATAAATGGTAAACGTGCTACTAGGAGACAGTGTTTAAAACACAATAACAATTGACCCATGCAATGATCAGGAAAACTCAACATATTTAACTATTGCTAAATTGTTTCAGATAATTTTAGTCTAAACAAAAACATCTGACTACTTGCAGTTCTGATTTTAAGAATATCTTTACTTACGACATTGTGGCTCAGATGAAGACCAGCTTCCATCAGTGTTACATATCCTTGTCTCGTCACCATCAAGCTGGTACCAGGTCAAACATGTATATGTTGCTGTTGTAACCGTACCATTAGATACCAGAGTAACACTTCCACTTGATATATTACCCAGGGTTTCGCATGCAACTGAATTAAATGATTATATAGTTTATTCATACTCGTATGCTTAACCATTCTCTCTGAAAGAAACTTTTTCATGGAAATGATGAAATACATGAGATAAAAGTAAATAGATCGGCATCATTTGCTGTATCTGATGAAGATGTACATTCAATGGACACTTACCACATGAAGCTTGTTGAGCATTCCATGTGCCGTCCTGCTCACATTGAGAATATACAACAGAAAAGTCGTTCACAGTGAAGCCAACATCACATGAATACAGGACTTGTGTCTGTGATCCATCGGTTGTTAACACTACACTGCCGTTTTCTGGAGAATCGACAGGATCACAAATCTCTGAAAGTGGAACATGCACATTTTTAATGGTATCGACAAATGTAATTATGAATATCTAAGTGTCGTTTTGTATCGCATTATCTATGTACGTATGTCTTCTTTATCTTGTTTGCATGTACATTGTATATGTAATTTATACTTTTCTACCGCCAATTTATGATTTGTTTATATATTTACTTGGCGGTATACTTACAAGTTTATGCCAATAAATAATTTGAATTGACTATATTGATAGCAATTGATAGCAAAAGAGTCAATGATTCGTTAGTATTTCGTTAATATAAACGGCATTAAAATGGGTGTACATGTAGTTACAACAAGTTTTAGTCGGACTTATTTTCTCAAGTCAGCATATCTAGAAATAATCTTCAAAAGTTAGAAGGTGTAAATTGAAATGGTTACAATATATTGATTAAAGTCATAATGGAAGTACGAAAGCTTTATTCTGATCTGTTTGCATGTTAATGTCTGCCGATGTACTGCTTAAACAATTGTAAACCTAATTACAGAGAAACAAATTGTTTCCCTTGAGCAATGATACCCTGAGATTAGATTATTAGATTTGTGTATTATATGAGATACGTACGACAGTACGGTGCTGCCGTATTCCACGAGCCATCTGTGTCACATGTTGTACTATTTGTCCCAACTAGTGTGTAACCAACCTCACAAGAAAATCTTGCCATTGTATATAATCCACTTTCAGATGATATTGTCACACTTCCGCCATCGATAGCTTGTAGGTCATTGCACGCAACTACAATAGAATACTTTTTATATCACGGTGTTATAAATTTGTCAAACTCGGTATATTGTAAAGATTTTATTTCAACGTATTGTTATTAAACTCACCGTAATTATCTCGTCTTGTATCAATTCCTCCTTTGTCAAATACAGGAGCCGAACAAAAACATGTGAAAAAATATTTCTTTAGTTTTGTACTCTGTGATATGGTTTATTGTGATGCGAATGCAAATACAAGATTTATTTGGACATAAAATCTTACCACATTCAGGTTTTGGGCTGGATATTCCACTGCCATTGGAGCTACAAACGGTTTCAGCAGCTCCAACCAGAGTGTAATTTACGGCGCATGTGTAGGAGCGGGTATCGCCTACCACAGTGACGTTGCCATTCACTGGTGCACCGGTGTCCTCACAATCTAGAAATAATCCAATTACAAAAAGTAACGCGAGAAAAGATTGGAAATGAAATTATATTGCATTGAACAATGAATGTTTTACATTTTTTGGAAAGCTCCTTGAGAGCCTATCATCAAAGCAATTAATGCAATTACAAAATATGGATCTAATTTATCTGATCATTTGCGTCATTAACTTTGTTTGCTTTTCAAGCTCAAATTATTGAGATATCTATGATTATTTTAGCAAGTGTTTTTCATGTACTATAACATTATGTATATTGAAAAAGGTCACGTGTACTGTTTATTTACCACACTCTCCTGGTTCACCATCCCATACACCATTACTATCACACTGTCTTATACTGGACCCAACCAGTTCGTAACCAGCACTACATGTATATTCAGCCACTGATACACTTCCGTTAGTTGTTATAGTTACATTACCACTGGATGGAGACAGCAGAGTGTCACACTCAACTTAAATGTAATATCACATTGAATATAAACATCGCAAACAATGCACGTGTGTCATGTTAAATTTGATTTTCGTCAACCTGATGGTTTGGTGCATCTCGTAAAACTTGTTAATGAACATATAGGAGTTTGTAGTGTTTTTGTATGACATTGTACCAAACATGTTTATATTTATGCTCTCTTATATTCAGTTGCATATAAATCTTCGTTATCATAATGTGCCAAGCTAGAATGTTTTTACTGGTTGGAGTCGTATTGAGTATATTTCTTCTCAATGAGTGTGTTAATATTAATGTATATTTGAACCAACAGTTACTGTTCGTATTAAAACGGTATTCTTTATTCAGACAAGTGTTATTTTTGCGTGAAGTTATCAAATCTTCGTTATTGTTTTTGGCTGTGTAGCAAATGCAATTTATTCGGTTAACGTGCTTAGCACAAACGTTTCATGCATTCGTGTGATCAAAGGGAATTACTGAAATGTAATAATCGTGTTCCAAATTGATCAAGCAGCATGTTTTACATTCCATTAAGCAACAAGTGATTTATAATTGTTTTTAAATATTCTGATATTTCTTTGAACATGTTAACGTTTAAGATTCTGGTTCAATAAAATGTGTTTATATTGTTTTACACGTACTTAGAAGAGTTTGCCAAACCTTTGACTGCAATATTGAAATTGATTTAGTGCTCACGTTATATGTTAATTTAATAACATCTTCGTTGCCATCAGTACTATGTTGTTCTTTAGGCACATATAGTTTCCACGAAGATGAAACACATGTCAAATTTCGTTGCTATTTGTTAAAAAACTTGTCAATAAATGTGTATGTATACTTTATAAGTAGGAAACACACAGTACAACCATCAAGGTGATATTGAAAGGTTTTCGTCAATAAAAGTCTACATAAATTTAAAGAAACACGTTTTCAAAATATGCATACTTTGAACAACGTGAAATGATTTGTTGCTTTCATTAATACGTGAACATAGAAGTAAAGACCTTCATATTCTATTAGTCAATATAGACTTATTGAAAACGGTGAACATGATAAGCTTTTATAAATATATGTGACGTATCGTGCTTAATAATGTTTTCTGCATCAATAAAACGTAAAAAAAACACTTCGTCAGTATTGTAGTAGTGTACACAGTAAAAGTTAAAATAATTCATTGAATTACATCGCATTATTAACTAACCACAAGTTAGTCCACTCTGGGACCAATTTCCATCACTGCTGCATTCTATAGTAACTTCCCCTAGTAGAGTGTATCCTGGGAGGCATGACACACTTCCGGTTGTGTGGGTACCATTTGTTGTCATAGTAAAATTTCCACCTGATGGACTTTGTACATTGGTACATGTCGCTAAAATGGATATCAAGAGGGTATTGTGAGTATAATTAACGCAAAATATGTTTTCCTGGACCTTATATACAGTCATGTCTAATATAAGGGGTGCAATTATAGTAATACAAGTGTTATGTATGACACTTTAGGGAACAGCTATGCATCACATGTATAGTTCTATAGTTCTATCCGTGAACTTCTAATTGACACGGAAGAACAATTACTTACTACAAGTAGGCGCGTTTCCCGTCCAAGACGAGCCATCTAGTAAACACACTATTGTATGATCACCATCCATGGTGTATGATACATCACACGTATATGTAGCTGTAAGTCCGTCATCTGATAAACTAACATTACCGTTAACTGGGTGCTCGGGATCTTCACAAACTAAAAAAAAAAAACGTCCGTATTACAGCAATAGCAAAACCCGGCTTCATTCGTTAATACCATTCATTACCTTTGTTGATGATTTTATATGTTGTGAAGCTTTGGAGACTGAAGCAATCGTATTGTTTTCTTTTATTTTTATATGTATATTGATAAGAATTCCGAGGAAAAAACACGAACATATAATTCCTCCCCCATGCATAGAATTATCATGAATCTGACGAATCTGTTGTTAAGATGTCAACAACTAAACCGTTATCAAAACAGAATAAAGACTTATCATGCACAAACGTCAAACATAATAACATATTTACTGCATGATGGTTCGGACACATCCCATGTACCATTCCTTAAACATATGGCATCATTAGCTCCAAAAACTTTATAACCAGTGTCACATGTGTAGGTCGCAAACGTATTGGTACCATCGGTATCTAAGGTAACACTTCCAAGGGAAGGCGCTGGCAATGTGGTGCATTCATCTTCACAAAAAAGAAATGAGAAAATGATAGCAATTAATGTATTTGATTGATGACAGACACTAAAAAGAATTGATGGTCAATTCAATCAAATTTGAGGTTACCCGAACATACATAATACACTTACAGAAACATGTATACAATTGAACAAACCGTTGATTTTCCTATGATTAAAAGCTCTTTGTTTTGATACATTTAGTAAAATGATCTTTCGAAAATATTTAAGTCAGTTAATCGAGAAAGGTTTAATGAAACTAAGATCTAGCATACATCAAATTTGTTTCTTTGACATTTGACCGAGCAGAACGTCCATAAGATCACTTACTACAATTTGGTAATGTATCGCTCCATGTACCATCTTCCAGACATGTGACATTAGCTGCTCCATCAAGACTGTATCCCACATCACACGTGAAGATTGCTATTGTGCTATAATCTTGACTTGTATAGTTGATGGAACCATTATCTAAAGAGCTTAGGGTACTGCAAGTCTCT
Organism: Lutraria lutraria; assembly: GCA_964023205.1. Classification (NCBI taxonomy): domain Eukaryota; kingdom Metazoa; phylum Mollusca; class Bivalvia; order Venerida; family Mactridae; genus Lutraria; species Lutraria lutraria. The sequence goes on from OZ026833.1 coordinate 25,710,455, forward strand.
GTATGATATATTTAAACATAGGTATTAAATATAAGATGAGAGTAAATAAAGGACTTTAGATACATCAAATGTCTCTTGAAATTAAACCCATTGATATTGAAGATATTGTAAGATTTATTACCCATAAACAACTTGACGTACACACAAAAAGACAATAAAGAAACGATTGTAGTGATTGGTATATTGAAGGCAATGTGTACTACTAACCGCACGTTGGGTCAGTACCATTCCAAGCATTTCCATTTGTTTGGCATCCACGGTATTGGTTTCCTTTCAATACAAAACCTATATCACAACTGTATGTGGCAATCGTGCCATCATAAGATACTTCTACATTACCGTTATCTGGGGCAGCAGGCTGTTCACATTCTGAAACAAATTATAAATAAGATATAATGTCTGACACTCAATGGTCGTTGTCTTGGGAAAATATAACATTCATTAGTCCTGGTTTATATACATTCTATGGAAGTTTGTGTGAATCTATAAAGTTTAACGCAAGGTAAAACTGTATGTAGAAATTAATAAAGAACGACTAAAAATGTGCATTTCTAATTCAGCTTTCCCCCTACTTTATATAACCTTTTATTTTTGCATTAGCCAGAAAAGCATAAAAGCGACTGAACTCAATTTTCTCCAACTTACTACAGGTCGGTGGATCACTGGTCCATGTGTTATTTTCTTGGCAAGTTCTGACAGATTCTCCATACAGCGCGTACCCAGTGTCACATGTGTAACTAGCTGTAGTAGCCGCACCATTGGTTTCTATATTGACTGTACCACCATCTGGGGCACTAAGTTCAGGACATGTCACTACATGCATAACAATGTATAAAGATACAACATACAAAACATGCATACATCCATACAAAATAACAGACGAATTCTATATGTATACATAAATAAAATGACAAATTGAATATGGTTAAGAATTTATGATTAATGGAACATCAAATATTGTATACTCGTACGTGTACTATTCATAAAGTTTATTCTACCAACAAAAATATAATGTTATTAAGTAAGTGTTTTCATAATGGCCTTGTTATTAGGCTATTTGAAGTGAAAACGCGCCTGATGTTGAATATTTTATTAATAGAGCCATTAACAAAATATTGAATATGATATAAAGGAGTGTTATTACTCACGACATTGTTCTGAAATTAAATGCAAGATGTATTTATTTCATATGATTTAAAGTAACACATATTCAGATATTAGAATGATAACATTAACTAATTTAAAAGTAAATATTGGGCAATAAAGCTGTTCTTTACAATTAATCAAATTATTAACACTTCGGATAGAAGGAGATTGGGTTAAGATAATTAATTCCAAATTATGTTTGTAATTCCTTACATTGAAGAATTCTTTGTTACTGTATAAAACGTGTTGCAGAAATTAATAATTTACAACAGATTAAGTTGTAGACATTTGTGACAATGTGGTTGCACAGTCATGTCCGGATCGATGCGAACTTTAACATTATCTTTTGGGATACAACGTATGTTATGATATTACCATGCACTGATGTGATTTCAACCAGTGCTCCTACGTCAGTTCTTGACGGGTTGTTCTGTGAGGTATCTACTGGAAATTCTGTTGACGTCTGGCCGTGTCTGCAGTAACCAGGGGCGACTGATACTGTTGTCAAATCATCATGGATAGCCTGTTTTCGGACAAAATGGCAGTCAGTGAGTAAACGACAGGGCTCAATGTTTACTTTGCTTATTTACAATCGCTTCGCACCCGAGCTTAATATTTTATACAGTACTTGATTCATGTTTCATGAATAACGCGTTATGACCATTTTCAAGACTTCAATCAGATTGGTTAGCGGATGTTATTGACCTAAATATAGATAAAACTCTACAGACATAAACACAATATATTCATTGATCTGGTCAACACGTGTACATGAAAAACATGCATATTATACACGAATGAATGAAAACTGATATGGCTTACATGACTGTCATTTGTTACATTTTTACACAGGTTGATGTTATTCTTCGCAGCAAATCTGTTCTTATTTGGCAGTTTAGATTAAATAATTCACTTACAAAACATGCGAATTGAAATGTAGCCACACCATCAAATCCAGCATTGTTGTATACTGTAACATAATTCTCCTCACCTACAGGGGCTACATCTACACATATGACAGGATTTTGTCCTGAAATACATCATACTTATATAAAGGCGAGCACATACATTATTACCAATGGTCATACTTACGTTACCCTGCTCATTAATGGACGTCAATGGCGAGATAGCTCAACGCTATCCATAAGTACTTGTTGGTTAACATACACGTAATAGTTGTTCAAGATAAGACAATATTAATGCTTTCATTAACTAAAGACTTAAACCAGCAAGATGTTTTGGAAAGTTTAATGACCGAACAAGTCGTGGATAGTCCCACTTGTGTAACGACACTTACAAATGTAACTATTAGTGTCCCTTTTAAAATCTTTCTCTCGTTTGCTAAACTTCCAAAGTTTTACCATGATCGTACTCAAGAAAATGGAAATCCTTGTCATTACCACATATAGTGTTACTATAGATTAGGTAAATGCTTGTTTATTGTTAGCACATTTACCTGAATAAGCGACATCTGTAGGACATGATGCATAGTCAAAACTCATTTGTTTTAAATCAGAACACATGGTCCACGTATCTCCTGCAGCAGTACATGACGTGCTCCCTGATACAGATGTATGTGTATAGTCAAAGCTTCCCAGAAATACCCACGGACAGTTTATTCCAGCTGAGGATCCCATGCCTGAAAGCGTAAAAATACGAATCATCTGTTACAATAGTTGCGTACATTTTATTTAAGTCATGTTTAATTAGCTGAGGACTGTTAAATGAGAGTTTTCAAGAGACACTTTCAGAACGAGACCTGAGTGATGCAAACTTAAATCAGAGACATATTATTTTACAAGATACCGGTATTGAATTTGAAGACATTTGTCTTCGGCACCTGATTTACACATCATCAGGGTAAGGGGTCTAAGTTACTAAAGGTACGTAACCAAAGGGGAAGAAAAATGTAAAATTTAGTGCATCAATAAAACAAGAACAAAACTGTGAATACTTTGATTATACCTGCTTTTACCAAGACACGGTACTCAGCACCACTAGCTCCATATGCTTCGTAACATATTTGTTGTACTGTGTCTAAAGACCCGTCCGTGTGTATAAGATAACGATCCCAGTCTAACTCTGGTTGTTGTGCTAAAATAAACATGCTGCGTATGTATAAAATTAAACCCGAAAACAATTTTTTAGGTTAACATACGTATAAAATATTTCTACATTGGCAAAACATTAACTCGTTGGTTAAGTATCCCGCTCTACGCATAATGACTTTTATATTTGACAATTTCTCTCAAACGTATTTTGATAAATTATGTTGCTAATATGTAAAAGATATAAATGTATTTTGTTCTTTCAGAATTGGCTAGTTTCTTGTATTATCTAGACAATTTCATCAACTGAATTTGAAAACTTACGTTCAAATATATAATATCTATACGAATATGAGGTAATTTCTGTCATCTTCAGACACAGGTACGCGTAATATTGTGTCGTCACAAATTGTGTGAAATCAGACACGGATCTGAAAGAGAAATGTGTTTTATTTAGTATAGTCCCGGGAGTGACCCTGGACTAACAGAATGACACATAAAGCATATTCGTATAAATAAAAATGTTAAAACTTGAAATACCACATTCAATACGAAACGAAATGCTACACAGGTTTGTATGAATTTCCAGTAATTTATAATATCATACATTGCGATTTTCTATTTTGAACGAAAGGTTGAAATCTATGGATTTACACTTCTTGATTTCAGGTTTTCTGTACGGAAATTTGCGCTTTTTGACTGTTCTGTTTTAGGACTTTGTATGAATGTCTGGTAACTAACGCCTTAACGATTTAATGATTTTCGATTTCAGGATTTCCATCTGATATTTTACGTTAATTTATACACCACGCAGTCGAGACGTTCACGATTTTTGTATATTTCTTCTATTTAAAACAAACTTGAGTTGAGAGGACATCATCGGTCTTTTATATAATTTTGTAATCAAACAAATCTTCGAATTATCAATATGATGTCGCTGATTTTAATTTCATGATAATGCATACTCTATGGATAATCTACTTGATTCGAATGATAATATCTTAATGAGATAAGCATCATTTCTATACCCAGCAATACTTACATTATTTTTTTATTAGATCTTCAGCCTACGGTAGGTTTTTCGCCGATTGTTAAATAAGGGGACCGTTTCACTTAACCAGTCTCCATTATTATCTGCCGCGACCGTGATTCGACCTCCGGATCATCGGGTAACATGTCAAGCGCACTAACCGGTTAACCACGCCCATGTTTTTATTAAAAGATCGCGATTCCTCGGTCTAATGCCTAGTTCCATTAGGTTCGAGCGTCGTGCGATAATACACTTGACCCGGTCGCTGTGCGGTATATTAGTCTTCGATTTACCCTGCAATGTTTGGGACATCGTAGGTGCTACGGTCTAGGGTGTATGCGTTTCCATTCATCGTGCATGTTTTTGTACAGGCGATCGGGGGAAAACCGGGAGATATCTGTACGGACGCTGCCTGGAGATTACTTGTATACGGAAATCGTGCATTTCAGTGCAGTTTCCGTACTGTCTACATAATAAGTTTCCGGTTGTTTTGCCAGGATTCGTCGATAGTCTTAAATCTCCGCACTATGACATAGGGAAATCGCGCGTTTTTGCACGATCAACGACCTCCTCACACAGACTGTGCGAGATTTGCAATGCCACCTATGAGATGTATACATGCTACGGGCTAACGATGTTTAGGGGAGGGAGTATATACCTAGGGGGCCGGGGATATTGCCTTGTTACACCGGTTTAACTCAATGGTCGCGATATATTTTGGCTGCAATGTTGAACTCGAATCAAGACTAGCTCCGGTAACAATATCACCTTAAAACATGTCGGTTATACATTTATTTTATGGCAGATAGCGTGCTGCTAAGTTACTAGTCAACTACACAGTAGCTGCCATTACCGCTTCGAATATAGTTACTTTACTTTCTTGATATCTAATCTACATTTTTTGAAGTTCATACCTCATGACTAGATATCCATCAGAATCAAATTGATCTGTGTCAGTACATTGCCATTCATCTATCACTTGGCCATCTTTCTCAAATGACCAACCAGACATCGTAGTGTCACCAAATACTAGGTCTCCTTGTGAATTATCCGTCCATGTGCTTGATAAAAGTTGACTTGGCCAGGTACATTGTGCAGCTGAAATAATTGAGTGAGTAAACAGTATTTATAATTCATCTATTTTATGTGATCGAGTAAAGATCGAGCCTGTACCTTTACGGCAATTCTACGAACCACTTTAATAATTGGGCTACTCTTAAAAATCATTGATACGCAAATTGCCCTGATATATTGATGCTTATTGGACAATTGGAATTAGATGGTACCCCAACACCGTCTAAAGAGACAGACGTGACTTTCTACAGTCGCCATATTAGGTAAAAAAGGAATGAACCAAAAGTATTATAGTGCAAAAGAGATGAACACGTTTGTAAGTTTTTGTTTTGGCGGGGTTAATACACATTATATCGTCTGTTTTAGTTTATCGCCGTTTTTCAACAATGTTTTAGGTAAGTCACCAACCAAGTTTTCCTGGACTATATTAATATAACAAGTAATAACTTAACCTTCCACTAGGAACCGGAAACTTCTTCACATGTCAGGTGAAGAAAAATCGGCGTTGTTTTCAAATGTTCATGGAAAGGTATATGGAATGATCTGCCACGGGAATCGATGTATACCTGATCACGGGTTACAAACCCACCGCACCAACCACTGGATCGCGGTCGCGGCTTTATCATTTTCATCATAATCGTCTGCTAAATAACATTAAAATACCAACGACTGGGCAATATGAACAATGTATTAAAGTTAAAAACTATTGAAATAGACTCACCTATTAAATTTGGAAGAATAAGAGTTAAATATATTTTCAAAGATATATCCATATTGATATTTTTTTCTTTTCATTAATACATTTACACCGTCTGACTTTCTATTTTATTAATGATAATGTTAATACATAAACAATCAATAGTGTAAGATTTAAAACTAAGATTGCATGATATACTAAATAATAAACTCAGGTTTAATATATTTGTACTTTTTATAAAGCGAAATAATTGAATGGAATAAAGACAATAGCGGAATACTGAGATATGATTCACACTTGGTTAACTTTAGACTTTAAACTGGCTTTTATTTCATGTACCGACACTTGTACCAGGTCGATTGATTTTGTTGTATGAATAAGTCACGTCCGATTTGTATATACAATGTGTAATTATGTTTTTGATAAAATTGTGTGGTCGCTTGACCTTTTATAAGTTCATTGTAACCATGGTGCAATATACACAAAATTACACAAAACACCGCACACGTGTATGAGTTCATCTTACTTGTACGTGTATTAATGACTGTTCTTCCATTGCGTTTTGACCAAATATTAAATGTTGCTAAGTAACTATATTAACACTACATTTGTACCTATATATATATAAACCTGTGTTCTTTTATAGTGTGAAATTGAATGTGGAAAAAAAAATGTTGCTAAGTAGTCAGTCTTTGTTTTCTTCCCATTCTCCTGTATGCATGCGACTAAACAAGACATCCTGTGACATGATGCACGACTCACACATTGTATGTTATCGCCAGGGGACACCGTGATTCGTTAACGTTATTTATTAGAGTTAACGTCCAACGTAAACACGGCTATCATTCTTATCCAGTAGACTGGTTTCCTTCCCGTTCTATGAACATACTTATGTATTAAATAAAGCGTAACTTTGGTGTAAGTCGGAAATTAAACGTAAATGACATTCTATCAATTTTGACGTAAGTATTTTTTGCGTAAAGTCGGGCGTAACTTTACACCATTTAGTGACAGTACCTTGAAATTTTACCCCCAAAACATAATCCGAGCCTCGTTCATAGACCGGTTCATATATAAAAAACGCAAATCGTAAATATTGACGTAAATACGAAGTTACGCTTACGATTTTCCGGTAAGTTACGCATTGTGGATAGAAAGGGGCCCTGCTCGGCTTTTGTGCAGCAGTTTTCAAAAATGGTATCCCATGTTTCAAATGATTACTGATTTTCTGGTGCATGATTAATGGCATGGGCTTGTTTGCTTAATTTTTGTATCACGCGACCTTTCTCATAACAAAGATATGTTGCTTGTTTCACTGATATACTATAAATATAGTAATAAAGGTCTCAAGAAAGTCAAAGTAACATGAGCAATAACTAAACATGCACATAACACATGTTTATTCTACAAAAACAAAGAAAAATCATAAAACACAAATAAATATCCGACCAATGGGCTTATAAGTCCACATATATTGACGGAGCGGCTCTATATGAGTGAATCTATACATTTACAAATATGAAATTCATTTCACATATAAACAGTTTCATACAAAGCTAAACATTAAAATCAAAACCAGCACATGTCGTTTTAATAGAGGTAATGTTTCCAACTTTAGATATTTTGAAAATAAGAAGAAATTTCAAAGACCCATCCGCAAATAAGATTAAGTGGTCTTTAAACGAAGTGGTCAAACTATTGAAGCGATCTCTGGGTTTAATTTGCCATAGTGTATATTTGATCATGATATTTCCAAGTCATCGTTCGAACACATACAATCACAGTAAACTTACAAAACATGATTTTGTTATTTGATATTTCTTTCAAATACAAATCAGACAAAATGTTCTATGTATAGCTTTAAGTAACTATGAATGAACACATATCAATTTTCAAAAAATAAAATAATAACAAAAGACATTTATCATATACCGTGTTTTACTTTTAACTTAATCATAGACCATTGTTTAACCGTGTGATTAACATTTTAACACAATAATAGATATGTAGTTAGGCAAATAAACGGCAAAAAATTAATTAAAACCGGTGTTTGTTTTTTAAGATATCTAAACATCTGGGAGGACATAATGTTTGAGAATGTTGCTTTTACGTTATGAAATATCTTTGATTTTACCTGCGTTATGTTTGTTTAGTTTTGTTACACAAGGTAAGTTGTTTATTCATTTTATTTCGAGTTGTGCTACTGTTATTCACGGCAAACAGTTCGAGTCAGGACAGTCAATCGTTTTGTATCTTTCATGGTGTATAAGTACTTATCTGGCTGTTTTTAACATAAATATCTGTTTTTATTTTGGATATTCGTGACCCATTGGGTTAGTTAGACTAGAAATATAATCGAATGTTTACGGTTACTTAGTATAGGTCGAAAAGTACATATTTCCTTATGTTTTTGTCTATAGATGCATTCGACACATTAGGTGTGCGATACGGTCGAAACATTTTCATACGTTTTAACGGATTTCGCGTCAGACCTTATAGGTTTGTATAGCAAAGGAAGACTGATTGAAATGTAATCGGTTTCAGAACATGTAATGTATTTGTATTTCTATGAAAAACTGGAGGAATAAATTACAAAAAAATGACAAGATGTACATACTATGTATAAGTTAGCTTGCTGGTTGTATACAAAACATGTTCCTAACGATTAACAACACATGTATATTTGGTTGGAAAAACATTATTTATTAAATATATCTAAATATTAATCTATATAACAGTATGTGTTTGAATTTCAACATTGTAAAAGTCGCTGATAATTATGTTTTATTTATCTGAAATTATTTTTCGCACCTACCTCTTCAATTTTTACAGTACGTATATAAGATAAATCAGTCGTAACGTCCCTAATAAGCATGCTTCTTTAATGGCAATACGTAAAACATCAAAATGTTTACGAAATTACTCTTATGAACATCCATCAACTAAAAGCTATTCTGATTTATATACATGTGTATATGTATATATGTTTACAGTATCCTGTCAGTGTACTTTCGGTTCAACACTTGCTAGTACAACGTGGCATGACAATACAAAGGGTACATTGACATTTACAACAACTGATATGTCAGGATGGGGCTTTAAATCAATCAGAAACGGAAATCCGAATGCTCCCCCAACTACTGATATCACAGAGTGGCAATGTTTAAATCACGTCGATGATAATTTCCTTGTGCTACGGTAAGTTGTGATGTTACAAAATCATAAATTTTAACAATTCAACAATATTGCATGATAATAATAATTACTAAATGGCTAATTACAAATTAGACGCTTTATGAAAACAGTGCATGTTCGCACTCTCCCTTTTCGAATGATGTTATCACAATGTCTTAATTGAATCTTAAAGATATTCTTATCAATAGAAAGCTGTAAATATGAAAAGTGTGTAATATTTACCCTTTCAATTGTTTTCAGAACGAAAACTACATTTGTATTTGAAACTTTTTCAACAGCTACTAAGTCAGTGTATGGTTACCTGTGTTTACGGTTAACACGGGTCACAGGTTCCTCCTACATCTACTATCAGAGTCAAGGTATGACTTAAACATTCAGCTATGTGTTTATTTCCTCATAATACTGTTTATGGAATGTGATTTTATCTTAATAGTTTAAATGCTAAAAGACTAGTAAAGCGCATGTCCGTCTTCAGTGCCAATCAATTAACTATACAGTAAATGTTAAGTCGATCAGTTTGTGAAAATATTAGGTTTTTTGTATATGTACGAACAAAATGAGTACATTTCTCTTTTCTGCTTCGTATGGAAAAATCACATTCCGATAGTATTTTCAGTACTTTGATTTCTTTCATTTTGTCGAGCGCTCGTCAGTCTGATAGGGAACAATGGTTCACCATATTGGAACATCTGAGTATCTGATTTGTTTGATAACTGACGATATATCAGTACATGTAAAAGGTTAACTATTGTCATGATTGCATGATATATCAAATGGCAACACTAAAAGTAATGCTAGTATCATTACAAACAGTATCAACTAACAACTATACTTGCTTAAACATGTGCTAATTGTATTTATAATTTACCATGTGTACCTCCGCTGTGACTCTTAGTATTTCATAGCAGTCCATGTTTTGTCCTGCCTACACTTTTAGATATATTGTAGGTTTTAGAATTAGTTGAATTGTGTTTACAAATACTAACCATCGATTGAATGATTCAGTTCAGGAAATAAATCTGGGTGGAGAAAGAATTAAAGTCAGCACTGAGAGTGCTCTTACACAGACTGATGTTTGTGATACAGCAGCCAATGTACCTACAACAGAATATCATGTTCTTGTCAAGTCTGGTAAGTGTATCTACCGTATATGTGTTTCAATGATTAGTAGCTCAGTTATGATTCTTATTGGATCCTTTAGTATCAAACGATAATTCGATATATTAAATGATTATTCGACAGAATGGTTAAATGGAAAAAAGTAAACACGATATAAATACGGCAAAAATATCTAATATTTAGTAACAAAATTAACCGCTTTACTAGCTGCATGCATCACTTGAAATGGTTTATTGTAGAAATTGCTGTGATTTATAACAGAACAGAACAGAACTTTTATTAGAGACTTGTACAATGTACATCGTCGAAACAAAACAAATATACAATACAAAAAAACACATGTCATGTGATAGGTTGAAAAGGCACAGGAATGAGAAATCATATTTAACAATGTATACTGGTAATCTATTGTAGAAAAAATATATATGTATGTAAGTTGTGCTAAGAGGGTGAACATATAATCAATTTATACATGTCACGTGTAATTTATTCACAGGTTCAGAGGCTAATGCCGCTATACAATGTCCAGATTCATTGTTATTCAGAGCTGACTATACATATATAGCAACCACTGGTCAACAATCCTGTACCGGGGCCGCGGACACTTGGGACGTTTGCTCCAATAAAAAACAAATGACGTTCAATTATAATTCTTGCTCCCAACAGATTGCATTTTCAGGTATCGTCTCTTTTATCATTTCTATTGGCCAGTACTTTTTAAAACTGCAATTAACTTTATCATCAAACGTAAGATATATAAAAGGCATTCACAGCAATGTTCGACTTTCACTAACTTATAATGTGTGTAAGCCTTCGAATGAAGAAAGAATGGACACAGCACATGTTCCATTACAGATTAAGTTATAAACCTTCAAATCCCTCTGTTATTTCTAATTTTGTCATTTGCATCTGATGGTAATCGGATCGTAAATTATTGTTATTTCTAATTTTGTCATTTGCATCTGATACCTTCTCGATAATCATGTAAAACATGTTGTTTTTTTTTTTTTTTTTTTTTTTAGTAGTGATACTTCTCCCACAATATTTTAGAAATAATATCATTTATTTAGAATAGTTTTTTCTTTCCAACGCATTTTTCCAATAATTCGTGATAAACTTTTTTCCTTGGTAGCAACCACCACCTTACTGTATTTTATTATTTAAAATATTGAATTAACTAACAATTTCGTAAATTTATACCTCGTTTCAATTTGTTAATATCATGTTCTATATTGCTCTTATTGTCATGTAAAAACATGAATTGAGTAAATAAAAGTTTGAGTTGAGTTGATAGTAATCGGATCGTAAATTATTGTTATTTCTAATTTTGTCATTTGCATCTGATAGTAATCGGATCGTAAATTATTTCTAAATTATTCAATGGAATTCCGTTGTTCTGACTTTAACCATCGTATGTTATTTTTTATTCTGACCATCACATGACCGACATGCTTATGATTCCTTTCTGTTGACTTTTTCCGACCATCACATGTTACGTCCATGTTTTCTTTTTTATTTTGACCATCACATATTACGTCGATGTTTTCATTTTTTTTTGTTTGACCAATTCTTTATTGGCATAAACATAAACTTGTATATTGTTACGTCCATGTTTTCATTTTTGATTTTGACAATCATATTTTATGTTTTATTTTTTAAGCTGGCGGAATATTTTACTGTGTCGCCAATGTTCGGTCTAACGGATATGAATATACAACAATATACAATAGAGACGCTACATTGTCAGCAACAACAAATAGATTCGCTTGTTTGGTGAGTAATCATAACATACAATGTATGATAAAATCATCTTATCCATCTGATTGTTTTATATGTATTATCAACTGGTTTAGGTTAATATATATATGTGTATACCATTTGCAAAATTCCTGTTGATAGTTAGTGTTTTAACTTATATTTAAACACATGAAGTGAGTGAACCTCTTGTGCAAGATCTAGACGTATAGGTTAGACATCAGGGTTGTTTGCAGGAAATGTATTTTTGCTATAAGTAGCTTGTTTTATTCAAATTCATGCAAGATAATGTTATGTTTTATGAAAACCATTTATCAATTTATTTACGCTTTTTAAACAGTTTTTCATTTACATACGACGGCCTGTTCACTTAACCTTATAAAACCAACCTAGTATCTAAAAGAAGATTAAATGCCCATATATATGGATATCACTTTTATTATGTTTACTTGTAGATTTTATAAATAAATGTTTGTTACAGAGTTTTGGTGGTAATTCCGCATCGGTTGCCCCAGGCAACTGTACCGCCTACCAATCACCATTTAGCTTTCCTCTTGAAGCCGATCAGCAAACGAAAGTTGGACACAGACTTTCTGTCAATACAATATACGGTAAGAATTTTATAGCAAGGTCAAGTAGTTGTTTAATAAAAGGCTTTATATTAGCACATATTCATTAAAAAAAACGAATAAAATCAGGTTCTTCCTTCCATTGGGGACTTATGTTCATATGTTCGACTTATTTACTTTGTCTTTCAATTTTCTCTTCACTTCAATCTATAATGTTAAGAAATGCATTTTTGTCAAGTCTTGTCATTTATATTTTTTCTATAAAAAATGTTGATTTGTACCATCATTAATTTTATCATTATTGGTTTGATGACTTAAATTTAGATTCTCTATAATTGTCGACAACCAAACAATAACATTCCAATTCTTTCAATTCCAGAGGACTGTGGTATGTAACTAATTTATCTTTATTGTACCATTTAATATACGTTTGCTATTTCATTCTCCAAAGATATATAATTAATCCACTAACTTCTTACCGTATGCATGTTTTATCTAAACAAAAAAGGCATTTAGTAATACTAAGTGGATATTAGTATACATCACATTCATCAATACAGTAAGTGCACTCCGTGTCAAGCTTGTGGTGTATAGAATCAAATATAATGAAAATCAGAATTGAGCATTTTTGTTTAAATTTGCGGCATTTTGTTCTTCACATATCAAGGTTAGTAATGACTAAGATGTGACTTCAAGCCAACCAACCACTCGTGCTAAAGATGTTGATATTTATTTTCTAGGACCAGTTGAACCTTCATCAAGTGATCTTTCACCCGGAGCTATAGCTGGGATAGTTATTTCAGTATTGTTCGTAGTATGGGTTTGGACAACTTGGGTTACCATAGCGTTCGTTATATCATACTTTGCGTATAGAACAATTATCGTTTTGCTAGTAGGGCTGAGCGGTGTTACTGACTATATTCCAAGTCAAAAAAAGGTGAAAATGGGTTCCCCAGTGTTATCAATAACTAATGACATTGAGGCTGAAAAAGCCAAAGCAGTTCTAGATTCGATAAGTGTGACAACTCCTACAAAGGTTGTATTAAATGGTAAAGCAGGGATGAGTAATCCTATGATTCATAAGGGAGCTGAAAATAAACAAAAGAATGAATAGTGATTGCTTTAGAATCCTTGTCAATCTAGTTACCAGTCCTAGTTACCCGTAGCAGAGCAAAAACAATGTACGCTACGCAATCATGTGGTGATCAGAGACGGGTGTAAATTCAGCAGAAAGTGACTTGAACGCTCACGCATTTTGCGTGACACAACTAATTTACTGTCTATTTTTAAAAGCTACATCTTAGTGATGATTTGTGGTAGCTGACAGACATATTTGGTAAATTATGACGTCGTGTGAATTATTTCTATCGTATTTGTAGTGTGATATGTTTGTTATTTATATAATTTTCTTTTCTGAATGTCTCTTAGGTTGTATGTCTTTATTCTTCTTTAATTAGATTTCTTCAAGTGTTCATTTGTGTTTAAGTAAAACCGTTAATTGCACCTGGTAGGTATGAATCTCCGAACTATGTTTTGAAATCAACAGAGTGTAAAGCCACATAACAGAAAAACACTAAATGGGAAATATATCCATTAATGATTATTCAGGGAGGGGTCCAGTACTTACAGGTACATATAGCTTTCATTAATATCTAATTTACTTAACACGTCAAATTGAAACAAACTACCGAGTTCACACAATAAATAGCTGTGTTTTTCTATAATTTGGCTTAACACTCTATTTCAAAACAATATTTCGAAGATTCATACTTACCACGTGCAGCACGTGCAATTAACTGTTTTACAACTATATAGCCGTAAAGGGGTAAAAAAAACCCGCATTTTTGTTGATAAGTCATGTAACTTGACTTATTAAAGATGTGTACTGCAGTACTGAAAATTTGAGCTCAAAATATATATATAAAAAAAAGAAAACAAGTGAAATATGCATATTTTACGAAGGGAACGTTAATTATAGGTTTTAAGTGTACATAACATTATGTAACTTTTACCGAGCGCCTTAAAATAGTTTGTTATATACGATGTATATTTATTTATTACGATTTCAAATGTATGTAAAAATAAAAAAGAGAAGTGAATACATTTGTAGCATTGTTTTCTATACAGTATAATTATATTAATCAATTAATTATCGTCACTAACTTGCACACACTATGGTGAAATGACGACGACTTCATTCTTGAGAATTTGCAAGAAAAACTCGATTGTAGCATCATTTACATATCAGAAACTAGCAATGAATTTTCAAATTTACTGATATAGATCATATATTTCTGGTATTAAAAAAATTCATTTCAAACGTAAATACTTATCAAACTCAACGTCAAGCTATGCAACAGTAACCACTGTCATCACATATAGATCTACACGTGACCATGACCACAGACACTTGTTTAGAAAAAAATACCCCACCCACCACGGTCGCTCTTATTACTATCAATACACTTTAGTCATAAAGAGTATATAATATAACCAGCTCGAAAACGAAATTAGAACATATTTTCAGGTTTTTTCAAACAAACGAACATTGAATAGGTTCATCCTCTTAGCACAATATACGTAGTACTGCATATATTTCTCTAAAATAGATTACTTGTATATATTGTTAATTGTTCAAATGCTTCCTAACTCCTGCTTTGCGCAACTGCTTACTTTTTGTTTATTTAATTACGAGTATAATACATTCGTACAGCTTTTTTGTTAATCAAGAAAATTTATGTTTTAATGTGTTGTTATATTTCTATATACTGTTCGTCTTGTCTACTTTTACTATCGTAATGTTTTATATGTCATTTATAAGCTTTATGTCGGTCAAAAGCTATACATATCTTTTTTTATAATATTGATAATTTATTTTATATCTTCAGTTATGAAATATTTTACTTGACTTGACCAGACTTGCCTTGTTTAAAGAGTAAAAAATGCAGTCACAAAAACAAATACGAGCGCAGAGCGCTATCAAAAGTAAACAGGTGTGAATAAAGCAACATCGTTTTTAGCTGTACTAGTTATCGAATGCCACTTATATTTTGATGGAAAAGAAAAGCCATAAACGTTTTCTTGATTGGGTTGAGGTTAATTAATGATCATGCCGAAGTTTAAGAGAATAAAAGCTCGTTTTATTTTTGAAAAATCGCACGTACGTGGGTTATTGTCTATTGCACAACTACAGTATGATGAACGCTCAAAACTCGTGTTTGTTGGACAATGCAACATATCATCGCAAATTAATGTTACAACATTACTCATAAACTCAGTGTCAGTAAGCAGTTAAGTAAGTTTAATTCGTGTCTTTAATCTGATCTACATGTAATTCTGGAGTAAAAGATCTTTAGATAAAGTAGGTAATTATTTGTGTGTGTTCCAATTATATGTACATTCTCATATATGTCCTTATATTGTGTTGGCGAATCCTTTGATCAAGATAAACATTATTATAACGTTTCAGATGTAGTTACTCATGATGAAACCAACTAGACAGATTGTGGGTCTGTTAATGAACTGATTTGCTCCTCTTTATGTACATGTTGCTAGCAAGATTGCTCCATATTTGGAATAATCTCAATTTTTTATGAAAGAGTATGATCCCGCACAACTAAGATTCAAAACTTGATAACCTGGATGGAAGATAGGCCATTACTGTAATTTGATAACAGGCGGACTAATTTCACCAATCTGTGCTATCTGTGGCAATATAATTCGTGAACTCTTGAAAAATTCCATCTGATTTGTAAAACTTACAATTTTCTTTATTGGAAGTTTCTGTCAGCTGACTTTCAAGTTGAAGTCTTGACGTTCAAAGACTAGTGAGAACTTTGTTATTGTTGAATACATGACTGACGAATACAGCAACAACAACATTTTTAGTTGTTGAAGAATAGCATATCAATTAGCAAATTTGAAGTCGACATGTAGTATGGTACTTTATTAAATTTAAATAATGATGTCATTTCTACTCCTAGTTAACTTTGTCAAAATGTATGATTTCTGATAGCATTTTGTTACCTTGTCTTTATGTTTAAGTATTACAATTTGTGTTGTTAAGGTGTCATCTGTATAAATAGTACTGTTAAATAATAAATAGTACTGTTGAGTAATTATGAAGTTATGAGGAGAGATCACCGTTGAACTTGACAGATGTGTGCGGAAACAAAAAGATTACAATTATATATACACATTTTTGGCCAAGTTCTCGACGAAATCATTTCTTATATAAGTGAAGGGAGATTACTGTTGTAATGAACTCAACGCTTGCTGGTGGGTAACTGACTTTATTTATGGACTCATTCAGATAAGTACAGATGACTCTGATATACATTCATACACGATACAAGAAGACCATACAATTGTGTCCCTTACATTACCAATACATGATAAATGTTCAGGAGACTAAATATTTATATCTGTTGTCAAGATTTCAAGAAATTATTTTATTCTTTGCCATGTTAATATCCATAGCTTTTTTTGAAGTGCTGGTTCTAAGATAAACTGTCTGTGTATTATCAGGAAAGCATACAACCAATATATAGATAAATAGGACGTTTGATGCTGTTGCGTTTTTGTTCTAAAAATAATGAACACCTTTATGCATTGGTGGCTACGTTGATACTACAATTTAAATGGGTGTGATACTAATGCTGGTACATAGTAGGCGAGGCTTATCAGCATGCATATCATAGAATGAAATACAACATACTTTTTTAATTTCATTTAATTCTTCTATGCGACGAAAATACGTGGTGACATCGGTATTTATTGTGAACCGATATTCGGAATTTATTACTTAAAATCGGGAAAGATGGTCTTTATTTGGGTTGATGCCTACCATGTTACTATTCTTTGGAAAAATGCCTTCATTGTCATTGATAGATATTACTTTTTTAAAATTTGACTAGAAAAGTCATGTTTACGGTCACTTGACCAAAATGATAAGGGTAGAAAGGTACAAACACTTTCTTTCAATGTTACTATTCGTTCAAATTATTTCCGGAATTTGCATTTTTATTAGCATTATTTTTTATATTTAGGGTAGGCACTATAAAATAGTGTCCGCCGAATAACTTTAAACATTACTGATCTTTTTCTTCCTTCCATGATGTTGACGTTTATTCTGAAAATGTAATGGAGCATGTATGACAGAAAACCCCTCTGTTAATGTTTTTTTTTCTCATTTCCAAAACTTACTTAGTAACGCTGGTCAAGGGACTAAGATTCCATTCATCCAGTTTCCGCTACAATGTGTCCAAATGCCAAGAGGTATTCAAATAACGATCGGTCAAGGAAGGAATTTCATAATGATCCAAAAAATATTTCCACCGACTTAATGAAATAACAACCAACTTTTAAATAAACCAATGTGTTACTAGTATCTGATTAACTGTATGTCTGGATTGTGAGGATTTAGTTCAGGCTACTATTGGCTCAATTAGTTTACGTGAACTACAATGACACACACACACACGTTTCCAACTACATGTCAGAGAAGGCTTCAATACGATTTTTACCATACATTAAGTTCACATTTCGTTTGTTCACGATTTCTGTCAATTTTATGCCGAAATGAAATGTACTGCCTGTTAGCCTATCAGTTTCAACATATTTACAAATACCAAATACACAAGGACATTTTACACTTTATGAATTATTAAACGTTTGTGTTCGTGTAGTTTGAACAAAAGACCATTATTAACAATGAATTAGTTCATTACTTTCAACAGAGAGACCAAGAACAATATGCCCCTGATCTACCGATACGGGACATAAAAATGGGAAAGATGGCCAGTATTTGGGTTAATGCCTTCTTTGGAAAAATGTTAAAGTCTGAATTGTCATAACTCGAAAGGTCACACAATGATCATGGATAAGTATTGCTTTTTTAAAAGTCATGTTTACGGTCACTT
This sequence comes from Lutraria lutraria, assembly GCA_964023205.1. Taxonomy (NCBI): domain Eukaryota; kingdom Metazoa; phylum Mollusca; class Bivalvia; order Venerida; family Mactridae; genus Lutraria; species Lutraria lutraria. The sequence continues at coordinate 25,729,009 of OZ026833.1, forward strand.
GACCAAGATGATAAGGGTAGGAAATTCTAAACACCTTCTTTCAATGTTTTCCCGAAACGCAACTTTTGTAGTTTGGTTGTACGATTCGTTCCAAATTATAACAGGATTTTGCATTTTATTACACTAATTAGTAACTTTAGGATAGGCGCTACAAAAAGTGCCCGTTCAATAACTTTAAACACGACTGATTCTTTCTGTCTTCCATGATGTAGAATTTTATTCTAAAAATGCAATGGAAGAAGAATGTCAGGAAAACACTATGCTAATGTTTTTTCTAATTTCCCCCAGCTTGTAAATAGTAATCATTAACTGTGTAGGCACTGATATTCCATTCTTCCAGTTTGTGTTGAATGACAACTGGCAAATGAGATGAAATATCCAGATAATCATCGATCCAGGAAGGAATTTCATAGTTATCCAAAATTATTTTCAATCAACTTATTGAATAAACCAATGCATAAGGTCATGTAACAATATATATTAATAATTCAAAATCGTTTTTGTAAAGCTTGATAGGAAATTGACGCCGCAACGCAGGCTGGCACCAAGGCAACATTAACAAACACCAGGAAGAGTACGCATGCATTCGGAATACTACTGTCAGCATATCGGTTTGATTTTATTTGCAAATAACAAAGTCACAAAGGCTTCCAAAAAACACTGTAATATATATTATTACAAATTTGTTTTCGTGCATTTTCAGGCTTACACTAATGCCACAGTACACTTACTTACGCAATAGATTAATTATTTATTTTATATGGCATTACATTTTAGATCCTGAATAGAAGAAGATATACGAACAACGTCCATACAGATAAACAAACACTGTTTCTGATAAATTGTCTTCATTCTAGTTATTTCCAATATCTTAATGTGTTCATTATTTGTTGTTACATTTTTTCGGTTGAATAGTTAAATGTCAACATTGCACGGATAAATGGTATCAAATTCAGCGTATCAATTTGTTGGACGCCATAGTTCTTGAATGCAGGACTGGTGTTAATTGAAGTATATATAGAAAGTCTACGTTACAATGTATACATTGCGGGAAGCTTAGTCAGACGTTCCATATGAAACAAATTGCATGGACGGAGTTTTTAAATCGTGAATAGCATATTTTTTATTCGTTTGTTTCGTTTTTTTTTGTTGTTGTTCGGTACGGACAATAAAGTTATTACCGTTTTTCAAAAATCGCTCAGTTTTCACTTTTCCTGCATACCGAACAGCTTCCATTAACCTAGCTTCCGCCTAAAAATATAATTCCGATATTTCAATTCAATGGCTAAATACAAATTCAAATATTACGTTCATTTAAGTCAAAATTATATGGCTATGCAATATCGTAAACGAGCGATACAAATCAGTCGTAAAAATCTAAACAATCCTCTCCCTCGGGTTACTACAATAATTACTATCAGTACACACGTTTCAAGGAAGGATGACGTCATAATTCTCGTGCTGTATATGCTAATTTAGTCTGGTTCCTAGCTTCTATTGTAAACGTATAGAAGTCATCATAGAATTCATGGACGATGCGATAATAACTGTGAGTCAGCCAGATATTTAAAAAAGTGATTCATCGGGAAGTTTCAATCGATCAATTTAATGCTTATAACATTTAACCCTTTTCTTCGAGCATGTCTTCATGTATGATATATTACATTCTGCATAAGTTGAGTATTCAAAGAGGCAGGTAATGTAAACTATATATAATATTATGCAAATTTTGGTGATCAGATGGGAAACATAAATCAAAGTACTGAACGCACGTGGAACGGGAACAACTGCATAGCGGGTGTAGAAAAGCGTTCGTAGAACTTATGTCTGCATTAAATTAATGCGCGAACTATCGTTCGTTTTCCAAAACTCACCCTACATAGAAATCAAATTTTGACTGATTCGTAGTTCCGAACATCAGAACCTTCAGATCTTTGATTTTCATCGATTTTACGCCCGTTTTCAACAGTCATGATTCTTGTGAGGCAGGCACCCTAGTTCCAGGGAAGAACCGGTACTAGATCCCATTCTGCGTAAGCAACAGTTACTGTCTACTTTCTCACACAAAAATATATGTACGGTAGCTAGGCCCTCTATCAGTAAGAGGGTACAGTGATTTGAAGTCAACGACTTTAAAACTACTCGACAACTGAGGCGGGTCTGCATCTTTTGTATGAATTTGCTACTAGTAGCCCTGTGATAGGAACAGAACAGAATATTTATTTATTGACTTACGCGTTAAGCTCGTTGTCGCCATGTACATAACATCAACATACATGTATAATCTATACAAGTACATGCTTGCAACAAATGACAAAATACAATAGTTCACATTTAAGACAGGTTATGGCAACGATTATAGCATGTAGTTTGTGATTTGAATAGATCAATAACTGTACATCACTGCCTAAGTCCTTGTACTTGAGGTGGAACCAAACGATTGAAATTACGTCGTTTTCGACGTCAAAACGATCATTTTTACGGTATTTATAGTGCCTCTCTGGAAATATTTCTCACTCTATCAGTTTATTGAAAAAAATAATGAAATAAAATTTTGATAGCGGAGAATTAAAGTACCTACATGTAGGTATAAATTTGATGATCAAGTCCAAATAAAACGATTTTAAATGTAAAAGTTTAGTGGTTTTTCTTCTCACTTCCAAACTTAAATTATTTTTATTATAATCTGCCCGAGGGATTTTTTTGGCTTGGAGCTACGGCTCCAAGCCTTACTATTGTTTTCAGTTGCAGTTGTTCCCAAGATGCTGGTAGCTGTAATGCGAAAGCTGGGTACAAGTGTGCAAAAATGTTAGGAGTCCGGCGATTGGTTGCCAGCTATATGTTAACAGTCCGGTGATTGGTTTATACTAACAGTGTGACTCGGTAAATCATGTGACTTCAGTGTAAACAACATGGCGGTACCAATAATACAAGTCGCGGTAGACATTATAAAAATCGTAAACTTGGAAGAAATAAAATATCAATCACTGTGAAATTGATCGCAATTATTGTGTCAGATCAGTGTGTGTGGCGTATTTTTATGTTAACGCGAAGTGTGACGTGATTACGTCATAACATTAAATAAACCGTGTCGGTGGCAAGCTTGTTGAAACTGACTCTCGGACAACTGTGTCAGCGGATTATTGAACTCAGTGCTTTGTTGAATCAGCTGACAGTGTGATCACCCTGTCGACTTGATCCCATCCACCTCACCTGTTACAACTATGAACATTAATACGGAGACTTGGTGGATTATGTACGCACGATGTGTGGAACGGTGAACTATACGGAAAGACTTGCAAACAAAGATGTCAAGAGTGCCGAGATTTTCGGTTAATACGAGTACATTACTTGAAACTGGCAGTGGTAAGTTATTGATATATAATTTACATGCATACTTCCTCATATTTTACCCTCTTACAGGATACAGCCATAACATATTGACACATTGAATGAAAGGTTTTTGAATTGCTACGTGTTCTTAATTGGTAAAGTAAACTAATCAATTTATTCTGATCATCAAATTTAGTCAAGAATGATACTTACAAACCAACTTTGTAAGGCACAGTAAAACAGCAAACCCCAAATATACATTAAATATCAACATGACACTGGTTGACAAAAGTCAAGATAGGTTATCAATATTTCATTAGTTCTCAATTACTCTTTGAATGATGTTATATATTTTTTGACAGTGTATGGGTTTATGAAGTGTCATTTCTATACATTTTTCACAGATAATGCAGAAATCGATGGATGGATTGATGAGAGAACTTGGCGTAGCATCAATGCCAGATGCATCTTCACATACTAGGTGAGAGATATATATTCTGTATTTTTAATACCCATTTTGTACGACTCATGATTCTTACACATCATGAATTAAACTGACATTGCAATTGAATAAATACTACTGCAATACATAGTTCCCACAACTACAATATTTACCTCCCTTGTTTTAAATTGGCGGCCATCTTGAAAGTCAACTTTCTTATGTGTTTAATAGAAAAAAACAAAAAAGTGGTTATTAAACAACTCAATTTACAAAATATAACTTAATCCTGAAGTTGAAAAAAACATAAGCATATCAGGTTTAAGAAAATGTAGTTGTCACATATGAAAATTCTATATTTAGAATTATCAGAACAAAAATATAAATATCCTCTATCAATGCTAGTCAAATTAGACTTTCAAGATGGCCGCCAAGGGAGGTAAATATTGTAGATGTGGGAACTATGTATATTGTTATCTGTTTTACTGTAAAATTTGATCAATTTGTAATTCCAGTATTTATCCTCTGACATTTTAATAAACAGAAGATACATATTGAATTGTTTTCAGTATTTACTGTCAAGACATACTGTCATTATAATCATAATATATCAGTTACTACTTAGTTAAGTTAGTATGATACTGCAGTCTGTGTTTCAGTATAAATGAAGCTTATTGAATTATTGGTACATAATAATAATTTGTATGTGTTACTGTATCTGCTTTTTACTTTATTAGACAGATACTACAAAAATGAGATTGCCCTAATGATGATAGTGATGATGATTCAGTCCATTTAAACTTGACTCCTGAGTCCCACTCAAGGTAGACACATTTTGTTGACATATATTTTGATAATACAGTACAACCTCTGCAGACCAACACCCTGTGGGAGCTGCAAATATTGACTGTTGTTTAGAGATTGGTGCTCTACCCATGTTAAATTTAGAGTAAATATATCAGTTTAGGGAAATGTTGAAGGTATTGCTATAGAGAGATTGTTGCTTTACAGAGGGCTACTCTGGAGAGGTTTTACTGTATAACTTGATGAAATCCTCGAAACATCTGTATCATACCTTTTTCAAGAGCATCATCAGTTCAAAACAATACTTTGATTTATTTCTTCATCAGCAATACTTCTGTTCAATTATGATAATTGTGATTATCATCTAAATAAATGTGTTGTAAGAAATGTATTGTGGAAATCTTGTCAGCTCTCTAATGAAAACAGTAAACAAACCTCTCAGAGTCATGACTCTCAAACTAATCTAAGTGATCATGGAATCTTCACTAAACTTTAAAGGATATTATTTTCTTTTAACACATATAGCATGTGCATGATTTTCAGTGAAAATATCCTGTCACTCTGGAGTTCTGCTGTTTGATATATATATCATATTTGTAAGAGAGGTATTTTGAGACACTAGACCTACTATTACTGTGATTTTTGTGATTGAAATATTATTGTACAAAAATTGAAATCTAGAACACCTTTGTTTATAATTTCAGTTTGCGGGGGCATACGCTACATATTACACAGATTTCAGCATGTGACAATTCTGGAAAAACAGATTTTATGAAGAAACAAGATGTGAAATGTTTGGTTTAGATACCTGTTTTTTTCTGGGTACACTGACTTTTTGAAAAAATATTTCTGTAAATGTTCTTAAAATTTAAGATACAAATTCTTTTTGGTGTTAGTCAATATAAACCAATGACTTGTGAATGCTCAAAATATGTGTTAAAGACATTATTTATCTCAGATACTTGCAAGGTTGATATCTATTTTTGTGTGATTTCTTTTTGTTCTTTTGCTATCATAAACTGTCAATTATAAAAAATCTTCGGACATTTTGCTATGACACATTGAAATTGTATTTGTTCTTCTACTATAATCTTTAGGAAAAATTGTAACTATTTTATATATTGTTTAAAACCACATAGTCTGTGTTGTAAAATGTTCTATATTATATGATATTAATAAAATACTTGCATTCCATATTATTATTGTTGAACATACTATGGTCCATGGACTAAATTACTTGTTTGACGTGTTTCGATAAGCATCTGTTTCACATTTTTCTCAAAGGCATTTTACAATTAATTTAAATTTTATTGTTTTCATTGTTTAGAATGTTTTCCTTTCAATGTAAGTATTGTTAATACTTACAATAAAGAATGGTCATTTGTAAAGAAAAAATGTAAACGTAGTTGTGATCATGATGTTTTAGTAATAAAAGTTTTTATTTCTGTTATGTTGTGTTAATTTTCATATTTCTCAAATTCAGAAAGGTAAATCTTCTCAAATTCCATGTACGAGGGGTGTTCCAAAATTATTGTTACTTTGGTGATTTCTCTTTGATAGAAGTAATTCTGATCACTTTACTTTGCCCTGTCCCTCGAAGTACTCCCCCTCTGCATCTATGCATCGTTTCAACCGATCGATCCACTTTTGGAAACAGTTTTCGTACTCTTGAATTGGTATACTCATAAGATACTGGTAAATGGCAGAGCCAAGGGCATTTCTTGATTTATATTTTTTTCCAGACAGGTGAAATTTTAGTTTTGGGAACAAGAAAAAGTCACAGGGGGCCAAGTCCGGTGAATATGCAGGGTGGGGGAGGACAGTGACCTTTTCTGCCTTCAAAAACTCCGTTACAAAGCGCGCCTTGTGTGCTGGCGCATTATCATGTAAGAGTCTGAGGTACTTCAAACCTGTCCGTGGACGGCGGCGTTTGTAGACTTTCTTAAGTTTTCGAAGTACAACGTCTCTATAATACTTCGCTGTGACCGTTTTGCCTTTTGGAACAGGGATTTGAATGATTGGACCCTTGTTATCAAAGAATATGACATACAAAACCTTCCTCACGGTGCGTATTCTTTTTGCAATGCTAGGGCGCCTGGCGTTTTTGATTGCCCAGATTCGATTACTGCATTTTCGTTTGGGTTCGAAAAAATACACCCATGTTTCATCACCTGTGACCACATTATCAAACGCCTTTTTGCTGTATTTTGTGTATTTCTTCAATAAGGATTTGGTCTTGTCAACCCGGGACCTCTTTTGGTCGTCAGTTAGTAAATGGGGTATCCACCTGGCATTGATCTTGCCCACCTTAAGATGTTTCTTTAAAATACAATGAATACGTGCTAAAGATAAGCCTGTCATTTTAGCTAACTGCCGGACAGTGTACCTTGCATCTTTTTCAAGGATTTGCCGAATTCGTTCAATGTTATGCTTCGTTGTTGTTGTTGCAGGGCGACCTGTGTGAGCAGCATCTTTAAGCTGCTGGTGTCCCGACTTAAATCGAGCAACCCACCTACAAATAGTCATATATGACATTTGACCCTTTCCATAGATATCACACACCTCACGATGAATATCCACCGGCTTTAAGCCAAGTAGAGACCTACCTTTGATATAGGCCCTAATTTCAATTACATTGTCAGCTCTCTTGCCAACCATATTTGTATAGAGTGTAACGAGTGCGCTACAAAATAATGTACACAGCACCAAGGTCAGTGTAATTGTGAGCGAGATATTTACCTATCCCACGCTTCAGATATCACGCTATCGCCACGAGGTAGTTTTAAGCTCATTTAGCACTATTTCCACGAGATATTGCGCAAGTAACAATAATTTTGGAACACCCCTCGTATTTAGTAGCTAATTGTTGAAGTTAGATAATATGTCAATGGATTTTGTGTACCTATGATACCTTTTAAGAAATCAAGATTTGAAATCTGTAATAGACATAAAAAAATTGGCATTTTTAGCTCAAATGTCACAAAGTGACAGGGTGAGCTTTTGTGATCAGTCTTCCTCTGGTGTCGTGCATAGTCAAACTTTTACCTTGTGAACACACTATGGGCCACATTTTTAACTCAATTTTTGCAAAACTGGGTCAGAAAGTTAATATCAACAAAATCTCGAACGAGTTCGATATTGGGCCATTTGGGGTCAAAAACTAGGTTACCAGGACCAAATGAGGGAAAACCTTGTGAACACTTTGGAAATCATTGTTTAGATTGGATCTTCATGAAACTTTGTCAGTATGTTTATTTCAATAAAATGCACGTCAATTCGATAATTGTTCATTTCCGGTCAAAAACTAGGTCACTAGGGCAAATTGCTGAAAACCCTTGTGAACATTCTAGAAGTCATTGTTTTGATTGGATCATAATGAAACCTTATCAGAATGTTCGTCTTTATAATATCTTGAACAATTCCGAACATGGGTTATCTGGGGGTAAAAACTAGGTTGCTGGGTCAAATCTTATGAAATACTGTGTTGACACTGTAAATTTCACAGTTTGATTTTTAGCTCACATGTCACAAAGTGAGCTATTAGGATCACTCTCCATCCGCCGTCGTGCGTCGTCAAACTTTATGTTGTGACCACACTAGGGGCCACATTTTTGGCTCAATTTTAGCAAAATTGGGTCAGAACGTTAATATCAACAAAATCTCGGACGAGTTCGATATTGGGCCATTTGGGGTCAAAAACTAGGTCACCAAGGCCAAATAAGGGAAAACCTTGTGAACACTTTAGAAATCACTGTTTTGACTGTATCTTCATGAAACTTTGTCAGAATGTTTATTTTAATAATATGTAGGTCAAGGTTGAAAATGGGTAATTTCTGTAGTAAAATTAGGTCACTAGGGCAAATTGCTGGAAAACCTTGTGAACACTCTAGAAAGTCACTGTTTTGATTGGATGATCATGAAACCTTGTCAGAATGTTTGTCTTCATAATATCTTGGACGAGTTCGAACATGGGTCATCTTGGGTCAAAAACTAGGTCGCTAGGTCAAATCTTATGAAAAACCATGTTAACACTAGATTTCACAGTTATTATTGGATCTTCACCAAACTTTGTCAAATCGTTTGTTTTAATGATTTAACGGTCAAGTATAAATATGGGTCATCTGGGGTCAATAACTAGGTCACCAGGTCAAATCTTAGGAAAACTTTGTTAACACTGTAGATGTCACAGTTTTAATTGGATCTTCACCAAACCTTGTCAAAATGTTTGCCTCAATGATATGTGGGTCAAGGATGAACATGGGTCAGCCGGGTTCAAAAACTGGGTCACAAGGTCAAATCTTAGGTAAAAATCTTGTAATAGCTCTAAATGTCATGGTTTTGATTGGATCTTGGCCAAACCTTGTAAGATTGTTTGACTTAATGATATTAAGGACAAGTTTAAATATGGGTCACCTAGGGTCAAAAACCAGGTCAAAAGGTCAAATCTTAGGAAAACCTTATTAACACTGTAGATGTCAAATTTTGATCGTATCTTCACCAAACCTAGTCAGACTGTTTGTCTTAATGATATGTGAGACAAATTCGAACATTGGTCGTCTGGGATCAAAAACTAGGTCACCGGTTCAAAACAATGTTTTAATGAGTGAACAGTGATTGTCATGTGAGCGATATAGGGCCATCTTGGCCCTCTTGTTCATTATTCGATTTTCACCAAACTTCGTCAAATTGTTTTTTTAATGATATAATGGTCAAGTACAAATATGGGTCATGTTGGGTTAATAACTAGGTCACCAGGTTAAATCTTAGGAAAACTTTGTTAACACTATAAATGTTACAGTTTTGATTGGACCTTCACCAAATGTTTGTCTCAGTGATATGCGGGTCAAGGTTGAACGTGGGTCATCCAGGGTAAAAAACTAGGTTACTAGGTCAAATCTGAGGTAAAAACTTGTTAAAAGCTCTAAATATCATGGTTTTAATTGGATCTTGGCCAAACCTTGCCAGATTGTTTGTCTTAATGATATTAAGGACAACTTGAAATATGGGTCAGCTAGGGTCAACAACTAGGTCATGAGGTCAAATCTTAGGAAAACCTTATTAACATTGTAGATGTAAATTTTGATAGTATGTTCACCAAACCTTGTCATAATGTTCGTCTTAATGATATGTTAGACAAATTCGTACACGGGTCATCTAGGGTCAAAATCTAGGTCACAAGGTCAAATCTTAGGAAAACCTCCATGCTGTAGTTCTCATGGTTTTGATTAGATCTTCACCAAACCTTGTCAGAACGTTTGTCTTATTTATATGTAGGACAGGTTCTAACATGGGACATCTTGGGTAAAAAACTAGGTCACAGATTCAAAACAATGTTTTAATGAGTTAACAGTGATTGTCATGTGTGCGATATAGGGCCATCTTGACCCTCTTATTTTATTATGCATACTTATTTATATCAATAGAATTAGTACTTGCAGTGTCCTGCTTGCTCATCCTCAGTTTTGAACAGGGTTGCTTGCAACCTTGTTCTTGGTCACTACCAATTTTCAACGCTCACAGAATCAAAATCTGTAGCAGAATCTAAAAATAGATTTCATGGTTTCCCCTATCACAACCAAAGAAAAAGTTCTTCACCAAATGCCAAAAAATAGTTCCAAGGAGAAGACGGTAATCGGTCATATCTGGTTCACACTATCCGTATAAACATGTAAATAAATTACTGTTATTTTCAGTGATAAATAACAAACCAATTGACCACGGTCGTGGCTGTGTGTGTGGCACTCTGTTGCTGTTGTTTAATCTCAGGATCAAACCGAATAGTCAAAGGTTTTTGACGATGATACGTATGCATTTCATTGCAGTTCCCCGATAAAGCCACTTGTTTTTTAAAAGCTAACTGAGTCGCGTTCGTTTTCCTATTTAACGCACATATTTCCACAATTGTAGTAAAATCTGTCAACATGACCAAAAAAAAAAATACATTCAACGGGCGAAAGGTATAGAATATTTGGCCGATGTATCAGAATGCCTGATGACTTCGAAAGAGGACAATTCCATAACTAAAATGGTCAGCAAGACGAAATAAACAAGACCGATTTATTTATGGTATCGGCAACAAACAGCCAAGCCTTTCCTTTTTAAAAGGAAACTTTATTTATTTTTGTCTAGAATAAAGTTTCATGTGCCATCTACTGTTCTCATAAATTTTAAGAAAATCTATCGAGCTGTTTTTATTTTATCCAAGCGTCACTATAACAGAAAGAATAGCGCTATTCTTTCTGTTATAATAATAATAATATCTTTAATTAAAGAAGGTGTACATATTTTGTGTTATACATTTTTTAGTAAAAAATACAAAACATTTGACTTATTTTCAATGCGGCCGTCTGGAAACAAGCAAAATAACATTTAACTAATAAACATTAAAATGAATGAATGACGGGTTGACTCTCGGTTGGTCTCGGATGGGTGACCTGGCGAAACCTTGTCAAAACTAGTGGTACTGTAGTCATCCGCGGCAGTCCTGGACGGACCTTGTTGATCCGGCCCTATCAGGCGAACAGATCCGTATTTGTTAAAATGTTTAATACATAATACAACCGGGGGGTTACCGGGAAAATATTAAGAACCGGCTTAATCCTTGAAATTCCGGGGCAGAACCGAGGTAGGTCCGGTGTTGTACCCTGGCTGTACAATGATATACACTAGGTATTAGGGTTCCGGATTATTGGTGAGCACTACATGCGCGGTAGACATTTTAGGTCGATATACCGGTTATTTACCACCAGTCACCAGGACCAGCACTGTGGCAGTAAGAATCGGGCTTACACTTGAATTCGAACGTTCTGATGACATCATGAATTTTACACATTTTAATCAAATCTGAAACAACGGACTCTTGTTTTAATCATGTATGTATTTTTCTATGGAAAGCCACAGTACACCCCCGAAGTAGTACTATGATTTGCTATATAAACCCATATCTGTTCTACTACCTCGGAATTATGCCAATTTCCGAAGTAGAAGAACCGTTCAATGTCGGAGTTCATATTATCGTACATCGGGATAGATCATACTACAACTTCGGAGTTTTATTTTCCGATGTAGAAGTATACATACTACTACCTCGGCTTTCTTACTACAACTTCGGAGTTTTATTTTCCGATGTATAAGTATACATACTACTACCTCGGCTTTCTTACAAACAACTTCGGTGTTTTACTTTCCGACGTACAAGAAATGCCTAGTTATAAGTACACATTAGTCATACTACTCCAGTGATTTAAATCGACCCCCCCCCCCCCCTGCTTGATAGTACTACTTCGGGGTATTGCTCGATACTTCGGCTTTTAATTTATTCCGAGGTATCGTAGTCAGCGTTACTTCGGGAGATTCCACGATACTACGGGGATGATTTTCACGGGAATAGCTTGCAAGCACCGTCTGATCACTGTCACTCAAGTGGTTGGAAACTTACATTTCATTTTCTTCTTTTTAAGGTACGTATTGTGTTTTTGCCTTTAGTAGTGCATAGAGACTGCAGATGAGTTTTAAGGGATTTTTTGTCGAGCTGCAGGGTTCTTAAGTCGCACACTAACGGCGTCAAATACAACTGAACTGACCAAATTAACAAATACATTTATGGCCATGGCATAGGAGCTGAATCATGAATTATTCAGAACTGTTTTCATAGATTTACAGTTTCTTTAGCACGTGTAGGGTTTCAGTTCTTTCATAAAACTTGTGTTGTGGCGTTGGCCAGTATACATAAAGTGTCACTATGTCAGGTGTAAATTGGTCAGCTGTTGGTTCCATGAGGCATGACATAAACTTTGATAAAGTGATTTAGGAGCCAGAAAAATCATGCAGGTCTCGTTTTTTCAGTAAAGTCCATCAAACTTCATAACACATTGAATATATACCGAAGGGCTTTATGTGAAATGTGTGTTATGAGGTCTGAGGGAGTTTACACTTCGATAAACGACAGGAAATGAAAGTTTAGTCCTTTTATTTCCAATTACAATTGTTTTATTCAATTCTTACAAATATCGGACATGAACCACTAGAACTCTTTAGTTCGTAAAATCTTACACATATAACTTGATGATGTCATTGTGATATGACGTCATCAGATAGGAATGTAAATAGTAAAATAGTGTGGTTTATTGTAGGATTAAACTTCATTTCTGGTCAGTCATCGAAGTGTTAACTCCCTCTGACCTATAGTCATAAGATGGACTTGTATTATTGATCGTTTTTAATGAGATACTTATATATTTATATGGAATTTAAAATGCATTTATTTCAGGTTTGTGATTACACATTGTGTAATTTAAAGTTACAGATTGAAAAGTGGTCAGATGCTTGCAGACTGCTGAGAACCTGAACCTGAAGCCATTTAATTGCCCCCTCAATGTAGATAGAGGAAAGTGAGATGGAAAATTACAGGTAATAATTTAATATTGAGGTAATATAATGAACATTTGGCATGCGGAACATTGACGCTATTTTCCTATGAAAAGACAACTCCTGTCGTTATTGATTTTTTACCTGTGTGATAAACTAGTTGTTTCCCTTTACGCCAATTATTGATTCTTATCGAATATAGATTATTTAGCGTTAAACCAAGATCTATATCTCCTGGTCGTTTTTGTGCGATCCGAGTTTAGGGAATTTGAGAGTATTATTTTTCTCACGTGGGGGAAGGATCATGGTCTTCAACACAATAATTAAAAGAAAAATGTCATATTTTTGTTTTTTGAAATACATAATTCCATATTTTAATGTTGATCTTTAAATGAATATTGATATGAATAACATTGACAAACCAGCAGTAAACTGATGTTGGTTGATTCCAATTTAATGACTTTATATAAGATCAAGGACTTATATACATACATGTATATAAGTCCTTGATGAGATCAAGGAAAGTACATATTAGATGAAATATTACAGCAGTAATATATCTTATTTTTTCGGAATCAAACACCTTACAGAACACAGTTCTATACGTGTATATATATTCATTTCACACAGGGATATAATATTATAGCATCCCTGTTTCACACTACTAAAGGAAATAATTATATGAACGTATAATCAGAAAATTCAATCGTTCGGCAAAAAAAATATGTTGAGTTTTTCCACGAGCACGGTTAATTTTTCAACTTTCACATTTCTAAAAAATGCAAGTTTTAACACAGCTCGGGACAAGTCAAACTGACATTAAGATTCTTATTGCCCGACCAGATCCAACTCGATGTTGGGACACGATCTCTAATGACTGTGCTAAGTAAGGCAAACAAGATATTGGAAACCCTGAAAATATTTTTTTTTTAATTATATCAGTATTCAATATAATTTGTTGTATGTGCTATGAAAACAACAAACGTTTTTCATAAACTAATTATCACTATAAATCTTTTAACCAGTCACTAAGCTGACCGTGACCAGACATGATTAGGCAGATAAGGGGCAATTAAACAATTAAGAGAATATACCTCCTGTTGCTTTTGGGGTCACTTAAATAGGAGCTGTTCAATGTTTTTAAATTTAGATATTTATTGGTTACTGTCCTAGTAGAACTGTATTAGTAAAACTTTTGGGACATTTAAAAGTTAAAACGGCACGTTCAAGAATAATATTGATAATAATAAATTGGCATTTAATTTGAAATGGCGTATATCAAACATTGCATGTCAATTTTAACACCCGGCCAATACTGCATGAATGAGCAATATCCCTTTAACAGGGCGATAAAATCAATAAATATTACGTAACATCCTGTAATTGTATATCATCTGTCATAAAAGTGGTCAGAGGCTTTAGCCATAGCTGTGTCAGATGATAAAACGTATCCACACGAATGCATTTGCTTAATATTCTTTTCAATCAAAAAGTACATAATTATAGAAATATAGCACGGTATTTTTTCAATGAAATTGCAAAGAAATAAGAAAAAGCATTTGACAACATTTTTACTAGATGAGACTAAAAAGGCTTTGTGTAAAATATTGTTGTACATCGATATTGGTTCAAAAAAAATATATTTCTTATATTTTATTATCAATTTATCTATTGTTTTGAATTACTACATTCAAAATCAATTGGGCTTTAAAGAATAATTGGAATATACTTCTGAGTTTATAAAATCACTTAATCTATGTTTCTGACCCAGCAAGCTCACGACTGGAAAAGTTTAAACAAATCGTAGTTTTATAAAGCGTGATAAATAACAAGGACTTATATACATGCATATTTTCTGAAGATAGTCCTTTCTACAGAATATGTTTCCGGTAAAACATGCACGAGAAAATCGTTTCATTTCACCTTCACCAGGTGTTTTCTCAATAAAACTGTCTGCCTTCATTTATTAATTTGTAATCGATATATTTATATTTACAGGGTGACCGAAAAGTAGCCATGGTTATATTTTGAGTTTTTAGACCCGCTTATATAAACCTGATTAAGAAAATAAATATGTATCGAGTTATTGAATTATTGAACAGTTTGCTAAAAATTAGCAGTTTTTTGTAACATGGTAAAAATATACCGACTTAAATTATACACCTGATAAAGCAATTTAACAATTAGTCACGTGGTAAATGTATGAAAGGTCATAATAACAACAACTAATTCGGTAGTTGCTACATCGACTACTGTACATGTACAATGTACTTACTACAAATTGATACGGAAACGCGCGCTTGAACGCGAATATCTCCATTTTCAAACTAAATTGGAAGCAATTTCCACATTTTCAAATTTCTTAAAAAATATATTGTAATAAAGCTTGGACACCACAGAATACTTCACGAGGTTATAAAAAAATGTCATTTTAGTAAAAAACAACTTTATGGCCTGTCAAAAACGAGGTTTAAGAGTATTTTGACAGTTTTCATATAGAATTATGAATGAACGATAGTCACCAACTTCAAACGAAAATGGAAGCAATAAGTTCACATACCACATTAATAAAAATTATATTGAAATAAAGTGCAGAGAATGAAGATTACTTCACGAGGTTATAAAATTTTCTCATTTAATGTTATAAACAAGTTATTAGTGTTAAACCATACAGCTCCTATATAAATCTATAGTAAATCAGTTTATCGATAAACGATATCGGAGTGATCGATAAGACGTTTTCAAGGGAGACAATTTCGCCGATAAGACCGGCCAAGTTACAGAAATGTTCCGCATGCTAATGCATAGATTAACCTATCAAATATTTAAATACCTCTGAACATGCATGATGAAGCATCTGTGATTCAAATAAATAAGTTGTCAATTAGTCGCACAATTTATACATGTTATAGTATTTATTTTTTACTTGTTAACTCTGAAATCTTATCATGTATGTGTAATCAACAATTGTATGGCGTGGCTTACATTATCAATGAAACTCCTTTAATATGATGTAATATATCACTAACAAAAAGCTCTTGTCAACCATTATATTACTGCTGTTTACTTCATTGACTTGAAAAAAAAATGGACTTGATTTGCCGTGTGGACATGATTGTTTTAGGGTTAGGCATAAATGTGATATGAAAGATTTGCAGTTATTTTCCCTAATTAATCTGTATCATTCAGATTGTTATGACCTTCTGCTTTTACATAGATTCAGTAGGAAGTGATTTGGCTAAAAGCTGCAGTGACAAACGGAAGACCAGGAGTGGTTTGGCAATACTTTTTTGAAGCAGTGTTAAATGAGAAAGGTTAGTGTCTGCTGTCACTTTATGAAACATAGTTAAGTTAACTTTATGAAATCATCTGTAAGTCTTATTTTTTGGTACAGTAAAAGGTGTGTGTGTTTTTACCGGGTTGTATGCCCCTTTTCAACAATCAGCCATGTGAGGCAGACAGTTCACATATGCATCGTTCCTGGGAAGAACTAATACTAGACTTCCATCCTCCGTAAGCAACTGCCTACTTTCTCACATAAAGAGTTATGGTTGGTAGCCGGGCTCGAACCCACGACCCACTATCACTGAGAGGTTACAGTGATTTGAAGCGACTTTAACCACTCAACCACCGAGGTGGGTCTTAAGATGTGTAATTGGACATTCTCTGCATAAATTTAAATGTAATGATGAATTTGAGGGTAAAAGTCAGAAAAAGGGCTTGAATTCTTCTTTAATTTCATTTTTATACATGCTGACTTGCATATAAGTTGAAAAAAAAGTTATTGTAAAAAAATACATACTTACAGGCAGAGGGAAATTTGACAAGTATTGGACTGTGTTGATTTGAACTATAGTGATGAAGACAATGTTTTCGTTTGTTCAGGATTTGCAAAAAGACTAAGAGAAGATCATAGCTGAAGAACATTGCTTGGTAGTTTGATTTCAGAGGACGGCCTAAGGTAGTGAATGCTATTTCAGGTATAGGAAATCCATGTCTAATCAAGTTATTTTTATTAGTTACTTGATATAAATATCAAAGTTTGATTAATCATTATTAATATTAATTGCAGAACTTTGCACTACTGATTGTAAATACATTCATGCAGTTACAGCAGCATACTCACTTTATGTTAGCTTAATTAGATAAACTGAAACAGGCTTGAGTCATTGAGACATAGATACAAGAATAAAACAGGCCCTGCTTTTACCTTTAAGTTAGTCTGCAGTATTTTTCAAAGTTTTGTTATACCCCCCGCGAACGAGGTTATTATTGGATCTTCACCAAACTTTGTCAAATTGTTTGTTTTAATGATGTAACGGTCCAAACAAATATGGGTCATCTTGGGGCAATAACTAGGTCACCAGGTGAAATCTTAGGAAAAACTTATTAACACTGTAAATGTCAAATTTTGATTGTATCTTCACCAAGCCTTGTCAGAATGCTTGTCTTAATGATATGTATGACAAATTAGAACATGGGTTATCTGGTGTCAAAAGCAATGTCACGAGGTCAAATCTTAAGAAAACCTTGTCTGTGCTGTAGTTTTCATGGTTTTGATTGGATCTTCACCAAACCGTGTCAGAATGTTTGTCTTATTCATATGTAGGACACGTTCTAACATGGGTCATCTATGGTAAAAAACTATGTCATAGGTTCAAAACAATATTTTAATGAGTGAACAATGATTTTCATGTGAGCGATATAGGGTCATCTTGGCCCTCTTGTTTTTTAATCTATTGAAATTCTAGAGTCTATACCATTTTGTTTAACAGTTTTTAGTTATTTGTTCTGCTTAAGCTTTGTCTACAGACTGTAAATAATAAGCTTAGGTCATTGGCCCCTATTTCTTATGATGTCAGTCAGAAAACAAGCTCAGGATGAATTTTTGATCAATTACTGAATATCACCTTGAAAATACTGCCTTTGTAAATTATACAAATATACAAGATAGTAATTTCAAAGAAAAAAATGCAAGACTTCCTATTTCAAAACAGCTTTATCTCATCAGTGGTGTTTTTGTATCTAGTCTTATATAGTATAGAATATTTTTAATTTGCTATCTTACTCTTTACTTTTCAGGATGTACCTACATATCCTCTTACATGCCATTTATTCAATGACAGTCGGATGAGAACAGTGATCCAGATAAAGAAATTGATGGGACTGGATGAGACCAAACAACTAAGGTATACTTCATACATGCGACATAATAATATGGTACATACATTTTTTTCTTGGGAAAACAGATTCATTTTAAATGATGAAGTATTATCTCAAAAGCAGCCAGGAAATTGAACCCTCCACCAATACACACAACAGACAAACATTTTTTTTCTGAAGCAAACAGGAAGTTGTAATGAATCTGTCAGTGTTCCAACTATCAGGCTTATGTATGTTTGTTTAAGCATTCAATAGCTGAAAATGTCTGTGGTTTTTGTGCACATGCTATTTGATTACACTGGATCATAATAATGATGGAGACACCAGATATTACTTATAGGGTAATGTTGGAAGTAGTCAACCTGAAGTAGTTTCATTAGTTCTCCTTTCTTGGTTAGGTGTTATGATACTCTAGCTTCAAAAACATGCGTATGAAACAATCTCATTGTTAGTCACTGCTGTTCCAATTGAGCTTAAACTTTGGATAAGGAATGTCATAACTACTTTCTTTTATTTTTAGGGTTCCAGAAGTTCGCTCAAGTGGTACCAGATGCTATAACACAGCAATGTGTCCAACAGTGTACAAACAGTTTTCTTAAATTAGATCATGACTTTTGAAGCCTTCTAGAAGATAATTAACATTCAACAGGGACTTCCTGAGCTTGGAGAAATTGAAACATTTAATGATGCCTAGACTCTTTATATTGTTCTTACAGATGTAACATTTTACTAACCTCATATTGTGCTACTTATTGTCTTTTGACAATTACACATTTAAGTTTTCAAATAGTTCTTTGTCACTGATTTATAGAACAAGTGCCCGAAGTATGTTGAGCTATCCTACTCATCATGGCTTTGGCAACATCACACATTTGTTAAGATTTTGTTTGCAACTTATTATCTTGCATGTATCTTAGTAATAGTAACCAGTTACCACTATTGATAAACTCTTCACCGAGGTTTTCACTGGCATTATATAAACAAGTCAGATTATTCTGAACCAAATATAATGTTTGTTTGTTTATATGAGTTTCACACCCCTTTTCAACAGTCAGGGTCATATGAGGGGACAGTTCACTTAGCTATAGTTACTGGGAAGAACCAGTACTAGACTCCCATCCTCCGTAAGCAACTACCTACTTTAATGCAAGGCAGTCATGACCCTTTTAGACCAAAATGTTCACAGAAGTGAAATAAACATGTATCACGAAAACATGATGGTTCACAGACTGTTCAGAAATATCATTTGAGAAGTTTCCAGATGTGTTCATTATGAACCTCACTGTCCTGTAATTACAAGACAGTTCATAGTGCATTTAATGGCTGGTATTTTTTAACAAAGTCAAAGTATAGTGCAATTTTATCAAACTGTTAAAGCTGAATAATCGCAAGGTCGTTGAATGTTGTTTTAGCTTCATACTGTATAAAATATTTCAGTTCATTTCACGACAAGATGTTTCGTTTTATTATAAGTTTTAATACAAATACATTCAACAACCAGTATAAGGAAGATAACTGAACAACTCATGAAAATGATCAAATCTCACCGAAGATAATAATGCATCAACAGTAAAATAAGACAGCTTTAACAATTTAATAAAATAGCACAATACATGAAGAAATTATAATGTAAGGATGTTATTAGTTCTTCATTTTCTATTTATTAGTATTCAGTTTTACAATTATTTCATTTCTATTAAGACAAAATTTCATACCAACAGCTTATTTTCAAAGCATACCGCTCTATACTTCAATTGAACTACAGCTATGTTGACATTATACAGTTTTAAACACCACAGACTAGCAGATTTGTGTGCCTATTGTTGTCCATTATTGAGAACTTATTAGTTACATTATTGCTTGCTGAACATAATACTGCTAATGACAACAGACAAATTCACTATTACCATTTCCTTAAACTAAACATTTGAATCAGTGCATATCCCTACAAATAGGTGCCAATCATAAAACAATGGTTTATGTAATATACAACATGTATATTAATTTGCCTTAAGCTTTTGACATTTGAAATATAGCAATCAAAGATGCCAGTCCTAATTTTGAATCAGTCACTTGCGACTTTTATGCCATTTATAAGTTCTTCAGAATGTTTTATAATTAAGTAATTTAAATATCCTTCTAATTCTTGTGTATCCACAATATCACATCCAAAAGTGACTTTATAATTAGTTACTGTGTCACCAGGGGTGAACTCCTGAAAAAAAAGAAATGAAAGTTCAAAGTGAGAAAATTTCATAATCAGTCTAGCATACACAAAATTGTAAAACTAGAATTTTTATTATACGCATAATAACATATTTAAGATCAACGCGCTGAATAGATAAAATTCTTCGAGAGTAAATCTTGTTCTTAGACAAAATCAATTTAAAGTAGAACATGTGCTATAAATACAAATGTGTTAGAGTAAGAATCATTAAATCTCTACAAATGCACTGGTGAAGATTACCATTCATATGTCCTGATAAATAATTTGATCTCTGAAATAAAACTGGTCAATTTGATGTCCCTAATTTTGCAGTATCATTACAAAATACTACTAAATAAGCCAGGCTTTGAATCAATGACTAAATAATGTAACTTTTAACATATCTTATGATTTCGCTTTCAACACATCTGAAGAAGTTACAGTTGAGTTCTTTGAAGTTGTTGCAGTTGTGGTCTTTTTATATAACACCTGCATTCATCATCTGAATCAAATATCATAAAAATAGACATTTAATAACATTATTAAAACTGTATACAGCTAATCCTGACACACAAAAATTTAATTTCAATTATTTGGACATCTAGTTTTAATTGATATGGACTGCCTGAAACAGATTTATTTGTATCTTTGTCATAATTAATTGCCCTCGAGAGTCTTAATTATTATTAGTTGTGATGTACTTTAAAAGCTACATTAAACAAACATCTTTATTATATTAATATATAAACTAACTTGAAATCAGATAACAATTTATATGTTTGAATATCCTGTTAACAAATGTAGGCTTGGGTATCCATGGTTTGGTATACTGAAATGAGGAAAATGAACTAGACAACTTTTAATGCATCGTTGTTCAAACAGTTTTTCCATTTGAAAAATAAAACAATAAGACAGTCAAAAAACTTACCTGAATGGGCTTTAGTCCCACAGTGCTAACAGTACAGTACACCTAAGTGTTTAGTGACGGCCAACATCAAACCATAACGGACCTGCAAAATTAATAATGAAACAAAGAAATACGTTTCTTTGGAAACACATGCCTGATTCATATATGACTTAATATCAGACTGTTCTGATCCCAGGCTTCAAGTTCCAGGACTGAGCATGTAGCACTAGCACATTAAGATTACAGCTATTATCATTCATTGACAAATGATTGTTGTAGCCAGGCCTTGTTCATGAAAAATATTTGATAGGCATGTAATCATTGATAAATTCTACCTCTAGAGATCCTGTCAAGTGTAGCAATTACATACCTAGATCCTGGGGTCTATTTCGTTAATGAAATAAATGTTAGATGTAGAACTGCAGTCAATGATCAATCAACTCACCTTCCGAACCGTTCCGATAGAGACCAAGTTTATAAACAATCTCGGTCACTGGAAGCTCGCAGCCGAAATATCGTTAAATCCCCCGAAATAACGTAACTCACGATACTCCGGTATAGCAAATCTCCCGAAGTAACGTGGTTCTCGATACCTCGGAGTTATGCTTCGTCGGCATAAAATGCGGACTATATACCGATGTATAGTTCGGAAACATCGTTCTTCGTCGGAATTTAAATGCCGAAGTAGTATAATAATGTATGAACTCCGAACTTAAATTCTTACTTCGCCGAACGTTGTTCTTCTTCGTCGGAAAATCGAAAAGCCGATGTTGTAGTAAGAAAGCCGAGGTAGAAGTATGTATACTTCTACTTCGGAAAATAAAAATCCGAAGTAGTAGTATGATCTATCCCGATGTACGATAATATGAACTCCGACATTGAACAGTTCTTCTACTTCGGAAATTGGCAAAATTCCGAGGTAGAAGAACAAATATGGATTTATATAGCAAATCATAGTACTACTTCGGGGGTGTACTGTGGCTTTCCATAATTTTTCACATACTGTAACTATCATCTTCGCTTATATTAAGAATCTATACTGCTCAAAATTTGATAAGGATCACGTCTTGGATATGCTACAGAGAGCGATATCTGTGCGTCCTGTCCAGCCAACATCCACAAGACAGCTCAGAGAGGAACCCCCGGAGTAACGGGCTCGAATTCCACAATTTAATATTGGACGGCTCATTAGAAGCATGAGGAGTATATGTCAGACTGTTTTTGACGCACGAGGACATCAGTCTCAATACTAAAAACAAAAGTTAGCACTTTTGCGCATTTTCCTCAAAGTTTATATTCCCCAGAGATACCTATAAAATGCTGTCCTCATTTCGACGCTCGTTACGCTCGAATGATTCAATGTATGGATTACATATTGCACTCATGATATGCAGATATGTTTGAAACTAACCAAAAATCATATTTTATTTAATATGTAATCCAAAATTGATAAAGCCATACAGAATAAAAAGTGATCCTTATCAAATTTGAGTAGTATAATATATAATAAATGCGCTATCACAACGGGGTCGTAAAACTTAATATTTACCCCCCTCAAAAGCATACATAGAATGCCTATCATTTAAACAACACATCTAACAACACATCTCAATTATAACATAATAATTATATATTATGAAAATCATGGAACCTTGTTTGTATACAAAAAATGGAAATAATAATCACAATTATCTTCCATTTTAGTTCACTAGAGCGGTCAAGTTTTGCAATTTTGTCACTTTTATTTATATACGCATATGTACACAAAATTAAGCACACTAAAATGATAATGTAATGTGCTTATTGTTAGCTGAAAAGAATGGCAATGTGATTAGGGTTACTGACAGACAATGCATCATTAATTCCAACAAATCGTTTTAGATCATAGTGTACGGTAAGTAAAATAGATGTAAGTACGCGATAGATATCAAAACATGACGTGTGTTTGAAGCGACATTCTTGACAGCGAATGAGCGCATTATAAGATAATGCTATCATTGAAAGCTTTAATAAAATAAAAACGGCTCGATAGATTTTCTTATAATTTATGAGAACAACAGGTGACAGACACATCAAACTTTATTCTAGACAAAAATAAAAAAAAAATCCCTTGGGCAGATTTTTAATAAAAATAATTTAAGTTTGAAAGTTAGAAGAAAAAAACACTAAACTTTACATTTAAAATCGTTTTATTTGCACTTATAATTAAGTCATGATCATCAAATTTATACCTACGCGTAGGTAATTTTATTCTCCGCTATTAAAATTTTATTTCATTAAATATCTACATAATTTGATAGAGCGATAAATATTTTCAGAGAGGCACTAAAAATACCGTAAAAATGACCATTTTGACGTCGAAAACGACGTAATTTCAATCGTTTGGTTCCACCTTAAGACGACATCCGAAATCTTGAGTATGATTTTCCAATCCTCTGATCATTGTTATTGCCCTCATAAATATGTCGTGATTATGGCTAAATAGCTGGGCAGATTAAGTAGAAAATATCTCAAAATCTTTCAGTTGGTGATACAAGCACCAAAATTGGCACAGATGTAGTTCAATGTGTCCTTTTCCAAAAAAGCACGTTAGCCATTTTGATTTTACAAAATGGCGGCTATTTTCAAGATGGCGGCCGTTTTATAGTAGGGATAGGCTATATTTCTTTTTATTGCAATACCACTGAAAATATTTTATTCATTATGCTCTCACACTTGGAAGATGTGTTGAGAGGTTGGTAATAACATGTTAGTGACTATTTTTAGTTTTAGGGTCAGTAGGTCAAATATTAAGGTCACGGTGACCTACAACATGAAAATCTGACCTATATATTGCTCGGTCACAGTGGCATTCAAGGCGAATACTTTGTCTGCCAATAACTAGAGAGTAAGTTTGCCTGTGGTCCTCAGATTAGGAAGGAATGTTGATCATTACAATATGACCCTAATTGATTTTGATATCAGAAGGTCAACGATAAATCGGAAATCACCAACTAGGTGGCGTTTAGCAGGCACATGTGTTTGAAATACTCATCATGTATAAGTTTAATGGAATTGCACGCAATGCGTTTTAATTTGACTGTTTGTTATGCTGAAGCCTAAACAAACCATTCTACTGTTTTTAGATTAAAAGAGGTAATGTCAAGTCACAAACATAACACATTGATTTCATCATTGTCGTGAAACTTGGCATGGGAGCCATCTAAGCTAAACGTTGTATATGTTAAGCACTTCTAATTAATGCCATCCTACTAGGACAATACCTGATTACTTTAATTGTGCATAGTTGTAATCAATAGTAGCCACACCTAAATAGATAGGATGTACCTGTGCGGGTGTGGGTAATGAGGCATTTATTACCTGGATGGTGTTCATATAGCAGGGGAATTAATTGTTTATGTCTTATAAATGAAGTGACTAGAAGGTGAAAGTTCACAACAATCAGTGATGAGTGCTGCTGTCAGTTGCCTCTACTACAACATATTGGCATCTATGCCTCAATTGAGAAGATCTACTATTAACCCTGTATTTTAAGATGGCAATCAACACCTTCACTACCCACGCCTTGTTGTTGATGAGTTAGCTGTACCCTAGACATCTGTGCTAATCACATTAATGTTCAATATGCCCAAGGTCTGTCGACGATGCCCGCTAAGGCAGAACTTGAATACTCGGTAATGTGTTGACACAGGAAAGCAGATGATATTTTGACTGAATGTAGACTAGCATTGTCCTATTGATAAAATGTGACGTCAATTCCGTCGTAACCAAAGGGTACAGCGAACGATGTTAACACCTAGTCAATGTATCTCTAGGTCGTAAGACTCTTCAGCTGCTAGCCAAGGTGTCGTGTGATGCCATGATACGATCGACCACACTATTACATTAAATATCGTTGTTGGGTGAAACAATCTATGCAATGTTCATCTCGATGACGCCATACTTTACGCCTTCCATCAATCAATTAATGCGGAAGTCTGGATACATGGTTCAACAGTACAAACTTGCGTTGACGTGTGGTAGACCAACTGATGCGTAGCTGTTGATATCCCTGTTTCCTTGATAGACTTAGTTTGAATCAGGTCTTGGAGGTATTTGAAGACAATAAGGTCTCGTTGATGATACGTCATTCTCCGATGTAATGGGCATAGACAGGTCAGCTTGATATTTGAGAGAAAACAATGTATACTGGGGGCAACAGCATGGTATGACATGACCCCGTTACCATACTGACAGTCTTATTAAATTGAGTATTATTGAAACTCCGCCGCAATGTTACAAATAACATTTTAATGAGTAAACATTATTCACGGTTACATAGTATTTATAAGCAAACTATCATAATTATATCTTGTCTAGTTTTGGACAATACAAAGGATAATACATGTGTACTAAGTTTTATAAACACATTATATAACATACACTGGGTCGAACCAATACCCCTTAAGTAACTTGAAGGTTTAATGCTATTCATTATCGACCAGATAGTCTTTAGGGGCTTATGTCATATAACCATGAAGACGCTAAGACTTACATCATCGTACATGGCTATACCAGTATCAAGGTAAAAGTCAATGATTATGTTCGCCATGTAATAGTCGTCAATGTTTTCTCTGATCTGCCTAATCTCGGAATAAAAAAACTGTGGGTTGGATTTGCGCAAGGTCAAAATCGCAGATGAATTGTGATACATGACAATTACTTCTATGTAGGCTAAGCAATGACAGGTGCATTTCATTCTCTAGTTTTGATGTTGACTCAGCAGACATTGGCAGTGTGTCCAAACTCCAGTAGTAGTAACAGTCCCACAGCAAATATCAATCATGCAAGGTTCGATTAGCAGGAAAACTGAAATCATTTAAGGGACCTACATGGTTTAGTGGTCATGGTTTCTGACCAGTAATCATCTGCATATAATCACTGTGTGTTCTAGTCCCACCCGAGACCAGGAAAATATCACAAGTGACGAAATTGTCCATCTTAAATGATCATTGCTGTTTATGCAACGTGTTAAACATTAGAGAAAAAGATATATCATGCGAATCTATTCCTCTAACTTGTGCTCCTTTACTTGAACATATAAAACCGCTGCTTATTATGCATATTGTATTTGGGGTCAGGCTATATTTGTCAGATGGAAATGTTCAGGGGGCAGGGGTTGAAGAAGCAAGATTATCTTTTGGTGATTATAACTGAACTTCATCCAAATGTACAGAGCTGTCAAAATTGACAAAATGTGGTTGCAAAAGTGGATGTCGTGGTAGATTTAGCCTAAATG
This sequence comes from Lutraria lutraria, assembly GCA_964023205.1. Lineage (NCBI taxonomy): Eukaryota > Metazoa > Mollusca > Bivalvia > Venerida > Mactridae > Lutraria > Lutraria lutraria. The sequence continues at coordinate 25,755,506 of OZ026833.1, forward strand.
CAGTCGATTTGGTTTGGCATATACATGTACTTCTATATGAAACAGCAGTTTTGATAGATAGCTTTATGTGTACGTCTCATACTAAGTAAAGCAATACAAAAGCAAATAGAAAATAACAGAAATAAAGATAAAACGGCTAGAGAGCTACAGAAAGCTGAAGAAAATGGGTATATTTGAAAGCATTTTTTTCTTTCATAAGGTGAAGCTTTGATAAAATTAAAATGGCTTGATAGATTTTCCTAAAATTTATGAGAACAACAGATTCAACATGTAACTTTATTCCAGATAAAAATTAAAAATAAATTTAGATCTTGAAGTAGATTTTAAATGAAATCAATTTACATTTGGAAGTGGAGTAGAAAAAACCACCTAAGTTCACATCTAAAATCGTTTTACTCGCACTGATAATGTCATGGACATCAGATTTATGCCTACGTATAGGTAATTTTATTCTCCACTACTAAATGTTTATTTCATTAAATACCTACTTAAATTGATAGAGCGACAGGTAGTTTCATAGAGGCACTCAAAATACCGTAAAATGACCGTTTTGACGTCAAAAACGACGTCATTTCAATCGTTTGGTTCCACCTTAATTCGAAATTTTAAGCTGTTCACAGCTTTTTAACACACTTCTATCAATTTCAAACACATATGAATACGGTCTAGTCCTTTTTTAAAGATTAATATTACCATCGAGTGAAATAAACGATATTGAAATAACTATGGCGGCCATTTTGAAAAATTTAAGTGGCTAACGTGCTTTTTTGAAAGAGTTGGCCTTGCTAAACATTCATGCCAAATTTGGTGCTTGTATCATAAAGTGAAAGATTTTTCCAGTTATCGGCCCAGCTAAAATAACCTACCGAGTCAGTCTTAGTCTAAATCCTTCATCAATATATTAGATATCTATCTGAAAAGTTACCTAAATTATTCATATGAATATGATTAATTGCCTAAAACAAGCTTGCTTCTATCAACTCCTAACCTGACTGCACTACATTATTTGTTCAACATGATGCCGCAAGTTTTGTCCTGAAATGAGTATATTCAATGACACGTGTGTGTGAGCAGACTGAAAACTCTTTGACTGAATTCGACAAAAAATGTACTTACTCAGGTTTTAAAATCCCATAAGCATGTAAATGTATCGGTTGTTATAGTTTCTGTTTATTCTTTAACAGAGGAACCCGGTCTGTTTTCCTTACGTGCATACTTTTTAGCAAGAAAAAAATGTTTTTGAAACCTCTATCGTGTACATTTCAATAGCATTGAAATTCTATTTATAGAACAACTGTGTTTACTCGCAGTCATGTTATGCAAACGTCATAAAGTGACGTCATGCGTTCTATATACTTCCAGTACATAAGCAAAAATCACAGCGAAATGAGTGTTTTTTTTCAAAGAAAAAGGGCAGCCACGTTTCGTCGGTAATCATTATCTTCAGGCGCGTAGCTGCCTATACGCGAGTACGCGGCTGAATCCACATGATTCTGACACAAAAAATCAGGAATTTTTGAAAATCACAAAAATCTACTTCTATGGTACCAAAACTGACTTCTTGAGAACTACATTAATGACCCTGAAATCGCCTAGAATGCACCAGATTGCACCATTATTTTCAACATTTTTCGGGGAAGCATGCCCCCGAACCCCCCTAGCTTAGTCCTGAATCCACTTCCATGGAGGGCTAGCTACGCGCCTGATCTTGGTATAATATTAAAAACTGCTTGTTTTTATGCATATTTTTTATAGCAAAAAGCTAATGGACTTTAAGTAATATCTATAATACCATTACAATGCATTGATACAAGACCAAAAACCAGTTCAGTGTGGGGAATCCACGTGACCTAATGACGTCACAATGGTATCGTTACATGCGCGTTTTCTGTCAATTAAACTAGGAAAACATCACGTCACGTAAGTGCATTGTTTTTCGTTTTCTTCTAAAGCCACATAACTGTTTCAACTCCTTACATTAAGGGCTACCTCCGGTTCAGAATCAATTTTTGGTCTTTATTAGATCGGCGCCGTGAGATCTCAAGAAAAATCTGATATTGTTTTGTGAAAATAGCGAAGTCGTTGCTACGGAGATCACATGCATAGGCACTCGATCCCGTGATTTTTATACGTTTACAGACGTTCTTTTGCAATTTCACCCATCAAACAATGCAAATCTGTCGAAAGAAAAGTCTTCAATTTTTCCCTTATTGAGTGTATAAAATACACCAAGGTAGTAAACTCGCCATCTTTTCGTTTGACGGTAGTGACGAAAATAAGCGTGGGTCCCGGTTTCAAGAGAGCTGGCATGGGCAAAGACGCACATGTCTTAAAGACCTAGTACAGGTATATTCGAAACCACTTCACACGCTAAGTCTTGGGACTGCACATCCGACTTGACGGAGTGAGACCGCTGGATCCTCGCGAGCTTCGCCTGGTTAAGAGTTCATAACGTCGAAGTCTAGAAGAAAACAATAGTCGGTGTAATGTCACAGAAACGCCGATGGACGCTGAGGTAGCGCAATGTGAGCGCAATGATCGCCAAAACAACTCCATGCAGTCGTCGTAAGAGCACAGTGAAATAGGGCACTCCGTATTCGCGCGCTATCTTGACGCAGTGGCATCTCAGAAATCCGTTCAAACGCTACCGAAAGGTATAGTGTACGCACGGCGTTACAGGAGACTAATTGCGCTGCTATTGCGACTTTACGGTGACCCCCACTGCGCTCTTAACAGAACGGCGCTTGTTTTGTGAATGCTCAAAGTGCGCGTCGTCTCTCGGCATTCTATGCATGCAATCCCACGGCGTCTAAGGGCGATGTCGCGATGCTCGCATTTTTCTTGGACGCCGTGAGAACGCGGCCCTGGTGTGACAGGGTTTAAGGCGATTTGGTAATAACCTTAGATGACCTTATTCAATGTTATAAATATGTGAAGGCAAGCAAGTAAATTCTGAATGTTTGAGAATTTACTCTAAGGCAAATAAACAGAGAGATACCGTGAAGTCTGATTTAGTCCAAACATTGTGCCAAAATATTGACAGCAAGTCGTTATTTGAAACAATTTAGCAAAATTGTGATATTATGCACGTATACACATTTGGATCATATATTGTCGATCAACACGTTAATGCATGTACATGTATACGCCGGTCGTATGGGAGATTGTCTCAGCTGTCAGAACAGAATATAACTTTACTTCCTCGGGTATGTACATGTACTCAAACAATATTTGGATATGAGAGAAAATTGGGGAAAAATGACTAAGTGCGATAATTGGCACGCGCATTGCTGATGACGTCATGTTGTGGATAAATTGCGCCAACACGCGTCTGTAGACAATAACAGCCATTCCCGACTAAGACGTTTGTACTAGAGCCAGGAAAGTCGAGGACACCTCCTTGCACCTGGAAGGTACTATTCGGTTAGTGCTAATGTACAAATAGACTCTACATATATGTGTTGTTTTATGAATAGTTGTATACTCATGTAGCGTATTTGCGTTTTGTTCGAGTTAATAAATGGCATGTTCTGTTCTTAAGAAAACAAATTCCCGCCCGGAAAATTAACCAAAAACCTTTACTACATAGATATTAATAAATGAAAATGCATTAGTTTACAGAAAAAGGCATTTATGTGTAAGCTTGGTTATCGTTCTCGAGCACTTAATTAGAAAACATGTTGTATAATAGCATATCTTGCCTGTTCATAAAAGGACATTGCAAAACATTTAAATAAATTTAAATTTGATTTGAATAAAATGCTAAACAACGTAACCCATCCATATTGCACGTAATTGACTGTAGACAACATCATTTCTATTAGCACTTATTGACAATCTGTCATCAAAATGTATTACAACGATCGATTAATATTATTACATTTTGAAATTCTTTGTGAAAATTGATAACAGTGATCATTCCCGGTCTGTTGGCTTTTTTCCCCACGATTGATTTCGGAATACAAAGGACTTGTTCACAAAGGATTGTAATGAATGGTGAATCATTAATAATATTACAAATGTTTCAGGTTTAGCAATGTTTGATTAGAGTAGACAGTTATTATTTTTTTACATTGTTCAGTATGGCATAAAACACGTTCTCAAAGCCGCGCGGTTGATATGATAATTGTATGCACACCATAAACAACATGAAATGACAACTCCTGAAACGTAAATTGTACATTGATAGCAAAAACATTGCACTCGAATCCCAAACAATATCTCGCTCGAAAATATAGCTGCTTTGTGTTTACATCTTGGTATTTCATCATCTCCGTTCACGACGTCTCTTTTTCAGTCTGTAGTGACATTTAGTTTAAATCGAAGAAAATGTTTGATACTGAGAGATAGTGGTATATGAGACGTAACGCAGAGTCGTTGTCCTGACTCTAGCTCTCGTGTCGTCTACTATATAAGCTCTACCATCCAAACACCAACTGTCCCGGAACCTCCTTCCAGGACGCACGCACACAGCCCAGAACCGAAATGTCGTGTTATCCACAGTGGCCAATAGTCGACATTTTAGACTCCAACGAGCGAGTCGTCTACTGTTCTGACTCCACTGCCAATACATTAATGTTGTCCACCGCCAAGTAGTCCATTTCCTAGACTCCACCGTTAAGGCACCATGAACAATCTAAATACAATTGTATTGACCTAGTTGACCAGTGGCCCACGACACAGACTCCAATGCTCAGCCTCAACAGTCAAGAATCAATGCATAGATCCAGACGTATTAATTTTGACCAATCAGAACGCGGCAAAATATTTAGCGCGGAGCAGTTTGTTGCTACCCGCCATCTTGTGCTCACAAGCCACTGCTTAGAAACTGCAGTTACTGACGTGCAAAACTAGTGATTTTAATGAAATGGTTCGTCATTGTGCATGGGGTGCGTGTACTGCCGATTCCAGGTACCCTGAAAAGATGACAGGCAAACGTTTTATAACGTTTCCTAATCCAAAGACGAAACTTGAAATGAGTCTGAGGTGGATCAAGGCATGCGGCAGACCGCATCACCAGCTTAATGTCAGCAGGATAAACAAAAAGAAAGTGATTTGTTCAACAGTAAGTATGTTGAAATTTGTGTTGGGTTAAATATTGATGAAAGATAGTATTATTCACCATTTTGATTTCCGTTGTTTACTTACAACTCGAATATATTATATAATGCAGGTATTCATGAAGGCACATGTAGTCGAAATATACACATAGTCATAGAACATGTAGCTCTTTTAATTAATGTTATGTAGCGCTGTGGTATACTGTGTTTAAAACTTGACTGTGATATATACACACCAGCCCGATTAGCTCACAGTTGGTACAGCATCTGACTTGCAAGCACTGGTCCCGGGTTCGAGCCCCACATCGGATACATTGTTTCCTCCTACTATTACAACTGTTAGATACTTGCAGGGCTCGACACTAAAAGTGGTCTGTTAGCCAGAGGCTACCCATTTTCTTCAAGGACTACCTAGGTTTCCAAGCTGGGTATCACATCAGACTATCTGAAATTTGGGTGACCTGAATTCCATAAATTTAAGTAAATTGAATATCAAAGCTTACAAACTTTCGTTAGATCTGATGTGATGTAAACTGTATAACTTTGTTCAATACGTTCGTGAAAATCTGACTTTCATACTTGTGTTCTGATAAAGTTCACTCAATAGGCATTGAAATAAAATGACAAACACATTATATATATATATAAAGAAGGACTACCTATAGTCTGCAAGGACTACCTCATTTTTTTCGCTGGTAGTCCCGCTGACTACCTCCTGAAAAAGTTAGTGTCAAGCCCTGACTTGCATGGAATTATGATAATGATAGAAATTAAAATGGTTGTAATGATGAAGATTGATGATAATGAAATTGAATAATAATGATTATGTTAGTAAAGCAGTAGAACTGTCACAGTGTTTATAATGATGTTTTGTTTCATCGGGTTTTACGCACCTTTTCAACATTCAAAGTCATATAAGGCCGACAGTTCACCTAACATGTTCCTGTGAGAAACCAGTACTAGACTCCCACCCTCCATAAGCAACTGCCTACTTTCTCACATAAATAGACATGGCCGGTTGCTTGGCTCGAACCCACAACCCTCTATCAGTGAGAGGTTACAGTGATTTGAAGTCTGGGGCCTTAACCATTCGATCACAGAGGCGGGCCTTATTATGAAACTACTTATTGACATTGATGAGTGCAATAATAATATATTTAGTGTGAAAAAAGACATACGATATTACAGAAATTGTAAAACAAGATACATAATCTACATTCCAGCATTTTGTTGGTGGCAATGGACCAACCATTCAGTATCCTGACCCTATCCCTGCAGACGGTACCCATGTCACACCCAGCAGACCACCCCCAAAGCGAAGGCGATTAGATTTCATGACTACCAATGTGATGGATCCAGCAACAGATGACAACAACAACAACATCATCATGTAATTTCCATTTTTAATAATTCATGAATTGAATATAATTATTCTTCTCAAAACATACATTGTAAAACATGATTCCATACTTTACATATAATTAACATTGTGTATAGTGTCATATTAGACTTATGTCATTTTCAAGGAGTTGCATAAACATAATTATGTAATTATGAAGTTGAAAACATTAAAGTGTAATTGAATTATATGTATTTAATAACAAATTACTTGGCACTATTAAAAGGAATTGAATTTATCTTACTTTCATAGAAATTTATTAATGCCAAAACATTAGCATGTAGTAAGTGATTTATCTTAACATTCAAGGTACACACCTGGATTGATTGATACAGATAGCTTGTCTAATACCTGTGACTTTAGCTGCCAAACAGATGAAGGTATATATATTTATTATTTAGATACAATTTTGTACCAAACTAAAAGCTGTGCATCTCTGTATATACCAGAACAGGCCTCTATACAACACTTAACATAAGGCACCAAAGCTGGGTATCGAACTATAAAAAGTACATGAGTAAAATATTGTATTTATCATGTGTTCTACTGTAATGAGGCAGTGAAGTATGGTAAAGCATAGTTTTCAAAAGAATTCCCAAGAACATTGAGCATATTTTCCATAAATATTTTGTTTGGTAGTATACGCTGAACAAAAAGATCAGACTCATTTGGACAAAAAACAATGAAGTCACAATAGGAACATCCTGTAACCATAAGCTGTCCTTGAACTTGTGCGTAGTGTTCATGGTTTTCCCTAAGTGAAATTGTACCACTTTGATCTTCATGTAAAAAGAAATTCTGAATTTGTGAGCATGCTTGACTTATTGTTAAATCTCTGGCACTGTATGGGCATTTCACTTCAATGATTCCAACTTCACCTTTGTCACACAACTTGCCATCTGGTGTTGCTCCAAGGAAAGGGAATTCATTATTGACAACAAAACCACAGTAATGTAAATGTCTGTCTGGAAATTTAGTTAGATATTTTGACTGGGCTTTGCTCTCATTTCTCTTTCCGTAGCTTAAAGATGCAGCATGAACAGTTTTAGCACTGAACAGTCTACTTAACATTTTGTCTGTTGGTGGAGATTTCCTATTTAATATCAACCCAAAGTTTGAAGCTGTTAGCCTGTTTTTCCGTGCAGAATGCCACTCTGCAGATTCACTCTGCATTCTTGTAGACTTTTCTATATTTTCTGGGTCTTTTACAGTGTACCTCTGTCTGAGTGGTGTATACTTTTCTGGAAGCTTAACTGGTGCAGTTCTATTGATTGTCAAATGTCCACAGCCATCAGATAAAGCTGGTGTAAATTGTTTCAGATTTCTGGTCTGTAATAAAAAACATTTATTTTCAGATTCAAAGACCATCCTTATGGAAGAAGAAATTAATAACTTGAAGAGAGAAATTAGTAGAAAGAATATTGAAATAAATTCATTGAAAGCCACCATAACACAAAATGAAAAGACCATGAACAGACAACAAACATTCAGTGCAGAGGGGATCATGAAAAGAGGAAAAGAGATAAAAGACATTTTTGTTTATTATACAGGAATATCTTATGTTAATTTTCTGTTTTTATTAACGTTTTTGTTTCCAAACACAAATGAAAAAATTAAATATGGCAGGAAAGACGCAAAAAACATTACAAATGAAAATGCAGTGTTTCTCCTATTATGTAGATTAAGGCATGATTTTGGACTTAAAGACTTAGCAATCAGATTTAATTTATCAGTACAGTCAACAAGCACAGTTTTTAATAAAATATTAGATTTATTGTATTTCAAATTTGGACAAATTTCTTTATGGCCTCACCGAGATGTCATTATTTCAAGAATGCCAAAAGAATTTAAGAAAGATTTTCCAACAACATTAATTTTGATTGATGGTACAGAATTTAAAACTCAGGTTCCAAATGCTTTAGGTCTTCAAAGCCAAATGTATAGTGATTATAAATCTTCCACAACCCTTAAAGCGTTAATTGGATGTGACCCTAGTGGCACTGTTATTTTCATTTCTGAACTTTTTACTGGGTCCATTTCTGATAAAAGTATTTGTGATGAAAGTGGTTTTTATGAAATTCTAAAAAAATTAAAAGAACATGGCTATGTACAAAACGGTGATTGAATTATGGCAGATAAAGGTTTTACTATACATGATGAATTAAACAAACTTGGACTTAAGTTAAATATTCCACCAATTTCTTCTTCTTCTCAAATGTCACCAGCTGACACTTACTTAACCCAAAAGATTGCAAAGCACAGAGTACACGTTGAAAGAGTGATAGCAAAAGTGAAGACATATAAACTGCTTTCTCACAGAATTCCTACTTCTTTGTTTAAACAGGCAAATAAAATTTGGACTGCTTGTGCAATTATGACACTTCATCAGAAGATTTTTGTTAAGGATAAATAATTGTTGCATGATAATGACAGAGGAAACTAAGGATATCTCAGTTTGATTAGCACATACTACATATTTTAATCAAATAATTTTAAAATTTATTTCTGTTGAAATATTATAAACTGTTTTTCTTAAGAAAGCATGTAGAGCTTTATGACATAATATGTAATTTGTGATGCATAAGTCTAAAACTTTTAAACAAATAAGATTCAATAATAATTAAATAATACATATTTGATTTATTTTATTGTAATTAAACTGCATTGCAACATAGATATTGCATTGTTTTGATTTTCTTGGCATTACACAGCTACCTGTCATTATATAAACGTGAATCATTTCATACATTATTGTATTAGTTACAGTTTAAAAACAATGCTGATCAATGTGAATTTGATGCAATGGGACTGAATTCCAATATTTTGGTGAGAGATTTTCTCTAAAGCTTACAGGTATATTGCCTGTAAAAGTGTTGGTATTTTAAGATAAAAATACTTCCTTTGTAATTTAAATTTCAGAAATAAAACTATTTGAAGTTTTTTATGCATCAATTGATACATTGTTATCTTGTAGTTATGTAAGTTTGTTCTTGACATAATGTGCTGTATGCAAATGAAGAAGACAGGAATACAAGTTTTACAACACTAATTCTATCTTGTTATATTTGTATTCACATCCAGTTATATAATCATTTTCAGTACCTGGTAAGATAGAAATGATCCAAGCTGGGTTTCTCCCAGTGGTGTGGTCACAGTAGGTGTCTTGGGTGAGAGCAGATACTCAAAGGGGGTTCCTGTAGCACATTTGAGTTGTTCAATGTCTGCAGTTGTTACTTTTGGCAATCTGTAAATATATTTGGAGTATTGGTGGCTATATGTATTTTCATGATAGATGAAGGCTATGCATTTGAATACATTCTGAAATAAGATCCATTTTACCAGGATATAAAAGAAAAAAATTAAGTGCTTATTATAACTGTCAGTCACAAGAAATGTGAAAATTGTGCATATTGTCAAATCTGAACAATTCACGCATCAATGAGCCTGGTATTCAAATGTATTATTGATCACAACAGTCAGCTGTGTAACATTTTAGTTTAATGTTTTACAACACAACATATCTTACTTTTCAAGTGAGTTGATTTGGCAAAGAACTGGTTTTCTTTTTCTTGCCTCACATGATCTAGCTACCACAACATGGTTGATGGGCACTGGGCAGATTTTTTTCCCCCTTGGGACATGCCACTGCTGTGGCATACTGGTGCAACTCATCTGATTTGGGACACTTTTGATGTTATGCAGTTTGAAGCCCTGTAGGGACTTAACCAAGCTTATTACATGAGAGCAATGTCCATTCAATTCTGAAAATTATAAATATTACTCAATAGATAGAACTTTATTAAAACCATAATTTTCAAAGTCAATGCATCTAAAATGTATTACAAATTCATGAAACATCAGACAGCACTATGGAACAATGGTATGATATATTAACTCCATGTACACTCTGATCTTGTTGATTTATTGAGGTTGTTATGACTGCATGCAAGTACTTGACACTGAATAGTATTTTGTTTACATAGGCTACTTACCTAACAACAAGCCTATCTATACAGAATCTGTATGTAGCCAAATTTGATATTGTAACTTAAGTAGCTGAGAATATAACCTGACAATTCCATTCTTAGTTGATTTATTTGTCAAAAGTAAGCAAAGAATAAATTTAAACAATTATTTCTGTAACACTGACCCACTTCATAGTGGGACGTTTTGACAAGAACCAGATTTTAATGCATTTCCTTTCTTTCGCCTAATCAAGTTTTTTAATTAATAATCCATCAAAAACTGTAACTAGGTGAGTAAAAATGTATAGAATACGTATCCAACTTTACAAGTACAGTAAGATTCTGAAATCTTGTCAAAGTTGATCTCTATCTGCTGGATGTGCGGTTTCTCAGACTTTCTCATTGACCTCCAGCAACTTGACACTACTCGTACGTGTGGTTTATTTTTCGTATATAGTTTAATGTTATGAATATAACTTTGACTAAAGTAATTCAAGCATTTTCTAAGAATCCGATCTGATAAGGTAGAATGATTTGGGAGGAATGATATGGATATACTTTGCGGAATATCATCGAGCGAGTCCGTCGCTGTATCATCGGCGGACGCCATCTTGGATGATAGCTTGTGAGGCATAGCAACAATCACTAGGGATTGCGCAATCACCCGATAAAACCGGATCTGTGAATTGCCCAGGCGCAAACATTTCTGTCTACTCTTTTAGACCCCTTACTGTCATGCGTGCATTGTACAGAGATGAAATGTCCACGAGCTTCAATATGTATGTACCGCAATCACTTTTTCTGTTACCCGTCTTTCTTAAGTAGCGACTTTTCACCATAGCATGATTTAGAGGAATCGAAAATAAGATGATAAAAGTAAGATTAAAGAGTGTTGTATCTTTAATGCAAAAAATGAAAACACATCAGTTACATCTACAATGGAGAAATTATTGGACATACAAAAACTGTATTATTATCAGATCGATCGATTGACAGCTTTTGCGCATGCGCATTTCAACTTTCAAGTATATTAGCACTCCGTCAAAAATGAAGTACTAGTAATATTCAGCAAAACACGTTCATTGGACCTGATGCAGTGATTTCAGGATCAGTTCGTGTGTGCTGGACTGATTAATGGACGTATGTACTCGTATTATTAAAGAGTGACAACTAATATATTGGTTCAACAATACTTTTTTTATTAAACAAATTTCAGGAAAGCAGGAGCCGACTACTTTCAAGGAATAATATTACGTGTACCCAGAGTACATTGTGAGCAGCATATAAATAGTTCATATACGGTCCGGAATTAAATGGATGCGTGATAAAATGATTTACACCTGCTAAAACTAGAAGCAAAATGTATAAAGAAGCTGTTATCTTGAGTATTGATATATTCATATGTCTACAACTTTCTATGTGCACAGACGTTCCAGATAGAAAATATCACGCATACAATGATATATCTCTTGACAACTTGGTTTTTGATGATGATGATTTCCTACAAGAACGACAAGGGACTAATTCTCTGATGGAGTGCGCCTTATACTGCAAGGATTTCATTGATTGTGTGTCGTTCTGTTACGATGACGTTCAGAGGGTTTGTCGTTTACACATCACAGGGTTTTACGTTAATAGTGATGGTATTGCTGAGGAAGGCTGGAAATATTACGCCTACGGAGATCAAAGCTGTCCTGTTGACGAGGGCTTTGTCCATGCTCGAAGTTCCAATCTATGTATTCATTTGTCTCCGATAAAAGCTTCGTATACGGCTGCACAAGAATACTGCAACAACAAGAACTCAAGAGTCATGTCATTGGATACATCAATTAAATCAGATGTGGTCGTTCCTCCCCTGAAGAAACACGATTGCGGTAGTGTCTTTGTTGGACTGATGAAACTTAACGGTTATTGGACATGGGAAAATGGTAACAAGCTTGGATCAAATTCAAAGTGGAAATCAGGTCAGCCATACTGCCCCAGTGGAAAGTGTAAGTGCGTAGCAGCGCTTCGTTCATGGAATTGGCTCTGGAATGACCTTGAATGTGACGGAGAAAATAATTTCTTTTGCGAGGTAGAGCAAGAATAGCTGGACGTCAGTGAAAATAATTTACTATAGAGATATTTCAATGTGTCATTTGATTAAATATCAAAATGTCTTTAGTGGATATATTTATATTGAGAATATGCTTACAAAATGTCAGATGGTAGGAATCCAATTATATTGCAAACACCTTCTCTGCCATCAATATTTACAGTAAAGATAGAAATCGAGCAGTGAGTCGTGACGAAAGGTCGATGATTATTCCATTCATTACAATAGGGATAAGTAACACAATGTCCAAGAACATTATTAAACATGACCTTGCATTAAAGTTTTGGTGGCCATTGTTTTAAGTAGCCTTTTTAGTACTGTAATCAGTGCGCCGCACTAATGACATCATTAAACTGATTTGTGTTGGTTTGTATGGTGCCACTATATTTTTCAAATCATTCATTGTTCGTGATTTCGGTGCATTTATGTTAAGAAGGGTATATTATTTGCATTCAAAATCAAATTCTGTTCGTATGACATTATCATTAGATTCTGACAATGGCTAATGTACAGAAGCTGCAAGAAAATTAAGGAGTAATTGAAATTACATGAAATGAAATACATACGAAATTTATTCCAAATATTATATTTAAAGATGGAAAATTAAAAGCGTGCTCATGGGGTTCGAACCCGTACCATATTGACTAACAGACTACATAAGTAAAAAGATGAGCTGCGCTGTTAATCCCAGCTAAAACGGATCAAATTCATTCATATATTACGGAAACCACTGAAACGTTCCGAAATGCCTAACATCCTTCGTAAAGGAAATTTGCTGATCTTTGATCATTCAAAGGTCGTAACCGGACCATATTTAATCTTGAGTGATTATTTTTCGTTTAATTATATCTGGAGATTTGTTCCATAAGAAACTGAAAAATAAATTCTGGATATATTTTATGATATGATGAGTAGTATTTGGAAGATAATCAAATGGTTTATTTTTGATAATGCAAGAGATTTATTAACATTTTTAACCAGTGGAGTTAAATATTGTTAAGATAATACTGCAAAGAACGTTTTAATTTCGTCGATATTCGATTCGTAATTAGTTAACGTGATTTTCTTTAAATTCAGTGAAAATTAATGTGATTCCTAGTTGTTTGAATTGTTCTTTTACCATTTTAATCCTTACTCAGGACATAAAACCCTGTCACTATTTTGATCGACCCAATCCGGACTGCCTTGGTTTTGTCTATATTAACATGTAAGCATGGAATTGTAGCATATAATTATATTTTTTACTGTTAGACAAAGATTTCTAAGATAACTCTACAATTTTGTAGTATACTAGTGATAGTAAATAATATTTTAGAAATCCTTAATCTAAATAAAAGCAATAATCAAACCTGACTCCGTATTTCCATCTATATAGACACTCAAATAAGATTGTGTGTACATGTACACATATGTATACATCAATTGGCAATATGTCTGTACACACGTGATCATAGATTTACTTAGAGTGGGACTTGAACATGAAAGAGATAGAAATGCCCTTGAAATGACCTAATATCAGCACATAATTCAAATTTAAAGGCGGATAACTAAAAAAACGAGATCAGTGACACCCATTTTTTTTCGCTTAAAATGTTTCTGTTATCATATGCTACGATCATGCAAAGTGTAAAAGAAATATTATTCAGTTTTCATTGTGCCTTTATGTCTATAGGAAAAATGTAGCAAACTGTAGCAAACGTCTTTAACATTCTGTTACCATTTGATGAAGAAAATGGTTATATTATTTTCCTTGGTGTGCTTTAGCTCAAATTCTTTTTTTTTTCTCACATTTCTAATATTTATTTCAATAAATGAAGACATTTGTAACGACATGATAATACCCTTGCTGTTTAAAGATGTATATTCTGAGATTATTAACTTTGATTGTACTTTCATTCATCTGTGATTAATTATTATTACATTATGGACTCTACACAAATGTTAGGGGTAATCATGAGTACAAGGTATTTTTATACTCACTTGATTACTTAAGATCATATTAGTTATAACCATCACTTTATCGTATGTACATTTTTGTAATTTCCCTGTCATTCAAAATGAGCGTATCATGAAATTATAATGATTTCTCTTCCTAAAAGTGTAAACAAAGATCTCTTCCTAAAAGGCTATATAACGAGACATCACTAGTCACTTCGTGGTTAGCTCACTGCCATTCACAATGTATATTTTAATTCCTGTTCGAGTCAAAACTTTCATGCTATTATTTTAATCTAAGGGTTATATTTTTATTATGGCCAAGATTCGAAATTCATTGACTAAATCATTACAATTCTTCTAAATTAAATGCTACATCTGTGATCATATTCGTAACACCTGTGTTATAAATTTTATAACACAGGTGTTACGAATATGATCACAGATGTAGCATGAAGCGGAAATCAAGCACATATATATATGGGTAACATAATTATTTTGCGACTAATGTGATCGGTGCCATTTATTATTTTATTGTAGCAATGTAATAACATTCGTAACATATCAGTTACAAATGTGATATGTTATGAATGTGGTCCTAAACATCACAAACATTTGTAACAGAAAGAAATCAAATGTACGCAGCTAGCAATATCGAGTCGGTCAAACTTCTGAAAATGAGAAACGAAATGTAATCAATATCCGAAAGAAGACACAAAATAAATCATAAATATTTTGTTTTAAAGACTATGTATTGAATTTCAATAACATCCAATTGCTTTGCGTCAGATACGTTAAACAAACAACATAAACACCTTTGGTGTTATAGTAAGGGAATTCCATATGATGTTGGCGCCATATTATTTTGCGTATACTGGAATACCTATAAAAAGTAAAATGTTTTATTATAAGGCAACAAATAAATTTTTACCCTTCTTCAACAAAAGTAAATTTTGCTGTTAATGAAAAACACATTCAGCAATGGTTCTTGATGTGTCTATCAATTCGTTATTATAGTAACATTTTTCATAGTCTTGTTATTCCAGTTCAACAATGTTCAGTTTTGACATATTCATATAATTTATTATCTTAATTGGATTTCTACCTTTAACTTTATTCTATTTTTATCCTTTATTGTCAATATATCACTTCAATGTATCTGACGAATGGTGTTTTGTGTGACTTACAAAGAGAACGTGTGCTATTAAAACGAAGGCCGATTTACGGCCCCCAATGATTGATAAAGTATTGCCATACTATAAGCTGTTCATTGATAACAAAAACTTAAGTAAACTATGACATCAAAATTTCATCATTTTTTAGCATTTAACGTAAAATGAATGCAATACATTTATAAGCTTATGAGACTTTAATTGAAGTATATTTAGAAAGTCTGTGTTACGAGGCATACGTTATGGGAAGCTTAGTCAGACGTTCCATATGATACAACAGTCTCCGCGAAACTAGGCCGGACCGACGGACATGTCCCGTAAAAATCATGAATGTCCGTCCTGGAACGTCGAATTTACAGGTCCGACTGTCCGACGAAAAATTTGCCTGAAAAGGTCCGATTGTCCGATGAAAAATTTACGTGAACACCGTGTACCGGATATTACGTTTGTCGCGTGCAAAGTGCGTGGTTCTCGGTTCAGGAATAGTGACTGTCGTAACGTACACGTCATCCGGGTACCAATAGGCAATGTCAAGGATTGTTTCCTACGAGTTCGTCTGCTACGGGGGGAGTATTATTTTCATTTATATTTCTTTAGATAATGTCGTTTAACTTGTTAAAAATTTTTGACGGGGCTAAGCCCGGTGTAAAAAGAAAAGAGGCCTCCGATCGGGAATCGAGCAAGAAAACCAAGTGGCAAAATTACGAGGGTAAACGACCCGAACGAAAGTTCAATGTTTCATGGCAAGAGGGCCGGGACTGGTTGCGATTTGACAAAGAAAAGCAAATAATGACATGCGCTGTCTGCATCCAGTACTACAAAAATGCTATGTCTGTACAATGTGAAAATGGAACAGCCAAGTTCCGTGGACAAAATACATTTATTGATGGGTCGACGAATATAAGATCCTCAGCAGTTACGGAACATGAATCGTCCAAATCACACATTAAGGCCGCCGAATCATTATGTGCAGTGAATAGTACAGCTGATGAGATTGCTAAAAGCAAGTCTGGAAAGGCACTGTTATCATTGAAGTCTGCAGAAAAATACAGGATTGCTCACTTATTCCGTAATGCTCATTTTATTGCCAAACATAATAGGCCCTTAAGTGATTACCAAAAAATGTGTGATTTAGATAAGGCAAAAGGTACTGATGTAGGATCTACATATTTGGATGAAAAAGCTGCTCTTGGTTTTCTTTTTTATATTGCAGATGATGAGATTGCAAAGACCGTGGACTTAGTGAAAAAAGCTCCATTCCACTCCTTTCTCATGGATGGTACAACAGACGTAGCTGGGGATGAACAGGAGTCGATCTACCTACGGTGTTCATTGAAGGGCGTTGTGTCCGAGCGTTTCTTATCATTGGGGACACCAGCCTCGACTACATCCAAAGATTTACACCAGTTTGTGGAGGAAATATACCAAACAAATAATATTGATAAAGGTCATAAACCCACTTTACTGTTTTACATATTTCACAAAAATATAGATCTATATAATTATATGCAAAATGTTTGAAAGTAAGGGTCTGCTTCAAATCTGTAATTGTCTTATTGATATTATATTATCTATACAAAACTTGTTTTGTTCTGACCGAGATGTTCTATACATTTTCATTCAGCTCTGTGTAACATAATTTGGCTTAATAGCCTGAATGTCAACTCTTGTTTTACCTAGCAATATTTTTTAAACCAGGAAAATTAATTGGCATGGGATCGGATGGTGCAGCAAACATGGTTGGCAAAAAGTCTGGACTAGCAACACTGTTAAAAGAAGAGATTGGTGGGGAATTTGTAAATATACACTGCATGTGTCATCGCCTGGAATTAGCTGTTCGTGATGTATTTAAGACATCAAAACTTTACGAAAAGCTCATGACCTTAATGATTGGTTTACACTATTTCTATTGCAAAAATAATTATAAGAACAAGAGCGGCCTGTTGAGAACAATGAGCGCTCTAGAAATGAATGGGTTGTTGCCGCCAAAAGTAACTGGAACATGCTGGCTTGCTCATACTTATCGTGGAATTAACAGTTTGCTTAGAACATATTTAGCTTATGAAGCACATCTGTCAACACTTTCTCACTCCAATCCAAAGGCAGGAGGACTTCTCAAGATTTTGCTGGATAAAAACCTGATAGCATTCATACTTTTTTTCCAGGTCAGTACTTGTATAAAGTAGGAAATTTCTGTAGTTTCAACACTCAATATTTTACACTAAGTCATTGAAGATACCAGATAAGACCAAATGTTTTCTGTGAAGGTTCTTAGGTAATTTTATTTATGTATGACAGATGGTTTATCTTACAGCCAGTACCACTTTCCAATAACTATTTATACCTTTGTGCATTTTAAATTCTAGGAGGTTTTGGAACCACTGATGAAATTGTCTCTGAGACTTCAACAGAAAAACATTACACTGTTCGATAGCATGACATGGGTTGAGACAACAGCTGACCTGATTGCTGAAATCCAGACAAGGTATAAAAAGCTTCAGTTTATAAAAGCCAACATTTATTCTGTTTGAGCATAATGCATTTTTTGTCACATTTTCAACTTTTTAGTTGTGAAAGTAGAATACATGTGTCAGTAGAACTGATGCTGTGTGTGTGGCAGTGTTGCATTTGCCACTTGTGATCAGACTGTTTTTTTCTGCCTATTTTTGTTATCATAGCTTTCAATTGCTGAACATGTTTAACTAGATAAGTTTTGTTTAACATAATATACTACTAACTGAATACATTGACAGACCTATTTTAAATGTTCATCACATCAATAGGGAAAACAAATCACTGAATGAAGTTCTTGACACCGGAATGTTCAAAGGTGTTCAACTTAAAGGCAAAACACCATCCATGTCCTACACTACTGAACACCTTAAGCAAACATGCGATGCCTTAAAAAGCAGATTTAAACTTAATGGTGAAGAAAGAGACATTGTTGTTGCGACAAAAGTACTGTCCATGAAGCACTGGCCAGTCAGTAATGTTGAAAAAATGCAAGGTTGTTAACCACTGTTGTTTATGTTCCCATTGAAAATGTTTGTGTTTGTTTTGATTTACTTCTTGCTTTTATTTTGTATTCATCTTGGGATTGCAGTTACTGGCCATGTTTTTTCTAATCATTATTGAAATTAATATCAGTTGCAGATAGTCATCAGTAAATTGATTTTAAAAATCATGGCACACATTACCTGTTTAAGTTTATTTCTGAAATACATCATTTCTGTGTTGCAGCCTTGCAGGCAATTTACATACTGTTGGAATAGTTGAATTTTTGTGTTTACATCCTTCAATGTTCATAAGAATAAGCATAACAATTTACAGTGTTGTATAATGTTACAATGCATATGTTCAAAAGTAAATTTTTTAAATGTTTGACAATTATATGAAAGTATTAAGTTCATTAACTCTCAAACTTTCACTTTACACTCTTACTAGTTACACCCATTGTTAATTGTTGAATCTAATTCTTAATGGAATTTTCTTATATTACGCCTACAGAATATGGAGACAATGACATTAAACTGATTGTGGAGAAATTTAGAAATGCTCTTATGAAAGCTACAGATAACTTTGACCCTGATGAAGCTGTTCGTGAATGGAGAACCTTAAAAAAGATACTGATTAAGAGGTATAAACAATTAGTTAATTTCTGAAATAGTTGTCATTGCATTCCTGTCACAGATAGTATTGAGAACCTGTTGATTGGCTTGTTATTCAATACTGATTAGTTTTTGTATGGTTACAGGCATGGTACTGATCTGAGATCCCTTTCATGGGCAGAGGTATATGATGAAGATCTTCCCAACATCATGCTGGTAGTAGATTTGCTGCTTAGTCTGCCTCCCACAAGTGTCTCGTGTGAAACAAGCTTCTCTCAACTGAAACTTACGAAAACCGCACGTCGCACAAACCTTCGTGCTGACACACTGAACAAGCTTTTGCAAGTAAAACTTTTGTCAGATGATGTCACAAATTTCAATCCAGAGCCTGCTATTGAGAGATGGCTTGTAAGTATTGTCATTCTAATTATATTTTAATGTACATGCCACATTTCAAGTCATTTTATCTTTCACATGATTTTATGGCTTTCAATCTTTTACTTTACAAAATCAATGGTATATAACCTAAAGGCTATTTCAACATTGACTAACAAGACGTATGAAAACAGCTATACACAACATGTTATGTGTATCTTTAATCTTACAACATTTGAATGCTAATTTTTTATACATATTCATTGACAGCTTGGTGCCAATAAGCCACATGGACATCGCCGCATTCAGTACAAGAGGCAGCCAAAATTGATCACCACTACCAGTACTGATACTACAGAATTGTTGGATCCATTAGATGATGAAATGGAATATGTCGAGGAGATTGAATTTTTAAATAACATTTGTGAAGATGAGGATGATAGTGATTGTATTGACTATCAGTCTGAGGACATAAATGAGTCACTGATCATGTCTTTTTCAAGAGAATGTTAAATTGTTAAAAGGAATAAACTGTACCATTGATCAGACGTTTTTCTTATGAAATCGTAAATTAAGTCCTGTCCTGTATAATTTGGTCCGGTCCTGTAAACATTAGAAGTTTACAGGACCTACCGTCCTGTAAAATTCTGGTGTGTTTCGCGGAGACTGGATACAAAATGTATGGACCAAGTTTTTAAATCGTAAATTGCATATCTTTTATTTGTTTGTTCCTTTTGTTTCATCGGGTTTTACGCCACTTTAACTTCAACAGTCAATAGTCTTGTGAGGCGGACAGAGCACCTAACCATCGTTCCTGGGAAGAACCGTTACTAGATTCCATCCTGCGTAAGCAACTGCCTACTTTCTCGCGTAAAGAGACATGGTCGGTAGCTAAGCTTGGCCCAATGACCCCTTTATCAGTAAGAGTTTACTGTTATTAAGTCAGCAATTTTAAAACCACTCGACCACGGAGGCGGATCTGGATCTTTTGCATGTAATTGCTACTAGTAGCCCTGTGATAGAAACAGAACAGAATAATGTAACGACATAGCCTCAACTAATTTTGTTCCAACAGTCAACCCGCATGATCTTGACATTTTCGTCAACAAAAACAACATACCAGCATGACCAAACACCGATCTTGTGAATGTTCGTCAAAGCATCAGAGTCATATTATTAGAATGCAATGAAATACCATCCTGTACGACTTTATAAACCGTAAACATCGACATGATTCTCAGATAAAGACGACCATTTCTAAACATGCCTAATCGTCTTCCTGTCGCGTGAACTTCGAACTAATACGTAATAACGGACTTTATCCTTATGATCAACATGTCCAAGATACAGATTATGGAGCCAGGATAAATCCACTATATTACGTCACTCGGCGAATCCAGATATGTCGGAATTTTAGAGAGTGACGTCACCAGCGCGGACATGTTGGATCATAATAGATTAAAAGTTGTTTAAGTAGTACACCATGACAGACTCAAACCATACAATGGAAACAACAAGCCATCTTGGTTCCAGACTAAATAGTATAACAATATACATGTTTCTTACATTATTCGTTCCGTACCTTTCATTATTGCAGATCAGACAACTACTCCATTCCGGGATACCTAAAATCAGATAAAAATGCAAAAACAAAATTTGAAAACGGTAAAAACCTGATTTTTAGTATGGATTTTACTGTAATTTCCGAATTTCTCCAGATGGGCGTGTAAGTGCTGTAAGGACCTCAAAACTTTTAAGACAAGTGGAGACTGCAAAAGACATGTAACAAGTTACCGCTATGGGTTCACCTACCGTTGTGATAGTTGTAACAGGACTTACAACCGTAAGCCAGAAAAGAATAGCCACAAGTGTGGGTCAAATAACAGTAATTTTATATATCTTCATAGAGAATCCGGATTGGAAGGTATCGATGCTATCAGGAAGCAACAAGGACTTGCTCACGAAATAAGAGAGGCTACCGAAGAGATTCTAAACATGGTTAGCCCAAGGCCGATATCTCCTATAATAGATAGTGTAATGAAAAAATTATTTCCGGAAGAGAAATTAACTTTTAATGTGAAAAAAAAAAACAAGAATAGAATCTGAAGGAAAATAAATACTGCAAATGGAGAAAATTTTAAACCAACAGAAAATAACACTAACTTCAAGAATGATATAAAAAAAAAACAAAAAAAAAAACGCTATATGATGGCCTAGATATCACTCTTAATGATATGAATGCTGAGATCCCTCCAATGGATCCTGAAAAATCAAATCTGAATATTGAAGAAATAACACCAACCCATGATGAAAATACTCCAGAAGATCCTACCGAAGAAAAGGATGACTTGAAATTGCCATCGAACAACTGGAACCCAAAAGTAAAGCATTACAAGAATGGCAAAGCGACAAGATTACCTTATGTGTTGGAGGGAAGTGTTTTGACACCAGCAGGTCAACCTTAACGGTTGAACCTACTTCATTGATGTCTATCCCTTGTGGCTTATATGACCTTTACCATGATGCTAAAGTTATTATTTGACAGGGATCCCTCACATTTCAAGTTTATACTTAATTACTTAAGATACAGAAGAAACATGCCACTGGGGTTCCTTCCTAATAACATACAACTTCAAGTATTATGAACTGAGAGAGGAAGCATCCTACTATGTACTACCAAAACTTGTTGACATAATAGATAAAAAGTTGGGAATTGTTTCCAAGAAAAATAAGTAATTTATTTGTGTTACAATCATATATTACAATGATATTATTATGTATATATTATTACAAAAGAAATTATGAAATAAGAAGACTAGATAACAAAATGCTAGAAAAACCAAAATGAGTTGTTGTCAATAATTGTTCATGTATAGACGATTCAAAATTACATACCACAAATTGATTAGTAAATTAGACAAGTCTTATATTGTCACAATTGATATACTTATACTTATTTTCAAGAACTAGATACCAGAATATGACAAAACATACATAGCATGCTATACAAAATACCGTACCTGTTGTAAAACATCAGGTTGTGACCCCCACGCCGTTCCTACTGAGTGTTAACAGTAGTCAGTGTAACAAAATACCGACACCTCTGCGCACATCAGAGGGAAGACCAGCAATTATGATTCGATTGCTTTCTTAGAGGAACCTTACAAATCCCTTATCCAGAAAAACGCAAGACATGTTGTCACCTGGAATTGGTAAACAAGAGGGCCATGATGGCCCTATAAATGCTCACCAGGAGAAAAGGTCATTTGGAGATTAACATTGTTGAAGTTTTCTATACAAGTCTAAGTAAGATCAAGTGACCGATCTGGGCCGTTTTTTATCCCATGGCCATTATATGAACAGATTTAAAAGAGGTCCATTAGACAAAGCTACATACCAAATATCTTAGCTCTAGGCCTTGTGGTCTGGGAGAAGAAGATTTTTTAAATTTTCCTATATAAAATAGAATAAACCCCAGGGCAGAGCCAATTTTGACCCTAGGGCAATAATTTGAACAAATATGGTAGAGGTCCACTAGATAATGCTACATACCAACTATCTTAGCTCTAGGCCTTGTGGTTTCGGAGAAGATTTTTTTAATTTTCCTATATAAGTCTATATAAATCAAGTGACCCCCGGGGCGGGGCCAATTTTGACCCTAGGGCAATAATTTGAACAAATTTGGTAGAGGTCCACTAGACAATGCTACATACCAAATATCTTAGCTCTAGGCCTTGTTGTTTCGGAGAAGAAGATTTTTTTAATTTTCCTATATTAAATAGAATAAACCCCTGGGCAGAGCCAATTTTGACCCTAGGGCAATAATTTGAACAAATATGGTAGAGGTCCACTAGATAATGCTACATACCAACTATCTTAGCTCTAGGCCTTGTGGTTTCGGAGAAGATTTTTTTAATTTTCCTATATAAGTCTATATAAATCAAGTGACCCCCGGGGCGGGGCCAATTTTGACCCTAGGGCAATAATTTGAACAAATTTGGTAGAGGTCCACTAGACAATGCTACATACCAAATATCTTAGCTCTAGGCCTTGTTGTTTCGGAGAAGAAGATTTTTTAAATTTTCCTATATTAAATAGAATAAACCCCTGGGCAGAGCCAATTTTGACCCTAGGGCAATAATTTGAACAAACTTGGTAGAGGTCCACTAGATAATGCTACATACCAAATATCTTAGCTCTAGGCCTTGTGGTTTCGGAGAAGAAGATTTTTTAAATTTTCCTATATAAGTCTATATAAATCAACTGACCCCCGGGGCGGGGCCAATTTTGACCCTAGGGCAATAATTTGTACAAACTTGGTAGAGGTCCACTAGACAATGCTACATACCAAATATCTTAGCTCTAGGCCTTGTGGTTTCGGAGAAGAAGATTTTTTAAATTTCCTATATAAGTCTATGTAAAATCAAGTTACCCCCGGGGCGGAGCCAATTTTGACCCCAGGGTAATAATTTGAACAAAGTTTGTAGAGTTCCATTAGACAATGCTACATACCAAATATCTCAGCTCTAGGCCCTGTGGTTTCAGACAAGAAGATTTTTTAAGTTTTCTCTATTTTTTTTAATGAAATTTAATTTTTTGAACAACTTTGAAAGGGGACCACGCAAGGATCATTCCAGCAAAGTTTGGTTGCAATCGGCATAGCGGTGTAGGAGGAGATGTTGTTTTAAGTAAACATGGACGCCACGAAATCGTAACGACGCACGATGGACGCAGGGCGATCACAAAAGCTCACCCTGAGCACATTCGTGCTCTGGTGAGCTAAAAACAGTGTTAAAACAAAAAGGGTATTTAATTATACATAGATTGATATGCCAGATATAAATAAGGGTAAATAAACTAATAAGTGATTAAGGCTTAGTGTCTCTCACATATTTTGGGTATTCCCTAAAAGGGTAACCATATATCATCATCTGTGATGATCTATTTTAATTAACACAAGACGAGTGTACACAAAAATGTGCTAGAATTAATTAACCTACCAGAAGGGCAGCATAAGACTGAAATTGAATTCTAAAGGTTGCGTAGCGGTGGACAACAATCCGTGTATACACAAAATAATTGGACCAGAGGGCTGATTAGGAAATCGTATCCTCCAAGTGATTAATCAAATACAAGTTAACCTCTACTTCCAAAAATAAATCGATATAAACAAATATATAGTAAATAATTTGTATGAAAGAAATCCTAGGTGAATAATGTGTGAATGTGTTTAAATGAGTGAATGAAAGTATTAAAATTAATCTATAATTATTGTTCCCAAGTCACTTGCTATATCCATGTACGCAAGAGAAATCATTACCAATATTATATGTATATATATACACACGCTATTTTATGACGTAAATCATTTATGACGTTACTGTAATGCAAGGGAGACAACTCTTGCAAAATGATTACATGTTCCAATTAGGAAATAAAAATCAAACATATTTAACAAAATGAGCCTTCCAACTATGTGCTAACTTACCTCCATTATTCAGGGACTGAATCCAGGTAGCGTGGGTGCAATGTAACCACATAGCCTCAACTCATTTTGTTCCAACAGTCAACCCGCATGATCTTGACATTTTCGTCAACAAAAACAACATACCAGCCTGACCAAACACCGACCTTGTGAATGTTCGTTAAAGAACCAGAGTCATATTTATTAGAATGCAATGAAATACCATCCTGTACGACTTTATAAACCGTAAACATCGACATACTTCTCAGATAAAGACGACCATTTCTAAACATGCCTAACCGTCTTCCTTTCGCGTGAGCGTAATAACGGACTTTATCTTTATGATCAACATGTTCGAGAGCCAGGATAAATCCTACACTAGATACGCGATTAAGTCACTCGGCGAATCCGGATTTTTGTCGGAATTTTGGAGAGTGACGTCACCAGCGCACGCGCGTTCAAATACTATAAATAGCGCGTCCGACAAAGCTTTGGCGTCAGTACCAGGCCGACATAACACAAATGCCGCTGCCAGGCAGAATTTACAGCTCTAAACCATGCAAGTCTCCCCTTTTACCAGAAAGGTATAGAAGTTCTTAGATTTATCCAAAATTTAGTCTATTTTTGCCAAAATATATTTATGTAGAGCTAGTTTATTTTGGATTTCTGTTGATATTGTGGAAACTAAATAAACACATCTCGGAACCTTAGCAAGATTTATAAATTCCATGCATAGATATATCACAGACCATACCGTGATATTATATTCATCAGTACAGATATTCCAGACATAACTTTACCCAGAAATCACATCCGTGATTTCGTCAGTATTTGATATTTTTGGCATTTATTTGATACACCTATTAAAATCACATCCGTGATTTTACCAGTATGTAACTTTAGTGACAAGTCAAAGCCACATTTAAATCACATCCGTGATTTAAGTTCCTTAATGGTCAACATTTAGTTCAGATATAAACCAGATATATACAAAATGTACTATCTATCCTACATAGACGAATCACAGACCTCCAACCATACAATTAACCCTGGCTCTAGGAATAGAAAAACAAACGAACACAGACTTCTACATGTATTTCATTCTATGAATTAATTGTATATTTTCTTGTTTAAATAAATATTGTATCATCTTTAACTTTCAGATTATGCATATATTTGTGATTTGAGTAGATCAATATATGTACGTCACTGCATTTATAAGGCCATATTACTAAAGGCACA
The DNA here is from genome assembly GCA_964023205.1 of Lutraria lutraria. NCBI lineage: Eukaryota > Metazoa > Mollusca > Bivalvia > Venerida > Mactridae > Lutraria > Lutraria lutraria. The sequence continues at coordinate 25,781,821 of OZ026833.1, forward strand.
TTTGAAATCTTAAGTATGTTTTTCTAATCATCCGATGATCGTTACTGCCCTCATAAAAATTGTCGTGCTTATGGCTAAATAACCTATTGAGTCAGTTTTAGTATAGATCCTTAATCAATAAATCATTTATCTGAAAAGTTACATAAATTATTCACGTAAATATGATAAATTGCTTAACTATCAACTCCTAACCTGACTGCAATGCATGATTTGTTTTGTCCTGAAATGAGTACATGTATATTCAATGACACGTGCGTGAGAGCAGACTGGAAACTCTTGATTGGTTAAAGTCCTATAAGCTTATAAATGTATTGGTCCTAATAGTTTCTTTTTGTTCTATAACAGAGGAATCCGGCGTGTTTTCCTCCCGTGCATACTTTATAACAAGAAAAAATGTTTCCAAAATCACTATTGTATTTGTTTCAATATCATTTAAATAAATACTATTTATATAACAGCTGAGTTTTCCCGCAGTCATGTTATGCACACGTAGTAAAGTGACGTCACAAAATGTAACCATGGCTCTTTATGTGAGAAAGTAGGTAGTTTGTTACGGAGGATGGAAGTCTAGTACTTGTTCTTCCCAGGAGCGATGCTTAGGAGAACTCACCTGCGAAAAAGGTTCATGAAGTTCATGAATTTATTCATGAACTTCAAGAACTTCATGAATATGTTCATGAATTGTAAAAAAGTTCATGAATATCAAATACATATTCATGAATTAGAAATTCATGAACAATAAAGTTCATGAAGTTCAATTATTTATTCATGAACATGAAGCACTTCATGAACAAGTTCATGAATTGTACAAAAAGTTCATGAATATCAAATACATATTCATGAATTGTCAAAAACATTCATGAATTGTCAAAAACATTCATGAATATCAAATTGATATAGGCATGCACTGGAAACACAATGGCAAGAAATCATTATCTAAAATGACATCTGCACTTGAAATATTTCAAAACTTCTATTTTCTGATATATCAGAACAAACTGACTAATGGCATTACAAGGGATATACACTGGAAACAGTCTGGTAAGAAATCAAATTCCATAAGCCTAGATGTAAATTTTTATACCTGGGTGGTACCAATTAATGTTGACCCCAGTGCCATAATTTAAACAAACTTAGTAAAGGTCCACTAGACAATGCTACAAACAAAATGTCCAAACACTAGGCATTGTATGTTCTGACCAATTAAAAAAAAAAATCTAGAAAATATAGACGTTTATTTCGTAATAAGGTACGAAAATGCCTGAGTACGAAATCGCCACTGACAAAATATTTTATACTGACCAGTCTTGAACATTCTGTGAATAAATATGACTTGTTTTCATGTTTGTTCAATGATAACCCGATTCAGGTAGCCTAATTGAATATTGATATACATGCTGGAGTGCTGAACGTAATCAAACGTCTGGATGACGTAATCACAAACATCTGGATGATACTGACTTAATTCAAGGACAATATGGCACACGGAGAAGGTTGCGCGCAGTATTAGAATATGTATATTCTTCTGCCAAGTGAAAATATTTTAGAATGGCACTGTCGAACTGAAGTGTAACATTGTTTCTAAAAGTGAAGATTTCGTCTGTTGATAAGAAATTTTGTTCCAGTGTCGTTTGAAAAGAAAAGACGACCTGTGACCTGAACGGAATTCTGCGTGAGTCAGTTGTCCATTCTCAATACATTTTAGCATTTGAATAAGGCTTTTGCTTGTCACTTATATTAATATTTTCTTAATATCAATGCACAGATTGTATAATTTTATCCCCACAACGCAATGATGCCAACTTGTTGAAATGCTTTAAAAATCGCGAAAACGTGTGACATTTATTTTTATGTCGCGGAATCTGTATTTATTCGTAACATTTTTTTACTCTCATCTAATGAAATTACTATTTTAGATATTATGTCCCAGTTTGTGTGGAACATTGTAATACTTAGAAGGGTATTTTTTCTAAAAGCTAACATCAACATTTACAAAATAGACTTAGGACTCGGACTACATTACTCAAGTATACTACGTGTAGGTATTATCAAGGACTTATATACATATGTATGTATATAAGTCCTTGGTATTATTAACAGTCCGGTAGTGAAAATTCACTTGAATACATTCGTCAATTTCAGCATGACCTTGGAACTGAATGGTTCAGCAGAGCTCTCTAAGATGAAAAAGTTTTGAAAGCCTAAAGAAACTCTAGATAACACTGTGGTAGTTTGTTGGAATGCTCTCCGACACTAGATGAAAGTGATTAAATGAGCACAAGAAGCAAATGTGTACCTAACTTTCTGACTTCTCACCATGGATGAAGTTTTTAACTAAAATAGGAATGAGAAAAAAAATTCGAGTCTCCAGGCAATTAGGCTGCACTGGCTCTAGAAATTGAAACCTTGGAAAAAGCTAAATATTCAGCAAGTGTTTAAGTGTCCATCCTGAATTACTGACATGATATGGAAGTGTAATGCATGATGCCATCATGCGAGTATTATTAACATTCTGGGAATATAATTATAGTGTACAGTATTGAATATTGGAACTGATCGATTTGCATTTCTTTTAAACCATTGATGAACTGCTAGTTTCAATTTAATATTGTAATTTCATTTGTCAATACTATGAGTATGACCCCATTTGTATACATGTAGAATTTAGAATATGTTTTAAATAAGTTTTTTATGTCACAATTTTTATCACTAATATGATAATTCTGAAATATGCTTCCATTAATGAATATCATAATTAGCGCTATAATTCTGGAAGCTACTTGTAATAATTAATTATGCCCCCTTTCGAAGAATGGGGTATATTGTTTTGCACATAACGGTTATAACTTGAGAATGATTTGGCCTTAGCTCTTCAGATTTGGTTGTGAGGTTGGTCATCACAGTTCACATGTAGATAACTCAATATTGATTTTGAGGTCAGAACATCATAGGTCAAGGTCTCAGTGACTAGACCTTCAGCACAAAACCTTTGTCTGATCAATAACTAGAGAACTTTTTGGCATAACCACTTTTAGATTTGGTTGGGTGGGTGGTCATCACATGTAGATGACCCCTATTGATTTTGGAGTTAAATAGGCCAAGGTCTTGCTGTCCAATTGACCATTAGGAGCATCCATGTTTCAAACACTTATTGTTAAAGTCTATTTTTGTTTTGCCGTGACAAATTTGACTGAAGATATATTACATCCTTTGTTAAATTGTCCTGCTGTGACCTCTAAATTATGTGGGGTAGCTTGGCAGAAGCTTACGGATAGAATGTGGTTAGTACTGGTTAAGGCCTAAATGAAGTCCAGGAATGCTGGTTAGGATAACTGCCTGCTACGACATGTCTGAAATAATGTTGAAAATGGCGAAAAACCAGATGAAACAAACAAAACTTTTTATTCACAGTAAATTTGTTTTTATGCTTTCATTATGAAGACAATGTAGTTTTGAAGAATACAATATTATAAACTTTATTACACCCCACTATTTTAAAATAATGGGGGCTAATTGTAGGAGTCACTTTAGTCTGTCTATCTGTCTGTCTGTCCGAAATCATGTCCATTCTGTAACTTCATTCATATGAGGATTTTGTAATAACTTACCACAAATGTTAACCATCGTTGTGTCACACACAACTCCCATGGCTGTAGCTTCAAGATCAAGGTCACGTTTGGAGATTGAAGGTCATAGTTTTGGTCTTTTGTTTGCTTGGTTATTGTATGGAAGATCTTCCTTATTGTCTTAGTATTCAGGTTTTTTTGGGTGGTTGTGAATAGGGCCTTAATCCCTTAAATGTGGAAAATCTATGCGCGATTATTCAGTTTTGCTGAAAAATGCATACTATTTTACAGCATCAGAAACACTGTTTTACTGAACTGAAAACTGAAAAATGTGATTAGCAAGAATTGCTTCTATGGAAAGGAAACTTTTTTGAAATCTATAATAAAGTCTCATATATTGTGTGAAATTATTTTGTTTATGTCAAAAGTTGATCAGTTCAGTATATTGTACTTGTGGTTGTGCATACTAGTTATAGAGGCATGTTCCTCAATGGTATTCAGTGAGGAAATTCACAAGTTTATTCATGAATTACTTCAGGTTTGAAATTAAGGTTTGACAAACTTCATGAATTTTTTGTTCATGCATCATTTCATGAAGTGATTCATGAACCATTTCATGAATTTGTTCATGAACTTCTTAATCATGAATTGGCCATTTTTCCTTCATGAACTAATTCATGAATTTGTTCATGAACTAATTCATGAATTTGTTCATGAACCATTTCATGAATTTGTTCATGAACCATTTCATGAATTTGTTCATGAACCATTTCATGAATTATTTGTTCATGAACCATTTATGAATTATTTGTTCATGAAGTGGCCATTTTTTATTCATGAACTAATTCATGAACTCGTTCATGAACTAGTTCATGAATTTATTCATGAAGTTCTCGCCGGGGCAGTGTCCGCCTCATATGATTGTTTAAAAGGGGCGTAAAACTTGATATAAACAAAACTAATAAATTGTAAGGCCATTAATGCTAAGGACGAATTCTGAACTAGTAATTATGAAGATTTGTAACTTTTAAAAGTGTTCGATGGATAAATTGTTTTTTTTTTTAGATCGTCATTTAATGTTCGATTTTACTATCATTTTGCTGTCAACAGAAATTTTATGTGCAAATTTTAATACTGTCTATTCAAATTTTCCATTGGTTTGTAATCGTTTAATCAATGATTTATCATTTCATTCAACAGAAGTTATCGTGGACAATTGAACACTGAAAGTGACCAACCATTATGGTCTTAATATTGTCTTACCTAAAATCTTATCAATTCCAAACGTCATATTCTTTTATATGCAGATGACAATCCTTATTAGTGATAATGTTATTTAGAACTCTCAAAAGATGTTTATATGATTTTCCTAGATTATTGTAACCAGTGGAAGCTTGAAGTCAACATAGATAAAACACTAGAAGTACACTATTACTATAGTGGATGGGACAAATATTTGTAAAGTACACTACTAATATTTTTTTCCTACAAAATCTTGCAATTTCGACGGAGCTCAAATACATCTTGTTAAACTTACAGAGAAAACCCCATTTTACGTGCAAAGTGCTGAATAAGGATTATATCTCTAGGCAATTACCATCAAAAACAAACTGATAGGGTACTTACTACATGGAAACAAAATTAACTTTCATACAAACATTACACAAACAGATTGAATATTCCACATTTTACATCAAAATGGGTCTTTCACATTAAAATATCCCCAACGAGACGGGAAGAATAGATTTGGGGAATCATGAAAATACATTAAAACATAATCTCAAAAACTAGTGCATTAAACAGATCTAAGTAGTATACTACCAACACTGTAATGCATCTTTACAGTCGTCATAAACTAGCTATTCACTATTTAAGGATTCTGCCCATTTAGTGCAATACATTTTAGACATAGAAAAGTGATTTCGCACAAATAACATTATCTACAAATTAAAATTAGCAATTGGGGAGGAATTGATACAGAAGAAAGGATATGCAATCTCTATGATAAAAAGGAAATTGGCTAATAGTATGAACATTTTTTTGTCGAGCCCGCCTGCGGTGAGCTCGACATAGTCGCCACAATGGCGGTTGCGTGTCTGTACGTTAGTGAGTTAGTTAGTGTGTCCGTCCGGGCTGTATCTCCCTTATGCATTGACACTTTTTAGAATAACTTGGCATAATTGTTAAACGCCATGAGACGGTGTGCAGTGCGCAAAATCCAGGTCTCTAGCTCAAAGGTCAAGGTCACACTTAGAGGTCAAACATCAAACATGAGCATTATAGACCTTGTCCGGGCTGTATCTCCCTTATGCATAGAAACTTTTTAAGATAACTTGGCATAATTGTAAAACACCATGAGGCGGTGTGCAGCGCGTAAGATCAAGGTCTCTAGCTCAAAGGTCAAGGTCACACTTAGAGGTCAAACATAAAGAATAATCATTATACACCTTGTCAGGGCTGTGTCTCCCTTATGCATTGAATTATTTAAAAATGACTTGCCATAATACAATGCGACCATGTGTCTTGGGCAACACCCAGATTACACATTCGGTCAAGTATATATTTCCTTGTCTGGGCTGTAACTTCTGTTTACATTCAAGGATTTTTAAATAAATTGGTATAAAAGTTTACTTCAATGAAATGATGTGTCATGAATATCACCCATACTTGTAGTCAAAGGTCAAGGTCACAAGCTGGCTAAATAGGGGCTCGACATGTTGCCCTTGGGTTTCTAGTTATTATTTTAATATAATAAAACCCAAATACATTCCAAATTACAGTATTACTACCAAATCCCAAGTTTTCATAGACTTATAGATCTATTGAACAGTCTCAAAGTATTTTCGACATATACTCGTATTTGCAGAGCCCATGTTCTATATACATGAAATTGACAATATAACTAATAAATAACCGTCACGTGGTCTTTTTGACATTAACTGAATATATATATAGCAATAGGAAATCCCTTCAAAATATAGTCCGCTTAAAACTGTTTACTTTTCTGAGGATTGCCATTTTTTGACATTTTTTCGGATCTTTGCGTTGTAGGAGACCTTACTGTACTGCTATGCCGACTTAACGGTGACCACACTGCTCCATACGTCTTTTGAGGAGGCCAAGGCCACCACGTTTTTCTGACAACGTGGGAAGGGGGTGTCACGAACAGGGAAGAAGTACGTACATGGACGTAACACGCACGGTTGCGTAAGGTGTACCTTCGTGACCCATTCGCCACGCATGGTCATTACTTACACGTGCTGTTTGCGAACCGTGTCCATTCTCACTCGTACGTTTTAAGTGTGTGCAAGTATAATGAGCGTGAGTAATGGGGTAAATCCGTAGCCCGTCCGGAGGCCGAACGCAGCGAAATTCCTTATGCACTAAAAGTGCTACGGCTTGTCTGTGTGCATCCAAATACGTACGGAGGCGGTACTCAGCACGTACAGATCGACAGGTTTTGCCCACGTTTTTTTTTTCAAGTAGACAACACGCTCTTGCAAGTACAGCGGGCTGGGACTGGTGTTTTTCAGTCAAGGTGCTGTTAAAACTGATAATGAATTAAATTTTTAACATAGCCAATACATATTTCCACAGCTACATTATTTACCTCCCTTAGCGGTCATCTTGTATTTTGGCAAAGTTGACAATCATTGATAGAAAATACTTATATTTTTGTTTTGATAATTCTAAATACAGGATATTCATATGTTAACTTTTTTAAACCTGATGTGTTTATGGGTTCTTTATAACAAAGATGAATAGTATTTCTTGTCACAAGGACAGTTTTCGTAAATCAAAATATCAACTTTAACTTGCTATAATTTTCTATATATTTCTATATTTTCTTCTATCTACCACTCTGTATATTGGTATGTATTACAACAAATAGACTTAAATTAACTTTAATTGTATAATGCAGGGAACTGTGTCTAAGTTTTTTTATAATGTCCGGCGTTAATGTCCTGGTTTGATACTTGACTTTAAAGAAATTCTGTACCAAGAACACCGCTGTTTATTACGTAATACGCCTTAGATACAAAGTGGGAACAAGTATCAAAATTCTTAGGCATGGTTCCTCAGATTATTATTTCCGCTACCAAATGCCGAAAACCAATGCTAATTCGAAAATGACACCTACTGTGTTTTTTAAGCTAAGCATTTAACAATTAAAGTGTCGGATCATTTTCATCATATGAAATCAAAGAATTTGACGCATATCATTCAATTTTGATAGCAAATCAAAGTCGCTAATGTTTACGGTTTAATAATTGAAAAATCCAGGTTTGATGTCTAGTATAACAAATTTATGTCATTAGTGAATTAATAGTATCATATCGTACCAATACAATGCACATTACGTTAGAGATGTTTTATGCTGATAAATGCTGATATGCTGGAAAAGCCGATGAAGGGGCACAGTATTTATCGCAATAAAACACCATTTTTGAGCGTTCGGTTGAATTTTTAGCTCACCAGAGCACGAATGTGCTCAGGGTGAGCTTTTGTGATCGCCCTGCGTCCATCGTGCGTCGTTACGATTACGTGGCGTCCATGATTACTTAAAACAACATCTCCTCCTACACCGCTATACCGATTGCAACCAAACTTTGCTGGAATTATCCTTGGGTGGTCCCCTTTCAAAGTTGTTCAAAAAATTAAATTTCATTAAAATTTCTGGTTGCTATGGCAACAAATAGAAAAAACTTAAAAAATCTTCTTGTCTGAAACCACAGGGCCTAGAGCTGAGATATTTGGTATGTAGCATTGTCTAATGGAAATCTACAAAGTTTGTTCAAATTATTCCCCTGGGGTCAAAATTGGCTCCGCCCCGGGGGTAACTTGATTTTACATAGACTTATATAGGAAATTAAAAAAATCTTCTTGTCAAAAACTACAATGCCTAGAGCTTTGATATTTGGTGTGTAGTATAGTCTAGTGGTCCTCTACCAAGTTTGTTCAAATTATTGCCCTAGGGTCAAAATTGGCCCCGCCCCGGGGGTCACTTGATTTATACAGACTTATATAGGAAAATTTTAAAAATATTCTTCTCCGAAACCGCAAGGCCTAGAGCTTAGATATTTTGTATGTGGCATTGTCTAGTGGATCTCTACCAAGTTTGTTCAAATTATGGCCCCGGGGTCAAAATTGGCCCTGCCCTGGGGTTTATTATATTTTATATAGGAAAATTTAAAAAATCTTATTCTCCGAAACCACAAGGCCTAGACCTAAGATATTTGGTATGTAGCATTGTCTAGTGGACCTTTACCAAGTTTGTTCAAATTATGGCCCCGGGGTCAAAATTGGCCCTGCCCTGGGGTTTATTCTATTTTATATAGGAACATTTAAAAAATCTTATTCTCCGAAACCACAAGGCCTAGACCTAAGATATTTGGTATGTAGCATTGTCTAGTGGACCTCTACCAAGTTTGTTCAAATTATGGCCCCGGGGTCAAAATTGGCCCTGCCCTTAGGTTTATTCTATTTTATATAGGAAAATTTAAAAAATCTTCTTCTCCGAAACCACAAGGCCTAGAGCTAAGATATTTGGCATATAGCATTGTCCAGTGGACCTCTACCAAGTTTGTTCAAATTATTACCCTAGGGTCAAAATTGGCCCCGCCCCGGGGGTCACTTGATTTATATAGACTTACATAGGAAAATTTAAAAAATCTTCTTCTCCGAAACCGCAAGGCCTAGAGCTTAGATATTTTGTATGTGGCATTGTCTAGTGGACCTCTACCAAGTTTGTTCAAATTATGGCCCAGGGGTCAAAATTAGAGTTTATGGAGTTTATTCTATTTTAGATAGGAAAATTTAAAAAAATCTTCTCCGAAACCACAAGGCCTAGAGCTAAGATATTTGGTATCTAGCTTTGTCTAATGGACCTCTTTTAAATCTGTTCGTATAATGGCCATGGGATAAAAAACGGCCCAGATCGGTCACTTGATCTTACTTAGACTCGTATAGAAAACTTCAACAATGTTAATCTCCAAATGACCGTTTCTCCTGGTGAGCATTTATAGGGCCATCATGGCCCTCTTGTTTTGTTCCTTGGTATTAAAGTATGATATTCAATTTTAGTAAATAACGTAAGATATTATTTTAGCGATTTTAATCAATCCCGATACGTTAAGACTTCCTATAAAACTACACTTTCACAGTTATTTTACAAACAAAAGATTGGCTTTTGACATACAGAATTACTTAATTGCTTACTAGATTATCAAAACATAACAACATAAATGGCTTTACCTATCACTAAATGGGATGTCTGAGTAAACTTAAGTGCTAAATATCACACAAACATTTAACTAAAAGCACAAAACGATTATGATGCAATATTTTAAAACATCATTATACTTAATAGGTAAATAGAAATTATAATATCAAAATATAATCTATATAAATGAACTCTACATTATCAGACTGTAATTTTGATAACAAACATGCCATGATTATCAACAGTAATGTTTAGATTTATCAACCAATATCACACGATTATACAATAAAACAAAAAAGTGAAAATATGTACATAATAGTATTCTAAACGATCGATTATTATTATAACATTATTAAATTTTCTTTGTGAAAATTGATTACATTAAAATTTTATGATTTCATTTTTTACGTCACATTAATTATTACCACTCAATTAGTTTTTACGTTACTTTACCACGATCGATCTCGGAATACAATGCACTTATTCACAAGGGACACAATGAATGGTGAATCATAAATAATAAAAATCATGCTTCAGGTTTGTTTTTTTGTTTTAATTTGTTCAGTATGGCGTAAAATATTTTTAAGACCCTTCAGAAAACAATGTTAACCTATCACCCTGCTACAATATTTAAATATCGCTGAAGTTTTCCATGTTTTCCTCTTTCCGGTAAATTTGATTACTTGATTGATTATAAACTGTATGTGTGCAATTTAATGTCAACGAATAATTATATGTTATGTTATAAAACAAATTCTAAAAGCCGCGCGGTTGATATGATAATTGTAGAGAGATAAACATAATGCAATATAGTTGTTTGCACAACATAAACTATATGAAATGACAACTCATGAAACGTAAATTGTGAATTGATAGCACAAATAATGCACTCGAATTCCTAACAATATCTCGCTCGATAAGATAGCTGCTTTGTGTTTTCTGTCTGGGTATTTCACAATCGACGTTCACTACGTCTCATTTTCAGTCTGTAGTGACATTTCGTTTAAGTCGAAGTAAATGTTTGATACAGATAGGGGTTAATCACATACCCGTGCCGTTTTGGCCGCGCCGTAAAACCGGTGTAGTATACAACATGTAAATGAGTCGATTCACATGAATTTATTCCTTCGCTGTTTGTCAACAAAATGTATTACTTCACAGGAGTAATGTTGAGTTAATTGAGTCTAGACACTGTTCATATTGTTAGATATGTTCACACATTTATCATTTATGATGTATCATAACGAAACCATTTTTTGTGCTCCTGATTAAAAAGCGTTATTACGCATGTGCCACTCTTTCGTATTAGTAGAATGTCAAACAGGTATGTTGGTTCTCGCCGTATTTTCAGGGTATGTGATAAAAAGAGTATTAAATTCTTGTAGACTCAATGAATAAAAAGGCATGAAGCTCGCCAGAGGCTCGCTTCATACTGTTTTATTCAACTCGTTCAATAAATTCAAGACGGGATCTACAAGAATTTAATATCCTCCATATATGAGACGTAACGCAGAGAGACGTAGTCTCTTGTCGTTTTATCTAGACTTTACAATCCAAACATCACTTGTCCCTGAACCTTCTGTCAGGACGCCCACAGTCCAGGTCCGAAATATCGTGTTGTTCAATGTGGCTATTGGTCGACAATTTGGACTCCAACGAGCGAGTCGTCCGCTGTTCTGACTCTACTGCCCATACATTACTGTTAATGTGCCATAAACAGTCCAAACTCAACTACCCAGAGTACACTGTGGTCCACTGCCAAGTATCCCATTGCCCAGACTCCACTGTTTGGGCGCCATGAACAGTATAAAATTCACTGTGTTGACCCAAGTGACCAGTCGTTCACGACGCAGACTTCAATGCCCAGACTCATCATCATAGAATCAATTGCCCACACGCAAAGAAGTCAGTCTTTTAGACCCCAAACTATTAAGACCCCTACTGTCAAACGTGCATTGTACAGAGTCTGAGATGAAATGTTCACGAGCTTCAGTATATAAGTACCGCGATCACTTCTGTTACTCTTCTTTCTTTAGTAGCGACCTTTTGCCACAAATCGAAAATAAGATGATAAAAGTAAGATAAAAGAGTGTTTGTATCTTTAAAGTCCCATAAGCTTATAAATGTATTGGTCTTAATAGTTTCTGTTTGTTCTATAACAGAGAAATACGGTGTGTTTTCCTCCCGTGCATACTTTATAGCAAGAAAAAATCATCATCTCGCGGGCTTAGCGCAAAACGGTTGTAACTGCAATTTTCATTTTTTGTCAGGATTAATGAAAAACTTTCCTAATTTGTATGTTTCAACTACAAAAATTGCAATAAGTGTATTTTAGGATTATGTACTGATATGTTATTCAAAGAACACCTTAAGATTAGTCATAATGGAGATATTTGTAAACCTTGCAGTTACAACCGTTTTGCGCTGGAAAATGGATAATATCATGAAAAAAAAATTGTGCAAAACGGTTGTAACTGAACTTATTTTTTCCTTAAAGAGGAAAATTCTGGAATTGAAATTGTAATAATTGTCAAATTAGGTTTTACTATATAACATCAAGTTACTGTTGTGCCTCATGCCTCATGATTTGATCTAGAACTGACAAACAGTTGTTCATTCCAGTCAATATGGTATTGCTGAATTGCATGTTGGTTGTTTATTAGTCAAAACTTACTTAGTTCCTGTATTTCAACCCATCAAATAATAAAAAAGGACAAATTAAGGTTTTATTACCATTATTCACATTTATTGTTAAAAATATCAGTTCAAGTACATTAATAGTGTACACATGTTTGTCAAAATATGTAGTTATACACGGTATTTCCGACCTTTTTTAACATCAATACATCTTTTCACAACCATGAGACCATTGACTCATGATTCTGACATATTCTAGTTTAAAGCAATAAAAATAATGAAACCTGCTTTCCTGATGTGAGATTCCAGACTTTTTAGAATTACTGTAAAATCAGAACTAATTAATAGTTAAAGCTGCCTTACATTTTATAATCGATCACATTCATTTCAATTTCATCATCATCATCTTTTTCCATGACTTTATCCGTCTTTCTTGAAATCATCCTTCACTTCCTCATCATCCTCTTCTTCATGATTCTTCTCATCTTCAGCATAATAATTATGTACCTCTTCCCAAACATCATCTTTTCACCATCTTCCTTCTCTTCATCATCATCTATCTCTTCATCAACTTTAATCTTTTTGTCATCATTCTCTTCTTCACTATATTTCTCTACTTCAACATTGTAATCCTCTTACCAATCATTATCTTCTTCACCTTCACCATCCCTTCCCCATAAGAATACTTATTACCATTCCCCTCTTCATCATAATCATCCACCTCCTTAACACCATGCTTCACTTTACCATCTTCCTTACCTTCACCATTCTCCTCCATATTCCCTTTGCTTAGAGATCAATGTAAAAAGTATGTCTGTTGCATTTAAAGATCTGAGTCATTGAAATCAGTCTGGACTTGGTCAATGTCTTTAATAAAATATTTATGCACCAAAGAATGTCCACCATTTCCCAAATAAGGTCATCTGGATCAGATAGGTCATTCATTTTGGCATTTGTCACTGCCTCATTTGCCATAAACAATTTGTAACTGTATTGCCGACCTGATAAAAAATGTAAAATTATCAAGAAGAACTGTCATAGTTCAGTACTTGAAATATTGGTGAGGCCGGATTTATCTTAGATAATTCAAAACAGGTTGTTTTGTCTTAGTTAAGTGACAACACTAGATCACATATATAATTACAAAGTTTTGCAATGTTTCTGAGTTCAGTCACACACTTTTTATCAATGGAACAACCATCCCCTCCTCAAAAACATAGTAACATTCATCATTTTTAACAAGTGCTACACAATAACAAGGCACAGTCTACCAAAAATTCAATCATAATGTGTTTATGCATTTAAGAGTCAATGTCATCGTTCAATGAATAGTAACGAAGATTTGTTACACAACACATTCAAGCAAACATCTAAAGTTCCTGAAACAGTCAACATAGAAGATGGTACATCATCAATGGTCCGAGTACTTTGAAAATAAATGAATGTTCTTCATCAGTCACTTACATAAAACATCTCCTTATTCCAGTCTGAATTCAAACTCATTTGCTGTCCATAGTCTTAATTAGCAGACACTAGTTACTGTGCAGCACAGCATGAAGAGTATTCGTGACATATTGCCTCCCGTGTCCTTGGAAATAGGAGTCGCCTTGGTGCCTTGTTCCACAAACAATATTCATTCTGACCTCGCCCTGAAAATGATTAAATCCTATGAATGCTTATAGTTCAAAGGTTAATAAAGTCAATAGTATAATATCATTTAAACAATCTTAGTAAATGCTTCCAACAAAGTCTCATTGGGGGGGGGGGGGGCCTTAAACTATCTCCATGATTATTGTTTCTAGACATTGCATCAAAACCTAGTGGTCAGTTCATTAATTTTGACTAATGTAAGGAAGCAGTCAGTTACTTGCGTAGAATTCTGTCTTATATGCGGACTTGCTGTGACCAGTCAATGGATGAGGAACTATGTCTGGTCCCTTAAACAAACAATTTTTATGTATTGTCATTATTCGAATTGCCTTTTTAAAAATACATATTTATCCACTATCTCTGTACATAAAAACATACAAAGATGTACTTGGCAGAGACAAGTTAGCAATTACTATAACGGATGTGTTATTGTGACGATATTGCATAACCCATATTACGATATATTGCAATACTGTCAACCTGTATTGCAATACGGTGAACTTACAAAAAAAAACTAAAGCCACTGTCAACTTAAGTATTAACCTATTACCTCATAAAGATGTAACTGTATAAGGTAGTGTTCATGCATTCATAGTGTTTCAGGTAAATGATAGATAAACTATCAATTTCACACACTGTACCAATACACATTTAATGGAAAAATGCAAATGATTAATATTTTGTTTTTCAGATCTTTGATAGTTCAAAACTACACTAAAAATGTGTCTGCATTCATTTTATTCAATGGATTATGAGCTCAATTATTAAAGAAAACATCCATGTACCGTAGTATGTATCGACCCAACGCTGTATCACAGTATACCGGTATATCGTTGCACCACCAATTACTATTGATTACAATTACTATTGAACTAAAATTACTTAACTACTTCAGTGAAGTATCATATTGCTATGAATGTAACCAATGTACAGTAATTATGATGAAAATTAATAAATTACAGAACCAAAACTTACCTTTAATCTGTTCTTTGATGACTTCTTTCGGTATAAAAAACCAACAAAGTAATATTACTCGATTTTACGACAATTATACTAGTAATCTTACTAGTAGTATTCCTTAGTATTGTAATGTCATCAATGATATAATCAATGATGTCATCAGGTTACACACTACTGTGTAATACTATAACTGCAGTGCAGTTACAACCCATTTCATAGACAGATGTAACTTTTTATTTATGCAAAAGGGTTGTAACTGCAGTTTGATGCGCAGTTACAACTGTTTTGCATAAAAATAATTTGGCATTTTCAGATACAACCTTTGGACAAATGTATGATTAAAGTACTTTCCTTTATGAATCCAATACTTATCTTTTGATAGACTATGTAAAGCCTAAAAATACAATGAAAAATTGAAAAAAGTCATTTTTTGAAAAAATGTCAGTTACAACCGTTTTGCGCTAAGCCCGCGATCTATAGAACATGGTTACAGAACTGATCATTCTATTGTAAAATTAACTATAAAAATGAGTCAGTCTAAGAAAGGTAACTCTTACATGAAATTTAACAATTCTTTACTAGAAGATACTGACTATGTAAATCAAGTTAAACAAATAATAAATAGAATTAAAATACAATATGCAATTCAAGAACAAGAATCAAATCTAGAAATAAAAAACATTCATGCAAGAGATATAAAATTTAACATTAGTGATAGGCTCTTTTTAGAAACACTTTTAATGGAAATCCGTGGACTCACTATCTCATATGCATCTTATAAAAAGAAGTTGGATACAAACAAACAACAAAAATTGATCAATGAAATAAATATTTTACAAAATCAGTACACTGATAATTATAATCTTATTAATGAAAAGAATAATGAATTAAAGGAACTGAGAAAAAAAATTATAGAAGGTATAATGATAAGATCTCGGGCTAAATGGATATCTGAGGGGGAGAAACCTACCAATAATTTTTGTAATCTAGAAAATAGAAATTATGTTTGAAAATCAATGTCAAAATTATATTCAAAATCAGGAACACTTTTAAATGATCAATCCGAAATTTTATCTGAAGTAAAAAGTCACTACAAACAACTTTATTCTAATAAAGAAACAGAAAATGTTGAACTTAATAATATTGTGGATTGTGAATATATAAGGAAATTAACAGATGCAGAAAGTCAAATGTTGGAAACCAACCTGTCATATGAGGAACTGCTTAATAGTCTTAAAAAAATAAAAAAATAATACATCCCCAGGTAGCAGCGGCTTTACTTCATCGTTTTATAATTTTTTTTTGATAGATATTGGATACTATTTAACTAGATCTATTAATGAAGCCCTTATAAATAAAGAATTATCAATTACTTTTAAACAAGGTATTATTACCTGCATACCTAAGGGAGACAAGGATAAACTAGTGCTATCTAACTGGAGACCAATCTCTTTACTAAACATCTCGTATAAAATCGCTTCTTCAGCAATTGCGTCCAGATTGAAAAACATTTTACCCAAAATCATAAATGAAGACCAAAGTGGATTTTTACCAGACCGTTACATAGGTGATAATATTAGAGTTATATATGATATCATGTTTTACTTAGAAAAATACAAAAAGCCAGGAATGTTACTGTTGCTGGATTTTGCAACAGCTTTTGACTCTTTGTCTTGGAAATTTATGTACAAATCTTTAGCTTTTGTCAACTTTGGTCCACACTTAATAAGTTGGGTTAAACTTTTCTATACAAATGTTTGCTCTTGTGTTATAATAAATGGCCACTTGTCTGAATGGTTCACACTATATAGAGGCTGTCGACAGGGAGACCCTTTATCCCCATATTTATTTATTATATGTGCTGAAATTTTTATCTATCTTAATCAGGCAAAATAAAAATATTAATGGAATAAAAATTAATCAAACTGAATTCTTGATCTCACAATATGCAGATGACACAACCCTTATGGTAGATGGTACAGAACTAAGTCTAAGAACTACAATGTCTGTTTTAAAATTCTATGCAAACATTTCAGGACTACATATGAATATTAACAAGACAAAAGCAATATGGATTGGATCTTTTAAAAATAGAAATACTATAATATGTCCAGAGCTTGGTCTTAATTGGGAAATGAACCATTTTAAACTTTTAGGTATAACTTTTTCAAAAGATTTACATGAAATGGTCTCACTTAACTATGAGTCAAAGATTCAAGAAATTATAAAACTGCTTGCAATCTGGAAAAAAAGAAATCTTACTCCGATTGGAAGAAATACAGTAATTAAAACCCTAGCTTTGTCTAAAATAAATTTCCTTGTTTTGTGCTTACCAAATCCAAATGAGAATATGCTTAAACAGATACAAAATTTAATATATAGTTTCTTATGGTATGATAAAAAAGACAAAATTAAGAGGAAATGTACCATACAAGATTTTGATCAGGGGGGTTTAAGAGTAATAGATATTATTGATTTCATGAAAGCCTTAAAAATAACTTGGCTTAGGAGATACCTAATGATAAATTCAAAATACTTTAATTTAGTAGAACAGCTATGTCCAAATATTAATCAGTTTAGTAGTTTTGGTAATGATTTCATTAAATCAATATCTCATAATACTGAAAACAGTTTCTGGAAAGATGTATTAAATAGTTACAATGATTTGATAGACAGGTATAAGATAACTTCTTGGGAAGAAATACTATATGCACCTATTTGGCATAATAGAAGTTTTAAGATTGGAGGTACAAGCTTTTACTATAAAGCATTTTTAGAAAAAGGAATTTATTTGGTTTGTGACTTGATGAACTCTGATGGAAATTTCTATTCATATGAAACATTTTCACAAAAATTTAATGTAAAAACAAATTTTTTACAATATAATAGCATAATTCAGTCAATAAGATCCAGTTACAATAAGATAGAATTAATGCCAAAACCATTTGATAAAGAATTAATTTCCCAACCTACACAAATTAAGCTCATCACCTCGTCTAAAAAGGGATGTAGAAATATTTATGACAAATTACTAACTAAAAATAATACAATTTTAAAAGCAACAACAAAGTGGGAAGTTGACTTAAATTTACCTGAACAATTTGAGTGGAAATATATTTATAAAATCCCTTTTAAGATTTCTAAGGACTCAAATTTACAATGGTTCCAATATAGGATTAATCATAGAATCTTAGGTACAAACTATCTATTAACTAAAATGGAATTAAGAAATGATTCTTCCTGTACTTTTTGTCACCAAGAAACAGAAACTTTATGTCATCTATTTTATAATTGCCAATTTGTATCTTCTTTTTGGGAACATCTCAAAGACTGGGTCAATAATATCAAACCAGAAATAACCAATCTCTGGACAAAAACAGAACTGATACTGGGTAGTCCACTTTTATTAACATTAGCAAATCAAATTTTTAATCAAGTCATTATTATTGCAAAAAAGTATATATATTCATGTAAGATGAATGATACTTTCCCTACCCTTGCAAATTTTAAAAAGTACCTACTTACATATCTTAAGACGGAACAGTTCATGTCATGGCATTCTTTCAATATTGACCGTTTTAATAAACAAGAGGGCCATAATGGCGCTATAAATGCTCACCAGGAGAAAAGGTCATTTGGAGATTAACATTGTTGAAGTTTTCTATACGAGTCTAAGTAAGATCAAGTGACCCATCTGGGCCGTTTTTTATCCCATGGTCATCATATGAACATATTTAAAAGAGGTCCGTTAGACAAAGCTAGATACCAAATATCTTAGCTCTAGGCCTTGTGGTTTCGGAGAAGAAAATTTTTAAAAATTTTCCTAGTATATAAAATAGAATAAACCCCAGGGCAGGGCTAATTTTGACCCCGGGGCCATAATTTGAACAAACTTTGTAGAGGTCCACTACACAATACCACATACAAAATATCTAAGCTCTAGGCCTTGCGGTTTCAGAGAAGAAGATTTTTTAAATGTTCCTATATAAGTCTATATAAATCAAGTGACCCCCGGGGCGGGGCCAATTTTGACCCTAGGGCAATAATTTGAACAAACTTGGTGGAGGTCCACTAGACAATGCTACATACCAAATATCTTAGCTCTAGGCCTTGTGGTTTCGGAGATTTTTTAAATTTTCCTATATAAAATAGAATAAACCCCAGGGCAGGGCCAATTTTGACCCTAGGGCAATAATTTGAACAAACTTGGTAGAGGTCCACTAGATAATGCTACATACCAAATATCTCAGCTCTAGGCCTTGTGGTTTTGGAGAAGAATATTTTTTAAATTTTCCAATATACGTCTATATAAATCAAGTGACCCCCGGGGCGGGGCCAATTTTGACCCTAGGGCAATAATTTGAACAAACTTGGTAGAGGTCCACTAGACAATGCTACATACCAAATATCTTAGGTCTAGGCCTTGTGGTTTCGGAGAAGAAGATTTTTAAAATTTTCCTATATAAAATAGAATAAACCCCAGGGCACGGCTAATTTTGACCCCGGGGCCATAATTTGAACAGACTTGGTAGAGGTCCACTAGACAATGCCATATACAAAATATCTAAGCTCTAGGCCTTGCGGTTTCGGAGAAGAAGATTTTTTTAATTTTCCTATATAAGTCTATATAAATCAAGTGACCCCCGGGGCGGGGTCAATTTTGACTCTAGGACAATAATTTGAACAAACTTGGTAGAGGTCCACTAGACTATGCTACACACCAAATATCAAAGCTCTAGGCATTGTAGTTTTTGACAAGAAGATTTTTTTAATTTCCTATATAAGTCTATGTAAAATCAAGTTACCCCTGGGGCGGAGCCAATTTTGACCCTAGGGTCAATAAGGATATCTGTGTGATATTGGAAACAGTAGCAAAATATGTAGCTGTTATGGCAATGAAAGATTCTACATCACCGCCAGCTTGAAAAACTTGATGACCGTTGAACTGGAGCGGTATGATGAGCATAGATACAATTTTTGTTTTCTGTCTATGTTCGCTAGAAAATATTCTCCAATGAGGTGTTGATTATTTCGATGATGGTCCAATACTATATCCATTAAAAACAATGACAGTTGAACTGTATTCTGTAATTACGTACAGAAAATAGATGTTACAAATATTACCATATATTTCTCCACTAACCCACGGTATGTGTTGTAATAAAGATCCACCATCTTATTCGAGTTGTACTGGAGATCTAGTTTACTCAGTCGTACTACATTCACCGAAAGACCACATTGCATTGGAAAGCTTATCTTAAAAGAACTGAGGATGGAATATTTCACAACTCAAACGAGGAAATTTCTGTTTGGTTACCAATATTATTGCAGCTGTTGAAAGGCGTTTAAAAATTAGTTGGTGATCAACATGTATAGTTTTTCCGTCACATTTATCGAGGAAATGACGTGGAGAGTAACCATTGAATTCGCTGTGATTCGTGTCATACTTCGTCCTTGTGGCATACCTCCAGTTGATTAAATACTTCTCATCAAAACATTCAATGACTAAATCCGATAATAAACCTCCAAAAAGCGGTTGCTTCTTCGTACCACATGATACCCACCATTGAAAAGTTAAATCAATCTTTGATGTTTAACTGGAAGCTTAGCCATGGGCCCGATGTTATAAAACTTGAGAACAGTCTCGGAGCTGAAATTTCCATTCCTTTCTCGAAGTATTATGGTTAAATAGATAGAGCTGACTGATGTTTTAATACAAACCCATATCAATTATGCATTCAGGCTTATGTATCAATAATATCATTATTGTTTGACCGTAATTAACTTAGAAACATCAAAATACAAGATTTGAGCTTGGAGACCGATCTAAAGTTTTATAATCAAGAGGCATGGTTTTGATGTGTGTTAATACAGGTGTGACAAATAAACAGACAAACAGCAGCATCAACAGTAGCAAAGTAGGGTGACATACGTTTCAACGTGTAAAGATGAAATAGCCAAAAAAATCTTCTATATTCATATACATTATCCACAACAAGGAGCGGAATTGCAATAGCAAACTTATACATGTATCATGGTGGAGTTTTCTTCTACAGTTCTGAAGACATCTTTAGTGCAAACTTCAGTAATTTTTTTCAGCCATAACTTCATAAGTTTTTCAATTTCTGACAGTATTACATTACTTTTATACTCAGATTCTAAGTATTGTTAACACTAGAAGAGCTTCTTTATGATACAAATCAGGTAATCTTGCAAATTTGAATTACACTTAGTGCTCGTGTATGTTGGGATAAATAAGCCAGCTGAATCATATGTCTTTTCGACAAGCAATTAATAATGCATCAACCACTAGAAAATGCATGCATTAATTAGGTTTATATGGTGTTTGCAGGGTATATTCATATGCATTCCATCATGTCCAGTATCAGGTAAAAAGAGTCTGCATTTGTTATTTGTATGAAAGGTATTGAATGATCGAAAATTAAGGATCTTTTTAAAACTTAATCATATTCCAAATTATGGCGACAATGCCCTTCTGTAGGAAAATAAATTGACATATTTGCCTTTAAATCTGTGATTCAGTCTTTTTTAATATAATAATATATTTCAAGTACTGTTTTATTGACAATGCATCTATAATTTAGTACTTTTTTATGGTTGTAATTAATACCTCTGCAACAATAACATCTGAATCACAAGTAAGAACAACATGCATAAGGTCGCGGAAACATATTAAATTTTACAAATGCAACAACGGATAACATATGTCATCATAGCTTTTATGTCTTATTTTAAACACTGTTATGAACAATAAAATAGAAATGACCTCATAGTTTTAGAAATTCACAAAATGTCTTCGTTTTACATGTATGGTGTCTTGATATTGCCATTTTCGACGGCTTGTAAATTTTCACATTTTATTGTCAATTTTTTTCATGTTCCCCTCCATATATTTTGTTAGACTTTTGATATGTTTCTAATATAACATTAAGGAAGCCTTTTCACCAAAAATAATTTCTGTTGCAATTATTTGGAGGTTTTACTTAGAATGACTGGACTATTAGTTAGGCAATTCATTTTTCTTTTTTTTTCTATTTCTGCATATGAAAATTAATGTGCTCCTGTTAAGAATTAATAAGGCAAATTGTGGTCTAGTTTGTACTTTAAGCACTATTCATCATTAGACTAATACAGTAAGTGTTTTTTTGTTGTGGATTAACTTGTTGATATAAATACACATGATTTTGATATATATAATTTTTCCAAGGATAGTTTGGAAACTTCAAATTAGAACCATTAGAATTCTTCTATTCTTCGCTCTATTGAATTTTGAAAAAACGATAAATTACAAATAATTATTAGATATTGGTATATAAATTGAAAAAATGAGATTATCAAATACAATGTATTTTGTTTTTGCCTGTAAAATAACTAACAACTATATTTACACTATATTGTTACCTATATATATATACTTGTGTTCTTTTTTAGTGTGAAAATTGAATGTGGAAATAAATAATTACAAAAAAAAAAAAAAATGTTTCTGAAACTACTAAATCGTATTTGTTTCAATATCATTGAAATAAATACTATTTATAGAATACCTAAGTTTCCCCGCAGTCATGCCATGCACACGTAGGTAAAGTGACGTCACGCGCTCTACATATTTCTTGTTTACAAAAGCAAAAATCCCAGTGAAATGAGTGTTTTCAGACGAAAAAGGGCTTGTTTCGTCGGTAATGATTATCTTGTCTTGGGATAATATCAGCAATTAAATGGTTTTGCATATGTTTTTCTACAGCAAAATGCTAATGAGGCTTTAATGCCTAAAATCAAAACACACCAGTTACACAGATCTACAATAGAGAAATTATTGGACTTATTATTGTCAGATCGATCGAATGACAGCTTTTTTACGCATGCGCATCCTCATATCTAGAGTATACTACCACTCCACGAGTATCAAAAATGAAGTATAAGTAGTGATTCTGAAAACGTTAAAACCTAAAATCAAAACAGATCTACAATAGAGAAATTATTGGACTTATTATTGTCAGATCGATCGATTGACAGCTTTTACGCATGCGCATCCTCAAATCTGGAGTATAATACCACTCCGCGAATATCAGAAATGAAGTATTAGTGATTCTGAAAACGCGCTCATTAGACTTGATGACGTGATTTCAGATTCAGTTCGTGTGTGCTGGACTTAAAACGTGTAATGGACGTATGTATTATGATAGAGTAGCAACTTATTTATTGTTTCAACAATAATTTCTGATTAAGTAAATTTCAGGAAACCTGGAATGGACGACTTTTATGGAGGTAATATTCTGTGTACCCAGAGTACATTGTGAGCAGCATATATATTATTCATATATGATCCAGATTTAAATGGATGTGTGATAAAATTATTTACTTCTGCAAAAACTAAAAGCAAAATGCATAAAAAACTTGATATCCGGAGTATTTATGTATTCATATTTTTACAACTTTCTATGTGTACAGACGTTTCAGAAGGAAAATATCACGCATACAATGATATATCTCTTGACAACTTGGTATTTGATGATGATGATTTCCTACAAGAACGACAAGGGACTAAGTCGCTGATGGAGTGCGCCTTATATTGCAAGGATTTCATTGACTGTATGTCGTTCTGTTACAATGGCGTTCAGAGGGTTTGTCGTTTACACAGCACGGGGTTTTATGTTACAAGTGATGGTATTGCTGAGGAAGGCTGGAAATATTACGCCTACGGAGATCAAAACTGTCCTGTTGATGAGGGATTTGTCCATGCTCGAAGTTCCGATCTATGTATTCATTTGTCTCCTATGGAAGCTTCGTACACGGTTGCACAGGATTACTGCAACAACAAGAACTCGAGAGTCATGTCAGTGGATACTTTAACTAAATCAGATTTGTTCATTTTTCTCCTAGAGAAACACAATTACAATAACGCCTATCTTGGACTGACGAAATTTAACGGTTATTGGATGTGGGAGAATGGTAACAAGCTTGGTTCAGAATCAAATTGGGAAAGTGGTCAGCCGTACTGCCCCTACGAAAATTGTGCATGTGCAGAAGTACGTATTGAATGGAACTGGCGCTGGAATGACGAACCATGTGACAGAGAATTTAGTTTCTTTTGCGAAGTAGAGCAAGAATAGCAGAATCCAGATGAATGAGCATATTTCACTGTAGAGATATTTTAATGTATCATTTGATTGAATCTTTATTCATCGTCGTATAATCTTAACTAAACAAATGTGATATTTGTATGAGATATGCCATACACATTAATACTCGATGCGTTATAAATATTCTCAACGAAATAAAAATAATAAATCAGGACAAAACAGATGTTTACGCACACTTTTGAGTTTTTATAGTTATTTGAGATTCTTGATTTGTTTTCTGAAAACATAGCTAAAGATGCCTCGCTAAATCATTCATAGCGATTGTTCAAATTTTACTTTTATTTTGTCTTTTTTATAAATACGTTTTATCATTGTTGTTGTATACTGTTAATTAGCTCTAAGTTAAGCATGCAATTGTTTATCAATATGTAGTAGACTACGTCATCGCGCACCTGCGGCTTCTTAGATGAATTGTGTTTTTATTATAAGACCTCGTAAAAGTCGTTCAGGGAGTTTGTCGTTTACACAGCACAGGATTTTACGTTACAAGTGATGGTATTGCTGAGGAAAGCTGGAAGTATTACGCATACGGAGATCAAAGCTGTCCTGTAAATGAAGGCTTTGTCCATGCTCGAAGTTCCGATCTATGTATTCACTTGTCTCCTATGGAAGCTTCATACACGGCTACACGTGAATATTGCAAAAACAAAAACTCGAGAGTCATTTCATTGGATACATCAACTAAGTCAGATGTGGTCGTTTCTACTCCGATGAAACACAATAGCATCTTTGTTGGACTGATGAAACTTAACGATTATTGGACGTGGGGAAATAGTAACAATCTTGGATCATATTCAAAGTGGCAATCGGGTGAGCCATACCGCCACAGTGGAAATTAGTAAGTGCATAGAAGTGATTCGCTCATGGACTTGGCTCTGGAATGACATTGAATTCGACAAAGAAAATAATGTTAGGTAGAGCAAGAATAGATGGACGTCAGTTTAATTAAAATATTGCACTATAGAAATATTTTAATTTATCTTTTGAGTAAATCTTTTTTTTGTATTTTTTTATTAATTGATAATCACACACATACATGTAATACATAATAAAGACATAATATAACCTCAACGTATATCATTTCAAGATAGATGTCTTTATAGGATATATTTATACTAAAAACATGTTAAGAATTATTATAAAATTACTAGTAATAAATTATCTCATTTAAAGCTTTTTGAGCTTATTGGCTTATGTGTCAAACTTATCGTTTTTGTTTGTGTGTGTCGAACTGATTGTGTAAAGGAAACAGTTCTGTGATTTGACTATTCGTCGTTTTTCTCTAAAAAAAATGAAGACAGTAGGTATTTAAAATACTAACCGGTCGGTAATTGCCTTTATCCAGGGTACTTTTCTTTTTAAGTAGTGTGCGACCTTTCCTTGACGTCATGGGTCAAAAATCGAATTTTCTCCGATTGCTCTGAAATTTTGCACAATGGTAGTATAATGTTCTTCGATTTTTGTTTTATTTTTTCTGTTTTTCTACCTGTTTCCTAGCAACGCCACGTCTAATGTCGGAGGTGTAAAATCGACGTTTTAGATGCATAGTTGGTTCAAACATACCGCTATTGTTATTTCAGATACACCAACTTCAAGCTCTCTTTCTGCGGAATAAGCTCATATGAGCTTTAACCATTATGCAACCAATTATGCATAAAAAAACCGTCGATTTTACACCTCCGACATGTCGGAAAACAGAAAAAATAAAACGAACAAAAATCGAAGAACATGCTATACTACCATTGTGCACAATTTCAGAACAATCGGAGAAAAATCGATTTTTGACCCATGACGTCAAGGAAAGGTCGCATACTACCTTAACGTCAGCAATTTCAGACTGTCTCGGAAAGTAGCTGTATCTAATGACATATTAATAAGAGTTGTAATTGGGTTTAGTTGTTTTCAATAATTTACTAGAGATGCCGTCATGACAAGTTGCCTTTTTAACATCTAGACTGTCAATTTGTTTTGAAGTAAAAAACTCAGGTATTGGCTTAAAACTTATAGAAGGGACAATGCCGTTGTACAAAGACTTGCTTTCCCTTATTTTGACCATACTAGGACGGCTGTCATTCACAGGGATACTATCATGATCGATGTCCATGGCAACATTAACGAAAAATGTATTAAAGATTTCACAGACATCCTCTTGTTTTATAACTAGATTTTCATTTTCACACAGAACTCTATCTTGATGGAAGTTACCTTATTTGTAAGGAATGACTTTACACTGATTAATCCAGACAGCCTTTAAATTCCAAAAATCAAATGGTTTATATTAGGTAATGTAAGGGATTTAAAAACAACAGTTTTACCCGGGGAGTTCATTTAAAGCAGTCCATGTAAAATAAATTTACTGATTCACATATAAATGCATACATGCGCGCATGAATTGATTTAACAATAGCACTTGTTTCCATACAATTGATGAAAGGACTGGAGGTACTGATAAAAGTCTGTGTACAGAAATGTTGACAAAATAGTTTACAGACATTATTATATATGTTAGTACAGTATGTCAATTATTTGAGGACTGTTCATCATGTCAATTTGTTAGTACTGTGCATAAGGTCAATTTTTTAGTACCGTGCCCATTATAGGACTGTGCATCATGCCAACATTTGATGACAGTTCCAAGCTAAAATGATAGTTCATCGTATCAGCATGTAATAAACAGTTTATAATAACAATATGCAACTGATTGCTCATTATGATTATATCTTAGGACTGTCCATCGTACCAGCATTATAATGACAACCTCATATAAAAAAGGATTGTAAATCATAATGTATCAAATGACGTAGTACTGCGATGCTATAAGTTCTGCTCATGTGTAACAAAATAAATACACTTTTGAATAAACAGCAGATAGAAAACAAATTATTAAATTATAAGTATCAATCGCACACACTCTCCGAAAAAATCAGTAAGACCGAAACGTTTACAACAGACTGGAAAATAGCGATGTTTTTAAAAAAAACTTATCCGACAATGGAAATAAGTAACATGCAGTAATAGTAATTTGTCGGAAGAAGATCTGTCAATCATAATAGCTAGGGTGATACCTGCTGTTAACCAGGCAGTACTCCAGGTATTGGTTGATAAGAAGGTGGTTGAATCTGAACATCCTCAATCGTCAGAAGATATTCAATCTGTTGCGGTAAAGGATCAATCATCCAAGTGCTTGTAGTATATTTTGGCATCAAATAACATACAGATCAAAAAGTACCAGATATAGTCTACAAATCTTTAGTTATACTGTTTTCAAGTCAACAAATAACCCTTTAAACCAGTTAGGCCAAATAATCATTTGCCCTGCGTTTCGTATGTTAGACCAGTAGACCTTTAGATTGCCTTACAAATTGCCTCCGTGTGGAGACAGGAGCGGCTGTACGATGTTCTTACGGATAAGCAGTCTCTGTGCTTTGGTCACTCGAAAACTATATACTATTATTAGTTAATATTAAATCATTTATGTTTGAATGTCACTATTGATAAGGATCAGATACCTCTAAATTTTTTCACAGCCATTAAAAGTCTGAAATATGATACGTTGTCTTTAAATTAATTTCTAGAACCTTTTTGGGTGTCTATCAAGACATCCCCTTAATAACTTACCATTGCTCTTGCTTCTATTGTCATCGCTGTTTTTGTTGTCGTCGTTGTTGTTGTATTGTTGCTGTCGTCGTTGTTGTTGTATTGTTGCGGTCGTCGTTGTTGTTGTATTGTTGCTGTCGTCGATGTTGTTGTATTGTTGTTGTCGTCTTTGTTGTTGTATTGTTGCTGTCGTCGTTGTTGTGGTTTTGTTGTTGTTCAGGTTGTTGTTGTCGTTATTGTCGTCGTTGTTATCTTGTCGTCGTTGTTATCTTGTTGTCGCCGTCATTATTGTTGTCGTTTTTATCTTGTTGTCGTCGTCGTTGTTGCTATCTTGTTGTTGTTGTCTTTATTTTGGCTATTGTAGACACTGAACACTCAGCTAATATAGGCTATTATTATATATCCAACGATTCTATTCATTCTTGTCTAAAAATAGAAGCCTTACTGCATTATAAAAGAATCTTGTTTAAAGAGGCATGCCCTGGGAATGGCATTCATTGGTATCATTTTAATGCCTAAATCAATTAATGAAAGCCAAATGAAATAGTTATGAAATATCCCGCTAGTTAATACATACATGTGTTTTAAGATTTACCAAACCTGTCGATTTCGGCCTCAGAAAAATGGAAAGTATTCGTTATTTTCACAACTCGACCCATTCTCTGTTCTGACTATCTATCAAAACCGTAAACATCGCTGAAAAAGTCAACAAACAGTGAAATGGAAAGTATTACTCATGCTATGTTCATTTTTGCGGTATAAAATCCATCCTATCAATCAATCAATCATAAGTAAATATCAATATTTGTGCATTGGGAGGCAGTCCGCTTGCTCAGGAAAATTCCGAAACGATTAGAAAATATCGTTGTTGTCCATAAAAAGGGTGGCAGCGACATACAAGTATCGACAAGCGCGTTATAGAGCCAATTTTGAACGCACATTCTTCTTGGACTTTTCGGTAATGATTGGTTGAACAAGTGACAAGCGCGTGTTTTTTGGTGTATGAAAACCAAGACACACCAGTTCGTTCTGGGGCATGCCTTTTTGACTCTGAATAGGATATAATGATATACAGAAAGCATTTCATTTGCCGCAGAGGCATTGAACAGAACGAATTGTAAGTGATATATAGTGGTGGTGAGTGGTGTGAAATCATTATTTGATACAAGGTCTGTATTTGACATTTTATGGTTTAACGCCGGGGTATTCTTACTTTTACTTTGATGTGCTCAAAGATAGAGCTTCGTGTTTAATAAGTTTACTATGTAAAATAAGCGAAAGAACTGTATTCAATGGCAGATAACTCAAAAGCGAGCACCGCACCCCATATATTAATTCGCTTAAATGTTTTTTTTTTACAAAATGCTATGATCATGCAAAGTTTTTAAAAAATCTGTCGATGCGTTATTCTGCCTATATAATTATTAACTAAACGCAAAAAAAACTGGGAACTGTCAGATATGTCCCTAAACCATAGTTTTGCTTCAGTAAAAGGGTAATTTCGGTTCGATTGATAATTTAAAAAAAAACATCAAAGGTTGCCACTACATATTTCAGACTTGTTTACCCCGTAAAAGATGTTATAGAAGTAATTGACTTGACAGATTACCTATGACTAGAAATGCGTGGTTCTCTGCGTTGTGTAATTATTAATTACATGCTTGTATTATGTACGTTTAATTATGTTGATTGCACTGATAGTGTGCGCCATTCTGTCATCATTTGCCATTTATAATCAGAGGTCTGTGAATTGTACATTAATAATTCTGTTAGGGTAGATCTAGTAAGTTAATTGCGTAAAATTTGTTTGAAATTACTTATTTAGTATAGATGTAAAATCCTACCTTTATGGTTTTAATTAAAGTTAATAATGTAAATGTTTATGTTTATACATCCTGTGATCTCTATAAAATGGGGTGTAACAATAATCGATTTTTAGAAAGCATGGTCGTTTGTCATCATTATGAGACCAATTGGATCAATTATCGATTATAATCAATCGTTAGGGATTCCTTAGTGACTTGTAGTTAGAATGTATTTTCTATAACCTGTATTTTAATAGAAAGCAAAGCACATGTATCATAATGCTTGCCACACAGTACTGTAATTTTCAGACATCGATACGAAGCAGTTGTTGGTGGTGTAAAAAACTTAAATAATTTACCATAGAAATGGTATAAGAAAGCATGAATGAAGTTTTACTATGAAACGTGAAAATTTAGAAAGATGTTAAGAGTGAACACCGGTTAGGAACAAACACATTCTTTATAGCAGGGAGAATTCATTTTCTTTGCCTATGTTTGCAATTAAAAGATTGACTCACTCTATATGAACTAACAGGAGGACTCTAGGTGTACTCATGCAGACATAATTCTCTTTAAAAGACAAACAACGATCCAGTTTTTGAATTGTTTTAACAGATTATTAACAAGTTCTTCATGAGAAAAATATTTATTATAGAAACTTTAAAACGTACCTTGTATAAATACTTTCGGGTGAATAGTGGTCTTCTGTGTAAAGTCATTGTGTAAGACTTGAAGGCGATTACCATCAAGTGTATGATAATATATAAATATCACGTTACTAAAATTTTTCAGCGCGAGGAAATAATGTTGATCGAGGCAGCGACGAGGTCAACAGTACTTTTTCGAGGACTGGCGATTTTTAATAATGCCCTCTCAAAATGTGATATTTATTTATCATACTGAATATTTCATAGAAATACTAGTATAAAAAGAACAAGACGTGTCTTTAAAATGAAAGTCGCGAAGTGTCTTTGATGTTATGATGATTGGTTTTTATTTAATTCCTAAATTGCCGTCATAGTACCGTGTGACCACTTTTCGCCAATTGATCCCGGAAACGTAGTTAAATACCAATTAGGCCATTTCACGAATACAGAGTTTAAAAAGTATGAATGTGTCATTTCATGTTCTATTACGTTTTAAGTTCGGCTATTGACAACACAGAAAAAAAAACAATGCAGATAAATGCAACATAGATAAATATAACACAGAGAAAACAATGCAGATAAATATAGCATAGATAAATATAACATAGATTAACATAGATAAACATAACATAGATAAAAAATAACGAAGATAAATATAACATAGATAAATATAACAAAGATACATATAACATAGATAAATACAACATAGATAAAACAATGCAGATAAATATAACGCGTTTAGATATAAACATTGTTATTGTGTTCATGATAGCTAATAATGTATAGTGTAAGTAAAATGCTAATCAAACGTATTTACAATTCAGTACATGTAGTTCATAATAGTAAGCATTACGAATGTCAAAACTTGAACTAAACAGTAGTCGACTGTACGAACGATTCGCGCGTCAGGTATTGAAGATGTTTTACATGCTAGATTACAGGATTCTGACATTATAGCACTTGAAGATTTACAGCACGTCAGTATAAAAAATGGGCGATTCTGACGTCAGTATCTGAAGATGTCTGCCGATGCAGTTAACTTTATGGACGATTCTGACGTACTTGGATTTGAAAATGTCTAGCACGGTAGTTTACTGTACGGACGATTCTGATGTCAGGATTTGAAGGAAACTAACCATACCCTTTACCATTGTTACATTTTAAGTGTACAGTAATTGGCGACAATTATCAAAATGGTATATTTTTGTTAAAACCTCCACTGAGAAAATAAAAGAAAGTTAGCAACTTTACGTTATATCGTTGAAACCGTTCAACGTGACCAAAAGATATCATTTAAGTTGTTTAAATGTAATATTTACCACTCTACCGTACGTTTAAATTCAATTCAGTAAATTAACAGTTACCTCTCAAGTCAATAGCTCGGAACCTCTTTTATAAATAACTATTGTTTTACGTACAATAGAAGGTAATATGATCACATTAGTAAATATATCTTAAATTAATGAATATTCGTCATATTGTTTTCGTGTAACTCCATGTCGACGGAGAATGTTTTTGTTTTTAAACAATATGGCCGACGTTTTGTGTTTACTTTCAAACGGACAAATGATATTGTAAAGCTGCCATCATTTCTAATGAAATAACTTTAAAATAATAATTATAAAACAATGAATGCATTACGCGATGTTTTGTTTATCATTTTCACATTCGAACAAGGTGGGTATGATTTAAATATACCTTATTTAGACATTGTTTCACTTATACTTGAGTATGTTTAAGAAACTCATTCAACACAATTATGACGGCACTCACCATTTGGATGTATCCGTTCTTAACAGACAGCAGATGCCGAAGATGATAAAACGTTTTTACTCTGATAGTTTTCTAATGTTCTATGCCTGTTTATTGGTGATAAGAAGTCATACTCTGTTAATATTTTATGTCTGTTCAAAGATAATACGTAATTACTTTTATAATATTTTATGTCCGTTTATTAATGATAAGAAGTTATTACTCTGTTAATATTTTATGCCTTTTGGAGATATTTCTGTTTTGTTAAGCATAACAATTGATACACACAAATCTTGTTCTAAACACATGTCAATTGGTGCAAACACGCTGACTACTAGTATAGTATATTGTATGTTAATATTATGTTTTTCAGTGAAGAGTCAATGTACATTCCCATCACCATTTGCAAGTAGCACGTGGCTTGACAGTACACGTGGTACACTCGTGTTTACATCTACTCAGGTCACTGGGTGGAGTGCTACTATACTAAACCAACAAATTTCCTCATGGGACTGTCATGACAATTCATCAGATTCTCGACTTGTTTTAAAGTGAGTAGGTTTTTGTGCTTTTTTTTTGTATTTGCGAGACAATAGTTTATCTTTTAATTGGCTATTTAGCTATATTTGGCGGAAACTGTGTGTCAGAAGGATTTGTCTCTGTAAGCACAATAGGGAGTGTCACTTAGCATCCAAATGATTCAGAATAGATTCCTCAAAGCTAATTCATAATCATAAGACAAATAAATCGTTCATAATTTTGTACTTAGACTTCACGATATATTTGTTTTACAGCAATACCCGTTAAAACCGGACTCCCTTAAAACCGGAATTCCCTGAAATTCGGATGATTTTTCAAGTCTTTTTTTTTTAAAATCTTAAAGTTCTATGAAAACCGGAATTCTCAGAATATCAGACTTATGGTCAATTCCAGAAAGATTCCGGTGTTCGTAGGTCTTGTTGTTTATAAAATGTTCATGTTATATCTATCATCAGATCTACAACTAGAATATTATATTCTACAATCAACATTGATGTATATGCTTGTCTTGTTCTTACGAAGATCACGGACAATTCCTATACGTATGTACAACAACAAAGTAAGTATACATGTACATCCTTACTTAGGCCATCCTTAAAAATGTTGGTTTGAACTGTTGTGACTGATACATATATCCACAACCTTAAATACCTTTAGCGATTTTGAATTATTTGTGTTCTTTTTTCTGTTTTTTGTTTGTTTGTTTTCTGTTTTGTTTGGGGGGGGGGGGGGTATAATTTAATTCAAAATTTGGTAAAGTGATTTTACAAAACTTATGTTAACAGAAATAAGTAACACCTAAGTGTCTGATATTGTTTAAGAAGCTGTTGAAAACGACCCTCAGTTGATGTATTCGCTCCTCTGAATGGTTGACCATTTTGGTGTACTCGTAGTGTTCAAATTTAACCGCAAACCAACATTTTGTACTGATGCCCGTTTATTCGGGTTAAAACTCTCCACAGCGTCTAAAACAAAATATTCACCACTACTATCATCAAGTTCTGAAGTCCCAAATATTCGTAATAGAATTTAACAGTAATGCACTAATTCATTATTGTTATTTTGCAATTTCACCCATCAAACAACGCAAATCTGTCGAAAGAAAAATCTTCAATTTTTAACCTTATGTATTAGTTATCGTTCATATTTTGAATTTTATGGGATATATCACAAGCGACGCGAAGCGGAGCGCAGTGATATGTCGCATAAAATTCAAAATATGAACGATAACTGATTTACAGTTTGTCCTAATTTCTGTCACGTGCGCATGTTCTGTCTCGACAAAAACTGTCAATCATCACTATATATTAATTTGACACCGCCCACAAAGTACCTCAGTTCAGAAGGAAATTTAAAAGAATGCGGGGCATTCAGTGTGCTTTAGAGCCAGCATTTACCTGTAACAATGGATTTTCACTTAGCTTACGACGAATTCTAGATCTATCATGTTTTTTTCTCGAGGAACTGGTATTGTTTTAATTATTATATAAACAATTAATACCCAGAAATGCACGATTGATTTCAATGTTTCTTACTGTTTCACCATTCTTTCAATTTGGACCATTAGGCTTGTGCACCGTTATTTACAGTTTTCGACCTTTCTGTTTCTTTCCAAACTTCTTGGATTCTTGCACATGTTTAAGTTCGAGTGCGCCTTAGATCGGAAAACTTTGCAGGTGTGGTGTCTAGCACCGGCCCAGATATTATACAACTTACAATCGATCTCTGAGCATCAAATCCATTCCATTCTCAACGTTCTACTGTTGAATATAAGGTGCTGGTTGATTTATAAAATGCATATTCAGATTGATTATGATGATGAAAGATTCATGTATCTACATGTATGTATGAGTAATTGTCTGATCATAGTTTATTTAGAAATATACAAAGACAAGCTATGCAATTTGATGGAAACAATTTTATAACCATGAAACCTGGTACTATTCGTACCAAGGAAAGATGGTAACTGAAATTCTATTCTGGCATTAAATCCAACAGAAATAACGAAAACCATGGAAAATTCGTATGCTATATACGACCTGGTTCAACAAACGCTACCGAATCTCCTACGAAGTCTATGAGCAGTTTAAACTCCGCCTACTTTATTTAACGGTTAAAGGATGACGTAATAAAACTGATGCAACTTGCACCGCCCTATTCAGCGTTTGGTCACGTAGCACTTATTTTCTCCATATCAGGGATTCGGCAGATTTTATGCGATATATTTTTCAAATTTCAAATGAAATGCGGACATTTCATTGGACGAGAAATTAGGACAAACTGTAATGAGTGTTTACAGTTTGTCCTAATTTCTCGTCCAATGAAATGTCTGCATTTCATTTGAAATTTGAAAAATATATCGCATAAAATGTGCCGAAACCCTGATATGGAGAAAATAAGTGCTACGTGACCAAACGCTGAATAGGGCGGTGCAAATTGCATCAGTTTTATTACGTCATCCTTAACCGTGCAATAAAGTAGGCGGGGTTTAAACTGCTACTAGATTCGGTAGCGTTTGTTGAACCAGGTCGTATAGCATACGAATTTTCTATGGTTTTCGTTATTTTTGTTGGATTTAATGCCCGTTTACAACATAATTTCACTTATCATCGTTCCTTGGTACGAATAGTACCAGGTTTCATGGTTACAAAATTGCTTCCATCAAATTGCACAGCTTGTCTTTTTATATTTCTATAATAACTCATAAATACATGTACATGTAGATACATGAATCTTACATCATCATAATCAACCTGAATATGCATTTTATATTCAACAGTAATACGTTGAGCATGGAATGAATTTTTAGCTCAGAGATCAATTGTAAGTTGTATTTAACATCTGGGCCGGTACAAGATACCACACTTGCAAGGTTTTCCGCTCTAAGCCGGACTCGAACTTAAACATGTGCAAGAATCGAAGAAGTTTGGCAAGAAACAGAACGGTCGAAAACTAAAAAACGGTTCATTTGTCTATTGGTCCAAATTGAAAGAATGGACAAATAGTACGAAACATTGAAATCATGCGCATTTCTGGGTATCGATAGTTTATATAATAACTAAGACAATACCAGTTTATCAAGAATAAAACAATCATAGATCTAGAATTCGTCGAAAGCTAAGTGAAAATCCATTGTTACAGGTAAATGTTGGCTCTTATTAACGCATATAAAGCACACTGAATGCTTTCCTTTTAATTTCCCTCTGAATTGAGGTACTTTGTGGGCGGTGTCAAATTACATCTATAGTGATGATTGACAGTTTTTGTCGAGACAAAACATGCGTACGTGACAGAAATTAGGACAAACTGTAAATCAGTTATCGTTCATATTATGAATTTTATGCGACATATCACTGCGCTCCGCTTCGCGTCGCTTGTGATATATCCCATAAAATTCAAAATATGAACGATAACTAATACATAAAATACTCTAAGGTTGTGAACTCGCCATTTTTTCGTTTGACGGAAGTGACAAAATAAGCGTGGTTTAATAACATAAAGGAAAGATTTTTTCTGTTTCAGTACAAGTGCCTGATGCTGGATATCATCGTTTGTTGTTTTCAAACCAAGCCGTAGCCGTGTCAAGCATATGCAACAGCGCAGCATCTATACCCACATTGGACTTTCATGTTTTAGTTAAACAAGGTAAAATATCAAGTACCGCAAATTTGCTGTGTCGGACATCAATCGACATCATTATCGCATCGTTTTACTACATCGTTGTTTATGATCTGTTATCGACGTCAACATGTTATTATTTACTTTGCATCTGATCATATTTGTTCAACAGTCCCTCTCTTTGAGAATATGTCACGTTGCATGAATGTTACTTTTACCTAAAGAACAATAGGAATGACAACGCATACAGTATAACCTCTGTAGAGCAACACCCTGTGTGAGCTGCAAATATTGGCCGTTATTTAGAGGTTGTCGCTATACAGAGGTTGAATTTATAGTAAATATCAGATTAGGTAAATTTGGAAGGCGTTGTTGTAGAGAGGTTGTTACTCTACAGAGGGGCGCTCTGGAGAGGTTGTACTGTACATATGTATTGTGATCATAAACTTACTTTAAGACGTTTTTGGTAGTTTGCTACATTTTTCACATAGACATATAGGAAAAATTAAAACTGATGACAGAAACATTTTAAACGAAAAAGTGGGGGTCACTGATCTCGTTTTTGAGTTATCTGCCCTTGATTCTGGATTTTTTGCTTATTTTAGGTAATTTCACGGGCAGATAATTCACCATTATGGAAAACAAGACCTTATCTATTTTCATTTTTATGTAGCTGATTCCTTTTAATGGCATCGTGAAATATTTCATGAACTATTAAGGAATGTTTTTTTTTCTCTCTTTACCTAAACCAATGCCAATTTTCTTTAAAAATGGCCTAGTTTTGAAGAATTTTCAGTCTCTTAACTTCAACTGAGAAAAGACGATATAAATGTTTAATGGAATTTAATTTTGTTTTAGACCAAGAATAAAATGAAAAACATTAACCAAAAGTAAAACCATGGTATTTCAGGTTTATGTGTGAGTTATCTGCCCACGAAATGACCTAAAATAAGCAAAAAATAAAAATTCAAGGGCAGATAACTCAAAAACAAGATCAGTGACCCCAATTTTTTTTCGCTTTGAATGTTTCTGTTATCATATGCTACAATTATGCAAAGTTTAAAAAAATTCATTGATCAGTTTTAATTTCTTGTTGTATGTTGTTGTAGAAGAATTATTTTGAAACATATTTAAAAATTTCTTACACAGTCGCCTAAGGCTACGTTGAATGAAAAATGTATGCATAACATTTATCCATAATATGTGAGCTGCCATGAAAACTCGACCTCGTTGTTAGGTATGATCGAAAGATGACTTTTTGCATCGCAAACATTTGGAATATATCAAAACTTAAATGTCTCGAAGTGAAGAACAGTCACTTTTTATTACACATTTATTGATTCAATATATCAAGTACGATTCTGAACAACGTACAATGACCCATAAGGCTTTGTTTATACAGTTACTTTGGTACACTTAAGACAATTCTTTTACAGAATTTCATTTATTTTTACTAAGCGTAAGTTATCCAAGAACCGCTATTTTAGGTATGGGTTCCTCTGCCGCTATTAATTTCCCAAACAATCTGCTGGTATCAGTTGACTATGAATACAGAGAGAGTGATGGGACTGTGGCGTGTAATGGTACACAGGAAGCGTTAGACATGTGTACGGACCAGACGCAACTTGCCGTAAATTATAGCTACTGCCCACAACAAATAGCATATACAGGTACTTCCTGAGGTTATCTCAGTTTTAAATAGTTGTACAGTGAATTTTAAGGAATCTATGAATTGCGTGTAGGATGTAATAAGGCATCATATCTAAAGTGTATGAAGCTATATCAGACAAGAAATGTCAAATACATTTCAAAAAGTGTAATGTCAAAATGGTTTCATAACCTTAGAGAGTTTTAACAAAATATGTCTTTGTAATTTAACAAACAAGGTTGTTACAGATTGTCAGAATAGAGTGTTCCTTAACATAAATTCCATTGTTTAACGATTCAAGCATCGTTTGCTGTATTCAAACATTCCAGTTCGATTTTAAATTAACAACAAATTATAAAAACAGCAATGTGTTTTGTTTGTGAAAAGAGGAAAAAATGCCCGATTAACATTGAAAATTGAAATCTAATTGCCGAGATATCTCCCTTTCAATAATATTGTCAAGTCAACTATAATATTCGTGATTTAAATTCGTGTACTTGGGTACAATTCTTATCACACACAAGCAATTATTCTACCTGCAATAGGTCTAGCTGTGCGAATTATCTATTAGTATGATACAAAACAGTTTAGACGTAGACTACATGTATTTACAAATACGAATGTACTTGCTTTAATTTTTCATATTATAACAATGTTGTATGTATTGCCTATTACTAGCTGGCGGTAGAGCATGGTGTGTTGCTACAAAATCTCTGTCAGGATATGATTGTGCTGTTGTCATGAACCAAGATGTAACCATATCAGGGACGGCCACACAGTTTGCATGTATAGTAAGTATTACAAAATGTATGTTGATTTAGTACATGAATAGTAAGTAATAGACTTAGTACATGTTTGTATGTAGAATATGTATAGTAAGTTATATAGAGACTTTGTATATGAATATTAAGTAATATGATTTTATAGACATAGTACATGTTTGTATATAGAGTATGTATACTGGATAGTAAATAATATAGAGATTTTGTACATGTTTGTATGTAGTGTATGTAGAGTGAGTAATATATAAACTTTATACATGTTTGTATGTAATGTACGTAGAGTAAGTAATATATAAACTTTATACATGTTTGTATGTAGTGTATGTAGAGTGAGTAATATATAAACTTTATACATGTTGGCATGTACAGTGTATGTAGAGTGAGTAATACTAGTATATAAACTTTATACATGTTTGTATGTAATGTATGTAGAGTGAGTAATGTATAAACTTTATACATGTTGGCATGTACAGTGTATGTAGAGTGAGTAATACTAGTATATAAACTTTATACATGTTTGTATGTAATGTATGTAGAGTGAGTAATATATAAACTTTATACATGTTGGCATGTACAGTGTATGTAGAGTGAGTAATACTAGTATATAAACTTTATACATGTTTGTATGTAATGTATGTAGAGTAAGTAATATATAAACTTTATACATGTTTGTATGTAGTGTATGTAGAGTGAGTAATATATAAACTTTATACATGTTTGTATGTAGTGTATGTAGAGTGAGAAATATATAAACTTTATACATGTTTGTATGTAATGTACGTAGAGTAAGTAATATATAAACTTTATACATGTTTGTATGTAGTGTATGTAGAGTGAGAAATATATAAAGTTTATACATGTTTGTATGTAGTATATGTAGAGTGAGAAATATATAAACTTTATACATGTTTGTATGTAATGTATGTAGAGTAAGTAATATATAAACTTTATACATGTTTGTATGTAATGTATGTAGAGTGAGTAATATATAAACTTTATACATGTTTGTATGTAGTGTATGTAGAGTGAGAAATATATAAACTTTATACATGTTTGTATGTAGTGTATGTAGAGTGAGAAATATATAAACTTTATACATGTTTGTATGTAGTGTATGTAGAGTGAGTAATATATAAACTTTATACATGTTTGTATGTAGTGTATGTAGAGTGAGTAATATATAAACTTTATACATGTTTGTATGTACACTGTATGTAGAGTGAGTAATATATAAACTTTATACATGTTTGCATGTAGTGTATGTAAAGTGAGTAATATATAAACTTTATACATGTTTGTATGTAGTGTATGTAGAGTGAGTAATATATAAACTTTATACATGTTTGCATGTAGTGTATGTAAAGTGAGTAATATATAAACGTTATACATGTTTGCATGTAGTGTATGTAAAGTGAGTAATATATAAACTTTATACATGTTTGCATGTAGTGTATGTAAAGTGAGTAATATATAAACTTTATACATGTTTGCATGTAGTGTATATAAAGTGAG
Organism: Lutraria lutraria; assembly: GCA_964023205.1. Taxonomy (NCBI): domain Eukaryota; kingdom Metazoa; phylum Mollusca; class Bivalvia; order Venerida; family Mactridae; genus Lutraria; species Lutraria lutraria. The sequence continues at coordinate 25,821,919 of OZ026833.1, forward strand.
TAATATATAAACTTTATACATGTTTGCATGTAGTGTATGTAAAGTGAGTTTTATATAAACTTTATACATGTTTGCATGTAGTGTATGTAAAGTGAGTAATATATAAACTTTATACATGTTTGCATGTAGTGTATGTAAAGTGAGTAATATATAAACTTTATACATGTTTGTATGTAGTGTATGTAGAGTGAGTAATATATAAACTTTATACATGTTTGTATGAAGTGTATGTAGAGTGAGTAATATATAAACTTTATACATGTTTGCATGTAGTGTATGTAAAGTGAGTAATATATAAACTTTATGCATGTTTGTATATAATGTATGTAGAGTGACACTTTATAGATGTTGGTATGTAGTGTAATTAGAGTGAGTAATATATAAACTTTATACAGGTTTGTATGCAATGTATGTAGAGTGAATAATATACATGTATAAACTTTATGCATGTTTGGTTGAATTAAGAACGCTTTATTTAGAAAATTTTATGCGTACTAATACACGAATGATTTATAAAGGTAGAAGTTTTTACATATAAAATTGAAAAATATGTTGCGTTATTTGTAATATTTGTTTGTTCTAGTGCTCAAATGGCAATAAGATGTCGGTAGTTGCCAATAACTGTACAACTAATCAAAGTCCAGCAAGTTATCCGACGGCGGCTGACGGGGTGACTGTGATAGGGTATCTGTTACATGTCACAAATACACTAGGTATGATGTTGGTCATTCAAAAAGTGTCTGATATTTTATTAGATTAAATACCAGTGCGATATTTTGATGAGAGGTAATAAAATGTATATGTTAGGATCAAATAGAAATATTTTCTCAATTAAGAATTCGAACTACGTAATTGTGTTTCAATACAACTGAAACTGATATTTTGTTGTTTATGTGCAGTATTCTATATTTGTTTAAGCTTGTTACATTCTATTTTAATTATTCAATAGGTAATATTTGGGTATCTCACAGTGAATATTTATAATTTAATAGTATATTGACTTGTTTCGTTTCAGTATCCTGTGGTGAGTACATTAATCTCTCACAACATCTGAGATCATTCTCTCATGTCCTTGCTAGATATACGACATAAGATATAAACAAACCGCTATGACCAATTCGTGACAAATGTTTCATATATATGAATCAGATACAATTAGCAACCGAATGTAGTCCAAAGTATCTCTGGGTTTTAAATACAAAATGCATCTTCTTTATATGTCTTTGAAGTATGTTTACCATCACTAACTTGATGATGACGACCAGCATGGCCGTTCAAAACATTGATAAAATAAATAAATTTCTTATTGAAATCTTCTTTTTGTCAATGGTATTCTTGTTTAGTATGATACAATGTCTGGAAAAAATCAAAACTTCGTCTCCATCCAATGTATTGTTATATTTGCTGAGGCTACAACTCTGTTTCATTATATTTCTTGATAACAGGTACTACAACTACTGCGGCGCCTGAAGAAGAATCCAGTTCCAGCACTAATATAGGTTTGATAGTAGGGATCGTTGTTGTTGTTGTAGTGCTTGTTGCTATAGTGATAATCAGCTTTATACTGTATAAGACTGGTCGATGTATAGTGATATGTGGTCACGTGAAAGGCTGTTTGAAGAAGACGCCATGCTGGGGTCCATTTAAGAATAAGTTGTGTGTTTGCTGCAATAAAAATAAAGTTGCTGAATCAGAGAAGCCAATATTGACAAGTAAGTATATTATAAATTATATGCGCTAAAGGCTTAATAAAGGGAGATCGGTGTTCGAGTGGTAACGCACTGGACTACTTAATGCAAGGTCGTGGATTCGATTCTCGGCTGCGCCTTTCGTATTTCCCAGGGACGATTTTTCAGTGTCCCTTTCCAAACTGCCGAGCAAAGTATTGTGTCTAGAAAATAATAGGAAAAGGGAGAGGCGGGTATCAGTGCTTTCCACCGGGGATGTTAAAGGACTAAGAAGAAATGTTCGAAAAGAGTAGGGATATAAATTCCCGTTTCTGTGTCTTATCTCCCCGCTCTCATAGCAGTCAAATGTGCCGTTAGACACAGGAAATTAAATAGAACAAATACAGGCTGAATATATATAAACATTCCACACAAGACTTTTGTTACCCGTATATATTTATATAACCTTTTCCTTTGAATTTACTCATGTTTTCATGAACAATCATTCATACCTTTGACAACTTATTTCCATGTAGGCATGTCTCCTATTTAATCATCCTAAACGTTAACATTCGGTTAAGATTGTAGCCCTTCCTAAATAACCCATGTTTCTGTACATATAATTTAGGAACTTCTGATAAGAATATGGTATTGAATTGGAGCCTATTCGTGTTTCAGCGTCTATTCTGTACCTTCGTTTTCACTCTGTTAAAAACACATTTCACATTTACACGTTGTCTTATTTCCTTGTTTTTCAGATGAAAATACCCTGCGTGTTGAAACTATTACCGAAACAGCAAATTCTGCACGTTCAAAACGTTCTAGAGAAAAATCTGCAGTTAGTGCGATTTCACGATCATCGACCATGGGTGTTAATCGGGAGAAAAGTGACTTAGATAAGTCATTGATCACACGACAGGCTACGGCAACAAGTATTGGGCTCGATCTTAAATCGGAAAAATCTACATTACATACAGTTAAGGTAAAGCCGGCTGAAACCGAGGAAAAGGCAGAGGAGGAGACAAAGAAGGAATCGGTAAAACTTTATCAATTTTATCTCTGAAACGTTGGTTTCTAAGTATATTTACGTTGGGAAAAGGAATTGTAGGAATACTATCGACATTCTTGATATATGGCTAATTATAGTGGGATGAGTATACGAGTAATGGTGATTCTGATGCGAATAGTTTAGACCTGCACCATTTTGAAGCAAAGTTTTATTATTAATAGTAAAAAGATACAGCCCTACAAAGGGGACACTTGGTATATCATTTCCAAATGTCACAAAAAATACTTCATTTTCAAGAGGTAGCAGTTTTTAAAATGCTTTTATTGTCGATAGAAATGATGTATCATCACTAGAATAAGTCGGGTAGCACCATATACGAAATTTGAAGCTTGGTTGATATTATCTTGATACTTGATTACGTTTTGCAGTTCGACTTTTAACATTTAGTTCAATATTATAGTTAACAGCTTTGTGACAAAGACTGTGTATTCATTTTCAGGTTTTGTCCTTTTTGCCATGTTTCCGTAGTAAGGACGTGCCAAAAGAAGAGGAACCACCGGAGGGTGCGTTTCGTTCATACATTTGTGTTACTGTAAACGTCAGCAAATCGCATGTTAAAGACATGATATTCATGGCAGTATCTTATTTCGGTATAAACAAAACATTTTTTAGAATGAAATAATACTCTGGTTGTTAGCTTCAATTTTTGTCAACATAAATTTGAAAATATAACCCTTACTATGGTTGCAGTTAAAGAGGAAAAGGAAGAGACGAAGCCAGAGACAAAAGGAAAAAAGAAACCAATAACCCCCAAAGGGAAGAAAGGCGCGACAGGAAAAAAAGGTACTGGAAAGAAAGCCAAAGCTGAAACAGACAAGAAAGGGAAGAAAGCAAAACAAACAACCGTGAAATCTGCGGAGACATCAGATGATGAAGTACCAGCGGAAGAACCAACGTTAACAGCAGGTTTCTGTTTGTTGTCATCGCTCTTAAAGTTTTAGAAACTTGATAAAACAAGATTACACCAACTGAACAGTACTGGCCAATTCGGCACTATTAACCCGACTTCATAATTGTGTGAAAACTCTTGTAAAAGTTTAATATATTAGTGTCAAGAGATTAAGAGTTCAGTCCTAGTGGTGTGAAACAGTTTTCTAACATAGACATCACATAGATATATTGTTATATAAAACCAGATATCTGAAATATTAATTAATTCTGGTTCTTTTATCTACATACAGCGTCCAAAATCGAATCACCACGTGATACAAAGAAAGAACAAAAAGCTAAACAGGAAAAGAAAACAGAACTGGTAAGGGCCCCGACCAAAATGAATTCAGATTTACTTCTAACAAGTACACCAGTTCCCGGAAGTGAGAAGGGTAAAAAAGCAGTTGTGAGCGTTCCTGCAGGACTTGTTAAGCCAGAAGATAAGGTTTGTTCACCTATTGGGGTATAATTCCTCCGTTTGTCGTTGTTTTATGTGTTAAACATATATTTCTAGATGTCTATGATGATCTTTGATGATAATATTTACGCAGTTCGGTTTTATAAACATGAATCGAGTATGTGTTTTACATTTATGCTTACTGTATTTGTAAAATTTTAAGTATGATTTCGAATACTGTTTTATTTGAAATTGCATTCTAAGCTTTTCCAACTTGTCATTATTCATTAATTCGGCAAGGGAAATATACAATTGAATTAAATCGTGTGTCTAAGATTGGACTTGTATGTGCTATATAACATCTTTCGGTCCAAGACGCAGACAAATACACGGTGAGGTTCACATTCTTAGTAAGATCTAACATATTACGAAGATCATATTGAAAAGGACCTTTTGGAGTTGCAATAATAAGCATTGGTAATATAGCCATTTGTAACATTAGTATTCATTACACTGATTTTTTTTTCTAGTACGCTGTTCTGTGACATCATAAAAATATTACAATCTCTATCCCTCACAAACATCTCGGTCAATGTCTAAAAAGTAGTTCAAAACATGAGTCCGAATCTCCTAAGTTTCTATCAGGCTTTTGTTTGAGATGTAAGCGAGGTGTATCAAACGACAATCTGTGTATAGTATTGTGTTGATAGTATTATCTAATGTAATTCATACATTTCAGAGAACCGAATGGACATTCCTATCATGCTGTTTTGGAAAAAGATCCCCGCCACCTCCCGACGAAGACTCTCCCCCAGGTATTCAATCGTTTTAATACACTGTATTTTCATTTATTTTCGTGTTTTTTACCAAAATGACTATTTCGTAGGGACATAAATTCGTGGATTTTGATTTTTGAAAAAAAGCCTTATCTCTGCATTAAATTCATGGGGATTTTATTTCGTGGAGGAGCCGACCCACGAAATCCACAATATTTAAATCCCTAACTCCACAGTATATAAACATACAATGAAACATAATAGCTCACTATAAGGATATTACAATACAATATCAGGACCCCGTTATCACAGACAGTAACCTTTTTAGAGTCAGATTTAAATGTTCTTTATATTTGAACTTGATAATGAGACAATTAATACCATTAATTTTGTCCGGAAGGTGGGTCTTAACATTGTCCTGTTTTCTCAATGAATTTTCATAAATGTTTTGCTTATAAAATCAATTTATATTGTTTGTAACCACAATTATAGCTGAAACCAACGAAGTTCCTATAGTGGCACCAACACAAAAGAAGAAAGCACCAAGTAAGGCAGACAAGAAAGGCAAAGGTAACAAGAAAGGTGGAGGAGGCGGAAAATCCGGTGGGAAGAAGGGAGGCAAGAACGCTGGTAAAAAACCGGATGTAAATGGCAATGACGTTGTAGTTGAAGATATTGCTGACGAAGTTCAATTTGTTGAACGATCAAAATCAATGCCAGATAAACAACGCGAAAAGACAACTTTAAGTATGAAAGACGCTGAAAAGGTTCAGGTAGACGTGTACATTCCAGACGATAAGACAAATCTCCAGCTAAAAGACACGGTTATTGTGAAAGAAAAAAATGGAGAACCGCAACTTATCAAAGCTAAAACAGATATTGGTTTAGTACGACCGGCATCTTCCTCTTCAAGACCTGCCTCATCAATGAAGACAACAAAAAAGTCGGAAACGAAAAAAGCTAAAAAGAGTGGAGAAAAATCTAAAGATGGAACTAAATCTGGTGGTAAGGATAAAAAGAAAAAGAAGAAATGAAAGCCGTGACTTGAGATTGTTTCCAATTATGTTTATGTTCTATTGATAGTGGATGACCTTCTTTTAGTTAGTTTTTATCATTTGTGCTGTTTGTATGTGTTATTAAGTCAATATATAAATCTTGAGTGAATGACGAATGTATGAGTGGTTGACTGAATGTTATTGTCAAGTTAATTACCTCAGAAAATATTTGTTTTCATAAATATCAGTAAGAAAACGATTCACAGAAGGAAAAAAAGATAACACCTACTCCATAAGGCCAGACAAAAATAGAAGTGTTTCCGGTTATTTGACCAAAAAAAGGACACAACTAGGACACAACTGCATTTCGTGTTCCTAGAGGCACTGACATGATTCTTCCGAAAATAATTTCGTAATACCACATTTGGTTGCGTTTTGTATTGTGTTGTTAGAAGCTTTAGTATCGGTGGCAAAAAATGGGTCCGTATGGTTACTTGAATCACGGCTTCATGTAATTTGTGTTTTGCGTAATATATCATGTTCTTTATTCTACAGTACAATGTTTTACTTAATTTCATCAAATTTAATAATTATTTATGACGTATCATTATTCTCATAGTCAATTTTGAATGTATGTGAACAGTCTATAATGTACGGCATTATGTGGTCACCGAATACTTTTTGTTGTGCATTATGATATTTATTGTATACATGTATAGTCAGTTCTTATATAAAAAGGTTAAGTAATTATATATTGAATAGACGTGTATATATAGATAAGAGTAGGAATCCAAGAAAATAGCATAATAGATTATGCAAAACAGCCCATCTTCCCCAAAATACCACATTCCCATTCAGTGAAGATACCAGTACATTCTCGTTTTATACAAATCCAAATCTGTAAAATGATTGACATGCTAGAGTAGGCTAAACACGTACAACAAAGTATTGTATTACTATATTTTATTTGATTGAATTTACAGTAACAATGTTTGTAAAAAAGCACATATACAGCACACTCTTAACAATCATAAATAAATAACAGTCAATACTGTAGCAAGTAAATGATGTACACAGTAAAGGTTTAATATCACCTCATATTTATCACAGAAATACAGCCACATTGTAAAAAATCACTAAACAAGAAGTTGTGGCATGGTATCTTTCAAAGAAATGTCAGCATCTTTTAAAGTCTTACCGTATCCGTATGTGGAGTATTTATCATATTTCTGAAGATCATGACTTGAAACTTAAAGCATATGATACATTCAACTTTAGTGTAAATATATAATTACACCGGTAACACCGATCTTCAAATTAATTTACAAATGCTCACTTCTACCATATATGGTTCAACACAATATGTCCGTGTATTTAAACTAACAATAATTCGAATTATCCACGTTTACGTATTTGATTGTGAACGAAATATTTTTGTAAACATTTATCATAGAAGCATGCGTGAATTTTTTTATCCATTTTTTGTTTATTTGTAAATTAAATTAACAAAATATTTTAGTAGTACATAATTAAATGATAATAATATTATAATGTTAAATAGCACCCGTGATGTTCCTACAAATACAGTGAAAAAAGTAAGTTATTTTAGATTAGCAGTTTCAACAATATTTCAACAAGATTTCTAAACCAGGTGTTCTCACATTTTAAGTCAACATTCCGGCAAACGTATACTTCAGTTCAAATGGAAGCAAAAAGAATACATACAAGAGGTACAATTCCCCATGCTTCTAACACGTTTATATCGACCACGCAGATTATGAGATGAATCAGGAGTGTGTTCTCAGACGAATTCATGTCAAGTCGATCATTCAATTTGCACAATACATTTAAAATCTTCTTAAGCCTCCGACTCACTCTTAGCGAATTGTTGCTGATCCTTATTCTCTTTATTATTGTCTTCAATGTCTTCACTGGGACTTTCTACAACGCCAGGCATATGTCTGGCTGAGAGATCTGGTGTACACGTTGTATTGGTAGAAAATCCAAGCTCAGATGCTTGTCTTGAAGCAGCTAAACTTGCTTGTCGCTGCATTTTCCACCCCACTGCTGTCATCGGGGGTCTTGGTGGCAGGGGTCCACGTTTCTCCCAGTAGTCGGCCCTTTCTAAAAGATATCCTCTACCATGTTCGGCTAATCCTTTCGAGTGTATGACAGCTTCAGATTTAGGCTCTGGAAATCAAAGTGAGCCATGTTTATCCAATTGGTATTACTAGTAATATTTATAGAGGGAGAGGTTATTGGAAATGAACTTCGATTTAAAACTATGTTAAAGTACACTGATTTCATTAAGAGCATTTTCCCCTTCAAAAGTGTTTTACAAATAAAGACTAATATTGTAACTGACTCGATGATATTTTGTTATTCAACAAGGGAAGCAACTGAATGCATTACATATGATAACTATAACGCAGTTGTATAAAACATGTTCACCCAAATGATTCTCCACTGATATTACTTTTTAATCAGTTCATTAAATATGTTATGTCCTTGGAAGCTGTCATTCAGTAAATCTAAATACCACGTTAATACTTTACCTGTACTTTCTACATAGCGATCTAAATACTTCTTATCCTTATATAATTCTTCCAGTAACCGTCTCAGTCTGTTATTATCAATATACGAATACTGGCTGTATCTACCATCACTTCTAGCTAAACTATTTTCAGAAACGTAGTTAGGTTTGTTATCTGAGCGGTCGGAATTTTGATGCTCGTTGTTGAAATCCTGTAATGCTAAAGGTGCGGATTTCACATTCCTCTGTTCTGTTGTTTGACCGTTCAATTGTTCATCTGATTCCATGTCTTCGGGGCGTCGAATAATCGTAAATAATGGAACCTTAGGTTTCTGAAATGTAAATGGTCTTTATGAATTGTAATAGGTGATTGTCAAACATACTAGTCCTCCGTTTTTTTGTGTATGCTTTTAGAAAACTTGGAAAATGATGACAAGAACATGTTTATTTCATCTGATATTGCGAATTACTTTATACGTTAAAAGTTGGATTTGCTACTATTTTGTCCATGGATCGGTCAATATACCAACTTACCTTCAACTCAGGACACCCTCTTTCTCGTATCACAAATCTCCCATCATTATCAAAGAATGAATATTCTGCATGCAAACCGTGACCGTGACCATGTCCATGTTCGTGTGAATGCTACAAATAATAGACAATAACTTACTGTCAACGATTACTGTTTGTGCTTGAAGTATAATATGGGTACGATGCGTCTAAAGGAACAGTTAAATGATTCTGAACATTTATTACATCGTTTTAAGGGTATCGAGATAAATATGCTAAATGCAACACACGCTTCTCTCTTATGACTTTCTTAATTCTATTCACTTACCTGATTGGCGAGTTCAGGATTATTACCATCATCTGTATCAACAAATTCTTCAGGTCTATTTAACGCTGTAAAATATCATGGCGTGGATAAGACATTGTTTTGTTAATGATTCAAATAATATTTTGATATCATACATCACTATAGGAGCATCAAGCAACATGCATATTACGATATAACTGGTACTACTTTGTAAGTTGAATTAAAATAAACGTCTACAATAATTATATCTTTGTACATGGTGAGACTCACTATTGAGTATATAATAATGGTATTGACGCATTTATATGTACATTGTAGTTGTTTTCATATTGCTAGTTATAAATCAGACACATGAGTTCTGCACAGATCCTGCTCCCACAGCTCAGTGTGTTGAGATTATGTCATTTATATTAAAGGTTGAAGACCCGATTTAGGCGTTACCTTCTTATGACATTTGATTAATACTGATGTCTCAGTGATACGGTTCCCATATTGTTTAAATTTGAATGAAAGATTTAGTGTGTAGAATTTGACAGCCTTTTGTTGAATGGTAATTGTATTTGCTGGTAGTAAATCCAAACCGACCGGTAAGGTCAGCTGTCCGGTGTACTTACCTGAACTGCTAATAAAACATATTTACACCATTTAAAGAAAGGCAATAAAACATTACATGCACAATATCTACTTACGGTCTTGACTGTTCAGTTTCCCTTGAAGATTTTCTAAAAACTTTCTATCACTTTCCAAACCTTCCCGATACATTTGCATTTGGCTTGGATCACCGGAATTCGGTGTTCCTTTTCTCTGTGCCCATGGACTTTTCTGTCCGTATCGGGTGTTTCCTGGACCAAATCCTCCACCTTGTCCACTCAAACCAAACTGGAACATAAAAAGTATATCAAACGTCCGTAAAAGTGCTCTTCTACTTGCTAGTACATGTATATTTGTTTAAAGTACAAACACGTATATTTTCGGCGATTGCGTGCAGCTGCTTTTAAACAAATGTATCTAAAAGGATCCAAACACAACACAAATATTGCAGAATGTTGTTTTGAACGGAAATATCTGTGAGTACTAATTAACTCCAATAATATCAACAGACAGACAGATGCTTTGAATGCACTAGAAATGTCAGAAATGCTAAATTGGAAAATGCACTATGATCCGTATTAACCAGAAATTAGTTTTATGCAATTTACGAACTGTATCATCAAATCAAATTAACATGTATAACAAAAGAATACAGAATCAATCATGAATATTTGATATTTTTGCTCAGAATGGTACATAACGTGACAACTTGGACTGAAAAAATGCTTTTTAAAGCAATTGATCTCTTCTATGACTGTTTACTCAAGCAAGCTGGCACCTACCTCATTTTCATCACTAGACCACGCTCTCTTCACTCGAACATCTGGCAATATGCTAGAACCACTGTTACCCCCGCCTCGTCGTTTCTTCCGAAATAATCGACGTTTAAGTCTTTGCATTGCTGACTGGCTTCTATTTCCCTGAAAATCAAGTGATACACTCTGGGAATGTTCAGTCATGGTTTTCTTCTTTTATATTCATCATAAATTATAATAAGAATTTGTGAAAAATTTAATTACAGCGAGGTTTCATCCATATTTCCATTGATCATTAAAATTCGAACTAACTGTGCTAATATTTAACAAAAGGGTCGAGTGGCCTTGGGATACTCACCTGAGAAATGAGTCATGGCAATATCTCTTACAAATGTGATTGATATTTGTGCTGCCGTAAGTAAACACTATTGGAAAATAGACCTCAGGGATATTATTATAGCAGTTGTGTTAGAGGGCCTCTACATGTTGCTACATGCAAAATATCTAAGCTCTAAACTTTGTGCCTCACACAAAACGAAATCTGTATAATTCTAAGTAAAACTTGTGACCCCTGGAGCAGGACATTATTTTAGCAACCTCGTTAGTGGGTCTCTAGATGTTGCTCCATGCCAAATATCTAAGCGTTATAGAGCATGTGTTTTAAGACAAGAGGATTTTGGTTGCCATGGATACCACACATTCTTTTATATCAACTTTTGTAAAGGATCACCAAAAGAGCATCCTTGTGGAATTTCTTTAAATTTAACGCAGCTGTTTCAGAGAAGATGTCGTTTGAAATTGTGTACAGCCGGTCCGACGTCGGATGTAATAGCTAAAAAGAAAACATTCTTAGTCCAAAAACTATTGCCATTTTTTTCAAAAACAAAGCATATCATTTTCAACGCATCGGAAATTAGTCAATAGAAGAATAGGTTAACAGTAAAAGAAAAAAAACACAAACCCGTTTATAAAATTCTGCTTCGTCATCATGAATTGTCTCTACGTCTTCATCCGGGACATCGAAGCCAACATTTCGTGCGTCTGATCGAGATCTCCTCTAAAAAGAAATTAAGTACGTGTACCCCTGTTAAATGTGAAAAGGGATTTCGTTATGTGTACGTACTAAAACATGAGCAATCTTATGATCTAACAATTGTAACTATAGTACGTATGAAACCTTGAATAAAGTTGTCGTATTCACCAGATCATAAGATGGAGCTGATACTTGCAGTGTTCTCTAACGTAAGTTATTGGTGTTTTAACAACCAAATTATGAATCAATGTTATTTTCAACAGGGTTTTCGCATGTTGCTTGTCATAACTGGTCTGTATAGGAAACAATACGTAGGAAACATAGTTTCATGATGTAATATTGGTTTAGAGCCTAATAACAAACATTTGTATTTGTACCGTTTCAGCTGATGTGGATCTGACGCCACGTCCACTTTTAGCGCTTCTTGATCCCCGCGCACTACTACTTTTTCTACTTAACTTGTTATCATCACTCTTTGGACCGTATTCGTCTTCAATGTAGCCCTAAATAGAAACAAACATACAGTCCGATGATGAATAAATAATTTCTTACAATGTAACAAACATACACTCCACTAATGAATCAATAATTTCTGTTATATAATAGACAAACACTCCACTAATGAATCAATAATTTCTGTTATATAATAGACAAACAGTCCACTAATGAATCAATATTTTCCAGTAATGTAACAAACATACAGTCTACTAATGAATCACTTATGTCTAATATCATGTATTGTAACAAACATACTGACAGCTAATGAACCAATGATGTTTTGTAATGTTTAAAACATACAGCCCACAGATGAAAAAATGTATTGTAATGTAACAATGCAGCAACGGAAATAGCTCAGATAAAAACTCGATCAAATTGCCTTTCCAGCTAACGTGAAGTTGGTACCACGTGCGAGTTATTCGCACATTTATCAGAGTGGAGTTTGCTTGTTTTCTTTTTCTTGCAGAAAGTCATAAGGTCATAGAATAATTAGTACTTACTCCGGTTGGTCGGCCCTTATCGTTTCGTTTCAATCTAGGTACTTTAAAGATTTGACCTAGTCGTTTCCTAAAAGTAAATCTTCCGGTATATGGATCGTATATAACGCTGTCGTCAAGTCGCCTCTGAAAATATGGATATTTCAATATTGTAAAAAGATGCCCAGTATTTGTTTCAGCATAAGCTAGAAGGAAATGTTATTATTACGAATCATTCAATTTTATCAGATCCAATAATTTCTGAACAAACACTTATGACCTACCATGTAATACTAAAGAATATAATGACAAATATTCACATTTTTTTACAGATTGTTCTACAAGCAATATATTGTGGAGGATATTTCATTTTTTAAGATAAGTTAAATGGTAGCAGCATAAAAGAAAGAGTGTGAAAATTTCATTTATTACGTACCACGATCCGACCATTATCATCTCGGTAAAATTCTGGTCTCACATTCATATCTTCATCGAATAACATATTAACTACTAACGTCCGTTGTTCTGGTGTCAGGATAACGTCCACATCACCGAATTCATCATCATCCATGCCACTATCTCTATCATACATTCTATCTATATCTCCATCGCTAAGTTCATTATCATCAACATCTGTCCTCTTCCTATCCCCCCTTCTTAGTCGCTTTACTTCAACAATAGCACCGGGTTCACTAGATTTTTCCTTTACAAGAATTGTTTTTGTCTTGCCGTTTCTTTTAGACACTTTCCCGTCTTTATCAAGTTTAAAATTATTTTCATCGTCGCTTTGCGACACATTTTCATCTTTATTCTTTATTTTTCCATCATCAGTACCACCATTCAATGCATTATCGCCCTCCTCCGATTTCATAGTATGTTCATTTAGTTTCTTTCTGTCATCAACTGACAGCATGCTATCTAACGACCCTGCCCTTTTCTCTATTTTCTGCCTATGATATTCGGAATCGGTAATACTTATGTCATCTTTATCATCAGATTTTCTTCTCCGTCTTTCTCGTCCGTCTTTTTTCAACTTCTTTTTGACACGCATTGGTTTTCCATCAGGTCCAATAACTTCTATTTCACTTCCGCTATCACTTTCTTGACTACCAGAGTGCCGACGTTTCTTCTTTTTAACTCGCATTATCTGGCCATCCGGTCCGATGATTTCCTCTTCGCTTCCACTTGAATCGCTTTCAAATCTACTGCTCAAATTCTGCAAATGCATATTTTTATTTTGAAAATGTACGTTATTACAAAATATTTAAACTTGAATAAAAGTTATAAAAAACGACGACATTTTTAAGTATTAAGCAAATTATAATGCTTATGGCCACCGGTAATATATGGAACCAGTGTATATATTGAATTCAGATAAAATGAAAAGGGCGAACAGAAAATGGAATATATCGTGTATAAGGTTTTCACAATTGCGAAGAAAAAACAATAAGTTACTATGTAACTACTTTTCTTTTTTTTTAAATTTTGTTTGAAAAGAAATACTTTGCCAAATTTAAGTGTCGACCTATTTTTGGGCACCAATACCATATTAACTGTGTGTAGGGTTGGCCAGGTAATGAAATATTGTTAAATAATTGTTTACGTATAGTTTCGCATGTAGGACACATTTACAAAAATGGTATGCATAGATGTGTGAGGGATTACAAGATATTCAACATGCCAAGAAGACTCACATCATAAATATTTAGATTGTCTTTATCTTTCTCAGGATCGCTCCAATAATGCTGGTCATCAAGTACTTGCTCAATATGTTTCTTCTGTCTATATTGCTGCATAAATGGTGCCGTTCTTCCACCTCTGAACTTCGCTTCATCGTCAGAAGAGTTTAGATCTTCATCAGATTCATCACCATTTCTGCCAAAACCTTTACCTCTTCTACCTCGTCTTCTACCTTGTATAACCTGACCACCTCGTCCACCCTTACCACCTTTTCTGTCCTTATCTGTTTTATCTTTTGCTAACTTATTCATCTTTTGTTTCTTTGTTTTACTTTTCAGTTTCTCTTTCTTCCTTTCGTCCTCATCTCTTGAAACAAGAACTGATGTAAGAGTACCAGCAGGCTGAAATGTATTGACCAGTTAACATTAGATTCAACCTATCTTAAATATAATACGCAATTCTTATCAATCTAACCTGAGTAAGCTATCTAATTGTTGGAAAATTATTTCACTTAATATTTTAAATAAACATAGTTACGGTGAAAATCATTGATGTAATTTGTGAAAAACATCAAAGTTTAGTCCTACAGAACTTTTTTTATATAACGACGCGTAAATGGCGTAGATAAATAATCAATATCATTAAAAGAATTACATGTACAACCGTTGTGAGAATTTAAATTAAGTTGAGAACGTTTGTAAAATGGATACGGTTCGTTTTATCTATCGCAAGTGGTATGGAAGTATCAAATAACATGTATTTATACTCAAACATTTTCTGTGGTATATCAAATTGTACGTCGATATCAACGATTCAAATATGACAGACTAATTGATTTTGAAAGAATATATACGCGTAAATACGCAAGATATTTAACGAGCTTTAACACTAAAGCAAAGAACATGACTTGACAAAACGTCTGTTATCTCTTCAATAATGTCGTGTGTTTAATTGATTGTCTGAAACGTTTGTGCTGTACTACAACCAATCTTTCTTTAACTGTGCATATCAATGCATTCATTCGTTACTGTATAAACAGTAAGTAAGATTATGCTAATAATGCACGGATGATTCTGAAATATAAGACGCTAATACAGACGGTTTGTCTAAAACACTTCATTCTCACAGCTGCAAGATTTCAATAACTGACTGATTCCTACAATCATATCTATGATCATTACCGTGAAATGTTTGCCTTTCTTCATGCCAATCTTACGTCTTTCTTCTTCGTCCGAGGACACGTCCATGTCCTGTATTGTGAATAAAATAAAGATCAATTAACTGTAAGATTAGCATGCTATCACATTGTCGCATCCTTGTCTGAAGCTAAACAGTAAACCATAATTTTGAATTATGGAAACATTGTATATGACATATGGCATAATTATATATCCAAACGTATACATCAAATATGCGTATACATGTAAACTAAATGTATAATCCTGGTAAATTAAATATAAATAATTATGTAAGTGCTTATCATTACATGAAAAAGACCACATACTTCTTTTTCTGACTTCTTTGTCTCTTCATCCTGTAAACAGAGAAGACATCAATTATGTATTATGAATATGATTCATGCATAATTTTGAGAAATTGAAATTAGTTCAGAAGACCTGACGCAAGGGTTGGAAACATTTTAGATCGGTCACTCAGCTCAAATATTATGTTTTGTCTTTCAAAATGTCTAAATAAATTATGATCAGACAATATTAATACGTTAATCAGGAAGCATAATTGATCTAAACATGTATTCAATCAATTCTATCATTTCACTCTGTGAAAATGGAATGGAGGTTAAAGCCCACAGACTGTTAACACGTTTTATCATCCCGGGACCTGGAGACTTTAACTTCTGACGAGTATCAAACTCGTTGTGTGCTTTTGCTTCAGACTTTTATGAATGCTTCATTTCTGACAAACAATATTAAAATACAATGAATCAGTAAAATGAACATGACATAATAAATCCACAGAATGTTTATCAGATCAACATAAGGATTGTTGTTTTCACGAAAGCCATATCTAACTGTTAATATGAATACAAGTCTTTATATTGGTACAGGTACTTGTTTCCTCCGATAGTAAACAACTTATAATTCACTGTGTGGTAGCACTGTACGCAAAAAATCAACGGTGTTTACAAGATGGGGGACGGATAAATGTTGTGAGGTAGGTGTCGTTTGTTTTTAGTTCAAACTTTTTAAAATTAAAATTGTTGCTCCGTTGCGTACAGAAATTGTTTCCTCCGTTGCGTACAGTACAATGTTTACACTTAGCACCGTTGCGTTCAGTATGTAAAATTTAAAAGCTTTAAAACATCTACTACAAGGGATTTTGATGAGAAAATAATTGATATACATGAGGAGCTTCACATTCTCCATACACGTGGACAAGTATTTCTGTCGATTCATTCATTTTACCGGAATAATCGTCGGTTTTGTTCAGTTTCCTCGCTTCGTTTTTCAAAAACCTCAACACGTGATGTTCAGACACTGATTCTTTTGAAAACGGCGTGGTTTGATAAAAAACGATTATTAGCCGCCGATTGCCGTTTTAAAGTTCTTTCATTTGATGTATACTATTGTGTAGAGGACGTGGTATTTAAAAAACTTGAACCAAAAACAAACGACACCTACCTCACAACATTTATCCGTCCGCCATCTTGTAAACACCGTTGATTTTTTGCGTACAGTGCTACCACACAGTGTAATTAGCGCTACAACTGTTTTCATTATCAAACATGATGTTTAGAGATATTTAGTACATAATTCTATACATGTACTCACCTCTTTGTCTTGATCATCATCATTGTTCCGAATGACCTGCAGACAAACAGCAGACAAACAATGAATCTTAATATTGAGCAATAATCTGAACCATTCAATAAAAAATATTCATTTGTGAAGCTAAATATGACCTAAGTTAAGTACTAGCAACTAAAATATTATTAAAGCGAGGCTGTACATAGACTGTGTCAACGACAGTGAATTATGCCATGCAACATGGACTGGTGTCCTAAACTCTAGCGATAGAAGGAGCATGTGTAACTACGACTATAAAGTATACTAGTGTCTAGTTTTATATATACATGTATTGTATTACTATTGTCTAAATAAGTGTGCGTGGGTAACTAAAATTGACATTTATTAATTATGGTCCAATTCTTAATTAAAAATATTTTCTATGATTTGTATAGAAACGGTTTTCAAAGAGCTGCGGCTTTTCAATACATTTAAATCGTTGTAAATGGTTAAATGGTGAGTAGAATAGAGTGCTTTGACGTGTTACCAAAACAAATGAAAGGTTTTGAACGATTATTACTTTGCAGCGTGCCATCCAAGCAAAAATCTCACAGCTTTAAACCAATAAGCGTAAGTGGACTGTTGCAATATAAAACTTCCAATAAATTATTGTTTATGTTTTGTATATGCTTTTACAGAAAAAAACTAAATCAGAAACAAAATATGAAGTTGTTTAAAGCTATGAAATAGTAATTTTATACAGCTCGGTCTATCAAAATTTTCATTTATTGAAAATGAGCATCTATTGAAAATATTTATGAATTCGTGAATAATGTTTGTAATCTCTTATCAAGGAAATATCAGAGAAATGTAAAGCAAACCACAAGGGAACAGACAAGTCTATATCATTCCCAAGTACCTCTTCGTTTTCTTTCTCAGAATTTTCTTCTTCTTTCTTCTCTTCTTCGATATTTTCTGATTCATTTTCATCATCAGACTTGTCTGCTTGTTGTTGATCATCGGACTGTTGTTGCTGCTCGTCTTCGGATTTTTCTTCTTGCTTTTCGTCGACGAGATTTTCTTGTTGATGCTCTACATCGGATTTTGTATCTTGTTGATCGTCGACTGATTTTTCTTCTTGTTGTTCATTGTCAGACTTCTCTTCTGGTTGTTCATTGTCAGACTTTTCTTCTTGTTGTTCAGTGTCAGACTTTTCTTCTGGTTGTTCATTGTTAGATTTTACTTCTGGTTGTTCGTTGTCAGATTTCTCTTCTTGTTGTTCAGTGTCAGACTTTTCTTCTGGTTGTTCATTGTTAGATTTTACTTCTGGTTGTTCGTTGTCAGATTTCTCTTCTGGTTGTTCGTTGTCAGATTCCTCTTCTGGTTGTTCATTTTCAGACTTTTCTTCTGTATGTTCATTGTCAGATTCTACTTCTGGTTGTTCGTTGTCAGATGTTTCTTCTTCATATTCATTTTCGTTGTCAGACTTTTCTTCTGGTTGTTCATTTTCAGATTTTTCTTCTTCTTGTTCGTTGTCAGATTTTTCTTCTTGCTTATCTTCATCCAGTTCTTTTTCCTCTTCGTCCCTTTCCTTCTCTTTTTCAACCTTCTGTCCATCAGTTTCTTCTTCTTTTTGGTCCCCTATGGGTTCCACATCGTCCTCTAGCCTTTCTCCTTCCTGTAGATATGTTGTATAACGTGTTTTACATATGAACAATTGAATCAACGTTATAAAAAATAATTGAAATATAACAGATAATGCTTTAGTTTGATTTTATACAACGAACACGGAACTTCAGTTAAATCTTAATTCTTGTACCTCCATATATGTTTGTATATTAAGTACTCATTGCACAAAAGAAAAGTAATTCAAAAATTGATAAACTGTTACCACGTCCATCGCATCTTGTTCTAAACACATCTTAAATGATGCTCTTAGTGCTCGACCCACTTTCTAATCCAATCAGTGGGCATGATGTTTTAGAACTTTGGTTTTTTATCTTAATAAATACCTTCATAATTTTAAACGACTAAGCACTTACACGGTTAGAATGCATTATTTAGATGTCCTTCGTAATAAGTAAACTGCAGTCAATACCGCTCCTTTTAGCTTTCTTATTTATGAAAGACACCCACGAATTTATTCTTACCAATACATAAGATACACAACAGAACTACAGAATGTATACCCATCAAACAGTAACTAATAAGAAGTATTGGACATTGAACGTGATTAGGTCGCACGCTGACCAGTTAGAAATGATAGTTTTCTCAGGCAGCGACGTGGTGTATAGTCAAGTGATTAGCATGATTGAAATACACGTACATGTAGTTAAAGACACGAACTAATAGCAAGCATGATTTACAGTCGAGAAAAAGCACATATACATACATCATTGTAGCAAACAAGCATAGTATGTGTGAATCTACAGTGAATGTAATACCAGGCAGGAAACATTATTGGCATGACAACATTTGTATCAAAATAATGTGCATAAGTTCATCTGACTACATTTGTATTTTCATTGATCAAAGCTATACTTAATAGATTTAAGCATGATATATATTGGTTGCATTCAGACATTAATTTATCCATTGTGCGCCTTGCTTAAAAGCTTTGAATATATTACAAAAGCAAACATGTTTATTTTGGATTTCGTTTTCATTCAAGCTATTTCTACAGTCACTGAGTTAAATCGTTATGGATCTAAAACTGAACTTTTAAATGTAAACACGATTTGTTAAGTATAAAACGCAATGTCAATATTGAAATTGAATCACATTATCATGAAACATTTTATGTGTTAAAGTTGACACAACCATCCAAGCTGTGCATGTAGACAATTTGTTATAACATTATTAGTGTTCCCAGTATGAAATTATCTGGTTTATCAATACAGTTTAGAACACGTATGTAACTTCATTAATGTTCAGTCAATAGTTACATGTATATCGTCGCCCGAATCTCATAGTGAGCTATCTACTACTTTAAGATTATTTATACATCGATGGATTCGTCTCAGAGAGCGTTAACTCCTCGTGCCATTGCTTTAGCAATTGGAGCACCTTTAAAAAGTTGTTCAATCACATTTTGCGCTAATTCCATGTTTTTCAATTGACATTGAATGTTTGTTTGCCTTTTCCTCAAAATGGTAAAATTGGAGTTATTTTCCGGCGACGATATGTTTGTAACGCTCGTAACCAATGACCTCTGCAAGTATCCAATGCTATTTTCAAAATGTTCCATAAATATTGTGTGTCACTACGTACAATGTGTTGTCAAAAGCAACTTACCTCTTCGGATTGCTCATCGTCCTCGGGTGGAACCGTACTTGGTGGTAAGTCAGACATTCTGGAACGCTACAACATGAAATCACTAAGTGTAACTATCTCTACTATATATACTAACACAACATGCAAGAAGTCAGGTTTTCCATGATTTAAAAAAAAAACTCCTAAATTTTCAGTTTCCAATAATATAGTTCCCAAGCTACTTAAAACTCTTGATTCTATTATGTCACATGTTTGTACAGCTATATATTCCGATATGTACGAACTTCCGGTAAAATCCGTTTAATACACTCTTCGAGAGCTTATTGTCGATGTCTATATCAACGCTCAAAAACAATCAATGAAAAATTTGAATATTCAACTTTTGCGTTATGAAAATTTGTCAACGTATTTGCTGCTCATAATTTATGCATGAAGAATAAATACAGATAACTAGGATCTATGAACGGCCATTTAAACTAACGTTTAAGTATACACGTCGAATCTTTTCATTACAAATGATTTCCCCATAACTAAAGTAATCGTCTGCTCCATTGATATTGACTGAATCCCCATTTTCAAAAGTAAATATTAAACTCGAATGTCTCAAATATATAGAAGTGATTGATCAATATTACAGCGGGTATAATTTGAACATAAACCTTGAAGCTATCGTAAGTTATAAAACCAATTGTTGAAAGATATTAATGGGTGTAACCAAGCCATGTCTTCAAGTAGCAATTGTTCTGGTATTCCATAAAAGTTGTCATGACTAAATTGAATACAATAGTTATTGGGACTTTTCATAATAAAGCATTCAGTCACTCAAATATATTTTTATTAACCTACTTGTATAATCATACGCATTGTACTAAAAGTAAAAGGGAGAAGGTCTGTCATGAATATAATTGATAAATACGAGTATCTATGGAAAAAATAAGAATACAGTCGTTGGTAACAATTTACTCTCGCCTCACCCAGTCAAAAACACAAAATCACGCGAGTTTGATATATATATATAAACAGTTTATCGCCACGTGCAGAAGTTGTTTGCACAAATCGGATATTAAAGCTAGCAAAGTATTTCGTGACACATTATTTGAATAGCATGTGTGATAAATAG
This sequence comes from Lutraria lutraria, assembly GCA_964023205.1. Lineage (NCBI taxonomy): Eukaryota > Metazoa > Mollusca > Bivalvia > Venerida > Mactridae > Lutraria > Lutraria lutraria. Next base: position 25,843,273 of record OZ026833.1, read on the forward strand.
TTAAAACAGGGACCAGTATGATCTAAAGATATCTAACACACGTGCTGTGAACAAAACAGAAGTAAGTGGAGTAATTAATTTCCTGAAACATAAATACGAACAAGCATTTCACTCTTGTTTCATATAATAAGAAAAAATATTAACACATTTTAATTTAATATAATGATAATGATAAAACATTTATTCCTTGAAGGTAAAATATTAAGTGACATGTATCAGTAAAACATTTTTTTTTTCACAGAAGGAACACATATATAAAAGGTACAAAACTTATTTACAATATGGCCTTATCGGTAGAACGCTCGACTCTAATTGATCTTAAATGGTATTATTGATCTGAATCTATTTTACTGTTAAAATGTAGATTATCAATCATACAAAAGTAGTTTTATAAATCAATATTTTTAGTAAGTATTTGTACAAGCACAACACATTTACACAAATAAATCGTCGTCACGTGCCGTTATCACTGTATCGTCCGTGTTTTTATTATTGAGTTGTTTCCCTTTGGTAATTGACTTTTGAAACAGTTTTGACTATCTATAACCGTTGTACGGTCTGGTGATTTATCGTAGTTGATGTTTCTACTAAATTAAACTCAAGTCAACGATTACAGAATGAAATATAAAATCAAGTTGGGTAACAACACAAACAAATTACAATTAAATAAGAAATTATGCACATGACAAAAATCGGATAATATTTCTATCACGGAAAAATATGTTTATTAGCACATATGTATGTTTTTACTACATTTGTATATCATTCTAGTTCAAAGAAATCTACTTGAAATAAAACAAGCAGTTGTAATAGAAAAATGGTACATGTATAAAGCAATGTTAAAATATAGTATAGTTCTTCACTAAGTAACAGACATTATTTTAAATTAGTAGAATATATATTTGCAGTTCGCATAAGATAGTCCACTTGACGTACACAATCATATCATATTATGTTGCATCACGGGAAGAATCAGTACAGTAAAACCACTCAATACTGGATCCCTTCCGGACATGGTTAAAAGTCCGGTTTTCTGAGAAATCCGGATTTCAGAGAATTTAAAAATATGACAAATTATTCGTCCGATTTTCAGAGAATTCCGGTTTTCGGGGAGTCCGGTTTTCATGGGATTTACTGTATATAGGGTACCATGTGTACACTCGGCGGCATTATTCAAACAAGTACAATTATAATGGATATTTATAAGCTATTAATTTAGTACTTAATATATACTAACCATTACGTATTATACAAGATATGATGATTAGTACAGACATCTATAACACTATCGAAGTTGTATTAATTATGAGACTTTTTTTAACTAAAAGAGGAATTGTTTCTATAAATCTAGTTCAAAGTTACAAGTGTATCTATGGTAACCGTGTGTATTATTACGTCATTAGAATTGTACCTTTGATAAACCATTCTGAAACAATAATATTTGAGACACTTAAATACGACCTACTTGATAACAAATTACAATTGGAATATCATTGTTGAATAATTTGAAAACAAGGAAAAACAGTGGTGAATTCCGTGGTCGAGTGGTGGTTAAGGTACCTAAAGAAAAATCACTAGCCCCTCATAATTGTAAGTTCGCATCCCACCCGGTAATTTCACATTTGAGAAAGCGTGCGGAAAGTCGATGCTTTCACCGTAGTAGACTTCATGGGTCTTCCTCTTTAAGCTAGAAAAGACGTTGAATGACTTTGCTGTTAGTCCAACGTTTAATCCCAGAGAAAAAGAAGAAGAAAAAGATGTGTAGAAGGTAAAACTTATTCTCTATCATTATTACGCTGAGGTCTGACTGAATCAGAAACACTTTAAGGCTCTTAATGCTTGTTACTGAATGTGATTAAGTTCAAATAAAAAGGGAAGCGAGTTTTTACTGAAATGTTACGGCGTGTTTGAAAATAATAATTGGGGAATCGTATTGAGATCATTAATCACCAATTAGATGTGATTGTTTAACAGCACAAATAGAAATGTCTAAAAACTGAAATGAAAAAGAACATTATGTATTAAATAAAACCACCAACACTACATCCAGGTAAGATAACAATGAAACACGGGGTAAAGGATTCAGGCAAGCATAAGGTAAATACTAAGGGATATGCACTATGGTCATTGTCAACATTCCCAGAAAAAAACAGCAATCATTTAATCACTTGTTCATTTAACACAAATTAACAAAGAGATAATTAGGCAGTTATTCAACTTTTAACATCAATATTAAAGACATGACATAAGTATTTTTTTAAATAACCTTTAAATAAAGGTTGCAGAAGGGAGGCTCGAATGAAATAATTCGCAAGGTCATTTTCATAAGATGATTTTTACTTATAATATTCAACACGTGCTGGTCTAAATGCAGCGGAACCTTTTTTATCTCTTTGTCATCCCTGAACACCTTCAGACATTTTGATAAATATAGATTTCATCTATAAGTATATCAATAATCAAATACACATTTGTGCGCTCGAATGTGAAATCGCCGGAACTAAATCCTGCAGTTATAAGCTCTTGTTAAATCCTCTGTGTGCTAAAGAAACTTGATAAATCAGAGCAAACAAGATTGCTGAATTTGTCTGGAGAATGTGAACGAGCCAATCAAATAATTAAAACAAATAAAATACATTGTTTGACATAACAAAAATATCTATTGTCTAATAACAACTATTAATACACCAATACATGAACCGTTAGAATTGTATATTACCAGAATTAAAACTAAACTTAGATTTTATAGTGTTTTATAATTATTAGTTAAAATTGCTGTATGTAAGATGTAGCGGGGCTAAGAATTTGGTTACTCAAAATAAATGCTGTGTCACTTATGAGTAGCGAAAATTACAGGCTAATTACGGTAAAAGGCTTATTTATACAGTATGAAATGTTTGTTATTAATTAGTTCTATCAAATGGAAAATATGAATCAGAAAGTTAGAGGTACTGTTGAACAGAAAAATTCCATATCACTGCAAAAAAATAAAATCAAATCACGCGGGCTTATATAGTTCAATGTTTACCTCCCCTGATCGTGGTCGGGAATTCTTATCATCTTGGTCATCACCTTCGCCATCTGCTTCAATGATACGTTCTTTATCTGTTCTGGAAGATGGTGGTGGCTCACTAGAAGAATAGTTGTTTTTTTTATATAAAAAAAAGTATTATGATTTTCCTATTTTCCCAACATTGTTTTATCTACATAGTGTATATGTCACTTTATGATATATCCCACGAATTACATTACAGACAAAACAAACGTAGTAACTTCCCTTTGATTATTGAAGAAGTCAATATTGTATGTGTCGTACAATGAAGAACGCAACTTTACGATTGGTTTGACAGAGAATTTCAGTATTACGATAGAACACAGTGGTCCATAATCAACCAACATGTTAAAGTATAATAATCAAATTCAACAATGAATGTTTTTTAACCTTCAAGGACCATTGTAATATACGACGAACGACGAAGCCATCTACTCTTTTTCTTTTAGAATAGAAAAGCAATAAAGCATGGTTGATAAGCACTTGAATCATGACCAATGATTTATCTTAAAGATAGTTATTATCTATACACATTTTACTTAAAACATTGAAATATGTTAAAAGGTCTGCATGACCACAAACGTTGCAAATCGCATTTGTAGCAGGTGATGAAAAATGTGATCTCATGTATAGCGGAAATCAAGCACATTCAAAATCATGCAACATATCATGTGACGATTGTGATTAATGGCGTTTACTTATTTTACTTGCTACGAACGTGATCACATTACTGATACGATGGTGATCTGCATCTAATTTGGTCCTACACAACATCATGGTATCATGAATAATTCAGTGTTAAGAATACCAAATGTTACCTGATTCCTGAATCTAGAGAAGCCCGCTCATCCTCGTCTTCTTCACGTATACTATTCTTTCTGCTCTGTTCTTCATCAGAATCGGGTTTGTCTATTGCTTGTTCTTCATCTTCCTAAATATCAAATAAAACACTTCAGTCGCTGACACGAATATTTACATTTAGTTAGCATTTTACTAAGTCTTAAAAGTAATTATAAATTATTTGTTACATCAATTTCAGAGTAAACCTCTTAAATGTGATGTCTTGCCTCGAAGAAATAAAAATATTAATAACGAATGGCATTCTAATACATGTCTATTTCAATAAACATGTATGTTCCAGATTATGTTTGTGTCTCCAAGTTCATTGGTTAAATGATGCAGTTAAGTGAACCTGCAGGGGTTGAAGTTGCAAATAAATGCATTTCATTTAAGTTGAATAACATTTGTAAAGGAGTTTAATTTGATGATGACTTCAATCATTATAAGTACGTAAACATAATAATTGGTATAGATGATCACAATGATGGAACTGTTCAAATGGATGATGACGTTAATGAGTCATGAATGCATTGTTGGCACATCTAACATACTTCAAGTTATACTGAATCTAACATAAACTAATATAAGTACAAGTTGTACCGTTTTCTTCCTCCGTTTACAACAGCAACAACAAATGATGATGATGGCAATAATTATCAGCAGTAACAAAACACCAACAATAGCCAGGATGACCGGTAACCAATCAAAGGAATCTTCTTCAGGCTCCAAAATGGCTAAAAAGGGAAAAAAATGGCACTAATGAATATTACAGAATTCATTGCATTTTTAATACATAGTAGTATACATTCAAATCAAAAGAAAGCAACAAATATGAATTGTGTAAAAAGGAAAATTACTCTCATATCACAAAACATGAGCGGAATAAAAGCCAAACGTTTTTGCAGATAGTCTGAATTTAATTACTACACATGTAGTATGTGGAAAGATGTCAAAGTCGTGTTCATTGTTGGATACTCGCAAGTACAGAAGCGCTGAGGGGACATTTAGACTTAACAGATGATACAGTTAATACTTAAGAGTTTATAGACCACATATTTGGAAGCCAAATTGGAGCAAATTATACCTTTTTGGGGTTTAGAAAATATTGGTTAAAGCTTTGCACACAAGTTCATATCTCAGTAAGCACTATTGGTATTCCATTGAAACTTCATTCGTGAATGTCCTATCAGCGCTTCCGTACGCAAGAGTCCTGTCTGTTAACATTTAACTTCTTTTTACATGATATGCTGTTTGCATAATAAAGTCAAGTTTCCATAAAATACGGTAATACTCCATATAATTGGATGTTAAATAGGGCTATGGGTTTTGATCGACGAACGAATAACAAATGATTAATTCATCTGATTCTTATCAACGGTTTCTTTAAGTGCTTTTTGTGAAGTTTAATGTTATTCATTGTACTTTCAATATAAGACATAACTAAAGTTTATACTTACGACATAGAACTGAAAAAAGGGAAAAAAAGAAAATGGTTAGAAAAATTCAAATAAAAACGTACAACCAAGATAGTTTGAGTAAAGATATCTTTGATTCAGATATTTGCAAACTTATGAATATGAGTACTAAATCGACTTTTTTAATTATCAAAAAATGTAATTAATATCAATACATTGTTTATTTTTTTCTAAATTCAATTGATTCTATATCGTTATTCTATAAAATAGAATTCTTACAATAAGACGTGAAATTAGCACTCTCCCCGGGACTCACGATACTACTCGCAGTTTGATTGTCAATACATCTTTCAGGGTATGCTGATAACGTCACTTGACTTGGACCATCTTCTATAGCCTGTAACACAGACAGGTAATTATACATTCATTGTGGTAGGTTACAAAATATTAACTTAAAGATGGTACTAATAAATGGTAACGTATAGTTCTTGAACCGGTTTAACGTTTTCAAGCTCCCCCTTTTTCAGGTTACCCCCCGGTTACTTAAAAACGTTTTCAAAGTACCGGCCCCGGTAACATTAAAACGTTTTCAAACTCCCTCCCCCGTTTTAATAATCCCCCCTCCCTATGTTGATTCTTTGTGACGAAAACGTTTATATTTCAGGTTATAATTCATACTAAATGATTCACAGTCAACATGGTTTATTGACATATAATTCCTGTATTTCTAAACTGAATATACGCAATAATTATATGAAGCTATGGAATCCTATTAGGGTCATGGAGAGTACGCGCCTTTATTCAAATATGTTAACGAAAAATGCAAGACATGACCTGTGCAATCACACACTTACTTGTGTTCAGAAACCAACAATAGTTTATTGTTTTTATCCATTTTTTGTCAAAATGATTCAAGATTGCATTGGTATTTGCGCAATAACGCTCATAGGATTCCGTAATGAAGGAATGGACTTGTCAGTATATGACATCATTTGATTTCGTCGTATGATTTCATCATTAGGACCGCGTGTATAGTCGCATATAACTGTAATACATTTATGCATTTATGTGTTTGAAATTGTAATCTCCTTATTCGTGAACAAGCTCTCTTTTATTATGAATTTTCAAATTATTACCCAGGGATAATCTGAAAACGCGTTCAAAGCGCCCCCAGGGGTAATCTGAAAACGTTTTCAAAGCGCCCCGGGGTAACCTGAAAACGTTTTCAGATTACCGGGTAGGGCATTTGAAAACGGAGGGGGTAATCTCAAAACGTTTTAATTGTACCCCTCCCGGTAACTTAAAAATGTTTTTAAATTATCGGGGGTAATCTGAAAACGTTTTTAAGTTACCGGGGGTAACCTGAAAAAGGGGGAGCTTGAAAACGTTACACCGGTCTAGATTAATAATTATGATTCGTCACGTGGACTATTTCCCCATCCTTAGTTTCCTGTAATTATTGCATTGTTTCGCCCCCTTAACCGTCATTGTAATTACTGTATGGATCATGCTTTTAACGATCATTATCTGCATGAGAACGGCGTCTTTATAGATAGGACCTTTTTCATCAACCGATTCCATTAACATGACACAAATTATATTGACAGCATTTGAAACAACTACTGTTGTACGGAATTAATGTTGTCGTTAGAACCTTCAGTGCAAATATCACATTGCATTCACTGCTATTCAATGCTGATGCAAAGTTGTAATATGCTACAACTGTTTCTGATCTTTTTAAAGAACTGTTAATAATGCACCAATCGAGTTATTAGCTTAGAATCATATTTCGTGGTCATATCAATGCTTTAACAACAGGTTTTCTTGCTTTTGCGATAACTTACCAAACAGACGAAACGGAAATAGGTCGTATCATCAGTGGCTGTTGTGTCTCTGTTATATAATGTAAGGTAAGTGATAGTACCACTTGTTGTAAAATAAACACAGTCCAGTACTCCCTCCTCTGGAAAAAATATATACATTCTTAAATATTTACATGACAAAAACTATCAAATAAAAAAAAAACAGTCTTAGGTTAGATATAATAATCCTTGTTTTAAAATTGCTGATAGAGTTCATATACCTTTCATTCTCGTATGTCATGGTGGGCATCAAGCCATAAGTAATAACGTAACTTGATTTATTTTTGTATCAATGTTCATTGCCTGTGTCGCATGGTTTGACTGAACCGTCAATGAAATACATGCAGTTGTATCTCTTTTAAAGTGAGAGATATTGTTATGTATATAAATTGTATAACAAGATTTCATCAAAGATCATTACGTGTACCAAAAGATTAATGATCAATTAATTTAACAGCCTGCACATTAAATGCTGCAACATTTGCGAGATAGCATGTTGTGGTGCATCGTACCCAGAAGAAAACATATTAAAACCAGTATTGTGGCTTTAGCCACTCTTCCTACACATGTCTAGAACCATCAAGTGGTGCAATCGATATAATTTGACTTAAGTATCAATATATCACTAATTCTGCACAATTTTACAACCAGGACACCTTATTGTTTATCGAGTACAGTGCGACCTCGCCAAAGCAATACCCTTTGGAGAAGCACAATTATGTTGATGTTGAGAGGTTGTTGCTCTAGATTGGTTAAACTTCAATAGTTAAATCGTACAGTAGGAAAACATCATGTTATTCTTGAAGGGAGGTTCTCTATAAACTGGTGCCCGATCCATGTTGCAGTGCACAAAAGACTTTGTACACACAAGTCAATGGGAACCAGTTTAGGTTTTCTACAGAGGTCCACTCGTGAGAGGTTACACTGTACATGATTTCTTGTGAAAATCTACTTACGTGAATACAGTTGTGGCGTATCACACAGAGTATAGTTATATATAAGCTGCTGTCTGGAGTCACAGACATTTACACTGGTGTCGTTAGATGCTGTATCAGTACAGGAATCATAATTGTAATTTCCGAATAAAGTAGGTGGACAGTTGATTAGTGCTGACGTCTCCATGCCTACAAAATAATAACACAAGTATGTCACACAACAATTATAAAACAGCGTACCATTCCAATGTTACAGTTATCGAGACTTTATGATCCAAAAATGATGTTACGTTTTGCGTTTTGTGGCAAAAAGCACAGCGTCTTCACTTTATCCTACAGAAGCTTCGAACGACACAAACATTGAAGCAGCCACTAAAACTGTTAGAACCATTCTTTTTTTCGATAGATGTGATATGTGTTTGTTTACAGGCTTTCTCATAACACAACATACACATTTTCTTTTTGACTTTCTCAATTATTGAGATACTGAAACTTCTGAATGTACAAATGCCATAACAGAGAGCAGACTTACAGTCAACATTGCGAAGAAAGGTAACCCTTGTAAAAGATATAATGTGGCCTTTTTAACAGGTGGCCTCTGGGGTATTTTTGTCCTAAAAACCAATGTCGGATTTTTTAAAGATAGGCCATTATTCACAGGGTGGCCTTCATTCGGAGGTGGTCGCTAACACAGGTTTGACTGTGCATATATCAGAAACTATTAATTTAAGAAAACTGGTGAAGAAACGTAGACCTACCAGATAACAAACCAACGTGGTAGAGGTAGGGCGAGTCGTATGAAGCCATGTTGCATATGTTTTCATACACCGTTTGAAGAGTGAACTGTAGCCCGGATGGATCCGGATCTGAAATAAATGGTTGACACGTGATTGTATTCTAAACTCAACAACAAAATATATTTCAGAGAGGCATCACTGATAATTAAATATAGCCCATTGAATTGAACACGACAATCCCTCGGGCTGCACCTGCGAATGGCCGGCACTCTAAACGGAAATTGGCTTTGGTCCATTATGTGATACCAAATGTCTAACTACTTCATTTTATAAATATTTCATTTTTATTATTTATTCGTGGCTAAATCAAATCGATTATTAAGAGACTTGTAGGCAGATAAGTTATTGGTTGTTGCAATTCTCTAGAGATGTTTTGATAAGCCGAATATTCAAAACTATTTTTTTCTAATAGATATGGTACATTTATTGTTGTTTACAGACAATTTGTGTTTGATTGATTGATGTACGTGACACAGCATTATACACCACGACTTATAAATACATCTTGTATTAAAAGATTCATTCGACAATTTTAAATTTAAAAATTCCATTAATTCAAACATTTACAGTTTGTCCTAATTTCTCGTCCAATGAAATGTCCGCATTTCATTTGAAATTTGAAAAATATATCGCATAAAATGTGCCTAAGACTTGATATGGAGAAAATACGCTCCGCGTCGCTTGTGATATATCCCATAAAATTCAAAATATGAACGATAACTAATGCATACAGAGACATATTCAGAGTTACTTACTTGTTACTTGATAGTACACTATTGTATTGGTTGAAATTATCTGAATATCTACGCACGTGTACAGGTTAACAAAAGCATCATTGAAGAGTTCGAAAGTTTCAGACCTGAAAAAAAAAAGAATCAGAAATATTGCGAGAAATTGATGAATGTCTCCCCAGTGCAAACATGACTAGCTTACAGTATTCAAATATTGACTAAACCAAATTTTAAAAAAAATGTTGAAATAACGCTTATTGGAGCCGCAGGATTTCTGGACTTTTTTTACCCGTATTTACCTTGTTTTCACATCAATTATTCGAATAAGTGGTGGAATACGGTGGTCTTGAACATTATGTTTTCAACCGAAACGTCACTGCAATCACGTGCCTAGAGGTTCTAACTCATTGTTCCCAAGTTTTAATACAATACTAAAATATTAAATGTAGTAATTTTTAGGAAACAAAATTTCAACAAACTTGTATCCTTTAATGCATAATTATACCCATTAACAGACAGCAGTGCATACAAAATATGGATCAACGTGTTTCGTTCCTAGTTTTAAACAGTTGATCAAGATCCTAAAATCAATTTTCTCATACTTACATTATTACATATTTTGTGTCGCCCCTGTTTTCCACGCACGTGAAATCTAGAAAACTGATGCCTGTTTTGATGTCAGCTCCTGTGGTACTTGATTTTGTCTCATAGTTCTGTATAGATGAAGAATTAACTATCCATGTTCCATCATTGCTGGTTACCCATGTTCCAATCAGTTCCGTCGGGAATATACACTGGCATGCTGAAATTATCATTAATTAGTTTAAATTAATTTGGAAATTACAACTGATTATGTTATACTAATTATGTATTGTCGTATTGTGTGATGCATGTTGTAGACATGCGTTCCATGCCAATGTTTACGATATCAGCAATAGGGACCACACTGGAGATAAGGGTTTAATGATACCTTTTTGTGTTATCTTCGGTATTAACGAATATGGCATATGAAATCTTATTGTATACCCCAAAGGTATATCTATACAGAATTATCTACCAGAAAGCATATTTAGATTTCTAAGAAGTGACACATGCAATGAATGCAACCTTTTTGTGTAGGTTACTACATCAACCAACCGAGCAGGATTAACACCAGTGAGTAAATTCCATGACATGTTCATATAGCAACCAACTCAACTCAAGATAACATCAACAAAACCACGACATGCATGATAGTTTCTGTTAAATGTGTTTATATGTTGTGCTTGCATTTCGTGTATAGGATTATGAATTTTCTTCCCCACTAGGGCAAATCAATTAAAATGTATATCATAAACAAGAAAAACTTAAACAAAACGTTACAGGTAGACGAATTACAAGAAGCATATTAGGTTTTTTTTTTTTTTTCATGAAGTATGCTGACAGTATATTTTATTCATTCTTGCATTATGGAGAGTATAACATATTTACAAGTTATAGCTAATACGCATATATTGACAATCATGAGTATTTGACAAATGAATATATTCATGCATATAATTCACAAGTACATGGTAATACCATACCATACATCAATGGAATGAAGTACACCCTAAATACTACCAAATTAACAATTATCTGCTATGATACAACCGCATTAAACTTACTTCTAATGGCGTTTCCGATAGTATGTCACAACAACTTATCTAGAACAATGCCTACATTGCTTACTTACCTTTCAACAAAAGAGGAGACGAACACATTCATTCAAACACGACAGGTTATGCGACTAATAGCCAGTCTAATGACTGACCAATCAAATGACCGATATCACCATTAGCCAATCAATTGGCCATGATTACCCAAAATAGTAATAGACACTATACTATATACCCGCAAACAACTATAATAAACTAGTACCCATGACTAAAATGCGTCTAGAAAAATAACCTGTAATAATATATTCCATTCCATTTATTCAGTTCCTTGGCACGTGTGGCACAAAGGTTTCTGTGACAATGAGAACTACGAAGGAAATTAGTACACGCTCTCAGATGGCTGAATCCTGATCTAGTCTAGTGAAGTCAATAATTATCTGTCTTATTTTATAATCGGTCCTTAGATTCTAATGTACAATAATTACATAAGATGTCAATAATAGTAGACTTATGGGTACAATAATTTACATAATTGTTGGGTAATATAAATATAAACAAAGGGATTTGTAACGTACACATCATCGTCTAAAGATTTAAGAATGAATATAAAATAGTTATGGCACCGAAGAAAGTGAATCGTATGGGTAATTGTTATGGTAAATATCAACTTAAGAAAAAGCGCCAAATATATTCAAAAGAATAATGATATGTGTAAGAGGAGCCAGACTGTTCGGTCTTATAGATTAGTGTCACTTATAGAAATGTGGAGATAACGTTTAAGTTATTATTTCTCGGAAACCTGACTCCATGCTTTAGTGAGACAACTTATTGTTACAGTAATATGTTCATGTATACGAAACAACAGCCAGACATACTTAACGGTTACCCTTATATAATGTGTGTGGATTACCTTTGTTAAACAATGTGTCTGTTCTGTCCAATATGCCACAGAGCAAGAACACCCGAAGTATTACATAGACAAACTGGACCACTCCCGGGGAGGGGGGGGGGGGTACAAAGGACATGAACCCTGCGCTAAAAGTATATGTGTCTCTTGTACTCTAATCTATTGACCTGGAGATACGATCCATTACGGTCAATCTTTCCCGGAAAAGTTACATGTATCTAGTTTACATAGATTAAAAATCCACCAAGTCTCGTATGTTTACATAATGTGATAGCCAGACAGAATACCTTTTAACACAAAATACTGTTTGCTCAGTCATCTGAAATTGATAATTTTGCATGAATTGACAAATTTGATGTCTATTTATTGGCATTTAAGACATCAGTATGATGTTTGTTTGCTTGTCGAGTTTTACGCCCCTTTTCAACAGTCAAAGTCATATGAGGCGGACAGTTCACCCAATCATCGCTCCTGGGAAGAACCAGTACAAGACTCCCATCCTCCGTAAGCAACTGCCTACTTTCTCATATAAAGAGACATGGTCGATGAAGAGACGATGGTTAGGTGAATTGTCCGCCTTATATGACTCTGACTGTTGTAAAGGGGCGTAAAACTCAAACAAACAAGAAAATTATGGGTCGATGCCACAAATAGGGTCGGTCGGTTAACTTTAAACACCACTACTAGTATATTGTGGCCTTAGGATGTAATGAATGGGAAGTTTGCCGAGACCGAGAAGAACGGATAACACATATAATACAAGATCATTCATGATAGTAACTCTGACTCAAAGAAGCTTTCGCACATTTTAAGTTTTCCCCAACATGACAACAATTCAAGTTCTCCACCCACCGAGTTAATAATATTGACTTTTTGAATGTTTTAAAGTGTAACATTTACTGTTTGCCAAATGACTTTGATAAAATAACTCAATACATGTACAATACATTGCCATATATTGTCACGTATAATATTATATGTATAAAAGCATACATATACATATATCACACAGTGACACGAACCCATTCTTCCCTACATTATCTCATAATTCTTTGTTTCAATTGTAAACAAAACAAAATAGAAAAAAATGTTTAAACTTGAGTAGGCAAACATTACAGAAATGGAGATTTACTGTTCACTATTGTTTTATAACATTTACCTTTTATAAAAACATATCGTATACATATAGTATTTGTACCTAAAGTTTAAAAATGCATAATAGTACGGTAAATAAATTGTGATTTATTGGAAAGGTACACATTAATAATTGCTCGAACCCATGAAACGTGCAAAGAAAAACTCATTGTATATTAAATATTTAACGTTTTATTCATGTGACATTTCAGTAAGTTTATTGATTAATCCAATCATCGTCTTTTGTAAGGCCTTCCTTATTCATTATTTTGTTAAGCTTCCGCGTGAGCCTAGATTTTGAGCTCCGCCAACCAAAAAACAAACACCAGTTAGGTAAAGAAAAAGAAGAGGGAAAACAGTTACCCATATTTTTATCAAGACGATAACGTCATTTGAATCCATGCATTATTATATAGGATGCAGTTACTCGCAGGAATCAAAAATGTTGGATTTGAATCATTTCTAAGTTCTGAGTTTAAACTAGTCAGTTGACTGTTGTTACTTTTAATATGTTTAAATATGATGTTTCTGTTATTAAAGTCAAGAAAATTGATGCAAAATGAGTTTGAGTGTGTGTTTATTAATAGGTATATAGGTTTTGCAAAATGAAGTTGACGCTTAACAAAATGGAAAAAATGAATAGCCTAATGCTATGCGGGGGTTCTGTTTAATTAAAATTAATTGTTTCGATATATATGGTATATAGATAAGTGAGTACATCAATCATTTAGAGCTAGATTCATTTCGTAACAAAGGACATGTAAGTGCTTTATAGAAAATGTATTGATTTATCTATATAAAGTATACATTACATTGGAATTTATAATATTACATTGATTTTCAGTCTGATTCATAATAAAGTTTACGTAACACAATGAAGATTAGGATTTCTGTTTTCCACCAGTATAAATCAATAAATACAAAAAAAAAAAAACGTAAGTGGAGAGAAATGAACACGGACTAAATAATACCCTCTTAGACATGTTTGTCTATTAATCTCTGATCGTTATTACCTGATTCAATAAACTCTATGATACAATATACGCTCTGCAATTAAAAAAACATAAATTGAAAAATATCTGAGCTTCGTGCGTGAATGACCTTATCCAAATATAGTAGAAATGGATTTCATTGTAAATTATTTCAATATTTATCGAAATTAAACGTTTGTCCCTTCTGACATTGTTAAGAATGTTTATCCTTTGTGGCTATAATACATATACATGTATAAATAAATTTTCTGCAGGTGTAAATGCGAACTGATTATTTCATAGGCTTGTTGACAACTAGTAGTATTGATAAAATGTCAGTATGAAATTGATATTCAACATTACAAATAATTGAACATTGCCAGCACTTGACAATGTACTTAGATATTGTGTAAGTCTATTCCATTAATGTTGTTATGAATAAAACGAATTAATTATTGTCTGACACATGCTGTATGTTTGTAAATTGATGAAAATAAAAAATGACACTTTTTATTTAATGCAAGTAAAATCTTTTCTTAATTGAAAGTATGTACTTCGTGTTTAATAAAATGAAAGTATGTACTTTGTGTTTAATAAAATGAACGTATGCACTTTGTGTATAATAAAATGAACGTATTTACTTTGTGTATAATAAAATAAAAGTGTGTACTTTTTTCTAAAGTGAAAGCATAAAACTCCATATTAACTAAAATGATATCATGAAACGGGCAAAATTCAAAGTACAAATTTCGTAAAACAATACAGGTCGTGCTTTACTAGTATAAAACTCTATGTATGTAAAAACCTGGACTTTCCAGTCGTCATATAAATAAATTTAGTATATTTAATAGAATAGATTAACGTAGTGTGACAAAAAAATGAAACATTTGTTGAGGAGTATTCACGTTCAGACCTCGTCCATAGACCAATAATTAGTATCATGTTACATTGTCCTTGTTTATTATTCTCATTTATTATTAAAATAATGTCATGGAAAGATAAAATGACAGTTTCCCAATCAATTCCGTTCTCGAGGCTGACTTACAAGTTAGATTCTATAGAAACTGATAATTAAATCATATAAATTATATACATGTTTCCATACGGAAGGGCTTCGACGAAAGAAGTCTATCTACTGCTTTGTTAACATTATAGTTAAGTTCATTTATCAGCCATCCGGCGTCCTGTCATATAAGGGTAACATAATAATGACTGCTTTACTTTCTTAGTATTTAAGGTAACTGTAGTCAACGTGGCTTATATTATACGAATAGAAATATGCCATGTCATGGAATCCAGAAAATGTGAATTCGACATTTCCACGGAGAGTCTAATACTCAATTATCCTGTCAAAAGTTCATAAATTAACATAGACATCGTGAAACATCATAAAACAACATAGACAGTAGGAAATAATATGAAACAACATATAGACAACATAAAACCACATATACAACATAAAACAACAACATATACAGCGCTAACCAATATAGACAACATAAAATAACATAGATAGCACTAACCAACAAATACAACATAAAACAACACAGACAATATAAAACAACTTAGATAGCACTAACACAACATAGACAACGTAAAACAACATAGGCAACATAAAAAATATGGGCAATATAAAGCAACAAAGACAGCATACCACATAAAACTATGTAGACAACATAATTCAGCATATACAACATAAAACAACAAAGACAACAGGAAGTAACATGAAACAATATAATAGATAATAATTTAAAACAACATAGACAGCATTTCACATAAAACAATACAGACAACATAAAACAGCATAGATACCATATCACATAAAACAACATAGACAATACATCGCAAAAACAACATACAACAGTGCTGCTACAATAGATCGGTCTGTGGTTACAAGCACCTGTAGGTTTATGTCGCTTTCAAAATGGACACAGTCTCTTATATCAGGTCTATGGAGCGACTAACAAAAATGATAAAACTTGACAAGTAAGCTAATTTACATAGAATATCTAATTCAATAGTGTAACGTTTTTTAATATGTGAGACGTATCAGTCGTAATCAACGTATTTAACATTTAAATCTAATACTGGTGTATTCTACGCTAATATCATATGCTAAGTATGTTCAATTATATGTGAAGTCAGATGTCAAGGCTGTTTAACTTTTTTCTTGTTACTAAATTAACTGGAATGAGTTCGTTCACCTTAGTCAACAAGCTTTAGAAATCCTCACATTTATGAGAACGCAGGTTTTTTTCATGACACACCCCCCTCTTATGTCCGTCAGATACAAGACAAGTAAACAATGGTTGCTACAAAATACAACTCACTAATCGAAGTTTAATTACCCTGGAGTTGACTTGAATAATGATTTGGACAGGAAAGAAATTCACCAACTACTTAAGAAGTTTGTGTAATCAATAATCCACAATTTAAATCATGCAGCTATAAAATAATAATTGCAAAAACTATCTACTTGTGAATTTCAATTTGTTCAGATAATCAATTGCCCCAGCTAGATGTTTGTGTATATGTATATATAATTGCTTATATCATACGTCGTCCCATACATACTGTACATGTCTGTTCAACACACTTTAAGAGGCTTGTAAGAAGTTTTCTTAATGCTGTCTTCGTCTTTTTAAATAATATGTGTGCAATCAGATTTAAACATGGTGTATGGTAATATGTTATAACTTTAAACTTGTTAAATAAAACTGAAACCAAAGTGAAACTGGAATGTTCTGAAGTGTTCAGTTCACGGTGAATATTATCCTTGATTTATATATATGTTGTTTAACAGCTCATTCATGGCCGCCCTAGAGAGGTGAGAGAAAAGATACAGGAAAACCGGGAATTTGTATCCGAATATTTTTTGCCTGGTCCTTTATCCTGCCTAGTGTATCACCGATACACACCAAAAACACAACAATAGCTAGAAAATACACTGAATTAACGATCACTGTGAACATTTGCTTCTCTTTCACCGCGCATACATTGATACGTTATTAAAAATAATCATTGATAAAAGGCCAACGGTCATCTTGATTTTCCCCAGTCAGTGGAATTAGTTTAGAAAATTGATTTAGATCGCCCTTGCTAACCTCCATGGAATCATTGCTTGCTTTCTAGACGGGATGCTTCAACAACTCATTTTACAACAGGTCCCGGATACCCAGAATGCAACAGCATTGTTTTAAATTGATATACCGTAGTATAAATTCAAAGTTAAGACGAATATCATTACAAAAAAAATTGGCTTAATGTGATTATAAAATATATATGAAATACTTGCATCTTGTACTTACGTTACAATGGTTAAACATGTATAAAGAAAGACTGGTCAACTGAGGACAAAGTCTTGATTGGACGAATAGCGTTGGGTATCGATAATCGTTATGTCAACACTTTTATTTAAGTTCATATTAGATATTCACGGTCTAATACGATCACCTCCTGATGAACCATCGTGTGTGGATTAATATACCAACAAATATAAGCAATACTACTGAGCGTGTGTGACCTCCCATACAGAAAGTACATGACCACCATGCCAAATTATGAAGGTTCTGCTCCAACCGTATGTACCACAGGTGTTGTTTTTGGTTATTTATATTGTCACCCCTATTGAAACAGATAGAGGTGTCTCATAAGCCAAGTTGGCAAGGTGCCTCCCTATTCCCCTCTTTTTGTCTGGCGCCTGGTTGTGATAGATCTACGGGAACCATTATTTTAATTAGCTGGCGGCTCACCAACCGACTGCATTAGTTCTAATCCAGTCTCCACAAGGACTCGAACCTTCGATATCCCGCTCGAAGGCGGACGCCCCAACCACTCTGTATACTTACAAATCTAGCTGTACAACGAGAAGCAAAACCAAATTCAATCATAAATTAAAGACTAGAAAAACTGAACCTTAATGTTTCGAAAAAGGGGGATATCAAAATGTTTAAAGCCCAAAGCAAGGTCATAACAAGGATCAAAATATGGGACAACACATTCTGCATGTCAAAACAGAAGTAATTCATATAATTAAACATCAATTTTGAGAACTCCTTTGGTACGAAGTCTTAAGAAAGAAAAATGATCTGTACATAGGAGTGGTCTCATGAGTAAGTTTAAATGATAGAGAGGAACAATAGAAAAGTATACAGAAGAGATCAGTGAGGTTTTGTGCGCATTCAGTTTAAACATAACATCAAGAGTCGTGGTTATTTTATTTGGTGACTCTCCAACTTTAACGGTGGTGAGAAAAAACAACAGATATACACCAATGTAGGACCATCGATCTTCAGTCAGCCAGCTCTACAGCTTCCTCATACGAGAGATTAGCCTGATCCCGGCTAGGATGAGTGAGTTTTTACTGAACGCGAAACCGACCATTTATTAATGTTTATTTATGATTGTATATTGATTTCGATCATATCCGATTTTTATAACATTGAAATCGCTAAAAACTTATTTAAAATTGATCATAATACGTGTGGCAAACAGAAATTGACAGTTGTCTTCACAAGTGTTCTAGGCACTGACATAAACATGTCCACATAACCGGGGATTTAATTAATCGTAATTGAAATTTATAAACTGAGATTTGATGTAACTTTCTAACGTAGCCAATAGAGTTAGGAATGATTTTGTTTGAACAAACCAATAAATTAGAATGTAAATATGGATTCCCATAAAACGTCACATGAAGTTTTGTATTACCACAAACCAAGCCCCATGGCCCATACACTACCACATATCTTTTAGCTATGTTCATTTTTAAGTCGATATTATGACTAGATTTAGAACAGCGAAAGCAATAATAATTTTATAATGATCACATAACCAAGTTGATATATTGGAGGAAGAAACCAATTTAAAGCTGTTCCGAAATTAAGTACAGTCCTTCCTGTATCAGTGGTCACCTCTAAATAAAGGGCCATTCGTCTAAAAACCTTCATTGATTATTCAGAACAAAATTTGCTCCAAATAAGGACCACCTTTTAACAAAGCCCATATTTTATCTTTCTTAACGGTAGCCTTTGTTTACAGGTTTGACTGTATTCGTTATACTGAGATGATCGTCATATTGAAATTATCGTTAAGTGAGGGTTTACTGTATTTGTGAAATAAAAGTGTATTATATGGAGTTAAGGGGACAGTAAAAGTGACCTTGAAATGAATGAATGTTTGACATAAGGATGAATAGTTACTATGGAAATGGTACTGTGCGTTCAACATTCTAACTCACTCGTAGCAAAATGACTCCCTTATATAAACTACAATGCCTTCAAAATATTTCAAATCAAAATATGGATAAATTGATTAACCATCTTTTAAGATTAATCAAGTTTTTAATAAAGCATACTACACAGACCCTTTTACAGTGCTTGAATCAATAAAATTTAATCCGAAAAAGAATAATTATCTATCTAGGTTTGTCTAACTTGTCAATTCGAAAAACAGTGCTCTCTCTGCGAACACAAACTGCAAGGCTTTTCAGCAGTCTGTTTCAACAGCTTCGTTTGTTATATTATTGGCATTTTCCAAGAATTTCATTAAACAAAGTCAATAATTATGACGAGACAATATTGTCAATATTGTAAAAAACATTGAAATATCCCGTCAATAAACAGAGAGAGGTAAATCCATTCTGAGTTTAGTTTTAGATTAATAAGTTTGTATTGACTGTTTTATGAGGAATTCAGGCAGTTTGTCTAACATTGAATGTTTGCACTTAGTGTCCACTGAACTTAAAAATTTCATAATGTCTATTAAGCAGTTACGTCTACGTTTTTATGACACGGTGCGATCTATGGCTTTAGTGAAGAAATAATTTTGAAAATCTCTGATCAATTCGAATAGATTAGTTTTATGTTTTACTTTTTTCAATTATCAATTTTAATAAACAGGTTAAGAATTATTTATTGCAAGTTAAATATGATATAGTGCAACATACTAATGTAATACATGTTGCCTGTCACGTAAGATATCAACTGTTATACACAGCAATATAGCTTTGTCATATTTCGCCGGATGTAAACAATAGAATTGAAGGTGCAGCTGATGATGTAACTGAAGTGTTTGTGTTATATACAGAGTTCCATAAATATAAATATATTAGAATAGAAATAAAATATCTCGGACCAAGTCTTGCTTGAGCAACGAAACAACAATATAATTCATAGATGTACTTTTACGCTGACTGGAAAAATACCACAGGCGAACAAATAGTCCAAGAAACACTATCAATGTTGATAAATTATGTGATCTATAATTCAGTATATGATATGTAGATAAGATTCTTTATTTTAATGTATTATGCTTACATATTTAAGACACAAGGTAATATTCATCTCACAAACAAATGTGACAAGTGATATATTTTGTTAATCTATAACACCGAACTGAATATTATCTATAAACAACTTACATATTTGTTGAAGTAAAATAAATCCGACAATTATTCTGAAGAACATCATTTTGTGTTAAAATCCTCGTAAAATATACCAAATCTGAATATTCCTTGTAAAATCAAATCACATTTCATCATTCTTTTCTCTACTTATATTTCATTTTCATTTGCTGTTGTCAAATCCCAAACA
Organism: Lutraria lutraria; assembly: GCA_964023205.1. Classification (NCBI taxonomy): domain Eukaryota; kingdom Metazoa; phylum Mollusca; class Bivalvia; order Venerida; family Mactridae; genus Lutraria; species Lutraria lutraria. The sequence continues at coordinate 25,864,147 of OZ026833.1, forward strand.
CGTTTACTCTTTTCTCCTGTTACACTTGGTCACATATCGATGTTCTAGTATTAAATCGTATAAAAATCATTACAATAAATCTGAACTTTATCCCCTTATATGAACACTTCTTCCACATACATCCTGATAAGAAGGCTATCTAAATAATTTCAAAGACTTCCAGACCTGTACGGCGTGAATATAAACGGTTCAAGAATATGTAACACTATCCGACATGAAGCACAACCTCTACCCTACAAAACCTGTGTCACGCTGGACGTAAATCACACAGCAATTTAAAAACCATATTTTCAAACTTCTTTTTTATACAAATGTTTAGACAGGGCTGTTAGAAATTAAATAATCAGGTTTTGAATGGGAGGGATCGATTTTTCTCTATTATTTGTAGATGAATGCACGAACTTAGGTAAACAAGGCAGTTTTCGAAAGCGTTCACTCGCCCTTTTTGTTCGGACTTGTATACGGGGTTATAATAGATCGTGATAAACTTTGTAAAACCAATTATATGTCTTGGACTTCTAGATGAATGTAATGCATTACACTGCGTACAAGTTTGAATATAAACATAAATAATATAAATAACGTTTAACACTAATCAAATAAAACTTTTTAGAAGCGGTGAAGGGATGAATAACCATTTACCAACATCCATAGAACTGGTAAAAAGCAATATTTATTTAAATAAAAGCAATACATCAATACCGAAGGCGACTATTTAAATGTTTATGTCGTAACTGGTATATTGTTGTTTTAATGTGTCTTATAAAATTTTCAATAAATGAATTAAAAGAACTTTGATCACAGTAAAGGGGGTAGACATTTTATTTCGCATTTTTTATTTGATGGAAAAGTTTTCTTTATTTGATCTCCATAATCCACATGTACTATGAACTTTGGTGTTGGTAACAACCTAGTAATGTATATATCTAAACATTTTGATATAGCGCGTCTATCTATATTTGGTCGAATAGCGCCTCATAATTGCCATTTCTTTGTTGCTTTGATATAAAATCAGACCACAACTAAATGGAGAAAATGGACACATCTACTTTGGTAAATGTAAATCACAGTACTATTAAACATTTTTAATAATGATCATTCGTCTTTATTCTTATTATCGAATTTATTTTACCTATTTAGAGTATTTTGTTCGTACTTTGTATGGTTAAATGTTCGTTTTTTGTTGTTGTTGTTGCTTCACTGGTGTATAACGTCATTCCATCAGCCAGAGTAAATCAGCGACTTCTTGAACTTTTTTAAAGGTGGATGAAGGCTCGCAGGCTTGCATCTAGGAAGAACCTCTGGCTTTCCGTTAGTTACATGGACCTTTTCTTCACGTGTGAAATTTGTCTAGTCCCGCGTGGGATTCGAACTCATGGCGGTCCGGGGCTAGTAAGTAATAGTTAGCGACTATAACCATCCAGCCACGGAACGGAAGTCCCCTCTAAATGTGTCTTACATCGGAATGCATGAAAGGTTTTGCTGAAGCAGTTAGTAGTTAGTTTCACCTGAACAACAACTATTGTTAGAGTTCATGTTAATTATTTTTACTGACAGGCGGAGTACTCAAACAAAACGCCGTATAAAGAAGTCAGCCTAATCTGAATAGTTTTCTGTCGGACCAAAGTCTTAAACACAGCTGACGTTTACAGTACTCATTTACTTGCTTTCCAGTTTTATGTATTGCGACTATTGATATCTAAACGATGTGAATATAATGTAAATCATAAGTGCTTTGGTTTACTTATATCTAATGTAGACTCATTTATTAAATTTGTGAAAGCCCTATTCTATCTACTATGTCAAAACATGTATAGAAAGTAGGATTTAAATACCACGCGCTCTGTATCCTAACCGGATTGTTACGGCTAGGTACAGTTTTTAATCAATACCAAATTGAAAGGGGGACCGAATTTTGTCATGATTTGCTTAAAAATCTTTTGACAAGCGTTTAGAAAACTGAGTTTCTATAGGCTATTATAAACTTGAATGGTGTTATTCTGCGTCCATTTCACAACTTACAGTTTTAACAAATCTGAATCTTAAATAATGCGAAAATCAATACTTGACAAGAATAAAGCCTTGGTAGAGTTTAAATCTTTCTTCTGAAAAGGAAATGAATATATTGTAAACGATGCTAGTTGATAAACATACGTTCAGTTGAATCTTAGGTACCAAATATAGAGTTTACAGTTAAAAGATTTCCTAATGTATTCACATAGTTGTATTTGCTTTGCGTCAGTTGTGTCGTATATATACAATGTACTATACATATACTTTGAACTATTTTATTGTGTAGAAATATTACAAACTTTGACCCCTCCCCCCAAAAGAAACTCGAATAAACTTAAGGATTCAGTCAGGAATAGAAAATATTCCCATGTTTTTTTACAAAACTGTACACTGAAAGATAAACGTACATATATGAAGAAGATTGAAGTCATTGAAAAAAAAACACCCTGTTTTTGTGTGTATGCATGGCAATAGAATGAATTCAAATGATCTTTTTCTGTATATACGTTTTTATTTATATACAAAAATAAATAAATATCTGACCCGCCTCCGTGGTCCCCTGACTTCAAATCACTGTAACCTCTTACCGATAGAGGGTCATGGGTTCGAGCCTAGCTACCTACCAAGTCTCTTAATGTGAGAAAGTAGACAGTTGTTTAAGGAAGATAGGAGTCTTTTTATTATCGCTTATTTAAAGAAGTATTTATTTAGTCTTATTTATATTTTATTTTCGCTTTTTCGCCACGACAATTTTTTCGCATTTTCGCTTTGTTGTGGCGAAAAAGCGAAACTAAGACATGGCATAAATCAGCCACCACAGGAAGGAGATTTCTTTTTCTGCGTGTTAATAAAGAAACGGATAATTATATAGATTTCGCATCTGTTCACAACTTGTTCGCTAATATATAACTACTGTAACATGTGAGTGATATAGCATATAATTACAGCCTATAGATGACTTTCTATCACGGGACCTCCGTGGCTGATCGGTTATAGTCACTGACTTGTACTCACTAGTCCCTCACCGGTGTGAGTTTGAAACCCATCTTGGGCTCAAAAAAGCATATATACGTATACGGGAGCTGCCCAGCTAGCTAACAGAAGGTCAGATGTTCTATCCAGATGTTCGAATAGGGTCTTTCCCGGCCCCTGAAGCTGTAGAAGTCGAATGACCCAGGCTGTTGGCACGACGTTGAAAACCCAGCGAAAAGAATTACTTCTATCAACGTATTAGATAAACATGTACTACATTACAAGAGTACTGTGTCATTTCTAAGTTTACAAATGTAGACCCATAAAGTAAGACATCAATGTAATTATCCGGATTTAATTCAATCAAGTTATTTAATTCTATTATACGCTTTGCGTCCTTGCCTATAGACACGTCACAATACGTATATGATATCTTCAATAATTCAACTTTCAATTGTATATGTACAATACCAAAAAGAAAAAAAGAAATGAATCATCATATTATTGTTTAACTCATACTATTCATAATGATGATAATACAGTTATAAAGTGGTTGTGATAATATATAAATAATTCAATGACAGTGTATCTGTAGAACGTAATTCGTAAGATATTAATCATTTTATATTTAAACAAAACGAACGGGAAATGTTCAAGCTGATAATTCTGTTATTAAATACCGACTACGATATTTGTTCATTTGTGATCTATCAGAACAGAACAGAACAAAAAGTTTATCTCTCGGTCTATCACAGAATATAAACAAATTAATGATTTTTACTATTTATTACGCCTCTCGAGGAAAAGAGAGTATATTGTTTTGTACATGTCGGTCGGTCCGTAACCAAACCTTGTCCGGGTTGTTCGCCTAAGCTTCTTAGATTGCATTGGGAAATAGGTAATCAAAAGTAAATGACCCCTATTGGTTTTGAGATCAGTACGTCATAGGTCAAGGTCACACTCACAGTGACCTTTAGCACATAAAACTTGTCCGACTAATCATTTGAGAATGATTTGGGCTAAAGTCCTCAAATTTGGTTGGGAAGTTGGCTATCACAAGCAAATGACCACTATAAGTTATAGGAAATAAGGTCAAAGATCAAGGTCATACTATCCAGTTGACCTTTAGGGGCATCATTCTGTGTTTAAAAACACTTCTTGTTAATTTAGAATATATATAAAATATCTACATGTGTATATAATTCTTTTTATGTATCTATAGCACTTAATTCCCATAAAAATACTTCATGATATATATTTTCACTTATTCAAAATTAATACGTATGTTATCAATAAACATCGGAAAACTTTCTTCAATAAAAAATGAGCATTTAATTATGTTCTTTATCTAATTTTATTTTAGGATGTATAATTGATTTTAACTTTGTCGTTTGACAGGTTTAAGGTATATAATTACCGTGTATGATATAATGGGGTAATTTTAATGTCATACGTAAATATGAAATCCCTTTATAATAACAATGAAAATATATAGTTATATATTTCATAAGAGATTTTCATACCGTAGGTTAATCGCTGTGTCTTATACAATTTATCAAATACAGATATTGATTAGAATTTCTTTTCCCTTCGATGACGCATTAAATGCATTTGATTTTTAAAACCATTTGCAACAATTGAGAAAAACGAAGTTGCCGTAATCGGAAATAAAAATAACGCCATAAATAATGACATTCAGGGTACAGGATTGAAAAGTGTCTGCAGTTAATTGTTACGGTGCCAAAATAAGTATTATTCAATTATCAATAGACCATTTGCCAAAAAACTAATAAAAGTGTTTAATAAGTGCATAAGTATTCAATTTTGATGAAGCAATTGGAAATAAATCCTTTTTACAATATTGATCATGAATTAGAAATATTACTGCAAACAAAATAGCGTATGTTGTGAAATGTTCCATTTAGAATTGGTAAATCTGTTCCAAAAATGTTTTGTTTAACAATAAACTCTACTTCATCTCCATGTCTTGAATGTAATAAAAGCGATCTTTTTTATAAAATCAATACATTCGGCTTTGCATGCGTTCCAACATTTATTAAAAATATAAATTAAACTTTATATGCAGAATATACGTAATATTCTCTGCAGAATTGATGCTTTTGGATTTCAAAAAAAGTTCTACAAAGGAAATGTTTAAAACTCGTTTTATATTAAAGCTAGTGCATAAAGAACCGTATTGTTTTAATTAGTCTCAGCAGATGTAAATGCAAGTGATTCCATAAGGGTGACATGTTAAAAGTTGTTCTATACCTTCATATCAGGTACTATATCAGTCTAACACCTTTAATTTAGAAAGTCTTAACTTTTTTATGTAATTTCTATAATAATATACATTTCGGTCTGCGCATGTCTTAAATGTTTCATCAATGGTCAACACAGGTAGCCTAAATAAAATGAACTATTATCTCGGTTTAAATTACAACCTAGATATACTTACGTATATCCCGCGAGGATAAACTCAGTCAAAACGAGAATTAGCTATACCCACAGTGTCTCTGCCTGTGCCTCTGTCGGGCCTGCTGTTCATCAATGACGGTCAAGGTTACAACTATTGACTGTTCTCTTCTCCTGGCCTGCCTTAATTCCAACCACCACAGGAATGCCGCTCTGGGTCTTATGGTATCATTTCTAAGGAGAAACAAACAATGAAAACATGTTGGAGAATGCTAATATACATAACTACCTGGAACATGCTTTGTCCATCTCAAGGTTGACGCACGGCAATGGCACGGTTGCTGTATGGATGATTTCTCGATATCCATGCGATTGCATTGTGGCATCTGCGAAGGCCGTGCGATTGTTCCATGAGATTACAGTCTCTATTCGATTTTGGGCACAATGTCCAAGAAAAAAAAACGCTGCATGGCCAGCGAGCGGATACTCGCGATGACCGTGCGGGTGCCGCACAATGCCACCTGCGGCATATCTACGGCCACGGGAAACAACTGCAAACAAGCGGACCACGTTGGCTGTCTACACAAACACATCGAAATATGGAATTTGAATCATTAATCTCATATCATTGTTGTTCAAGAACAATGTATCTACTTATTTATTCATTGTTTGCTTTCGGTCCTTTTCTTACAGAGAATCTAATGATTTAACCCTCTGACGAGCTTTGCAATTTAATGATTAGATTATCTCAAGATGTGGACTGAGTAATGAGACTTAAGCACAGGACACAGAGAATGCAAATATTGGTAAAGAGTACCTTACACCTCTTGGCCATAACAGCTTGTTACTTACGACACATATTTTCTACTGTTTGCAAATGCAAAAGAGTTGGAGAAATCCATCATTTATTGTTTTTAAAATATATCATAAGACAATGATCAAAATCTTGTGATGAGTACAAATTTAATATTTTAAAAGAATAACTGTTATGACGAATATACTGAGAAAAATCTTTTATCGATTTTCCTAGGCAGCATGTCCATGATCGTAGATTCTGTGGAGTCTGTAAATCCGTATGAAAAATTGCACGACAGCCCAAGCCTCCACACGGAACCGTGCGGAACGAAGGAAACGGGCAAACTATAGGCTCCGTAGATACAGCGCAGTCCGAACGTGAACGGGGTATTAGCTCTACCAGTCTGAGAATTACAAAAACGATAAAAAGCATTCGGTCATTCAAAAGCATTTCGTGTAAATCATTGAATAAATGCCATCTGAGTTTGTTACCTTGGTCACAGTTTCTGTGGCCGTAATCATAGTCAAAATTCAAGCCCATCGACAACGGTCTCTCATACCACTATCAGTATGCATTATTAGTGACGATTCAGCAGTTTCGCGTCTGGTGCGTGCACGATTTCACCATTTTGCACTCGTTCAGTGAGGATATGCTGATAAGCAAAAGTATCGATTTTTACTTGTATTTTCATTTTGCTATTCACACTAAAATATATTTAATTTAACTTGAATAATTGTTATTGCCAAGAGCTCGGTAAAAACGTATCAAACTTTTATATTGATGAGTATTGAGTCTTGACGATGTTACGTACATGAATTATATAAGTACTAAAAGATGTATACAATTTTACACTCCTTCGTAACAAACATAGATTCTATGTATTAATTTTATACGGAATATCTAACAGTTAATACTTGTATTTCATCGTAAAAATAACACGCATACATGAAAAGTAATTGAAGATTTGTTGTTATTTTAAATTGCTTTATAAATGTGATAATGATATGAAAAGATTCCTATGATCTGAACCATCGAGATGTATAGTATATTGTACATACACACACACTAATGTTTAACTTCAAATAGTCAGTAAAAAGATCTTTCAGCTATTTGATTATCACCTTTATTGAGACATGTTGTTGTATCTATGGCGTGAGAAAATAGCACGGAAGACTTTATAGTAAGAAACGATTCAGCATTCATGTTAACTTTACTATAGACAGCAACACAGAAAAGAAGTTTAGCAAACTGGCGGACGGACGGACGGACGGACAGGTGGTTGTTACATTGTTCTACTGTTTATTGCGCTTACATAAACATATAATTATATATACGACGTTGATAATGATTTTCAAATTGAGTCAAGTGTTTTAATACTTTTTGTAATGAATATGCACACAGTTGTTCTTTCATGATAAAATTACAATAAAGAAAACAATTTTGCTGCCAACTGAATCAATTTCATAATTCTTACCGGATTTTTTTTATTTATTATGCAATTTATTATCTAGATCATGATACTGCATTCAAATTTAACAAATATGGCATTGGCATGCGAATGCTATACATAATTTTAATCAGTAAGGAACATAAAAAATATTGCTATGTAAATGCACTTGACAAAACAAAAATACACTTAATATAAGGAAATATCACAACTGTGCCGTATGCAAATGATAAATTATAATACGCTTTGTCAAGGGAGATTATTCATCAAAAACTGCCAATACCGTGTTAGGTAAATTACTTCCCTTGATGTCATAGAAAAGTGGTTTTAATATAATTATGTTTCCATTTTCGTAACCTCAAGCATAGCAAACTTTATGATACTACCATATAATCTTATTATTGCTTACATACATACGATACACAAATGAATAGATATATGACAAAAGCTTTCGTTATTGATACATAAAAGGAATCTCTTACTTGTGTTGTGTCAGATTAGGCATTTTATCTTGATAATGAATATAAAGTTCCAACTTTTTTAAATACAGTGCAAACTCTCTCCAGGGCGGCCCTCTCTTGAGCAACAACTTCCCTTCAACAACAGCATGATTTTCCAAACTGTACAATTTAACTATAAATTTAACCTCTCTATAGCAACAACCTCTAATTTCGCTTCTCCCAAAGGATGTTGTTTTGTAGAGGTTACACTGTGGTTAGATATAATAATAAATGTGCATACATACAAATGTATGTTTGTTGAATGTGTCTAAAATGTTATATGATAATAGTACATGTATATTTCCTTTAAACAATGCTATATTGACCATCTTGATTCTAGACTTTATAAATATGTGTAAATGATCAAAGGCATTATATACCGACAATACTTATAAGTTGGAACTTGGTGAATGGACAACATAACGTACATTGTATTATCATGAACGTAAATAAGGAATATCTATACCTAGTATAAGTATGCATAATGATTAATTATACTGGCATTTAAACAAATAACATTTAGGAAGAAATTGAGACATTAACTTGTTAGCTATGTTCCTATACATATGTACGCCCGTATTATCATAAAACGCTAAATATATACACAAAATCTAAACTTTGTTATCTAACAAATACATTGAAACGAAGTTACCGGGTGGTTAGTAAACCGTGAATAGAAACAATCAAAGTTTTGTAAATTCTTTCATGTAAAACTATCGAATTTCATTCCATACACTTTTGTTTTTAAATATCTGCAAAAACAATAGAATCATAACGGTGTCTAATTTAGACAGCCTTTAGTTACAATAAAACAATAAACTTAGAAACAATATGGCCGACATAAGAAACAGTTTAAAATTTGAAATATCAGTGTAAATATATTGACAAATAAAAATAAATAGTGTAATAAAAATGTATAATTTGATTGTAATTACCATACTTATTGGAATTATTTTACCGAAAACAGGTAAGTAACATTAAAAAAATCATCGTGCGATTTATTGTTGATCTCTCAATTTTTAACAAAGCCTCGATCGTCAATAATGATTTTCATTAACAGGAAAAAAACTGTTTGAGGATAATTTGTTCATTTGTTACTGACTTATGGCTCAAAATACAAATACTACTTTGCTTATATACATCTGTAGAATTTAGATATTTAACGCGGAAACAATAATGCGTGCTATTTATTTGAGTTCAACAATTATTTACAAAAAAGTGTAGAAATATGAAAACTGATTTCAAATATTCGGGAATCGTAATACATACCATGCGCAAACTGAAAATGCTATGACAGCAAATAGATAAATCAAATTCTATTTTTTCTCAGCTTTTATGTTAATACATGTATGCAAATATAGATGTAAGAAAATAAAATTATATAAATTTAGGTTCGTGTTTATTTTAAGCTGGACAATGTACGTTACCATTTAGTGATGGTACCTGGATTTCTTCAACACGTGGTACATGGACAGTATCAGACAGTGGAACCAAGATTAATAATTTTGATGCCGATCTATCATCAACGTTAAGCACGGCTACATTAGATTGTATATCAAGTAGTGGGACCAAATATGTTCTTGGGTAATACACACTTATACATGTTCATATATATGCATGTATATTATTCAACTTAATTTTTATCTAACTAATTAATATCACTCATATGCAACCCAATAGCAAATGTTAAACTTTACATATAATCTTTGTCTTGCGTGAAGAAGAGGTGACCAAAGCCCAGGTGTCGAGCACCCTCTTCCCTCAAAGTATGTACATCAAACTGCCGAAGGTCACTGCAATACAAATGTATCAACACTATTTCTGCAGCTTTACATTTAAAGTCGACACTGTGATAAATAAGAAATATTTTAATTAGTATGTTATGTTCTTATCTCAATATGCGTACACATGTACAACGAATGGCGTTTTAATAAAAAAACATTGTATTTTTGATTGTAGGACACAGTTTGAACTATTCTTCCTTGTGACTATAGATGTTTATATTTGTTTGGACATACGAACCACGTCAGCATCACCTAACAGTTATGTCTACTATATCGTCACGCGTACGTAACACATAGTTTTGTATTGTTACTTTGCAAATTTCTGTGTAGTTCTATTTATGTAATAAAACTTCATTCATCACCTGGGTATATTTAGGTCTGAGAGTACGAATGGGTGTCTAAGAGACCAAAGGTGGTAGACAATCAGAAGTTAACCCCAACACAACACTGGAGTACAAGCTTAGCAATCATGTTTCTTGACCCAAAGGTTTAAAACTTGAGTCTTAAAACAGTCGCTGAGCTAAAAAAAACTTGATTCTATTTTCGAAGAATTATGGTTGAAACGATTGAGCAACTTAATGTTAAAATACATGTTCGGTTCATTTACGCCACCAGACTAATGTATCTATAGTATCATTATTGTTTGGCCATAGTTAACTTAGAAATATAAAAAAGACAAGATATGAGATCTGATCTCAAGTTTTATAGCCTCTGAGCTGCCAGAATGTTTGATAAGTTCAAGTTTGATATTCCAGCCACTGATTCAAGTACTGGTGAGACGTTCACAAGTGACCAGGCCAGTGTTTGCAGTAATTCTAACTATGATATTCCATTGAATACACACGTCGTTCTCAAAAGTGGTAAGTCTTGTATTGTTATGCATAATTTTAGTTAATATAACTACGAGTATGTCACTACTAGGTGATTCAAATATCTTATTTTATCCATTCAGTATTTCTAAATCAATCTTCATATCATCTTAATTTTCGAAATATTCCATAATCGGGTGATGAATACATATAATATTGTACAGGGTGTTCATTAGTTGAATGTCAAATAAATTATGGCATTGGGCTGATCAGAATCAATAAAAGATATTATATTGAAATAGCAGATTTGACATATTGGTACAAATTCTCAAGAGTCAGAAGCCTTATTTTTCTGATTTCAAGAGTCATAATACCATTTTAAGGGTCAAATGAAAGCCCTGATTGCATTTTATTCAATCATTCCATAGAGTGCTGCCTGAACACATGAGGCATGGCACTTAAGATGTTTTCTATTTACAAACTGTTTTATTTACAACCCAAGGTTCAGAAACAGATGCTGGAAGTACACTACCGAATGCTATACTCGGTAATTACAGTGTAGAGTATGTCGAGGTGGATGGTGTTACTATCTCAGGATCACAGATGGATTCGTGCACAGACAAAAAAATCATGAATTTCGATAATGCAGATTCTAACAATAAACTTGCGTTCACAAGTAAGTGTATTAGGTATTAGTTATCTGTAAGTTTGAAAATAGATTTGAATGTTAAAAAATGTGGGCAACAAACCATGGCATCGGTACAGTTTAGCCCTAACATCTTTAGGATTAAGCCCTAACATATATAAGATTTAGCCCTAAAATCGACTGGGCATAGCCCTAACATCCACGTGGTTAGGTCATTAGATGGAGATTGGAACCGCACACGAGTTTATCACACTATAACATTGTGAAAAATAATAAACTTGCATAAAACTGTACATTTCAGGTGGTGATACTTTGTATGGTATTTATCACGTGACTTCCGGTTCTACAGTATACTTACATACCTACAACAATGACTCAACTGTAGATAACACCAATACGTTCAGTATTGCATGCTGGGTATGTAAATCTATGAAGCCATTCCCAAATAAATTAAAGTATAATAAATAATAATAATAGTAAATAAAAAATCAGTGATCAAACTTTGTGACCATCTCCATTTCGAAAACAGTTATCTTAGGACCATTTCTTGGAAACTAAACAATAGTCCTGCATGCCATAGCTATCACTCGCTCCGAGCGCATGAATTTTTATGCGGCCTTAGCACTACATTTAACTACATCCACTATGTAATTGTTAAACTAGTTCCCGTTTCATGTAGCAGTGAAGTCTATGTAAGTTCAGTTTCCATGAGTGCTTTCAGTACTTTGATTGTCTCTTCAATATTTAATGTGTTGATAAGACCACCTAAAAATTGCAGAATGACGTTTTGCTCTTAAAGATGTTGTAACTTAAAATCTAGCATTTCCTTTATACGCTTGACTGCCCACGAAATTAGTGATCACCCTCGTAAATATTGATGTTTACAGCACAGTATGTAAGTGATATTAAACAACTACTGCTCCCTTTGATCAAGTAGTTTTGAAGTGTTCACGAAAAATTACAAAAGAGACAACCATCTTCGTGAAAGCCAAAATTGAACGTAGCACACATTCTCAATCTGAACATACAACAAATACACTGTAAAATGGAACCTCTCCAAAGCAACACCCTTTGGGAGAAGCAGAATTATGCTGTTGTTAGGAGGTGGCTGCTCTAGAGAGGTTAAATTAATAAAATCATGCAGTGAGAAAACAACATGATATTGTTGAAGAGAGGTTGTTTCTCAAGAGAGGGCCGCTCTGGAGAGGTTGTTTCTCAAGAGAGGGCCGCTCTGGAGAGGATGAACAGTTTATTCAATTCACGTTATCGTCTTTATATTTACAGGTAATTGTTCAATCGGGTACCCAGGTAAAAGCAACAGCTTATCCGAAAGAATGTATTCAAGGACAGTCATCAACATCAGTCCCATACGGCGGCCAGAAGTTTGTTTTCACACCTTATTGTAAGTTGCATTTTTGTTGGCCTTTCAGAGAAATCTAAAATTCAAAATGTATGTCCAACATCACGTACGAAACACATTTTATCTATGTTGTTGTAGTATCTATGCCTATATAAATATTTTAAAACAACACTTCGATCACTATACCCTGTATTAGCGTATAACAACAAATCGAAATTACGAAGACTATTAATATAAGAAGGTGGAAAAAACGTTGTCAACATTTGTCTTGAAACTAGATTTTGTATATTTTTATTCTTACTGAAAAACATCGGATTACTGTAAGCCATATTTGCGTTTGACAACATCATTCTTATATCAGTCCGTTCAGACATCTGTGACATGTGTAATGTCAAACAAGAAACAGATACGCCGTCCTGTGGCAAAATTGATGATACGAAATATAATGCTAACATTAGATTTTATCACATTGCTCTTTTATTGGATCCGTTTACATTTACCGTATTTTCTTGATTTTCAGATACATGTGGTGAGTAGTTTTACAAGTGTATCTCTTTATCTACCAAATGTTTTATGTTTAATTAGATACATACAATACTAGAGTATACCTACATGTGTTACACTAAGTTTATGTAAATAAGAGAGTCATGGACGATACAAAGTCTTTTGAAAAGATTATGATATCAAGGCTTTGAACTTGATATACCACGCAGACGAAGTCACTCTGTCGGTCGGTTGGTTGTTCGGTCCGTCCGCATACAATATCATAAGTTTTTAGGGCGAACTACTTCAACATTCCTTAAGCGATTGCATTGAAACTTGACATATGTCATCACCATGACGTGTAGATGTGCTAGACACAATTTCCATGCCCATACTATCGCTTTCATATTGTCAAAGCGGCGCCGCGGTATTCGTCCCTTCTTTGACATATTTGTAGTTTATTTCTGATTATGTAATGAGGAAGATGATGCAATATTATTCAGTATCAAAACAGTTGTCACCGATTTTCAAAAAATATCGTTTTTCCTGTGTAAATGTGAAGCAGCATAAATGTGCATGTTTGAAACAAGAGAGAAGAATGCACCTAATTCTGACAAATAATATAAACTAAGTTATCAGTACTTTAACTGCACTAAATATCATAAAAGCGTTGAAAACAATAATTTAAAGGTTCTAATTTTAATGTATCATTGAAGCAAGGTCAAACTAAAATATACATATTTAAAGAAGTCGTTCTATTAGAATGAAAACATAAGGGTAATTATGATGTACTAAATTTTTCTTATCTACATTCAAGCACCGACGACACCAACGACAGAGAGTGAATCGTCCGGATTGGAAGGCTGGCAAATAGCTCTAATAGTCCTTGGAATCTTGGCTGTTATACTCATTGTTGTGATCATTGTCCTGTATTGTCTTTATGCGAGGAAAACTCGACATTTCCACGATGAAAGAGCGAAAATCATGGATAAAAGTTAGTAGATTATTTATGAAAGCTATGATCTATAAGTGATAGGTAATAAGTACCAATTTACAGCAATCGGACATTAACAACTTTGCATCGTAAATGAGTGTACAAAAGACATCTTGGATGCCAATGATGCCAATGTTATGTATTGTTGTAGTTTTAGATACCTATACAATCAATCATCACTTAATTGTATCCTTAACACCAATGTGTGCTGAATTTAAATGACAAAAGAAACATTAGATACAGACCTTGAAATTTGAGGAACGTATTCATGTCTGCTAAAAGTCGTCACAGCGGTTCGTAAACGGTATTAGATTCTGAACACTCATCTTATGCGCAATTCTTATTTAGGCGGACAGTCATCTCCAGACAGTCTACACGGGGATGTCACTAAACGAGGAACTGACATATATCACGAGAAGTAAGTATGACACTAACTTAAAGCCAACATGGTGACATTCCCTCATGTCGTCTCACCATATTGCTAATATCAAAGCAATGTCATATGATTTGTAGGAACTAGACCGTACTAGAAGAATCATTGAACCTTCACTTATAAGTATAATGATGGATCTAGAGTTATACTAAAATAGAACTATTTGAATACAAAGTGACATTTTTACTTTGCATTATTTTATGATTGAAATAAAAAACATCCAGACCATGGTTTTTGCTGTATCACAACACAAGTAAAGCTACGATCCATGAATCCGAATTGTGTTCCGAACAAACCCCTAACCATATAACATTTATACCATTATCTAGGTTGGATGAAATCGCCTCGGAAAAAAGAAAGAATAAAGAAAAAGAAAGGACTTTCTTTCTTAAAGAAGTCAACAAACCTGGGAAGAAGCTACAAGATAGTAATCCTGTCGTTGTTGAAGATAAACTCAAAGAAGACAAGATAAAAGATGATAAAATAAAAATAAAAGAAGAGCAGCCAAAGGTAAAAAGAAAGTTTGTAATATGCAAATTATTTAAATGACATGGAATCGTCTCCCTCAGATAGCCTGATTCTATTGTGACAATGTGCGCTTTGCACCTTTAATCAACTAAACATACTGTTGAGGCATACATTGTCACCTTGCAAACACCACTCCAAATCTACTTTCTTATGTTTATCCCACATATTCTTGATTACCCCTTTTGTGAATTTCAACTATGAACAGACACCACGAAGTCAGTTATGTTGTCATCTATGTATAGCACAAAAAAAACAGAATCTTTTTTTAAACATTGAGTTTTTTTTATTTCATGTATGATTCACTTATGTTTGTTGATCCTTGTATGCTCCAGTATTCTAACTTGTTTTAGTATTCCATTTGCTATTTTTGAGCGATTCGATTATGATGAAGTTGTATTTTACTACAGGAGGTAAAAAAAGCAAAACCTGTGCCACCAAAAGCACAAGAAAAATCTACACCAAGACCACAGCCGCACAAACAACCACAGAAACCCACGCCACAACCACAACCTCCACCACCACAACTAGCCAAGAAGCCGCTTCCTGAACCTATTGAAATACCTCCCGGCAAGAAGTCTATACCACCAACAACGCCGAGACCAGATGCTGCTGAAATGGTAAATTTCGTTTATACTATTAAATTCTCAAATAACTAAAACCTGAATGAAATATATCATAGTTCACCCAATATCAATCCTAGTGCGCCTGGTTGTTTTTCGAAAGGCTTAAAGACATCTCGAAACAACACAGTCCGTATTGCATCAGCACAGCTCACTAGTTACAGAATAGCATCAAGAAAAAGAATCGTTCTACAAAATACAAACTACCATACGACCTTAACGTAATAATTATTTCTCTATATCACCAAAATATTGACATATATAATAAATCATATTCCTATAACCTGAGTGGTAGCTACAATTCAACTGTAAAAGTTCACAACTAATCACACAATCTGTATTTAGTATTAATTTAATGTGAAACTGGCTGCATTTTTCATTACCAATAATTCGATTAATCACATATTACACGTATATAATCAGTGTCCGCCATACTATTGTAATTACGATTAGAAGTCTGATTTATATGAGCAGCGTAGAAACTTTGTAATGTTAATGTTGGGTTAAACACATCCGAATATCTATCATACAAGCCACTATATTGACCCGTATCTTAGATTAAT
Source organism: Lutraria lutraria (assembly GCA_964023205.1). Lineage (NCBI taxonomy): Eukaryota > Metazoa > Mollusca > Bivalvia > Venerida > Mactridae > Lutraria > Lutraria lutraria. The sequence goes on from OZ026833.1 coordinate 25,880,510, forward strand.
AGATGTAGCACCGCCCTATTTCCTCTTCAGCAAGGTATTTTTAATCAACTGTACTTTTATCCCGAACCAAAGATTCGCTAGTCACAAGTATTTAGCTTGTTTTATTGTCATATCCGACTTTAAAAATAAGTTTAAAAATGTTATGACATGCATAGTCCAACTAGTAGCATAACGCATAAACATTTTATTATTTATTCTGCTTAAAACATGAATAATGCGCAACTGCAGACATATATAAGAACAGGAACCACAGTTGTACTTACATACCAACAATGGCATACAATATATGAAGTAAATCTTCCCTACAAACTCTAAATGGACAAAACCTCTCTAATCCGAAATCCTCTCTAATCCGAACTTTTTGGTCAGTCCGAAGGGAGTTCGGATTAGGGAGTTTCTACTGTACATAGCTTAGTTGTTAATAGTTCGAGCAGTTCAATCATTGATTTTAAAGAATACACTGAAGCTGTTACTTGGATTGTCCGCTTGATGATTTCAGTCTTTGTAGTACTTGTTTCACATTTGCAACATAACCATATTCTATTACAAAATCACACGTATTGCAGGCTCTGATAAGAATAAAAAAGGAACGAGAACGGAAAGAACGTGAAAAAGATGAAAAGAAAAAGAAGGAAAAAGCCAAAGAAAAGAAGGAACAAACCATGAAAAAAGAGGACGGCAGAAATGCTGAAGAAGTGATCGAAAACAAGGTATTGATAGTAGCTGGTTGTTTCATGGAAAACTAAACAAGAACATATTTCTTTGTGATGATAAATTTCTGATATTCAATGTATAATATTTATTCACTGATATCGTACGCTTTTGATAATTACACAATTAATATGATACGCTTCTAATGTCATGTCTTTAAGTTTTATTATCAGATAAGTGAACAATTAACTTTGATACGTTCTACGTAATAGTTTCCAATGAAACTGAGAATGAAAAATTATCAATTTTAAAATACTTGAAAAGCATCTATTATTTCGATGTAGAAGGTTTCGGTATGTTTTGAAAAAATATAGCTTATCATTACGTTTTAAAATAAACTTGAACGCCGTTTTCATTTTCTTTGTTTCAAGGTGATAAAGATAGACAGACGTTCTTCATCTAGCGAAGAATACGAGGTAAATGGGTCAGATTGTATCATTAAGATTACATGGAGGACAGCTGCTCTTATTACAGTAAAACACACTCAGTGACAATCCCCATTTCAGAACAAGATCTATTATTTCCATTCTAATTATAGTATTTATCTGATATTGGTTCTGAGAATATATCAATATTAAGGCCAATTGTGTGATCTAAAAACCATATCTAAACATAGAGGTGTTATCTATATACAATTCTGACGTCTTTAAGTGAGTCGATGAATCGACATTTCGTATACGTGTTCTTACATGCTACAAATTATTCGGCAAATCCCAAGACAAAGAACCATGCCTAGAAATTACGAGTTCGATTCGATAAGATTCATTGATATACAAATAAGAAAATGTGTGATTACTAGTATTACCTCTTATGAACTTGTTATTCAAATGTATTGCATAAATGAATATAGTAAAATCATACTACATGTGTATCCCTATTTCAGACGGACGAGGAAGACGAAAAGGAAAGAATACAGAAACTGTTTGAAAAGGTAATTAGTTCAATACAACAAAGCAATTCAAGTCTCGCTATACATTACCGTAAAGCATTATATGTTCTAAAATTTTAATCAACATAATTATCTACGTTAATTCTTTAAACTTGTTTAGATGCTATTCTTGATATAAAAGATATAGACATTATAAAAGATCGTAATGTATGCGTTGGTTGTTCTCTTCACGACTTTTGTTTACTATTTCAGCGAAAGCGACTTGAAGGAGCAGGCTGGTCACCTCCAGGGACACACGAAGGAAAAATCGTAGGGAAAAAGAAGAGACGTAAACGCAATGACGTAAGTATCATACAACATGCATAAATAAAATGCTGATTAACATGCAACGTTTTATCGTTGTGTGTAATATTGTGTATTTTAAAATGTGATGAATATGATGCAGCGACGCATGTTTGGTACAAAAGAATATACATGTAGATACCAGAAAAGGATTCTGTCGTTCAGAATAATTATGTGGTTAAAATCAGAGTTAAAACTTTGTAATATCTCAAAATTTGCATTGACATTTAGGGCGAAGCAGCCAACGACATAACTGCTACAGCCATGACGACACGGGAAGAGCAAGAAATGCTTGCAAACCGCCGTCGTAATCGAAAGAAGAACTTCAAGAGAATGGCGAAGAAGAAAATACGATCACCGAGCGATGTGGAAACCACTGACACCGAGGGAGAAGGCGGGGTTTCCAGGAAGAAATCGAAACGAAGGAAAGTTGGCGGGTCTCACGGTATTGAAGCACCGTATACTAAAGAATATCATGACAAGAAAGGCATTGAACGTGGACTAGACGACGTGGATTTCTGGCATACCAAACAAGTACCTACCGTAATATCGGACGATGATGAGGTCTGACATCATGCTAGTTTTATCGATCTTTTATTTATACAATGTATTTTAATTAATTGCTAATATACAACAAATCGGAAAACAAAATAACATTTTTCAAACACTTATTGAGTAAGGCTTAGTTTGTTATATTGTTTGAGTTCCTGTGATACTGCCAAATCCATCTGAAGAACTGCAGCAATCATAAATATTTATACCCACCAAAGTGAGCATAATTATAAGATGTATTAAAAAGCCCATACATAGTCTTTATTCATTTTAGTCCGACTCGCCCAACAAATATAAAAAGGAAAAGATCCATGTAGCACCAGTACAAACAAAACAACCAATCACGGAAACTAAAGAAGAAACATCAAATGCTGACCGTCTTATGAAAGAAGAAGCAGAAAAATGTGCTACATATGGAATGAAAGGTTTGGTGATAGGAATGGACGGTGCTCTACCTGATGGTTTCCATTTCGACGATGAAGGAAACATTATAGTAAGTTGTAGTAGGCACATAAACAAGGCGTCTTAGATTTCTTACAAAGACAGAATGGGTCGGGTGTTGCTTCGGCTTTGTCTCGGGATTGTAAATCAATGTCCATCTACCCATTACAAAAGAATCTAAAATAGTTGAAAGCTTATTAAAGGCAAATGTGTTTTATAAATATTGATAAAGAAAATGATTCATAGAAAAGAAACACCAGCACATGTAAAGAACACCTTCCCCAAAATACTACCTTTCCTATAACCTACCATTAACAAAACACAATCAACTGATAGGAACATACAAAATATGGCGCACAAAACACAGTCTCTTTTAGAGCCTTGGAATGGTTCGTGTTTCACATACAATGTATTCTGTAGGTTGTGTGCGAATGCATATATCAGCTCGTAGTTACTTCTGTTAAGTCGATGTATATACATATATCAGCTCGTAGTTACTTCTGTTAAGTCGATGTATATACATATATCAGCTAGTAGTTACTTCTGCTAAGTCGATGTATATACATATATCAGCATTCGCCTTCTGGGTTAGCTTGTGGCATCGAGCGTTTTAATGGTTTACTTTAGTTGTAAAATAACACAATGTCATACCTCATAAGATCATTTCAGTTTCATTGTTATTCAATAAATTCATTCGCTCGTTGACTGATATGCAATTACATGTATTTTATGACACGTTTAACCCAGAAAGACAATTACAAAATGTATTCATTAAGAATCAGGATGAAATGAACATGGGTATATTTTGTATTGGTTTGTTTCAGCGCGACGTTGACGGTAAGAAGTTACCAAAAGAGGCTTATGAAAAGATGATGGAAAATAGGAAGAAGTTTGGTCACGTCTTTAGTATTCCAAGATTACTGAGAGATTCTGATGGTAGACCGCTTGGAGTAAGTTCTATTTAATTTAGAATCATAGCGTTTCACTATCTTTAGAATTCCAGACATTAGTTCTTTATTCTGATAGGAACGCTTCATGTAATTAGAATTAAAAGTAAAGGACATAAAAATTAGCATTAAAAGTACAGGACATAAAAATTAGCATTAAAAGTAAAGGACATAAAAATTAGCATTAAAAGTACAGGACATAAAAATTAGCATTAAAAGTAAAGGACATAAACCTTCGTAGCACAGACTGGTCACAGTAGGCAACTAAAAGAGGTTTCTTAACTGTTGAAATAAATGAAGACATCGTTAATGAATTTAACGGTAATAGAGAGTGAATGAAAGGGTAACCAAAGAAGTACTATCATAAAAGACCAGGTGCTTGCGTATATGAGCAGATATTAATACAAGACCATGAAGGCAACAAAGCCAATAATTCTCAGTTCATTTTAAGAATTTCATGTTATAATTTAGGGATATAAAAATGACGAGTTTGGACCATACGAAGAATGGGACTATGGTGAACTTACAAGCGCGAAGGAAGAAGAAGAAGAACAAAAGAGGGCAGAGGTATGTTTGTAGACGCTTTCAATAAGTCCGAGACGTTGATTGATTAACAACTTTATTCCTGTTGAAGCTAAGACTTCTTTTTTACAAAGATTATGCGCCTTATTACAAACTTGGGGATTTGAAGTCATACATGTAATAAGTAATGTTGTCGATGCGGTAACTCCTAGTATTTTCGAACCACACGTTGGGAATTCGTGTATGATTACGTGTGTATTGATAGACACTTAGTAAATCTAAGTAAATTGTTGTCATATGAACTGATTGGTTTCGTTGTCTGAACTTGTTGAATGTAATTCTTCTCTTTACAGTCTCAAAGACCTGGATCCGGGAAACAAGTTGCGTTCAATACGGACGACGGATTAAGTGTACCCGCTACACCACTGACAGAATCTAATTACAACCAAATGAAGGTAAGAAATGATAAATTTGTAAATTTTGTAATAGAGATAAAGTATTAATTTCCGAATACGTTGTCAGTTGTAAAATATTATCTTTACCTTCAGATCAATGAAATGAAAGTATTTTTAAAACGTGTTGCAATATTTATTTTATCAGGGGAGACAACTGGGTTCAGCTGAAAGACTTAAACTAAGCGAAAGATTGTTTGAGGCAAAGCAAAAACAAGAACCAGATGTCCCGGTATGTATATTTAGTATCTTTATGTAATATATTATCAAAGAACAAAATTAATATGAGATACATGTATACAAATTGGTAATCTTGCCTACATTAATATTCTTCCAATTTCAATATTTAGCAACGTTCAGTTAGCTTTCCATTAACTTTCAAGCCAAGCTAATATTAACACGTGGTAGCAGATAACATGTTTATTTACAAATACCTATGCTTATTTGACAAATCAAATTTTATCCAATATACACTCTTGTACGACAAATCAAACTAATCATATCTATTTTAACCTCTTGAGTGACATGCTATTGGAGGCCTGTTTGTGACTGATTCGTAATTGTTCGAGAATCGGTATAATACAGTACAAAAATGTTGTTTGGAGACAACAGTAGTTTGTTATTGTATGTAGTGACTTGGAGCTCGGGAACTCTCAGGGGAGCAGGAATACCGTAACAGTAAAACTTCTAAAATGAATGTATTATCTTATGTAGATAAATATATTTTAATCTTGCTTCAGGTTTTCTTCGCCAGCATCACAAAGGGTGGGGTAAAGTCAGAACCAGTATACATAGATCCCAAACAGTTAGTACGCCAAGATTGTAACAAGCCGCCAGCGCATAGATCAGGCACTGGAAATAGACAAAATAATATGATTAAAAGATCGGATACATTTGACGATGGTCGAATGAAATTACGTAGAAATTCCAGTAAGTATCATAATATTCGGACATGACATTAAAGTTCTCGACTAGTTGACCCATTGAAGAGTTTCAAAGTGCCTCATGGTAACAAAATACAAATATGTTTTGTTATAATTATGTTAATTAAGCTGGCCTTTTTGTCGATTAACAGAAGGGAAATACTCTTACAGTATTAAGTACAGTTCTGTAATTCCTGACACTAGTAGATAAAAGTCCTGTTTTTTGTCTGAAAAATGTTCAGTCGTTTGCTTAATTCTTTTGAATTTGAGCCAAAAAAACTCAGACTGGGTAAGTTATTGCAGAAAGTATAATTCTTGATTCGACATATTTATGTCAGTACATGTACATCTAAACGTTTCAATGACAACTATTTGAGAGATAATTCTTACATCAAGAATAAGCGGCAGTAGGTCTTTTTTGCAGCCCGTGTTGGTATGATTCTATTTCAATTTGGATATTTTAGACAGTGTTTTTTTCTAAAATCATTTTCTTATCTATATTGTATACTTTATTGTAGATTCTTTAGAAACGTTTGTCTCGGCAGATAGATATGAATTATTGATTAACCAATAGGTTTACTATTTCAGAGCTCCGTTCATCATGGTCCGGTCGTGAAGCCACAATACCTGATTTTATACCAGAAGAAAATGAAACCGACAACCGCCAAGCAAAGGGCATTCAGGTATTGTTCAATACAATGTCGCATAATTTTCTTACATAGTATTTCTAATAGTGTACAATCCTATGAACATTAGATTAGCCATATTTAGCTACGTCTTCAGTAGATAAATCTGTCTTCCACGAGACGGCAACCAAATTTGTTGTTAAGTGTTTGTATTACTGTTGTTGTTCTGTGGCTATTGATGTAAGAAAATATTAATAATAATAAATAAGTCTTAAATCAAGAAATATTTGACACTATTGTCTACAAAAGAAGTCAATAGTTCAATGACTGCCAGTTAAAAGTGCTTTAAATGGAGTCGTAATTATAGATAACGCACGAACAGCCTTTGTAATGTGTCATATTCACAAGAACGAATTAAGTAGTTTGATAGAATTAACGAAGCTTTTGTAAAACAATATATGTACGTATGTAATGTATGAGAAATGAATGCATGCATTTATAAAAATACAATTTGCCGTACATACTAGCGGTCACTCAAAAGTCAAAGGATGGATTTGTTGCTTGTATAACTTGTATAACAAAGCCAAGATAAAGGGTTCATCCTAAAGTAATAAATTTCCATGATTTCACACTTGAAATTGTCTAACCGTATGTTTACTTCGTGTGTTGCAGGGTATGACCAGATCCACTCATAACATCGGGTCTGTTGATGAATTTGTCTTAGTTGGAGGAAGTATGCAAAAGGTAGTTTTAATGATCAATAAAGTAACCGATAAACTCACAAAAATATGGCATTTGGTTAACTACTAGTATTGAATATTTCTTAATTTAACTTCACAGTGTCCACTATGTTGGTGAGCTGCTATTTCCGTCACCTAGTAACTGTGGTCTAGTGTATAGTTATTGACAATACATCTAACAACAAGTTATTGGTTTTTCAAAGACATCCAAGACTGCCGAAATGTTCATGTCAATCAAAATTAGTAGTATTGTACATGTAGTATGTACATACCACTGATCCACTTGCCTGTGATGATTTGTATCCCAATTGTGAAATAAATTTCAATTGCACACGTACCAATATGATAAAAAAGAAAGATAATACATGTAGTAAGTTCAGAAATTTGGATTAATCTCCCACAGTAATAATAAACTTTTCAAACGTGTTTCAGCTCGACAAAACGCAAGCCAATGCTGACTCCAAAGGCTCTTCCCGATGGTGTCAACGTTATGAGCAACATGCGCACCATCATGTAAGGGAGCCATCAAATCTGACAGATGTGAGCATGCGCACAGCGCCAGATTCAGTCCGACCGTACTCTGGAGACGATAGACGATTGAGGAAACTTATGCCAGAGTTTATCCCCGATCAGAAGTACTTTCAACATTACTTGGACACTGAGAGTAAGTTTGTTAATGTATTCATTGTCTACACTAGCTTCGTGAAGTTGATAAAACAATGAATAAAATGCGTATTGAACGATTAGTCGGTATTTATTTTTGAGCTCATTAATTTTGTAAAACAAGTCATAAAGTGTGTTATCCTTTCAGAATTGCCGACGAATGCCGCTTTAGAAACAAGGGGGCTGGCGAGTCACGGACGAGAATATTTAATGGAAAGAGCTGGGTATTGGCAAGAACACTCTCCCGCGAATCAAGTACCCCCGCCATCAGAACTAGGACTTCGTCTCTCGCGCATGCGCACTTTCCACACGACAGCAGACTCCGGGATGCACTCTATGATGTCATCTTCAGCAGGGCGTCCTCATAGTGCCGACAACGCGCCTGAAGGTACGCATCGTTCATGGAACCAACCATCAAGGGAGACAACAATGACAAATGTTCAGATAAGCGAGATATCTAATGCAAATAATGAACTCATTCTGCAGGATGTAAGCACAGAAAACATTAGCAGACCTCCCCCAACTGGTAGGTCTGACGCAACAAAGACACCGTCAAAAGTGGAAAGAACCAAAGAAAAGACAGTGACTATAGATGAAACTCCGAGGGAACAAACAGGCAAAGTTAGTAAAACAAGCGCCAAAAAGTCGAAACAGGTCGATCATAAGGCAATAACAAACAATGTGTTGTCGATCACCGACAGTTTGGAGTAGTGTGTTTTACTTACAGTATGACCATATGGTTATACGAACGGTATAATTAATGCATACAGTGTCTCAGTTTTCTGTTGTTGTTGTTGTTGTCGTCGTCGTCGTTGTTGTTGCTCGTGAATATACACGTGGCTATGATCCTGAATAAACTGTTGGTTATCGTCTATTATAATTAATGGTATGCAGTATGTATTATTGTTAGATACAAACATATAATCGTATACTAGTAACGGCTAGATACTTTATGCGGACATTGAGTTGCATTCTTCCGAACATGGCTAGTATAATTAATAGAAATTTGCACAAGCATGACATTGTATAATTGTTTAGTTTAATGATTTATTTAAAGCTCTGAGGGTAGAAAATAAATAATCGAAAATCTAAAACAGCATTACTTCAATTTTCTTACAATATAACGTTTATTGTCTTAATAATGATGTTTCTATTCTGCTATTTTGTGTGTTTCAAATAAAATGTTATTACTATACATTGACATGTTACGTTAGTATTTACTTCCTATATCACATAACTTATATTCTACAAAACAAACAAACGAACAGACCTTTAAGAATACCTAGTGTGCTATAGACGCGGGTTGGACGCAGATGTTGAGGTATTGATGACATAACATTATTGTGTCAATTTAATGTTTAGAACAATCAAATACTACTGTATCATTTAACAAGATGATAGATAAGCAGCAGCTTGTGGATAGAATCATAGGCACTCGATTTCGTGATTTTTATACGTTTACAGATGTTATTTTTCAATTTCACCCATCAAACAACGCAAATCTGTCGAAAGAAAAATCTTCATTTTTCCCTTATTGAGTGTATGAAATACTCCAAGGTAGTGAACTCGCCATCTTTTCGATTGATGGTAGTGACGAAAATAAGCGTGGGTCCCGTATGTAATACTATGCATGAATGATATTGAAGGTTGTTTTTTTTCAAAATAAATTGGTATAAATGTTCATGATGATACACAAAAGCATAGTTCTAAGATAAAAAACCTTCAAATATTAATATATTCGAATAGCTTGCCCAGTAGCGAAAAGTGCTTGAATGCAAGCATTTTGTAAAGGATTGTAGAAATTTGTACGAAAAGATGTAGGCAGACACAGGCATATAATTATACGCTTTATATTCAAATAAAGGGCAACAACTCTGACAAACATGGTCGAATTAAAATTATCATGATATTTAGCACTGTTTTATTTGGACATGATCATTCGGTGAATGTTTTATGAAAATCGTGCACCAGTGTCAATGGTTTAAAAGAGTGGCCTGTAGCGTTTGTGAGGTGCGTGTAGAGTTGCCACGTTTATAAATATAACTGAAATAACAGAACTATATATTGACTTCTGTAATGGTACCTGAAACATCATCTTGAAATGGCCTGTATGGGGTACCGTATAGTTCGTTAAAAACGTGTAGTAAATTAAGCCATGTGATCCCACTTTTTATTTCACTTTTTGTAGGTCAGATATTACACAACATAAAAGTTCCGAAACAGACAATATGATACGCACACGCTCAAGTACTATTCTCTCAAATGACAATCTGTATTTTCTAGATCAAGTTTCTAATGCTGGTGATTCTTCGGCTAGCTTAAGTATACAGTACTCTACCACTCACTCATTTGCAAACTCACTCACTCACTCAGGAGAGCTTTTTTAGCGCATAACCGATCTTTGTTTACAGAAATTAGTGAAACGATAGCGATCGCTTCTAAAGAGAAGAAATGTACTAGTATATCACTATGTATGACTCGGAAGCCGATTTAACATTGTAAATAAATCAGTGACTTATTATGATAGTTAGCAATTTAAGTTCACTACAATACACGAACAATACATAGAGGATAAGTGTACGTTACATAATTAAGTGCACAATTATGTTAGATTGCACATAAACATACGAGGAAAAATGGTAGTTCAAGGCTGAAATGAAGAAAATACCACTTGAAACATAATAGTTCCGTGTTATGAACTCTCCTGTTATAGTCAAGATACATCCCCCTTTTTAAGTCCTAACCAGTTTTGAAAAGATAATTAAAATATCGCTATTGTTATACATCATAGGATAATGAAAATATTAATTGAATTGGTACAATTAATTCAATTAAGGACAACGGACCTTAATACACACTTTTAAAGTCCCATTAGCTTTTTGCTATAAAAATATATGCAAAAAAACAATTGCTGATATTATCCCAAGATAATTATTACCGACGAAACAAGCCCATTTTCATAAAAAACACTCATTTTGTTGTGAATTTTGCTTAGAAGTAAACATTAAATATAAGCGCGTGACGTCACTTCATGCCGTGAGCATGATATGACTGCGGGAAAACACAGCTGTTCTATAAATAGTTTTTTTTTCAATGATATTGAAAAAAATACGATACATTTTTTTCTTGCTATAAAGTATGCACGGGAGGAAAACACACCGTATTCCTCTGTTATAGAACAAACAGAAACTATTAGGACCAATACATTTATAAGCTTATGGGTCTTTAATGTCTATGGACAAAAGTGAGAGGTACCTGATCCTTATTAATTGTGTCTTTCAATTACAATTGATTAAATATTTACTTTCAATCATGCAACATTTTGAAATATTAAACCCGGGACATTATACCATAAAGGGAGATAATATACCTAACTATATATCTATACTACTCTCCCTTTCTATAATAATATAAAAGCATTTTAAATTTCATGTAATTACAAAATTCAGAAAAAGCTCGTGGTGAATGGCATGCATGTATAATGATTCATTAAAAATGAACAAGATTTAAGTATCGATGATATTACTAGGGCTGCAATCGGTACCCGAAATGTCCGATATACACGAATCCACCTTTAGATTCAAATTTTGTAATTTCGACAAGAACAATAACCCGAAATCACAGTATCCTATTCTCTTACTGTTGAAAATGGGCGCAAAACTCGATATAAACGAACAAACAAATTCATATGACGGGTTTCCTTTTCGTCAACTCAGCGGTCGCACATTTTGTCATTATCAGGGACACAGTCTATCGTTCTTTGTCGTCTGTTTTCACGATTGGTAATGCTGGAACTTGACTAATTGATGCATTATAGAGTTACACTTTGTAAGTGACTTAATACCAGTTTTAACATCAGACATGCTAATTGTGTAACAGAAGGTACATTTCTATTAATACAATGCAATGTTTTGTTGCGCACTATTGTTTTTTCTGATTGTGTTGATGTACATGTATTATTTATTAACAACTCAAAGCACATAAGGTATTATTGCTTCAATTGTGATTTAATATTAATGTGAATTAGGGTTAAATTTAAGTTATCTTCAGTTTTATCAATCCACATACACGTGCGATTTTCTATCCGAGTACAGGCAAACAACCTATGGTTGGTTTTAATTGGTTAAATGCCGTTTTAAACCATAATTATTTCAATTATGTACGGTGGCCGGTACACCTAACGTGTTTGGACTATACTACATGTAGTATTCTGAGCGGTACTAACCAATCCGTACACCAAGAAGTCGGCATCTTCTCCTCATGTGGAGATAATTTGACTTGTTAGTCAATCTTTCATACTAGAAGCCGCAACTGGGATTCGAAGCCGGTCCCGCGGATCAGTCATTCATCTTATTAGCATAATGCTGAAGACACGCTTTTATTCAAAGGCGCAGACCCGCCTCCGTGGTCGAGTCGTTAATTAAGATTGCTGACTTCAAATTACTGTAGCCTCTCACTGATAGAGGGTCGTGGGTTGGAGCCCAGTTACTTACCCACCATGTCTCTTTATGTGAGAAAGTAGGCAGTTGCTTAGGAAGGATGAGAGTCTAGTACGTACTGGTTCTTCGATCTAAGATACGATGGTTAGGTGAACTGACCGCCTCATACGAGTCTAATTGTTCAAAAGGGGGCCGTAAAACCCGATCAAACAAACAATCAAAGGTGGTCGTTTTTTATTGAGGATAGTTCAAGCTAGGTTTTACTGTATATGAAACAAGATGCCTATGCTTAAATAAACTTTAACTACGCTAACAGACTAGAAGAATAAGTACACGCGAATGCGTGTGTGTATGCTAGCTGTATAAACAGAGGTCATGTTACCTCCTTAAATACATTAAACTTTTCGTGAAGTATAAGTACACATTTCTACCAACGTCTTGTGTATAAAATTACCTCGGCTTTTCAGTAACGGGTACACAAATTAAACTGAAGGTACAGGGTTTTCTAAACTCAGTCTGTGTTGTGGACGTGTCAGAATTATTTGTACGTGAATGGAGAATATGTGACTGAAGCGCGAAAATGTAACAAAATCTTTCCATCTAGTGTTCATTAATTGATTGATATCAAAAGTACAGATGGAGTGATAAAGTCTAACAACACGGAAAGTAAATTTACTGTGCTAAGTTAAAGTTAGCTCAACCAGCGTGAAAGTAAGAATCTGATCGACCACTGTCAGACATAGAAAGGTTCTAAAGTTTCAAAGTACATGACATGTTTGGATTAACAAAGAACTACCAAGACTAATTCTAACCATCATAGATCGATCGCTTCTTGTTAAACCAGAGATTGCACGGTGGATATCGAAGAAACTAACATGGATAACATGGTCAGTATATGTATTTACTAAATAATGACAATGGCTGAACTGAACTATACACGTTCATAAATTCGTCCGTAAAATCACGCAAAGGAAATTTTGAAATGCTACAAGGTGTTTTGGTTCATTAAATTTAGCATATAACTTTACATTTAAAAAGTATGCCACTGTATTTCTGTGAGCGACATGTATTCTTGGAATACATCTTGTAGCGTGTTCTCTGACTACACGATATACGATTCCTCTGCGTGTGTTTGTTTAACAAGATTTTATGACATCGATACCCGGACGTTAAGCGAATTCAAATGTTTTAATCCTTAAAGATGCGGTTAAATCCAGCCTTTCAATAGACCCTACCTGAGCAATACAGATATATACTGAACAAAAAAAGAAACGCCCGATATTTGTAAAATAGAAGTGGGGTACATAATTATTCAATGTATTATAAGAGTATTTCAATGTGATTTAAAATGTAAAATTGTATTGCTCTACATTTACTGAATAATAATGAAACGGTTGATTAAAATAGGTAGGGATAGTAGACTAAAATCACACATGGTTAGTATCGGGCCACCTTCAGCATCAAGTAGACCTACCGCCTGGCATTGCTAGTGCATATAGATTCCTCTGACCTCACCAGATCCAAATAACAAGCAAACTAAACATATTTAGTTAATATCGTATATCAAAATTGATGTTGTAAGTAGCACTTGGACAATGCTTGCGACGTACAACCTATTACATAAATACACAATTTTATACTACATGTAGTACATTTTGTACTTCTTATCTACATCACACAAATGTTACTTATCCTTAACTCGACGTAGTTCAGTACAAGCAACTAAGGATTCCTTAATTATTTTTACTACATAAGTAATAAATATACGTCTGGTAAGCATAAGTGTCCATTGAAGCTAAATGAAATCATATGCACAAAAATCAAACATTTACGTTAAAACAATACTCAATTTCCATTGGTCAAAACAACATTCATTAGCCAACCAAGTAACTTGTTATCAAGTTACATAGCAACCACCGTACTAATGATTAAACAACCACTCATATGAAATCTTTTTTACTAATTCTTAAAATCAAACGTCAGAAATATTAGCAGTACTATGGCCTCGGGGCAACAGTTCAAAAGTCAACCCTCCACCTCGGTACCACAGTTTTGACTGTTCCACAAATGCCCATGAACTAATTGTATACTGGCGCTATTTGTCGCAACGTCAACGCCAAATGTCACACTCCTTTACCAATCTCTATCATGTAGAGTTCTTGTTCTCGCTAAGCTCCCATAATTATATAAGTAATAAATTCTGCTCATGTTTAGTCTATCCCCCCAAGTGTATCACATTTGCTCATCTGAATTGGGGATTTTAGTCATCAGTTTGACATTTATTATATATCGCCGTCGTCCGGGTGTGTATATGGTGCATGTGTAAGTGTTGATAGAACGGGGTGTAATGTCCAAGAGGTAGAGTAACGAGGAGTGATTGTCCGGTGGTAGACTATTCACTTTTAGAAAGGAAAGTCCAAGGTCCGAATCCTACCAGTTTATTGACGGACAGCATTTGTTCAAAGCTTAAAGGATATCCGATAGATCTATATACGAAAGGTCATACCTATTGCAGAACCTCTTATCTATTGAACAAGTTGGCTTAGCTATTATGTATACTCTTATTCCAAGCTTAATGGACTTAGTCCAGCATATACACCGAATTACTTTTTACTCAGTTTGAAGGATTGCCATACTAGTATTATAAAGGAACTGTTTTCATTTGTCTTAAGAGCACTTTTGTGAAACGTTGAAGGGCTAAGATAGAGAAAGTCAGCAATAAACAACAAGTGAAGAACGAATCATTTATTTTTACTAAACCTCAGTCATTAATTTAATACTCATTATACATGTACTAGTATTTACATTTTCTATGTTTTCCTTAACCATTATTTTTGTATCTCTTAAAACATATTTAAGATCATAAAAGTATTTTATAGGTACTAATTATTGGCTAAATAATGCTAGAAATGTGAACAGTGTCTGACCCTAGGGTTACTTTAAGCTGTACTGTGCGACCGTAAGCCTGGTAAAGTATATAGTTTTTGCTTTTATTATTTTATTATGTTTGTTAGATATGGGGGACTATTTTAAACACAGCTAGCTATGTCAATTAAAATCAAAAAGACCTGACACCAATATATATAAACTATAGGACCTATAGTTAACCCGATTTTACACGAGATTCAGATGATAATGTAATTCTAAGTAATCTTGCATGAAAAGAAGTGTTTGACTATCATTTTACTTTCATATTTAGCGACTCGAATTATTATTCGTTAGCCGCAGTTTAAACATTCGACCTTGGCAGGTTACCCGACATGAACTCAATGTTTACGTCGCTATTTTATGTAAAGTGTAAATCAATACGACTAGGCAAGAATCCGCCCTGTAATATTATCTATAATTTCTCTAAAATGTCATATGTGGTAATTTATTGGCAACTTATGAATTGTTTGTCAATTTTTAGTCTGAAATTTGGCAAAAAATAATTTTCTTCAATATTTACATAGAACATAGAGTAAATTTTGAACCGTTTTACCTATTTCATACAAGTGAAAAAATACTGCCCAAGATAGATAGTTATTCTAAATTAAATTACACCATTTGAAAGATAATTATTTTATCTACAATGTCATATGTGGTAATTTATTGGCATTTACCGAATAAAGATTTTATAGCAAGTTTTAAATTATTTCCCTATATAACCTATATAGAGTTAAACTGGACAATTGTTATCTGATTGTGGTTTATCGAGTCATTTCAAGGGAGATAACAACATCGATTAAGACGATTATTGGTTCAGTATTGTTCCATATGTCAAGATACTGTCAAAAGGGCACAAAACACATCGATGATAGTTTGTTGCATGCATACCTGTAGAGAAATTACTGACCCATCGAACGAAGGCCGAAAGCAGAACTATTTTTACGGGAACAAGATATGCAAAACAGGACTTAGGCGTGCTATTTCATTGGCTAACAGCGGATACGCAGGTTTAATTCTACGCATTTGAGTGTGTCATGCATTTTACCGATATGCACTTTCTTAAATACATGACTCTTTCCCTGTGGTTACAATAAAATAATTTGAAATATATTTAGATGCAACATACTTAATGTACCAGGTACGTCTGTATAATTCACACTTATGAGTTGAGACCTATTTTCTTGTGCGACTTTCCTTTAACCAAACTGTTATGGATTCGAACGACAGTTTCCAGCTAGATGATTATATACATGTAGTATAGGAAAATACACTTCCCAAATATACCAAAGTGTGATTTTTCTTGATTTTGTGCTAAAAGAGCTCGTAAATAATAAGTCTCCGAAGCGTTAAAAAATAAGAAATGCGTTTATTTTTTTCAATGCGCTAATATCTGAAATACAATTCAGGGACGGATCCAGACATTTTTTACCGCGGGGGGATAGGGTGAAGGTACGGAAGGTGGTATCCCACTTGAGTAAGGGGAGTTTTGGGAATCTCCCCCAAGATTTTTTTTGTAAAAAGTGGCAAAAATTGCCTTTTTAGGTGCTTTTTTAGCAGACAAAGCATCTAAAAACTTCCAACAAAATTAACAATAGTAATAAAACTAAAAAAAAATACTGTATAGTGTTTTAATTGTTTATCATACATAAATACTCCTTTAAAAAAAGAGATCAATTTATAAACAGAAATAGCAAATAATATTATATTATCATAATCTCATTTATCATCATTATCATTAAAATCATTTTCATTTAAGTTCTAATCACATAACATCATCATCAATTCAAGCATCATCATTAATATCAAATTTAATAAAGTCCTAATCTTTTGAAATCATCACATTCAGTCATCATCATCAAAGTCATATTCATTATATTCTTAATCACTTAACTGTTATACATCATCATAAACTCAAGCATCATCATCATCATCGAAGTCATATTCATTATATTCTTAATCACTTAACTGTAATACATCATCATAAACTCAAGCATCATCATCATCAAAGTCATATTCATTATATTCTTAATCACTTAACTGTTATACATCATCATAAACTCAAGCATCATCATCATCAAAGTCATATTCATTATATTCTTAATCACTTAACTGTTATACATTATCATAAACTCAAGCATCATCATCATCAAAGTCATATTTATTATATTCTTAATCACTTAACTGTTATACATCATCATAAACTCAAGCATCATCATCATCAAAGTCATATTTATTATATTCTTAATCACTTAACTGTTATACATCATCATAAACTCAAACATCATCATCATCAAAGTCATATTTATTATATTCTTAATCACTTAACTGTTATACATCATCATAAACTAAAGCATCATCATCATCAAAGTCATATTCATTATATTCTTAATCACTTAACTGTTATACATCATTATAAACTCAAGCATCATCATCATCAAAGTCATATTCATTATATTCTTAATTACTTAACTGTTATACATCATCATAAACTCAAGCATCATCATCATCAAAGTCATATTCATTATATTCTTAATTACTTAACTGTTATACATCATCATAAACTCAAGCATCATCATCATCAAAGTCATATTCATTATATTCTTAATTACTTAACTGTTATACATCATCATAAACTCAAGCATCATCATCATCAAAGTCATATTCATTATATTCTTAATCACTTAACTGTTATACATCATCATAAACCCAAGCATCATCATCATCAAAGTCATATTCATTATATTCTTAATTACTTAACTGTTATACATTATCATAAACTCAAGCATCATCATCATCAAAGTCATATTCATTATATTCTTAATTACTTAACTGTTATACATTATCATAAACCCAAGCATCATCATCATCAAAGTCATATTCATTATATTCTTAATTACTTAACTGTTATACATTATCATAAACTCAAGCATCATCATCATCAAAGTCATATTCATTATATTCTTAATTACTTAACTGTTATACATTATCATAAACTCAAGCATCATCATCATCAAAGTCATATTCATTATATTCTTAATCACTTAACTGTTATACATCATCATAAACTCAAGCATCATCATCATCATCAAAGTCATATTCATTATATTCTTAATCACTTAACTGTTATACATCATCATAAACTCAAGCATCATCATCATCAAAGTCATATTCATTATATTCTTAATCACTTAACTGTTATACATCATCATAAACCCAAGCATCATCATCATCAAAGTCATATTCATTATATTCTTAATTACTTAACTGTTATACATTATCATAAACTCAAGCATCATCATCATCAAAGTCATATTCATTATATTCTTAATTACTTAACTGTTATACATCATCATAAACTCAAGCATCATCATCATCAAAGTCATATTCATTATATTCTTAATCACTTAACTGTTATACATCATCATAAACTCAAGCATCATCATCATCAAAGTCATATTCATTATATTCTTAATCACTTAACTGTTATACATCATCATAAACTCAAGCATCATCATCATCAAAGTCATATTCATTATATTCTTAATTACTTAACTGTTATACATCATCATAAACTCAAGCATCATCATCATCAAAGTCATATTCATTATATTCTTAATTACTTAACTGTTATACATCATCATAAACTCAAGCATCATCATCATCAAAGTCATATTCATTATATTCTTAATCACTTAACTGTTATACATCATCATAAACTCAAGCATCATCATCATCAAAGTCATATTCATTATATTCTTAATCACTTAACTGTTATACATCATCATAAACTCAAGCATCATCATCATCAAAGTCATATTAATTATAATACCAGAATGTTTATATTATATCAATAAATAAAACAGAAGAGCCCATTCCGCTATATAAGTAATGTTATGTTATATAACATTCTATATAAGATCCGAATGAAGGTCCGTGGGTCCGCGTTTTACACCTGATCCAGGTTAAGTTCTACTAAGTTTTCACGGATGACTACAGTAACTTAAAAACTCGAATGTATTAACTTTTAGACCCCAAGTATTACAATGAGTACTCAAAAGATTTAAATGTTGCTGTAATTCAGCTGGTGTTTTGGCCAATAATGTAATAACATCCGCAAATAATAAAATGAATAAAACTGTATCATGAAATTGAAAACCCAAATCACCGTCCGTTTGCAAAAATAATTCCAGCTTTTCCATGAACAACGAAAATAAAATAGCAGAAAAAGTTAACCTTGGCGTAAATCACTCACGTAAAATATCATCACTACCAAAAGCTTTATTGGCTCTCATTGAATTAACAGCTTTTGTTACTTCCAGCAAAGTAATCGGTTCATCAAGTTCTTCGAACCTTGGTTTAGAAATATCATCATTTTCAGCACAAAAAATGTCCTTATTAGTAATATAGTATGTAGTTTGTATACGTCTTTGAGAATAAATTATGTTCTGTAATAACATGACTGATTTTAATAAATCTAAATACCGGTTAGATACGCAAAGAAAAGTAATCAAATATACTGTCACGTTAGGCGTATATAAGAATATATATAATATATTATTTATCATAACTTCATTAAGCCAGACGGCACATGAGGCGTGATCGTAATAATGAAGACATGCTACAATTAGGCGGAGAAAGTGCAACAAATTTTATATACAGGAAATAAACAATACAAAACTTGTTTAGATACAAAACAAATCTGACACGTCTTTACAATACTCGTCAAACTGGTAGCTGCTGCTTTATATAGAAATTGAACAAAATTAAGAAACATTGAGTTCATATATATTCACATTTGTGTATAATTATATACTGGATTGAAATGTGATAACAATATGTTGTTGGTAACTGTTTGTATTTACTTTCAATTAAATTTAGATAATTCATGCGAAGCTTTAACATTTATTTGTATAGATAATTTAAAGGTCCTTTAGATCGGTTGTATACTTATAATTATAGTCTGAAAATATACATTATAAGAAATTTAAGTACATGTATATATATTTTCCAGGCAAATTCTAAGAGAAATAATTTATTATACTATATATTTCTAATAAATTGTTTAAGTAGTTATATTTGCAAGCTTGTCAATGGTTATTCATAATGACCTTGATTTATTACCATTTGAATTAAGATTTATTTTAGTAAAAATAAGAGTGTCCGCATATTCATTAAGGATTCAAAGTGATAGAAATAAACGCATATGTGTATTTTGTGATTTAAATGATATTGGTGATGAATTCGTTATATATGTAAATGTCAGTGTTTTGATTATATTCGTAAATTATACATTGATTAATAGCTTTATGTTAGACTTAGTATGCATAAACATTCTGAACGGTTAAATTGTAGAGAAAAAGAAACTATTTAGAAATTTTGTAAACTTGCATTCAACCGCAGAATTGTTCTAATGAGTAGCAAATGATAAATAAAAAATCATCCTCTTAAGTTATAATTTATGAAATTGCTTGTTACATGTATGTTTAAACTGTATTTGTGTGTCATGTGTATATGTTATATATGTGAACGATGTACATATTGTATAAGTTTAATAAAGTTTTATGTTCTGTTCTGTTCAATATCAGTGTCATAGTAATATTCAATAGAGGCCAAACCGAAGACAAACAGTTATTATGGTCCCAGGTATTTGTAAATTACTTGGGATTCATGTATATAATTATGTTTAAGTCAATAAACTTACTTATAATTAATATGTATTTGTACAGATAGTATATAACTTGTACACGTGTCATACTATAGCAAAATTCACCAGGAGTGACAATTGAGTTGTGGTTGTTTATAATACGCAATTAAACTCTTACTCTTTCTCAAAATATGTATGGCATAATCGATACTGAGTCTAAACTGTGAAATATTCTCACGATTCTCATTTGTCAGAAAACGATAAACTAGTCGTGTTATTTACTCACCCGGATTTGATTCGTTTAAGTGCCATAACCTGCTGTAATATTCTAATCGAAGAAGTTCTTATTTATGTAGATAACTGTTTTTTTTTATTATTCCAGTTGTATTTATCTCCCGTTACACGTCTATCTTGTGTAACCTTTTTATCCTTTTGTTTTCAGTTATACCTCTTAATAGTTTAATATATTGTTCTTCTTTATTCTTAATCACTAGATTAAGACTAGCATTCTTTTATTATTTATTAGCAAGTGTAGTATCACTTTAACTCCTTCGTCGGTTTAAAAATAGATTTTTATTTTTTATTTATTATACATTTTTGTAATATAATGTGAATACATGTATAGTAACTATTATAATATATGTAAAAATAGATGTACTTTTAGTTTGCACTATTGTTTGCGAAGGATTGTATTAGTCTCTTATAATTCTGTATTAGAATGGTCATACAATAACGACTCTGTGATATAATATAATGTGATTGTATTTATATGTATGAGAGTGATACTTAGATAAAGAAATTACATTTTAAATATGTACTTGCTTTTTCCACGGACACTAGTTTGCAACCGATGGTAAAATAGTCAACGAAGTCAAACCGGTTAATGTTCACTTAAACAACTATTCAAGTTAAAAATGTGATTAATTATTATTTTAGATGACTATGTTAAGTGTTGATATAGAATAAAAGAAAGTAAAGAATCCGGCATATTTTTAAAAAATTTATCGAGGAATTATATACAAGTTCTTGATTATATATATGTGTATATATAAGAAATCGCTAAAAGTTTAAAAGAGTTCTAGATTTGACATTGGTCGGTCCAAAATCATATTATAAAGTTAATTGTATCAGTGAGCTGATTGAACCTATACAAGTCCATCTGGGCCCGTATTCACAAACCAACTAAGATGAAAAATCATCTAAGAATACCGAAATTATCTTAGTTTTCACCAAGTTTTGCTAACATTGTAAGATTTGTCTTAACTTTTGTCTAAGAGTGAAAAAAATCTTAGAACAATTCTTAGATCGACGATTTTTATCTTAAAAGTTTAGTCAAGGTACGAGGTGTCTTAACTTTAAGAAATTTTCTTAGATAAAAAATAAAACGAAAATGGATGCTACGTCGAACTCATTATTTGTCCATATCTATGAAGAATAAAGTTGATTTCTTGGATTATGAACTTTTAAACACTTTTCTGTCGTTATTTTGACTTGATCTTGGGCAGAGCAGTTGTCAAAATAACGTGTCAATTTCACTTACAAATATTGTGAAAAGATACATTAAATTTTGCCATCACAAGATAAGCAAAGATCCAGCAGAATGTAGACCTTTGGTGCTTAACTTGAAATTCATTGCCAGTGATCAAAGATGCTTTTCACCGGACTTTATGATAGAACAATTAACAAGTACGTGTCATGTGACTATTTGCGCATATGCGGGATATTGTACGATTTTCGGATAGACATTGGTTCAAGTTAATTGACATACAAGGACAGTGAAATGTGAACTGTAATATCATTAAACCATATACCATTTAATATAATTCGTTATTTATGTCGTTTTTGCTTCTTCGTGAATAATTCAGCATCAGTTTCTGAGTTTATCAACTATGAAGACTTGCTATGAATTGAAATGATGTACTTTGTATTCACAGATTTTTTTGAGGACTCCATGAAACAATTTTGGTGACATTAGTAAAGACAGATACCAGTGCCTAATGTGATTTTGATGTGATAAACATTTAGATAGATAAACATTGCTTTCCATGAATTTGGGTGCAAATAAATTCAGCCACTGTTTTGCTCTATTAATGTTTGATATGAACATGAAATCAAAAGACAACAGTATAATCTTAAATCTTTATTACCTTGTTTACATATTCTTGTTAATGCACATATTGTGATAAAGTTTGTTCCAACTGAAAGCACATTGTGACTTTAGTATATCATCAATTATAATTACATTTATTATTTTGTGCAGTTTGTTGAATAGAGTATGATACAGGTATAAGCAATTTTGAAACTACCAGTAAACATGCAATTGTATCCTTGACAATATGAATTAAGTGAAGCAAATGATATCAGTAAACTTTATAAAATGCGTTTGTATGAATTTGAAGTTAATGCTGCACAACTGAAAGATGTTTTTGTTATTAACCATCAATGTTCAGTTATGGATGAAATATTCTACAGCTATACTGAGCCTCTGTTGTTATAAAATCTCCCAACTGTGAGTAATGATATGACAAGCAGAAATATATCAGACAGTAAACAAAATACATACATGTATACATATTTCATAGTAAGAATCAATTAAAAACATGAGTGATCAATGATACTTGAGTTCTGATGCCCTAATGGTACATATTTTTATTTTTGATACTACTGTAGTTGGAACTTTACCGATTTACTGCATACTTCATAAAATTACAAAATATCAAAGACATTAATTTGAATTGATATATCAGTGACACTGTTCGTAAGGAACCTGTTTGTATTCTTGCAAACATGACCAACAATTATATTTGTGTCTTCTGTGGCTGAAAAAAATACCAATCGTATCCGTAAAATTGAGAAAGTGTATAACAGGTTAAACTAATCGCCAATCGTAAGTTATGACGTATGGGAATTCCGAGGAAAATAACCCTGACAACGGTAAATTTTTCAAAACTAAGATTTCTTTTCAAACTAAGAATAATTCCGTCTTAGTTTACGCTTAGAATAAATCTAAGATGAAGACTAAGAAATGTCTTATGTCTTAGTCAAAATTTAAGATAAAGAAAATTCTCAACTCGGAAAACTAAGAACGTTTGTGAATACGGGCCCTGGTTTCGTTTAGAGTTCGGGCAAGTCAAAATCAAACATTTGCATATTTTTTTCATTTATTTAATACCGCTTACCAATAGCTTTATTTTTCGACATTCTTTCAACAAGTTATATCGTACAATAGAGCGTAGCGTAGTTGGTCACCCATTTTAAGTATTTGATATTCTGTATTGTCAACATTCTATTCATAGAATATTTGATCACGTGCCAATACTTCATTCTCAACCATTGATTCATATAAATGACTGGTTTGTAGCCCGGGGTTGAACAATACATCGAACCAGTCACGGGTGATAGACGCCTCATTCAAACGCTTGCAACGGCATTTATATATTACACTATTTTTAAGCGCCTGAATTGGAAAAATGTTAATACTTAGCTTAATGTCATATACACAGACAAAGTAAAAAGACTTAAGGATTAGATTGTAGGATTGTTTATTGCAACTTAAAAGGTTTGTGTTTTAGAAATATTTGCAGTTAAAATCTATCAATATTTGAATTTATTCTGATTGTAACGTATTGAAAAACGTATATTTTACCCTTCAATAATTCGGCAATATCGTGACTGTATTATAAATAAAAAGTTTGAACTATGCGTCTAGTTTAATATTCGTTCACCTAAGGAAATTAAGTAAAATAATTATATGTCGTTTACCATTTTTAAAGTTTAATTCAATCATAAATATATGACAACATAATTTAAACTGCCCAACAATTCGTGTTTGATCTTTAAAATATATATATTGCTGTTATTTGTCAGACCATGTTTTGTTTGGAATTTTAAATATTATTCATAAAACGGTACTCAGTATTGTCTCAAAATGGAGCGGACCGAGTTTTTGGAACCTTAATAATATTTAAAGGCAAGGCAATGCAAATGTTACTATGACAGAAAAAGATTTACCGCGATATTTTTCAAAAACAATGATAATCGTTTGAGTTATTGTCCCTTTAAGTTTGCTTTGTAGTATATGGGAGTAGCCCATTTTTCAAAGATTAAGACAAAGAAAGTCCATCTTTTTGAAAACCTATAGAAAGATGCTAAAATACGATGTTAATCTTTTTCGTAAAGAAAATTTTAAATCACGGTGTTATATCTTCAGTAATTAACATGTGTTTCTTATTTTTTAAAAAGGGCAACAACTTTTTCAAACTCTGTTGTAAAATGAATAAAAGTATCTAGGGTAACTGTCAACCAAATACTTTTCTTTAGATTATTAACATTATTGAGGCATTAAGCAGGTATGTCAAAAATCTACAGTCTTATGGACATAATACATTGGAATAATCATGACAATTATCTAAGTATCGATGCATTAGGCCTAGCTTTTATTCAAGCGATCTTAATAAATTCGGAACACAGGTGATCTGTTCGATTTCTTTAGAGACTCTTTGTAAACATACACCGTAGATGTTAAATAAAAGCAGCTATACTTAGTTTAGAATGCAAAATAGGATCCCATACATTCAATTCAGACTATACAGCATCATGATATTAATTAAAGAAATACGATGTATTCAAATGAAGTACGTCATTAATAACTTATAAAGTTCCTATAGCCGCCATCTTGGAACGAGAGAAACTAGCGTATTATCGTTGGTTGAACGAGAGTAGCTAGACTAACCAGACTAGAGTAGACTAGGGTTGGTTTGATCGAACTATTGTTACTATAGTTATTAATCGAACTCGCTCGTAGTGTGCCCCAACGACAGCTTTTAGAAGGAAAGCCGGGACCCACGCTTATTTTGTCACTTCCGTCGATCGAAAAAATGGCGAGTGCACTACCTTGGCGTTTTATAGTTTAAGTTTATACACTCAATAAGGGGGAAAATTGAAGATTTCTTTTTCGACAGATTTGCGTTGTTTGATGAGTTAAGTTGAAAAATAACGTCTGTAAACGCATAAAAAGCACGGAATCGAGTGCCTATGCTTAAAATATAAATATCGTTTTTCATTGAAACCAGTTCAGCAAGTTTTACCAATGCATGACTCGTAGCGTCTTCTTTACAATGGTACTATTATTTTAATGGTATTAATGCACGATCGTGATAAAAAAGGATATAGCAATGTTTGTATACTAGTAATACTGGACAATATTTTGTCAATAGGTGTACACGAATGATGGACGTGTTTTTTTAAAAACTGTTTTCTCGTCCTCGCGAATTCTTACATAAGTGATTTAACAATCGTTAACTTGTTTCTTTGTTATCTTATCGCCATTTTGTTCCATTGAAAATGCATTTTCAGAGTGAGTTCATCTCAACAGACATCGTAGAACTACATGCATGTCATGACATATCTTTCTAACAAGCAGGGTGTACTTATGTCGCATACAGCCCGCGTTTTTATTATGTTTCAGACATTCTACATATACGTGAGCTTAAAGTCTTTCTTACTCTGTGTATTGACACAGTAAATGACGCATACTGTTACCTGAGCACTAACAAATAACTGTAAAATGATACCCGTATATGGCATCGATTTTTGTCATGTAGTAAAACCTTGCTAGAGAGGAAATGATCCACGCTAGTCGATACCATTCTGCTATTCTTTGATATGTTTTAATATTTTTTTTGGCTCACTCAATGCTGTGATTGTGATAATAAAATTATTCTCTGTGGATAAATAACTCAAGATTTTCATGATGGTAAGAATAGTAAGATGTACGTTTGTAAACACCGTTAGCGCTTTCTTTTAATTTCATCTCTATGATGTATTCTACAGGTTAGAATACAGTCATGGATACGTATGGATTAGTTCTATGTTTGTAAGCTATTAAGCAGATATTTCCATAGAGAGTCACTTGGGTAACAAGCCTCAATACCATACGTAACTGAAACCTAAGAATACGCTGCTAGTATTATATGTTTCGCCACGTAGGTCGTGGGCTTTTCTTAGTAGTATCTTTACGTACATTTTATTTCATTGTGAATAATGCCGGATATGAAGTCTAATAAAAACCTATCTTGATAGGTCGTCGTGTGTAATGTTTACAATACATAGTTCACACGTTTAAATTTTTTACCTCCCTTGGCCGCCATCTTGCTAGGCAAATTTCTTACGCGCTTCATAGAAAATTTCAGAAAAATAGGTTATTAAATAATTCATTTTAAACAAGTTAACTTAATCATGAAATTGTTAATGCCATAAGCACATCAGGTTTAAGAAAATTTAGTTGTCACTTATGAATATTTTATATTTAGAAATATGAAAACAAAAATATAAATATCTTCTATCAATATCCGTTGAATTTGCCAAGCAAGATGGCCGCCAAGAGAGGTAAATATTGTAGATGTGGGAATTATGTATTGATTTATCTTAAGATTGTTAGACATTGGGTCTTCAGGAAATGAACCTATTGATTGAATGTCGAAAAACTTGTTCAATAGAGATATAATTATAATAACATGCATTCGTAAAAATATGGTAGAGCAATATAATTGCTGAACTAGAATTCGTATATTTACCTTATTTACAGGAGATTGGGGACTATGATATCAATGTCATTTAAATAATACCTGTCTGAAATAAGGGACATGTAGTATGTACAGTAATACCTGTCCTTCCGACCACCTTTTACAAGCGACCTCCTGTCTTATACGACCACTCTCAATTTCTCCCGATTTAACTTAGTTATGCTAAGCCACTGCTACATTTGTCTTTGTATAAAATGTTTTAACTGCATGATTAAATGGACATGGTTTCGTATTATTTCATAGTATGTAACTCAAATTCTTAGTTAAGAGACCACCTGTCTGCAGAGACCATAATTTCCTTTGTTCCTTGAGTGGTCGCTTAAGACAGGTTTTACGGTAGTATGTATTAAACACGAGATGGTGTGAGGGAGTGAAACGTGCCTATAGTTAGGTGTAGTAAACTTAATAAATCTCTGTACAGAGTTATCGTTCGTTAATTCTCACATTTTGATCGTCCATACTTAAGCTAAGCTTACAGACGATTATTTAGCTATGGATCAAACCGGAAAAAAATAGTTACAAATTAAATAAGGTCACAAAGAATTAGTTACGTTATTGTATATTCAAATATAACTGGCTGTATTAAGTTATAGGTATTCAGACCATATTACTTGACCAATATTTTGGAACTGTTCGGCCTAATCAACGATATAGTATCGTGTACTTATGTCATTGTTGATTTTGTTTACGATATCACTAATGTTCCAATAGGCAATTGATCGGTTTATTCGATTTGTGTTCAAGGTTTTCTTTTTAACATACAAAGATATATTAGAAATAGATACCAAGGACATTTCCGTTTGTTACGTCTGTTTTAAACAGTACTTAAGTTACATGCAGGTAGTTAGGTCCAAGTTCTACTGTCTATATCTGATTGTATAAACTTACAAATAATAGTAAATATGGGACCGAAATCGACCGAGTCGATACGACTAGGTCTCGTTGTTTTGCACATATCTTTTCTAGCACTATCATCGCTTGAATCTTTGATAGACCTAAACACTAGGTGAAGTTGTATTCAAACGTCAAAACCTACTGATCTAAGACTGTGGAAGGATTTATAGGGTTCAACTATGACAAACACCGTTCAAATCGTTTTACTGAAACTTTGTAGACACTTTGGAATCTATGTTTAGATTTAGATTATGTGAAATAGACTTACATCGTCGTCTGTTTGACTTTAACGTTCATTTCCAAATGGTAAAACAAATCGTATGTCCAAAATAATATAGGCTACCCAACATTTTCAATCATTTTATTGTATTCTTCAGGAGGGACTAAACAAAACACCAGAGATGACTCGCGCGGATTATGACAAGAAGGCTAATATGTGCATAACTAACGTACGAAGGACTTTCGCTCTTACCTGTGTCATAGTTTTGGTTACTTTATCTATCATGTACGGAACTACGGAACATTTCTCCATCAGAGCAACCAGTGCCTTCCAAACCTTACACGCGTCCAGCGTGTTTCAAGTGAATGTATCCAATTCATTTGCGAGTGTTAATAAATCTATACAGACAGCTAATGGTGATAGAAACAATGAACTGGCGATAAACAACAAAAATAAATATTTAGACGCTGTAAATAACGGAGCTAAAATCATTAACCAACACCTAGATATTCCGAACAAAGGAAATGTCATTATTAGTAAAACTAAAGACATTATTGATACAGGTTTAGAAATAGCAAATGAACAGATGAGGAATATCAAAAACAGTGCAGCAAAGATCGTTGATTCTTCCGTTGCCACGACAAACAAAAACAGTTTGGAATTTCCAGGCATGCCTGACCCATGCGCAAATCCAAGACGTAATACAGGCGTGGAGGATTTACTATGTTCTGTAAGTTTTTAACAACTTGATTAGATCATTCATATAGCCCGGGGGCCTGCATTCAACATTACGATAGAATGTTATTGTGTGTATTATGTATTTATTATTGAGTATGTAGTTATTATATTGTCAGTATTCATGGGTGTCGGGAATTAAGTCAATTAACAAACATTCGATTATTTCAGATTGATATATAAGTACACTTGAAGATGCAGCTAAATGTCGCTTCTTTATATCAAGTAAAACGTACCGTCAATCTAATCATTTATAATCATTGCACATGTGATTACAGTTTTACATTGACACTGTTGTATATTGTATATCTCTTCATCGCACGAGTATCGTCATTAATTGAGGAATACTGATTTCAAATTTCCTTTTTTATTTTTGTATTGATTTATCTATATTGCTTATAATATAAATATCTTATGGTTTTCTGTATTAACAGCGGTTTTCATTTTAATGATTTTATGTATTTTATAGGAACCACCAAAGTTTTTACCAGAATACAAGAATCCGTGTTGGATAGATGATGGTGTATTTAGATGTCTGCCATACTTTCATCTGATAGGTATTTGCAAAAGTGGAACCTCGGATTTCTTCAAGCGATTGTTACTGCACCCTGACATTGTTCCAAACAAAGGGATTTTTGGCAAAGAAATATGGTATTGGTCTTGGAAAAGATTTTATATTAGTAAGTAACAGTTGCTCATGCATAACAACTTGTGAATTGAATGATCAATCGAATGAAGACCAGTTTACAAACAAAAGCAGTCACCGCCATAAACTGAAAATTCTTTCAATTGTTTTTGTGGACATTACTTGCTACCTAGAAAACCACAAATACATATATCTGCATCATATTGTATATGTTGTCTTACATAGATATTGTGCAGTGGTATTTTCCATCACTTTTCAAAAGAAGTATTACTCACAAATGGTTGCCATGGTGACAAAAATAAGAAAGAAGAACACATCTGCTTGATTTCCACAAAAAACTGTTAATACAGAATGTTAATTTTGCAGTAATTGTGTATAAAGTAAAGTAAAATATTTAATTATTAGTAATTCATATACATCAAATGTCAAAATTGAAATGTCTATCAGTAAAGACTAGCATACCCAACTTTCGCGGACATGCTGATTTGGAAAATCGATAAAAAATTTACATTAAACAAAGAAGGGGATTTTCACTATAATCGTCATAACTTTTATTCTATTTAAAATACGAAATTTGTACTTATCACAAAAGTTTAATTAATATTCTGTCTTTCTAATGGTGTATTTCTTATTATTTTAAATTAATGCTTTCTTCGACCCTTTTGCGTTTGAAAAAGACACCTATCGATTCCCTCTATATTCAATGTAAAAAGCGTAAAATTGGTAGATTTTTCAATGAAAATTTGATGTTTTCAGCATCATAACTCTTTTGGGGGAAATGTGATCAAATTTGTACTCATTGCATTCGTTTGGAAAATTTAATTTCTTTCACCATGTAAAATATGAAAACAATAAAATAATATCTTCTTCGACCCTTTTGATGATTTTTAAAACTACCCCTTAGATTTTTTTAAGTTCAATTCGTCAATCGTTCGGCAAATCTCGGATATTTACGTACGTTTACGGACACGACGTGCATTTGGCGATGATCATATCTGCTGATTAGATATCCATGTATATACAGTCACAGCATGATGCATTATACAGGGTAATAAAATTGGGACGCGTTGAATCATCAAGTTTTAGGATAATTAAGGTTAAGACTAAAACATATAACAACATGGATGAAAATATTAGAATCTGTGAAATATTTTACTTTACTTCCGTATAAAAAGCAAAATCGATATTTATGACCCAATTTGTTGATTTTATAAAAAAATAACATATTAAAAGTAAAAAAATGGTTTTCACTTTTGTTAAAACCCAAATACTTTTTGAATGTTAAAATTGAAGTAGGTCTTATTTTACCCAGACAGATGTAAAACTGATTTTACTTGCAATAAAAACGTTCCAATTTTTTTTATCACAATGTTCATATATAAATACAGCATAGTATTTTTTAATAATGTTGCAAAAAATAAGAAAAAGCATCTGACAACTTTTTTATGAGATATGCCTAATGGAAGGCATTATGTAAATATTGTTACAAATCAAGTAATATTTCTTATATTTTACTATTGTTCTAATGTTTGCATCTCATTGTTCTAATGGACCTTAAATAGACGATGATGTTTCATTAAATGAAATTTATTATTAATTCATTTTGATAATATAATTATATGCTAAATATATCATTTTGGCATACGTCCACATGTCACTTATAAAAACATGTCATAAAATAATATAGATTACCTATTTATTTTTTCAATGATGTGTAAACAAAGGAAGGATAATAAAATCATATTTTTGAGATCCCTTTATATGGTTGCTAACTTTATCTGATTATTGATTTTTTATACGCATCTCACATTGACTCATAAACAATTGGGCACGTCGAGTTATATTTGTTAGATATCATTTCAATCAAGACGGATGGAAATTGCCATAAAATTACAGAAATTGAATGTACTGTTTATATACCAGGTCTATAGCTTAATATCAATCGTATTTTTTTCTATTTTGTGATGGAAATAAATATCTGCAACAGTTATTGAAGGTTGTAATGGATTTGGAAGTAATTTAATTTATAATCATAGACCTACAAGACGTGCGACATAGTACAAAATTTCTGGTTACTCGATCGACCCTAATTGATTTTATCCCGCGACCCTAGATATTTTCATGATTTATCCGAGGAATGGAAAATCCTCTTTCAACTTTTTACCTTCCCACATGCTTTCAAAAGCCAAATAAAGTCCATACCTACTAACCGACTTTTAATGAGAAAAGAAAAAAAAAATTTTTACGCCTAAGTGTAATCCTGATGATTTAATGTTAATTTCAGTAGTGAAAATAAATATATTGTAAGCTAATGTGTTTATATGCAGAATAGAATCAAATTACTATTTGACTGCATACAATAACAAAATTATTACTAGGATTTCTTAATTTTGTCTTTTCATAATATTCGCATTTGCAAAATTAATTTTACTGATGAAACAAATTAATGTCAATATCATATGTTTCTGTCCATTTTAACGACGTACATAATAGTTGGGACATGCTCAAGTCTTATCAGAGATCCAAAAGTAATGTATACAGTGAAATATCGATTTTTGGATCAATTAAGATAACAGATTTTATCTGTTACGCGTGACTGACTTTATTACTTTATGACCCCTAATAAAGTCAGCATAACGCAAGCAAGGAGGGTAACAATAGGTAGACTGTATATAAACCCCTGAATTGTAGTTGTTTCCCTTGAAAATTGATCAGATACTCGATAAGGCCATGTCCGCCAAAGTTGGACATGTAAGTTACTAATCAAAAGTGGACACTCTAGTGAAATAAAAATTTTGTTGCATTTCATTTTAATTCAATTTCACTCACAATCAGTATCATCACACAACATACATGTTTTAGCAAGTTTTGTTTGTTTTTACATATGCTTGGACTAAGTTGGTGCATTTACCTATCAGGAAAGAAGTATTTGCAAAAGTGCAAGATTGTCAGTCGATCGTATGCGAAATTGACCAGTAGGTCCTAAAAAGAACAATTAAATACATTCATACAGATACACAAATTCTTACAGAAGACACAAACATTCGGGAAATCGGATTTAAACTTTTGAAGAGAAATTTCTTTATCATACACCGCCATGTCACTACAAACCCGACTATAAACAATATTAACCAATCAGAAAGCACGTAACATTTATAATAGCTATATATATAAATATGGGGGTGTACGATAAAGAAATTTCTATTCAAAAGTTTAAATCCGATTTCCCGAATGTTTGCAGTAGTAATGTCTTGCATAAGTATGTGATATTCGTCTATTTTGGTGTGGCCGCATTTTTTCCGACCAAACGAAATCGGGTCAAATTCTAGCGTTTCTTGTGGGATTTCTCAGTAACGGATTAGTCTAGGAATTTAGTTTTGATCTTATTTTGTGCAAAAATATATACCTGAAACCGCTGCAAACTTTGATTTGAAGAATTCGTCCGTATTGCTTTATAGTTTTGTGTTTTGTAAATGTGGTGCTCATTCACCGAAACGAAGAGATATACGCCTTCTTATAGTAAATAATATACTACTTGAATGCCATGAATGGGGTCAAATTTTAGGACAATTTTATTTTTCATTTAAGGTTATTATGGGTTAAGTCATTTTGTTTTATGTAGACATTATTGCAATTTTACCATCACAGGTCCGTTACTTCTGCCTGTGAGTATGACGCGAACTTTATTTAAGATAGATAGGTAGTTTATTTCAAATTACAGTAAAAGCGGCCATAGGCCCGCGTGAACATACAAATAATACAATACAATTTTCATATGACAGTAACAATTAAGTGGCAAAAATAGGCTTTAGTAATTACAGTACATTGTTATAAGAAAGATAGATAGACAAGTCAGTTTATAGATAATGATTTATGTATTATAAATGTAAGAAGAAATCAAGTTAGGCCTAATTTTATACGGGCGTGTAAAACACGTATGCGAGATCAACTAAACATTAAACTGAGGATTTTGAAACTTCAGCTGTTAATGAGCTAAACCATTTCTTGCCCTTGGGTATAAATACTATACATGTCAAGTGTCCGCTTAAAGTATCAAGTATAGATAATTAGGTCAATGGCCAGTTATTTTAATTGACACCGAAAAATGTTAAATATTATGTCAGTCACAAATTACTTGTATCAAATATCTGTTGGTTTATTCAATTATGAAAACTTTTTCAGTGGAATTTTTTCACTGTCCGAGATCATGTTTTCAATTGGATTTATTACATTTCCTGTCCCGTCTGCATCATTTTGATCAACTTATCTTGACCAAGTTAACTTATTATGAGCATATTTAAATCATTATGTCCGTAACATTAATAAATTATTAATATCTTAAATACTCGAGATAAGACTTCATTTTTTTCCATTCGGTCAATGTATTTCAAAATAGTTTTACCGTGTAATATTTGATACACACGATTTTCAACCATTATTCAAGGTAACTACACCAGGTACAATATTATACCATTGTTGTATATATATATATATCTTAATTCAAAGCACAAATATCGATTAAAACGTTTCGAATGATTATATCTGCCACTTTTATTGATATTTTAACTTATGTCTCAGTAAACAACAATGCACTTTTATATTTCTTTATACCTTTGGTGAGGCATGCTTTCATAAATTAACAGAATGTAGAAGACGGTTTATAAACAGCCAAATCTGTACAAGCATATGTATTTAACATGTTTAAGCACAGAATGTGTCTAGGGACTAACCCTATTTTTGGAGCCGGTCTTAGTTGTTAATGGGAAAATCTAAAGTGCAAACATTTGGTGATGTGCCGTACTTCGTATACTTGCACAAAAATGTTTTAAAAGAAAAGTAAACACGTTTTTCGACTTACTTTCCAGGACTGTTAAAAGGGCCAATTAATACTAAACATGGCTATTTTTCGAAGCATTACTGTCTTTCTTTTCTTTCTTTTGAAAACCATCATCAACTATTTATACAAAATGACAAGACCACTTGTCAATATAGACCATATTTTGTATTTCCCAAGGGTGGCCTTTGTTCACAAGTTTGAATGTATTATTTTGTAGTACCAGCAATTTAACCCGACTTAACCGTAGATCACAGGCTGTGTTCGTAACACTGAAAATAACAATACTCCGACAGTCCAAAGGAATTTGTATAATGACTGTTTTATTATTTAACTTCCAGAAGACAGAGCAGGCAGATTTAAGCTTGGGATGACATTGAAAGAATTTACAAATCAGTTCAACACAGACATAATCCGTAAATCTGTAGATCAAAGTGGAAATCATATCAAAGTTACAGGTATTTATTCGTCCACATGTTGTACAGGTATACTCTTAAGTGACCAGTGTGTCGTAAATGTTGCATACTATAGTGAGGTACATCACGTGATGAGCGCGCGTTCGTCAATGTTGTTGTGTAGGTACAACACTGTGACAATCATAAGAGAGTTAATATTCAAGTACCTTTATTTATGTGGGAGTGTAAAATTTGAAGCCAGTTTATTTAGCTTATTTGGTATGTTTATTTGGCGACCGGGTTACCAGTTCTGTAGTTTGACTTTTAATGATGCGAAAGATGATGAGGGTGATTTTTATCTTGTAAAACCATGCGGTATCGTTTTTAGCTCACATGTCACAAAGTGAGCTATTAGGATCACTCTCCGTCCGGCGTCCGGCGTTGTGCGTCGTGCGGTGTGTCAAACTTTTTGTTGTGACCACACTAGGGGCCACATTTTTGGCTCAATTTTAGCAAAACTGGGTCAGAACGTTAATATCAACAAAATCTCGGACGAGTTCGATATTGGGTCATTTGGGGTCAAAAACTAGGTCACCAGGGCCAAATAAGGGAAAACCTTGTGAACACTTTAGAAATCACTGTTTTGACTTTATCTTCATGAAACTTTGTCAGAATGTTTATTTTAATAATATGTAGGTCAAGTTTGATAATGGGTCATTTCTGTAGTAAAATTAGGTCACTAGGGCAAATTGCTGGAAAACCTTGTGAACACTCTAGAAGTCACTGTTTTGATTGGATGATCATGAAACCTTGTCAGAATGTTTGTCTTCATAATATCTTGGACGAGCTCGAACATGGGTCATCTTGGGTCAAAAACTAGGTCGCTAGGTCAAATCTTATGAAAAACCATGTTAACACCGTAGATTTCACAGTTATTATTGGATCTTCACCAAACTTTGTCAAATCGTTTGTTTTAATAAAATAACGGTCAAGTATAAATATGGGTCATCTGGGGTCAATAACTAGGTCACCAGGTCAAATCTTAGGAAAACTTTGTTAACACTGTAGATGTCACAGTTTTAATTGGATCTTCACAAAACCTTGTCAAAATGTTTGCCTCAATGATATGTGGGTCAATGATGAACATGGGTCAGCCGGGTTCAAAAACTGGGTCACAAGGTCAAATCTTAGGTAAAAATCTTGTAAATGCTCTAAATGTCATGGTTTTGATTGGATCTTGGCCAAACCTTGTCAGATTGTTTGTCTTAATGATATTAAGGACAAGTTTAAATATGGGTCACCTAGGGTCAAAAACCAGGTCACAAGGTCAAATCTTAGGAAAACCTTATTAAAACTGTAGATGTCAAATTTTGATCATATCTTCACCAAACCTAGTCAGACTGTTTGTCTTAATGATATGTAAGACAAATTCGAACATAGGTCGTCTGGGGTCAAAAACTAGGTCACCGGTTCAAAACAATGTTTTAATGAGTGAACAGTGATTGTCATGTGAGCGATATAGGGCCATCTTGGCCCTCTTGTTTTTCAATTTACAAACAAATTACATGCATTAAATTATACATGTTGTAACATAGCACGACAATACGAAACATTGTTTTCTATACACATGCATATAAATACATACACATTCACACAAAAGTGGTAGGACAAAATTAAATCGTAAGTTATTACGATGTGTAGAATACACATTTTATTGTCCTATTGTGAAACGGAAATCATAAGTTAATAATGTAATATAATTGCTCCTGTTTCAGGTCATGGTGATCCGATGGATATCTGGGACAGGTTTCGTGAGGAAGCTATTCCACAGAATACTCCAGGAGCTGAGGAATTATTGTGGACCACACCGTTTGCTGTCCGCCATATAAACCCGAATGTTAGATTGCTGCTTATGCTTCGAGATCCGGTAGATAGGTAAGTAACAATAATTATATGGATTGTGTTTATATACAAAATGTACACACTGGAGTATCTTTGCATTTCTCAGTTATTGTTTTGTTATGCTTTTGATCGATCTCCATTCATTCTGTGTTGTTTTGTTAACATGGATTCAAACGGAAATCAATAATTGAAAGCCTCTGAATTATACATTGTCATTGATTCTTGCTACCATTTCAAAGCACCACTCTGGGACCTGGAAGTTATTTTATGAATATATTGCAACATAATCACATGTATTGTATTTATGTTACACGCACATAATATGCTGTTTAAAAACTGCACTCTGTAAATTGAACAGTTACTTCTTTATTTGTTTTGAGCATTCCATTTATTCTGCAATTCAATTGTCGTTACGGGCACTTGTGTATTCTTGCTATGTCATTTCCGTCTATATCGGTTATTTTATTGATGTATTTTTATATGAACTTTCTGTGTATCGATCGACTTTTAATGCACGTTTGTCTCAGTCTTTTGTGCTTTCAATTCTGTTTATCTGTCGTTTAAGTCAATATTTAATAAATCGTTTCATTTCTCATCTGCTTCATACTGTTATTTGAATGTCGTTTGTTTGTGTGTCCAACTTTTTTGGAATGTGGTCTTTTCTCTTTTTGCTAGAAATAAACTCATGAAACGGAAACACAACCATTGAAGACTGCTTGTTATACCTTATCTAGTGCCAAAGACGAATACAATCACATGATGTGGCCCTACCATTTGTTATAAATACATACTAACCAATCAGATTTCGTACTCGGCATGTAAATATCATGATCTCACTATGACGTCATGTCTCTTTTCAGGTTATATTCTCATTATTTCCATGGTCGTTATGGAACATCATCTAAGACATTCCATGAACACGTGGTACAATCTATTGAGAGATGGAAGAAATGCACTGCAGAGCATTCAGTTAGACATTGTATATATTCCAGTTCTGTCAAGAATTCATTAAGAGTAAGTACATATTAAAATAAATGTACATGCATTTTATTATACTATATCCAAAATAATCAATGTTTGTAAAGTTGTTTAATAGACTATTTGCAGCCAGACTGTTAATCGTAACTACTCAGGCTAGGGTTATATATTTTGGTTATGCGGTTTCCAGTGACTACTTTTCACAACAAGGTACTCATTTTCAATCTGAATCATCTCACGTAGAATTACGTACTTGAAACAAACGTGTTCATCGTTCGCGATAGATAAAATGGGCATCAAGTTCACATTGAAAGAGAAACAGGTTGTTAATGTCATTGGATTCCCTTGATGGAAAAGCAACAACAAAAATGACGGCCTCAGCGGCCTATTATGTCCGAGTCGCTTTCTTTAGACAAACGCTGAGGAGTTCCCATTGCCAGGCTGTTTTATAACCGCACAAATGTCCGACCGGAAGTAAGGTTGCCACTGTATGTGATCCTTTTGTTAATAAGTAATTTGACGTTGTGTAAAAAAACATGGCCCTTTATTGGTTGAACAGCAAATTTATTAAGCTTAAATAATGATAAAATACTACAAGCGAAAATAATGATATTACATGTATATCATACAAGACACTAAGAGTCTAGTCGAAAAAGCCCAGTTATTTTATGTATGAACAAATTCTTTACAACTTGGTTAGGTGATACGTGTTTATTATGTTACAACATAGAATGCTTTTGTTGCACTATATTGTGTATTGTACTAAATCATAAATTGTGTTTAGTGCTGTATTGGTACTGACAATTGTGTTGCAAAAGAATACCTGAGTAGCGTATACATTTTAGCAGTTTTTTAGTAAGACTATTAATATCTGAACCTTTGCTCAAATGAAATCACTGGGCTGTTTTGAGCCGACACCATACACCTTAATACAAGTATGCCTTCCCAGAGGCGTATCCAGGATTGAATTCTGTTTCATGGAATGATATTTCATTTCTATCTATGTTCGGGAACTTTTAAGGGGCGCCTGTTGCACCACCTCACATGAATCCGCTAGTGCTTCCTGGTTGCTTTTTCAAGCGGAGATTTCCTGAAACGTTTTTGTTGTTATAAAAATAATATTAGTTTCAAAGACGATTTATGCATTTAACCAGTAGAAAGAATGGACTCTGAAAAATCAATGAAAAAGTATCAGTGAGTGAATTTCTGAAGAACTTTTGTCAATTATTTCAGTATTCTTTCTTGTCGTGCATTATATATGACCTACTGCATTGCTTGACTGCTGAGTGAAAAGTCTGAGTTTAAGTTCAATGAATAATTAAGACAATTTAAATGGAACAATGGTATTCATAATTTCGTTTTAAGAAAAAATCATTAAATGTATTCGTTTATATTGACACATGTTTATATGTTTGTTATATAATTATCTTCATTTCCTCGTCAAATAGCAAAAATAACTCTGTCTGGGGTTTTCGATATTACAGTAAAACCTCGATTATTCGAATGTCATTGGGCCCTGAAAAATCATTCGGATAATCCATGGTTTCGAATAATCCATTTCAGTATGATGTACTGTTTGGAAACGATAAATTCCGTACTGTCCGTATTTTACAAGGGAGTTAAATCTCGTATGCAAACACGACGTTATTATAAGAATAAAATCAAATATATAACAAAAACTAATTATTTATCTTTGTTTTATGAATGTATATGATTTAAAAAATGAAACAATTATTCTTGTTAAATGAATACCAGCGTATTTATGGATTATGCAGAACACAATCCGACCCAAAATTATGTCATTCACACTTTATTTACTAACGATCGACTAGGCATCGCTATCGTCACATTTTAATATCGAAGACGTAATGTTTTTCTGTTTGGAACATTTTTTCACTAAATCATCATATTCTAGTTAGTTTTGTATTAATTGTGTTCGAATTAGTTTTTAAATTTTGAATAACGCTGGAATACAGATCACCAGGTACGTACGCGTATTAACTTATTATACTCGAGATCATTGTGAAATATTCGTCGTGATTAGTATAAAATCGTAACAAACAATATGGTCAACTTAGCGATAATTAAACTGTTGACACGCTTCATGTATGAATTGATGTTACACATTGTTTGTCGCACGACATTTGATTCTCAATTGGCCATTGTTATCAATTGACGAATTCGAATAATAGGTGTGAAAATACGCGCATTCGTAACTTTAGGGACCAAATAATGTATTCGGGTTACACTAGGTATTCGTAGAATCCGATTCGTAAAACCGGGGTTCGTTGTAGTTGAAATATATAGCGACGTAATCGGGACTGTAGATTTTATTCGGATAATACCGGGTATTCGGATAATCGGTGTTCGGATAATCGAGGTTTTACTGTATATAGTTGTAGTCTCTGAAAAGTTCTGTGAAATTACGCAATATTACCAATTCCAATTAACACCTTGAAATTTCATCCCCAAACTTTGTTTTAGGCGAGTTTTTCACAAAGGAGTTTTCAGCCCGTTTTCCCACACTAAGGGACAGGATACCTTCCCCAAAACATAAAGAAAACCCTGTTAAAATGCATACAAATAATTGTACACGTGTAATTTGCTGCGTCACAGCGCATTTGCGAATCTTACGTCAATGAAAAGAAAAAGTACATTTTATTCGAAGATCGTTGTTAATTTAATGATTTAGTCATCTGGCGTAAGGTGACTATTATATAGTGGTCCAAATGTATGAATAGAAATCATTGATTCTTCATATACGTTGTATTTGCTTGTAAAATTAATTGTTTTATGGTAAAGCAAACAATTGGGTGTGTCGCGTGGTGCTGTTGTAAAATATGACCTACATTGATTTTATACTTACTATTCCATTATACCAGTTTGTATTATGTCCATGTATATATAGAACAAGAAATATGATGCCGTGTACACGTATTTATTTAACGATTTGGACAGACCACGTGTTATTGTTACTTTTAACAGTTTTCCAGTTTACAGTACTGAAGAGTGTTAACTGACTAGTCATTTTAGCTCGAATATTCGAAGAATAGTAGGGCTGTCCTACACGCCCGGGCGTTGGCGTAACAA
The DNA here is from genome assembly GCA_964023205.1 of Lutraria lutraria. NCBI lineage: Eukaryota > Metazoa > Mollusca > Bivalvia > Venerida > Mactridae > Lutraria > Lutraria lutraria. Next base: position 25,921,607 of record OZ026833.1, read on the forward strand.
TTTGGTTAGTTTTGCGTGCAACTTATTGTACTGTCATGGATTTTGACTGAGTTATGTCCCTTTGTGAACTTAAAAAACTCCTGGTTTGAGTTTTGCATGCAACATCAATCTTCAAAAATACTGACAGTATTCATTTGAAACTTAATCATGTTAATGCAAGTCTTGGGTTCATAATTACAGGTCACTCACCAAGGCCCATAACTCTGACGTGGATTTTGACTGAATTATGGCCCTTTGTGAACCATTTTTCTTCATTCATTATCAAGCACTGAGAATGGTCGAGCTTGTCCTTACACGGACAGCCCTTGTTTATTGAACTAATTGCGTTTTCGTATTTTTTAACAACCCTCACGTTTCTGTTCAGAAACACAGAAGTGCTCCAGTCATCATAAATCGACAAAATGACTCACGACCTATGAAAATGGAGGAAATAATTTTAGTTATTAAATATTTTTGGGCGTGTCTTCTGAGTAATTCGAACATTGATAGAAAAACTTTGTCCATGTTATCGTTATTATTTTCCGATCTAATACCATAAAATCTGAACATTTAGAATTACAAGTATTTCAAAAAGAGAAAATAATTTTAAGAAATGTATTATTAATCACAGAAAAAGCCGGCATACTTGTATACACTTTCTCCTTTAGTCAATGTAAACTAAAAAAATTACATTCCAGGCCCCGATTTTTACAAGTTTCTATATCGTTCACTTGAAAGAATGGCTGAAAGCGTTTCCTAGAGAGCAGCTGTTTATATTTAGAAATGAAGATTACTCCAAGGACATCAAAGGAACAATGAGACAGATTTTGAATCATTTGAATGTTGGTAAGAACCCGATTATATCACGTGACAGTTCATACCATTCTTTGACTGTTTACATTCGATCTATCTGGGAACTTTCATCTTAAACATGGCCGTTTTCAAATTCAGAACATTAGATACATGTATTGAATTCTCATGAATTTCAGAACATTACATGTGCTTTATTTTTCGAACTCTGACATGTCTGTTCAGGAACAACCAAACAAATGGCTTAACCCATGTGTCAAAGACACGTCCGCATCCTGGCCATATTTTGACTTTCTTTATACAATGCATGTATGTATGTAATAAAGGAAACACAGGTGAACATTGTGTAATTGTTTGCCGAAAAATAAAATATTCAATCTCCATGGGAGACAACTCCAGCTACTTACATTATTAGTAAAGTCGATTCATTGTATTGTCTCTCTTTATAACTTGTAATAAAAAATGCCATTGATTATGGCGCCCTTGTAATGACAGACCCGAATTTTCGAGAAAATGTTAAAGGAATTAAACATAAATAATAAGACCTTACTAAATTCAAGCTAATTAGTTATGATACGATATGGTACAGAAATTAATATAAAACCTTATTGTATTCCAGCCATTCCTGACGAATCCGTCCTCAATAAGATGGAGTCACTGCCACACTTCTACGAGACACAACGTAAAGCTGCTGCTGGACCAATGAAACCAGAAACCAAGAAACTTCTTGTTGATCTCTACAAACCTTACACTGACGAACTCGCTAAATTTCTCAATGACGACAGATTTGCATTTAGAGATAAATCCTTCGGTTGATGAAAACCTGTCAGACTAGATTCTACTAAACGTTCCTATTATGACGCAGTTTCTGTTAAGATTATGTGCATATCGTCATCGATTCTTGCGCAGATATTCTACTCAGGGTTAATTTAGCCCAGACTTGATTCAATGAATTATCTCCCTTGACAATTCAAAACATGAACATTTTGACCGTGTTCGGACCCCTCATCGCGACCATTCCAACTATTTAGACCGGTGTGATATGACGTGTTAAATGTCACTAAACTAATGTGAGGTGTTATTTGTGTACATATTATCGTTATTATTGATTTCTGTGATATTTATTATTGGGTATTATACCAGGGACTAACCTTATTTTTGATTAACCTACTTTCGGTTTGTAAATAAGCAAACATGTAATTCACGATTTTTGTCATTTTATGTATACAGTGGTGTATTATTGATGTTTATTTAAAGTGAGTTATTTATCATAGAGATGTCTACATACTGTTTTATGAATGCTCACAGAGATACCATCCCTCCAAATGTATCATGCATTCACCTGTCATCAGGGGGGACAATATTCCGGATTTATCATTTCTCAGCAAAATAGAAGTTATTTGATGAAAATATCTGTCTGGCGGATTTTATTCAATACATCTAATTTAAATATGAAAACAATGTGTTTGAAGGCCTCTTGTTTGGCAAAAATGGTCGGGCGCATTTGATCTACAGACTTCATTATTTGGCTCTATTGACGGCCCTGTCAGTGTTCTATGGTGGTATATTTCTATTTTTTATTGACATATTCATTTAAAGGACAAATTAAGTGCTATACCTGACGCAGCTGTATCCTATGGAAGATACGATGTAGTTCACTTCACCATGACTTTATTCACAGATAATAACCTTGGCATCTTAACAAACACGTGCAAATGACTGTTTGTGACTTATTTACTGGTGTGTTTTTTTTATCATATTTATTAATGCATAATATTATTTCTCATATTGATCCTTTTATTGGTGTGTTTTTTTTGTTTACTACATGTATATAGCTTTTACTGTTCAGTTAGGATAATGTGATAGTGACGTTTCATTTTATGTGTGCACAATAGTTTACATCCATTATCTGAACAGGTAAAGTGGGTTTACAAGAAACAAATATATAGTATTACAGTTTAGCAATGAAATTGTAGATGTCCGGTTGGCGCAGTTGGTAAAGCCTTTACAAATGCCCTAGAGCTAAAAATTTTATCGCGAGTTCGAACCTCACCGGTTGTCTCTTTTTTTCGTTTTCTTTTTCAACTTCATCTCAGCCACAAATGAATTGTAGTACATAGATAGGTTTGTTATAATATTTTAGTAGTAAACTGTGAAGAAAAGGAATGCATTACATTGTCCTGTTAAACGCGAAGTGTGTAGTGCAAAAGCACTTGCAGTATTAGTACCGTGAACAAGTACTTCGTGCCAACTTATCTGAAGGCCAACTACACAAATGTAGCTAAAATAGATGGACTTTTAATAGCGAACCAATCGTAATTACCAGAATTACGACGAAATGTCTGAGACTTTTCTTCATCATGTTTATTACATGTAAAAGATATACAAAACGATAAAAATGATAATAATATAAGCACTAGATCTAGTATAATCATTACATAAACGAAAAAAGAAAATGACGAAATTAAAAAAAATATATATAAAAATAGAAAATAATTTACGAAAAATTACTAAATCGCGGTCTCACACCGATAATTATACGACAATGGGTGTATCAATAGACAACATCGTTACCAACTGCGTTACGCCGGCAGTTGATGTGCTCAAAGAAATTTGTGAGTCATATAGTCAGCTTACACGTCTGCTGATAATTTGACAACGGCTTTACACCGTAAAAGTGGACTCGACCACTGCGTCACTCTACAATTATCCTAACTGAACAGTACTTTGACTAATTTTACAAAATTCGTTATTTGCTCACTTTGTATGAAACATGTGAGCGTTTTTTGATCAGTTTTTACCAAGATTTAGATCTGAAGTTCATTTTCATTATTAATAAACAATGTTTCAGACTGCTATGATTACACACTCACTTTTCATATACAAATGTACATATATTATCATTTTTGTGCAACAAAAAACAATACTAATCATGCATAATAACATTTTGTATATACATGTACTTCACTTATTTTGCCAAATTAATATTTTTCGGAACAGTTTTACTAGTATACGCGACACATTCATACAAAGATTTCTCCAAATCATAAAGACCAATACAATAGGTTTTTATGTAACGTATCCACTTGAAAGATATGGTTAGGATTAAATGATTATGTTACATTTTCATGATAGCATAGTTCTGTTCATTCAGTTTGTACATTGACGGACATTGAAGTAATATTTTGTACAGATTACTGAAGTGTTGTTTCACTGTTCCCATGAAATTTATGAGGAGTTTCAAAGACTCCTTACTCAAAACACATGTCAATGCATTCAAAATAAACATTTGCTTATAAAATAGATCTTGTCCATAAAAGGTATCATTTGTTAACATTATGTTGGTTGTTTAACAATAATTTTATTTTTCATTTTCAGTCCATTGTTTTGTATGGTCAAGGAATTCCAATTACATATAAAAATGTACATTTGTATGTTAACTGTTGAATTCATTTTGCATATATATGTGTGACATTAATTGCAATTAATTCATATTCGGTTACTTGTATATCATAATTATTTTTGTGACATTATTTTATGAAGCAATTTTGCTTGAATAAATATTTTATCTGTATTTGCCTTTGTTGCCGTATATTTATCTACACCATACATGTTATTAAATAACATTGTCTTAAATAGATAGAAATCCATATCATAAACACGAATGTACACAGTAAACACACCCGTAAACCGCTCCCGCTAGCTTGGTCCTGCTAGGTACGGTGGTGCTGCTTTGGTCGGTTTGGTATCAGTAGAGAAATCGACTTGTAAACAAACATGGGCGAAACAATTTGGTCCTGCTCCGGGGAGACTAAGGTCCTGCTCCGGGGAGACTGAGGTCCTGCTCCGGGGAAACTAAGGTCGTGCTCCAGGGAAACTGAGATCCTGCTCCGGGGAGACTAAGGTCCTGCTCCGGGGAGACTGAGGTCCTGCTCCAGGGAGAATGAGGTCCTGCTCCAGGGAGAATGAGGTCCTGCTCCAAGGAACTGAGATCCTGCTCCGGGGAGACCGAGGTCCTGCTCCAGGGAAACTGAGATCCTGCTACAGGGAGATTAAGTCCTGCTATGTGTGCGGCCACATTTTATGTATGATGTCAGGAAGGTTTCCTGCGGATTGTTATGGGTTTGGTAAAATTGAACATCGGTATATGAAGACCGCCATGTGAACATGAAGGATAACGGACCCCTAATACGAACATTTAATTACTATGAACAAAAGTTAGAGGTACCCGATACTTAAGAATTGTTGCATTCAAACAGACTAAATATAAACTTTCAAACATACAGCATTTAGAAATGTTGGACTCGTGTCAGTTATATTTGACTATTTATCATAAAGGGGGGGGGGGTAATATTACTAACTCTGATGATATAACATTCTTAATTTCATCTTTATGAAACAATACAGAAACAGCTAGTGGTAAATGATTAATAAATGATTCATTATATGTACTCAATGAAAATAATCAAGAGATGAGTGTTTACAAGTATGAGAGTGACATTTAGTACATACGGACCAAACTATCTTTGTCATTTTGCATTTTGTGCAATATGACGTCATAACACGTGACTATTCTTTCAAAAATGGCGGCGTCCATGGATAATAGCTATACTCGCTAAATGCCAATATTAAATCAAAGCTATTTTTGCTAAATGGTGGATTTTTAAACAAAATGCACGAGTCACCATTACTTTAAAAGGCCAACATTGCGTTTCCTTTTACATGTATTCCTTTGGTATAAAGGACATTGTTTACAGGTTTGATGACACTGCTGTATCAGCTGTACACGTGACCTAGGTAAGGCAGAATGTCTAAAGACTAGACATGAAACTATAAACAGTTTATCGCTTAATATTTGATGAACGGCAATTAAATTGGACATAGTAGCTGTAAATATGAGAGGATGGATTTGATATCAGATCATTAATTGCGCTGTACGAATAGCTCTTCACAAGTTTATGTCTATTTTCAATTTACCACGGCTCACAAGCTTTGTACGTACTTAAGTATCCTAAATTGTATGGTGTTTGATAGATCGTATTGAATCACATTTTGATAGGGATTATTCACACAAACCGTAAGGATCAATAAATTTAATCCGCGAAAAAGGATTGACAAGCATGATGCGTGAACGGTATATGAAGTTGGTTACAGAGCAGTTTAAGTATTTATTAGGTACGCAACCTCTGGTTGGTGATGATATTAATTATTTGGACGGTAAACATGCATGGGAGTTTTGTATATTAATTATATGAAGCGTTAATGATAGGATTTAGATAAACTAAATATCATAACTGATGATGAGAAGATGTTGATGATAGTTTTAGATAAGAAATAGTGAGGATTTAAGCATTCAGAAAAACGTGTTTTAGTCGCAATAATGTGTACTAATCTATAAGAAAAATACTACATCAATTCAACATTTTTATTTCGTTCCATCGTACAAATACAAATTGCATATTTGCAATTTAGTTTGAGAAATCAAAAATTGTTGTTCAACATTCTGACAGTTTAGAAAAAGATTTTCAGTTTAATAATTTATTAAAATGTCTACTCTACAAAAACGGACTTTTCGTGGAACGAGTTCCAAGCTGCCAGCAATAATCGAGTCAGCACATCAGTCACCAAAAACAACGCCACCACCAAGTTCGAAAAATGGAAACCCATTCAGGAAAATGTCTCGGCGTTCATCCGGACAGTGTCCGATTTCTTCACCAGTTTCGTCAGGTAAAAGTATACTTCGACGTCAGTCTTTATCGGGATCCATAGACTTGACTACATCAGAAAATCTGACAAAGCGATTCGAAAAGCAAAGAAGACAGTCAATGGTCACAAGTTTGCAAGGACGACGGACTTCTTTCGGAACCATTGGGAATAAAATCACTGCGCTGGTAAAGGCGAAGAACGCGTTTGCAAGATTTAAAAGGAAACCTAAAGTAAGTAAAGCAGTTGATGAAATTCCTGATGAGAAAGCATTCGAAATCGAACAACTACCTCGTAAACCAAGGTTTGCCTCGACGTTATCAGCTGAAGCTCAGTATGCCATAATGAAAGGTTATGAAGATAAGGTGTATAGTAATTTATGCAAAGAGTTTCCAGAATACCGACCAATGCTCAGAAGAAACCGAACACCTCATTCTGGAGGTATCGCCGTCTGCTCCAAAAGAACGAATACACCTACTTCTTCGACATTAACACCGAAACCAACCCGCAAAAGTACCAGCGATGACATAAACAGTCAGTATTTAGGGCCATCGACAGTCGAGAAAATGACGTCAGATGATAAAGACATCCCAGCTTCTACTTCTACACCATTACCCGGCGATGAACCATCAGAACGTGGCACCATGACCGCATCACCCGTTCAAATCTTGGTAAATACATCGACAAAACCTCAGATATCTGAAAAAGAAGAGAAACGTTTGGCTTTGGCAGCAGCTAAGGAGAAGCAGCTGGTCATGACGTACAGGTACCAACGGGCTATGGATATTTTAGATGTTTTAAGAAAGAAGCAAGGTTGGCACTCATTATCGCCTCGGATGAGCACAGATGAGTCAAAAATAGAACCTCTAAAAGATTATAATTCGTGGTCCTACGTATGGAATCATGAATTCGAACCGCAAAAGATTCGGGCAAAGATCGAATAGTTCGAAAAATTGAATAAAACCGCACATGGACCCGCTTGGCTTCCCGGCGATAACTTGCTTTGTGTGGAGCATTCAAGAAATACGCTCTTGTTTGATAAAAAGTACACTAAAATGGTCAAATATTCTCGAAGGAAGCCAGGCTACTAAATGACAAATTATTCTTCTGACTATGAGAAAGGTTATTGCTGAATTCCATCATAAGCCGATCTTACATTTTTTGGTAAATTGTCAGTACTCTATAAGACGCAGTGTGTTTTTTTTGTCACAGAAAAAAATAGCGGAAGATAAGCACTTTTAGCGGACAGGAAAATAATACAGGTACATTTACTGGACAATATAAGTTATTTTTGTAAATTGTCGGTACTCTAAGAAGCAGGTTTGTTTTTTGTTTGTTTCACAGAAAAGATTAGCGGATGACGAGCACTTTCTGCTGACAGGAAAATAATACAGATGCATTTACTGGACAATAGTTACACCCAATAATAAGATACAATGAAACAATACCCGGTTGTTATGATAAGTTAATGTCCTCGAAAATAATGGGGATACATTAATGTTTTTGTTTTTAATTTGAATGAAACATTTACGGAGCGCATTGTTCCAACTTACGGTATTAAAAATGGTTTTTAATCACGTAAGCATGCCAAAGAATCGAAACAGACAGAGCGTTAGACATGACGGACCTTATTTTTGTGTGTTAGAATCTTGGGCGAGGCGGATATTCTCTGTGATGTGTGTGGTTAGCAATAGTACAGAATCCATGAAGACAGTTTAGGATACCTTCTCGTTGTATATATAAAATTACTGTTGAAATGGTCAATATCCAAGTAACAAACATATATTATTCATTATATTTCCGTTCGTGAAATAGATTGTTAGACGTTACGAATGGACGTCGTGACTGAGGTCGGTCTCTGGTAGTCCAAACCTGTTGGTACCGTCTCCACAAGGCATCTAGTCTTTCGCTGCTCACCAAATAGTCTGGCAACGTCGGTATGACGTACACGAGCTTCAATCATGACTACGGCGCGGCTTCTGTCAATTTCATTCAACCTTGACATGGCGTGCCAAAGGCATTTTTCAATGCACATACTTGTTTAAAGTTTCAAGCTTTAATTAATCAAATTGAGCGATAAATGAACATTTTACTAATGCAATGTCCGCTAGTATATTTACTTCGTCTCAAGTAGTTGTTTTAACTCAATCGGTAAGAAAAATAAGGCATTTTCGTTAAACTTATGATCTTTCTCTCCATTTTTATTTCCATTTAAACTTGAGACAAGCAGCTTGCAATTTCTCTATTTATAAGATATTGTTAATTAAATATCTAATGAATCCATAATCCTGTTTTTTTCTCTTTATACAACGAACATATAATCGTAGAGTAGTATAATACACGTACATAATATGCATACCTGTGTGAGTTGCTATATTGATGTTCTGAATGGTTTATTTGTATCAGGGGAGTCTATAGAGCCAAATTGAACATCCTGAAAATCACATGCGGAGGCCTTCAACCACATTGTTTCCATATTTAACTGTTTGTATCAAAGAAAATCCTTCAGAGCAGATTAAATTGACCGTACCTTTGTCATTTCTTGAGATATTTTCATCAAATAACGTTTATTTTGCTTAAAAATCATAGCTCTTTCATGACAAATAAATCCAAAATATTGTCACACATGTTGTAAATGCTGAGCCATGTGAAGATTTGATCAAACAGAACATATAATTATGTAGAAATCGATCTAAAGGGGGTGTGTACTTGATAATCCATGTTATGATAATATTGACTTGATTTAAAATAGACACTAGTGCAGGAGGTACTTAGAGTAGATGGAAGGTAGCATTGACTTGTTTCAAGTATTTTGACATAACATTCAAATTAAGTTACCTGCATCACATGTCTTGTTTATTTTAGACTATTAAATGACTTATAATTTCAAATGTTTATCCATTTAAAGCAAATAAAAGCTTTAAACTCGAGACGTTTTTCATCATTATTAAGGGGACACAATTTCTGACAATTATCTAAAGCGGGTGGGGTATGGTAAGAATTAAAAATTAAGAATAGGCTTGTATTTAAGTAAAAGAAATCAATGTAATTTCAAGTCATATTTGCACTGAAAGGAATGTTGACAAGAATGGAGAAAAAAAGGATAAAATGGCAAAGCTAATGTGGATATAAGAACAAATTCTCGCGTACATTCAAACACAAATATTAATTCATATTTCAAAAAAGTATTATGCACGACACAATGTCAAAACATTTATCAATGTTGTACGAGTGAAATTTATTTGAAATAATGAAAATTAACACTGCTAACTTCATTTTATTACAGACACTACCAGGTAAAAACACGATCTGTTTTGCTCATAAAGTAGTACAGGTAAAAAGGTATGGTGGTCAAAAGTGCCATGGAACAAAACAGTCAATAGTTAGAATTTCCCCTTGCCATTTAAAGTGTATCATATTTTCTGATAATTTTCATGTTAAGCTTATTGAGCCAGTTCTGTGACTTATCAAAATACATGTCAGTTACAATAATCACAAATTCAATATTCGTTCATAGTATTTATTAATCAATTTATATATTAAGGATCAATATAATAACAATAAACAAGATCGATCGAGGGGCAAAATGGCCATGTAATCGTTTACTAGAAAAAAGAAGTTTAAAAACGATTTGATACTTGATCATAGTATTTCTGTGAAAATTTGGTCGAAGTCCCTTCAGAATTGAAGGAGTTGCGTCAGAGTATTTCCCCATATATACTGTATATATCACATAGGTTATGCACACAATAAAACACGAGGTCATAGATCGGCCAAAAGGGATCATATCACAAAATCCCTAGAATGCATAGGGGTACTACAAAATAGTTATGTGTAAAAGTTTGGTTGAAATCCATTAAGAATTGTAGGTGAAGTTGCGTCCAGAAGAAATTGTGGAAGTTCGCCCTGCAACCCGCCCGCCTGTCCGTGCGCCGACATTCGCCAATAAAATAGCCTTTGTCTTGGAAAACCTGGTTAAACATATAAAAAATAAAAAAGGTTACCAGAGATAACAAGACACTTTATACATTATGATAGCAATTAATACTGAACTTTACGCATTATTATTATTTCCTACAGTATCCCTTCACAGACACCATACTATTTACTGATATCTCAAGGACGCTTTGCACGGGATTTCGATAAATTGGGTCAGTGCGATAGTAAAACCACATATTTCATGCACTTACCTTTATAAAGTTGAAAACATGGCATGTGCCTACGACAAAAAGTAAATAAATGAAAGCATAATGTTTTGGCATTAATACTTACTTTGATCTGCGTACTGATTACTCATTATCGCAATTTTGGTCTCCTTATTTGTTTTGTTTACTTTTCGAAATTTATAGCGGAATTGCTTTACAACTGAAAACGGAAATGTCTTCGATCGGAAACATAGTCCATTATTTAATTATTTTTTCCCCTAAGCGAATAAAACTTCTAATCTTTACACGGATATAAGTATATTTTCTAATGTTGGTAAATAAACGATATTCTTTCAAAAATCCTTGTCATTTAATAAAAAAAAAATGCACGTGCCACCACCTGTTTGGTATAATTCGAGTAACCGTTCCTTTCGCGGACGAATTATTTTCAGTGAATCGGTCAGAAGCCGTTGGAGAATGAAAGTGATCGTAAACATTCTACAATTAACCATAATTCAAATAGAAAGAACCAAAAATCAAAGAAGTGTTTTAGACTTACCGTCTTAATGGAGAATCCCATATGTCTTAGCTACGTTATGCATTACTTACCATGTGTTGCCACAGCTTTAAATGTCTAATCGCACAGATATTTGTTTTGTTTACATTTTAACGAATGGAAAAATGGCGTCCTGTCGAAATTTATGTCACATGTCAAATGTTTGTTTGGTCGTTTCAGTAAACGCGATTAAGTCAACCAAAAAATGGATTCGTACAACGTTCAGGGTTACTTCGTATTGTTTTAAAACTAATTTGGTTCACGAACTGTTCGTTACATTTTGAGTTTGAATGTACTTTCATAAACCGTTTTTAACGGTGTTGTTTTCTTGATTAATCAGTGGTAGCCAGTCTATATCATTCAAATAGTGAATATAACATGTCTACACTAATGTTTTAACAACTTACCAATACTTTTGTATAGACTCCCCAAGTAATTATTTCAATTGGCCATGTGACTATTTTCTATGTATTATTTTGAAAGTTGAGAATTGTGTCCCCTTAAGACAGCGAGTTTGTAGTCTACCCATACAAATAACATATGTAAGAGTATAAGATCTCCAGCCCAGGGCTCATGAGTAAGATGAGACAATCTGGGCAAAGATGCCGTGTCAAATCTGTTCCTAAAATTTCACCATTGTTTCAAATAATACATGTCTTGATGTAGGCAGTAACTTGCGGTGAACAAGGTTTATACTAGTACATTATCCAGGAACAAGGTTTCTTGCTTGATGGTATCTTACTTAAGTATGGTTCACAAACCAGAATAATACCATACACTTTTACAACTTTACATTTATTTGATCTGTTTTAGCATCAAATACAAGAGACAGTCACTCCTTGTACTAATAATATATACTGTGGAATCATTAATTTTCGTTGGGTTCAATTTTCGTCGTTTTTACTAAAATGGCCATTTCGTGGGGACATAAATTCGTGGATTTTGATTTTTGAAAAGAAATGCCTTATCTCCGCATTTGAATTTGTGGGGATTTGATTTCGTGGATGAGTCGATCCACGAAATCCACGAAATTAAATCCCCAACGAAAATTAATGATTCCACAGTATGTGCAGGCCCAAAAGTTCCATCAAAAACAAACATAATAATAATTTTATCTTGTTTATGAAAACTGATGAAAAGCACAACAAAAAACGATAAAAAGACACTAAAAAAATATCAAGAAACTTTACAAGAGTATTTGATCATATAAAAAAATAATAAAGCAAAAACAGACAAAGTATTAAAATAATGATACTAAATTAAATAAGATGTGTTTTCAAAACACAATGCCTATAACAAATAATAAAGCAAAAACAGACAAAGTATTAAAATAATGATACTAAATTAAATAAGATGCCCCCTCCGGGTGACCTTGACTATTTACCTACCTACCTACCTTAAAATGCTCAGGACTTGTAGAGGTTGTCATCATAGGAACCAACATAATTATGAAGTTAGATGACATTTTGATTTCATAGGCAAGGTTAAAGTTTGGTACACAAAGACAAACAGACTGTGAGTCCAAAAACAATATACCCCTGATCTATTGATACAGGGGCATAAAAATAGAAATGGTAAGCTAAATATTTATCAAACTTACACATGGACGAATTAGTTGATGTACAGAATGAATTTAAAAAATCTAAGGATAATGTTCCCACAGTATGGTATTTTAAGTCATGTCCACATTGTTCCAACAGTACAGGGAGGTCACGATACTGTTTTACATTATCCACAAAAAATAAATAACTCATTCAAATTGTTAGTATCTGCATAGTTTGGCAAATAATTCACAAGGCATAAGAAACTACCATCATAAAAACTGCATCATTCTATAATAGCGTTATATAACAACAGGTATATGTTACATATCTCAGTGCAACATCCATGATAAAAAAGCAATATAAACTAATTTTAGACAAATTTGAGAATCAATAAAAATTTCAACAGATACTTGAATGCAGTTATATGTAAATATTGACATTTGTGAAGGAAATAAAAAACATGGCATTTAATCATATAGAAAAAAATTTAACAGCTTTACACTAATGAGATCTGCACCATACTTAAAGTATCTGTTTATCTGAACCATACATTGTGTCCATTATAATGATTATGTTACGTCTAGCATCAAAATGATATACCAGTAAATCAAATACAGGCAGCATGTATTAAAATTTGCCTTATATTTGTATGACACAGAAACTTTGAAAGTTTTTTTTGTGCGAAAACTTACAGTAATAGAGTACTAAGTAAAATAGTTCAATAGACATTTAACAATACTCATCACACTACATGGTACAGTATTGCATTTTCAGTGTGACAAATACAGTCAAGTACTTTGGGATAAATATGTGATATAATACATGTATATCAATTTAGTGAACCATGAACTCTGAAAGACATCGTTTCATGAAACAATGGCTGACTTTCCACTAATCAACAATGGGCCAATGTTTCAAGTTTTAAATTCAAGTCTAAATGCAATACACGTTAATAAACAAGTTTCAACTTCAGAACTGAGCAACAACAATACAAAATCATACAATATTTTAACAAAATAAAGACACAAAAGCTAATGACTTCAACTTAAATGTTGATTTTCGACAAGTATCTTCTGATCACAGACTATAATATATAAATATAATAAAATTTCATCAGAAAATTCACACTTTACAATTAAAAAACACTATCTGAAAATGCCCAGCAAGTCAAGGAAACTAAAATAAGCATACATCATGTACAAAAGTATCATAATACCATAATATCACTTTGAAAAGTAACAAGGAAACATCAGACAAATGAACAGACAGTATATCTCATCTCAAAGCTGAAGTTTTGTCTATAAATACATCTAGACAATAGGTTATAAGAATAATCACTACATGTACTTAGATCACAGAAATGTGGACAATATAACACATCCATTTCTATCAATCCAACAAACTTTCCAATATAAAATTTATAGCACTTGTTTCAGACTAGGTTTTTTATCAATTTAATCACAGATATAGTGTAGTGTGCACAGTTAAACCTATGCGGCCATCTCCTTATAAATGCCACCCTGTGAATAAATGTCATTCGTTTAAAAAATGTCATTATTTAGAAAAAAAATACCTCAAAATATAGGCCACCTGTAAATAAAGTCCACATTTTGTCATTCTTTAGGGTTGCCTTTGTTTACAGGCTTGACTGTACTTGTACTAGCAGTCTAAGTCTCGAGAGGAGTTTGACCTCAATGGAAGATAGAAGATAGCAACTGAGTTGACAAGTAAGATCTACTTATAAATAACATACAATAAAATGTAAATATCCACAGACATAGATGTAAAAAACAGTTAAAAGTTGGCATACCTCAAGCCTTGTACAGATTATAAATATAGCTCAAATTTAAACAATATGTCACTTTAAATACTAGTGCAACGAGAGATCAGCACTAACAAAAGAACAGTGCAAAATTCACACTGAAAGCAGTACAAAATATATACTAAAAATGTTTGGACCAAAAAGCCAATTCCAAATCACCAAAATACCTAATGTTTGGTCCATGACTAATAATGAAAGCACCCTACATACAATGAAAGTACAGAATCATCTACATCATAACAATACAGTTACAGGTAATCCAATTACATACAAAAACAATGTGATCTTTAACTACATCAAAAACAAAGCAGTGACCGTGACAGCTACGGAGTAAAATAAAAGCACAACAATCAGTATCAAACAGTCCATGAACTTAGTCATTAAAGAATATAATTACATTTACCAGGCAAAAACCAACTGAAATCAATGTTTGGCCCATCTAGACTGGAAAACTACAAGTTCATGTAGACTGGCACATTTTTACACATGACATATAAAATATTAATAAGAAAACATGCATCAGTTAGTAAAACCCCTAAATTCCAGACTCCTGGAAAACCAGAATTCCTTAAAATTGGACAAGTTTCCAATTCCCAGTTTATTGGATTTTTTCATCAAAAGTTCTGTGAAAACTAGAATTCTCTGAAAACTAGACTTTTGGCTCAGTCTAAAAGGGGTCCAGTTTTACTGTATTAGCCAGACCATTCAACCAAACAGGACAATTTTTTAACAAAATATTTTATCATAATATAAACTAAGCAGGCTAGCAAAATTCACAATAACTTGAATGACAATAATTACTGGCTGCTGATACTAAACAAGCTATGTAACTGTTGGTAGTTACAGAATAGAATCTTCTTTTAAACAAGTAGAGTCATATCGAGGGCTCAGTGCAACACTGTCATAACTTGCTGTTATTTAAATATGAGTTACGACACTGTTGCGTTGAACCCTCGATATACACACATAGATATGTATGTAAACTTGTATGTTCTCTTTCTATTCAGGCTTTTTCTTGGGAGATGATAACACCTGATTCGTCATTGGAACAAGACTCAGTGACATCACATGACGTTGATATTGTTTACTGTTACGGAACTGTATATCAGTACCGTGAAGTCTGTCCAATACGCCCAGGACACCATAGTTCTGATTAAACCTGAAATACACCATACATATCAACACAATATAAAACTACCGGTAGTTCAGATATAGAGGAACATTAAATCCTTCCGGAATCATAACCTTCAAGGTATCAAAACCTTTCCTTTGTGTAGTCCTAAACAACAGACAAGTAGTCATCCAGATGTTTTAGTGTAATTTAAACCCCCAATATATAGTCAACTCTTATGACAGTCATTATGCATCTAACTTAAAAACTGGCAGGAACTTATTTGGAAAAGTATTTTTCATTTGATAAAACAACAGTATCAGATACCAACACTGAAATTAAAGTTTTGAAAACTGTCGTGCATTACCTCCCTTTTTCATTTTTTCTTACACTAAGAGATCTGGCTCTTAATATAGTAATGACAATTTAAGGTATTGAACACAGGTGAACTGTGACATACTATGAAAATTAAATTCACATGCATACATGTCTTTGATTCAATTAATTATTATCACATCTTGCCCAAGAATGTACAATACTTGTATTAAGAGTAAATTACATAGGAGTTGACTACAGTTTTGTTAATGCTTTCTCTTGATTTTTCTTTCTTAATATTTATATGGGTACTATGTGCATTGTATCTCTTTTAATCTAAATCCAATAAGTATTTGTAATTTATTGTAATACAGGTAACACAAGTAAATACTTCGCTATTTTTATATGCTCAAAGTTATAAATTGCATTGATTTTACAATCATTTTATTAGAACTTTACCTTTGTACATGATTTGTTGCTTCAAAAACTGTATAATATGTTACCATGGATTAACATTATTTAAGAGACTCCAGGATAGTTAGTGTTTTACCCTTATTTACATTCAACATCTGATTTACTTTCCCAAACCACTAAAACCACCTAACCATGTTCACTAATCACTTTTTTTCTCACCATTTTACTTTTTCTATGTTAAACCATTTATTTGTATACCATTGAATCATCTTTATTATTATTATGGTAAATAAAGTTTAGTTTAGTCGAATAAAAAAAACAGGAAATTGAGAACTCGAAATATCACTTCCCAGAACTAAGTCTTTTAATTCAATGTCATGGATATAGTGAAGTATATATTCCATTCCAAACTAGAGCTGTCACAGAGGTAACTAATACCCCCGCTGCCACTTTGACACAAAGAATGCAACAGTACAATATATGGCTAAGTACAAGGGGACATAACTCTGCAATGAGTGAATCGCTGGGCATGAAAATTGTGTCTTGCACAACTACACTTGATGGTGATAACATATCTCAGACCAACTGACCGACAAACGACCAACTGACAGAATGACTCAAATATACCCTGCTCTCAAACTTTATTTGTGGGGGTATAACTAGAGCGGTCACAAGGTAACAAATACCCCTACATGCTGCATAGACCTTGGAGCTACAGTCATGGGAGTTGTTAGTAATACATCATTTAGTGGTGGTTAACATTTGTGGTAAGTTATTTAAAAATCCTCCAATGAATGACACAGTCACAGAGAGGACACGCCAAAAAGATTAAAATTATGACTTTGAACTGTGAGTGTGACCTTGGAGCTACAGCCATTAAAGTTGTGCGTGACACATTATCTAGTGGTGGTGAACATTTGTGAAAAGTTATTTAAAAATCATCCAATGAATGACAAAGTTACAGAGCGGACACTATTCGGGACAGACGGACGGACAGACAAAGTGACTCTAGTATAATAAATTCATAACCATGTTCTGCAGCAGGAACAAACAATCCACATCAAATCCTAGGTAAATAAACCAAGTAAATAATGTAACCATCAAGGACTATATTAGTAATATCACACATTGGAGATTTGTTACTTACTTCAGATGGTGATAGTCATGAGCTTCAGGAGACGGTAGAAAAGGTAAATGATAACCACAGTGAGATATTGTAGTAGACATCAATGCCAGACCGAACCATAACCATGCAGTAGCTGAAAGAGAATGAATAAATAAGTTCACTAATTCATCTTAACTCAGTCAAACAAATCATTTCATTTCTTCCATTTATGCTCATATTTGTTACAACACATACAGAACAGACCTGTAATCAGCAGCATAACTAAGTAATATTTTTTCTTATATTTTCCAACTAAATGAGAATGGTTTCATAAACCAACAAAAAAATAGATATCAATATTTTCCAAACATCACATTTTACTTAGATTTTATGAATGATATTTACCCAGATGGGATCCCATGAAGAGAGGGCCCAAGGCAGGAGGTAAAATATTGCTCATTAAATGTTCCACTGGGTGAGCATACAAGGAAACAATACTAACAGGTGCTGTCCATTCATGATGAATCTTATGACAATGCTTGTATAGACGTGAATGGTGCATCAACCTGTAACATAATAAAACACTTGTTAGTCTGACACATGATCTAAATAAATAAAACTAGAGCTGTCATAGAGGTGACTCATACCCCTGCCACAGCCGCTTTCACACTAATACTGCAATAGTACACTATATGTCCATGTTCAGGGGGACATAACTCTGCAATGAGTGAATCACTGGGTATGAAAATTGTGTCTTGCAAATCTACACTTCATGGTGATAACATATTCCAAGTTTAATTACAATAGCTTAAAAAATGTGGAAGTATTCCCTCCATAAACTATGCGGACCGACCAACCAACAAACTGACCAACAGAGTGACTCCAATATACCCCCTCTCAAACTTTCTTTGCGGGGGTATAACTACCATACAGGTAAACCTTCATGCAAGTTATGTCAGAATACACAGTTTCCTGTTTCATTAGTAATACACTTCAATGGCAATACATTTTTAACACAATAATAAATAGAGAATATATTTGAACATGCTTGAAAGCCTTGATCAAGTCTACCTAATGTGATATGACATACTTATCACACCAGGAACATACATATATGGATATATCAGATTTCTTTTGTGTCAAATGAGTGTATGTATACATACAAGAAAACAAAACAATAAATAAACAACATTCTATCATGTTGTGTATTACACATTATAAAATCATCAAAAATAGTGGCTGCTTCTTAAAGTTTCGACATACCTGTGTGTGTAGTAAAAGAAGAATTCTTCCACAAAAGAAAAGACAAGAAGCTCTAACATAACCCACGGAAAGGTCGGTAGTTCCCCACCCACAGAACATCCACGCCATTCATAGATATAAGACACTACCATACAGAATGGTATCCCTACCACAGTCTGGTTAAATAGAACAAGTTTAACAGCTTTCCACAATTTAGGCATCTCAGGCTGAAAATACAACATTTAGTAATTATATTCAATACAATTACAACCAGTCCAGTATAAATACCACTATGCATGCATTTTAGACAAGTTTGAAACTAAGGAATAAAAGTATTTGCTTTTCCAATTAATTCACAAAAACAAGTAAGCTGATGTTGAAATATTTTTGACAATAGCTGTCAGAAGACAGCGCCCTCGACTTTTATAAGTCTGCAGTATAATAAAATGCTTGACAGAGGAGAAAAATCTATGTGAAAAATAACCCCACAAGGAAGTATTTAAAGTTTGAGTTGAATATCTTTAAAAGTCTTCAAGATATTGTACTATTTTAAGAAAATCTATGTTAAAAAGGGGCATAACTCTGAAAATACTGTTGACAGATTTATGCTGCTTGTCCCAGAGATGTACATTGTCCCCATAAGGAAGAATTCAAAGTATGCGTTGAATGTCTTTGATAATGTTCAAGTTACTGTGCTTTATCAAAAACTTTAACCAATGCCGGTGCAAGTAGAATACATGTGTACATAGCTCTCATTTTTTTTTAAAAAGTAGAGCTAAAAGTGGTAAGTACAAAGGGAGCTAATTGTTACTACAGAGAGAACATTTTACAAAGAGTTACCTACCTTGACTTCTTCTTGCACTTTATATTTTTTCAAGCATTGTGGTGTACCGGTAATGTCAAGGAGTAGAAAAAAGGCATTAGCGAA
Organism: Lutraria lutraria; assembly: GCA_964023205.1. NCBI lineage: Eukaryota > Metazoa > Mollusca > Bivalvia > Venerida > Mactridae > Lutraria > Lutraria lutraria. Next base: position 25,941,281 of record OZ026833.1, read on the forward strand.
CCAGAAAGTACAACTTGTTACAACATATGTACCTGAAAGAACAAAGGTAAACAATTAAAGGGGCATACCCTACAACTTGGTGCATCTAGAATCAAAGAAAATGATAATAAATAAAATTAGAAGTCTGTAGAGAAAAGTCGCCGAAAGAAATTCCAGACAAAAATTCCTTCAATTAACAATAAAAATCACAAAAATATATATCCGTGACACATACATTTAGTTGTGGAGATGTTGGGTTTTAGACATCTTTGTTTTGGTCAATATCAGTGCTGAGCATGTTCGCAGAGTTCCATAAATGATCTGAGAAATATGTCAACATTCAGCAAAATTGAAATCTACCTCTTCTTTGCAGTGTGCATGCCCATAAGTTTCAATAAAAGATTGGAAAACCTTCGGAAGTTATTGTTGCACAATTTTTGGGTGGAAGCGATTTATTATTTATAACTATGATTTTTAGCAGCAAGTACCTAAACAAGCCATTTTACAACACAAGTTCTTCTTGCAACTATCAATTATATATTATTTTACATACATCTTGCACATTTTTTACACTTTCACAGAATTTTTGTCAGTAGTAGGGTATGCCTCTTTAATAAACAGTATTAAGTTCAGATGTTACTAAATATTTTTCCAGGAATCTGAACAACACTGATAAATAAGTAACTCAATTAACCAACAAACACAGATTTCTTTGCCATTGTCCTTTTATCCCATCAGATGTTACAAAAAGCAAGTAAAACAAACTAGAAAAATATGTCCAGAGGACACGAATGCCCCAAGAGCTAAAAATGTTTGGTATCAAATGGTAATCAAATTTGACCTGTGATTTATTGTTATACACCTTCATGTAAAATATATAACCAATTCATAAAATATTTATTGAGTTAGCGCTTGGAAACCAAAATTTTATCAGGGTAACATTTAAAGCCCTTCCGCCATTTTGAACGGCGAAGGCATAAAGATCGGAGACAATGATATACAAGTGTGTTGCAGAAAAGAAATTTTGAAAACATGTCATGTTACTAATACATATTTCTATAACTAACAAATATATCTACACAACATAAAATTTAGGCATTAAAATTCACAAAGAATACTTAAAGAAACGGTACATGTACCTAAACATGAAAATACATGTTCATTATCTCGTCCCCATTTGTTGTAAATCATGTCCCAACAACTTTGCCAGAAACTTCCAGTAGCTCCCCAAATTCTGTGAATATGCCTACAAAAAAAATTGCAAAAATTAAACCAGTCAGTAGGTTGTCCCAGATTACAAACCTGTAACCAAATCTTTTGATCAAAAGTCCCACATCATATGGTTGGAACATCTTTTAATCAGTACAAATATTGTTTAGAAATACCAGTACATGTACTGACACTTATCATTATTACTGTTTTAAAGCTATGAAAAACTCTTAACAGGCAAATAATTACTTCATCATGCATAAGTAAATTGTTCTGAATAAAAAAAATATATTCAACTTGATTATGAACTAGAATCTCCATTAAATAGAATCAACATAACTAGAGCTGTAACAGAGTTGACTAATACCCCCGCCGCCACTTTGACACTATGAAAGTGATAATAATCTATGCGGCTACGTTCAAGGGGACATAACTCTGCAATGAGAAGATCACTGGGCATGAAAATTGTGTCTTGCACATCTACATTTAATATTGATAATATATTTCAAGTTTCAATTCCATCCCTTGAAAAATGTGGAAGTAGTTTGCTCCACAAACCAAGACTGCCATTGTACACTATATTGTTAAGTTCAAGGGCACATAACTCTGAATTGAGAGAATGATGAGCATGAAATTTGTGTCTTGCACATGCACATTTCATGGTGATAACATATTTCAAGTTTCATTGCAATTGCTAAAAGAATGTGAAAGTAGTTTAGCTCCACAAACTTTTGATATTTTATGCGGACGGACGGACCAACCAACCAACGACAGACCGACTCCAATATACCCCCTCTCAAACTTTGTTTGCGGGGGTATAATAAAGCATTCACTACTTGTTTTTCTTATTAAAATACAAATGTAAGTCAAAGAGGAATTATAATAATGATACTTTACTAATAGTCACCACATGTAATTATTATACGGATTACAAAAAAACGGTCACGGGTCCTCTTATATTTGTTATGAAATAAGACTTGTTTGTTTATATAGAGTTTTACGCCCCTTTTCTGACAACAGTCAGAATCATATGATGCGGACAGTTCACCTGACCATCATTCCTGGGAAGAACCAGTACTAGACTCCCATCCTCCATAAGCAACTGCCTACTTTCTCACATAAAGAGACATGGTTGGTAGTGGGGCTCAAACCCATGACCCTCCATCAGTAAGAGGTTACAGTGATTTGAAGTCAGCGACCTTAACAACTTGACCACGGAAGCCGGTTAAACATACATGTTATGATGTAGTAGGTACACACTGACTTACATGGAGAAATGTACACTTATTTCAAGAAGAGCAGTCAAACATTAACTTTTAAACACACTCCATTACACCGTAAGATTAAAAAGACATATAATTAACACATTAGTCATTCCATTAAAACCTACATAAGTGTCTCAAAGACTATGAGCTGTAAATTGACTCTGTAATCACACGAACCAATACACCAGACAGTACATGTAGTTAATTCAGGACGTCCCCATAATAAGTGATGTCATTTGAAATTACAGTAAGTCAGGGATTTTTTGGGGGCGATTTTATAGCCGAAATTTGGTCATATTCCCAATGGAAAATAGTATCTTTTTTTCCCAATTCACAGACAAAAACTCCCAATCAAATTTTTTTATTCATTTTGTAAGTTTATTAACATCACTATTGGTAGTAAATACCTTATTCTGCTACTGTTCAATGAGAGAATAAGTAGAATAAGTTGAACATTGCAAAAATTGTAGTTATACATTTTTTCCCAATTTTGATTAAAATACCGCGAAAAATTCCCAATTCCAAGGGTATGGGTCATATTCCCAAAATACTGAGAAAAAACCCTGTTCAGTCTTCAGATATATATATAGAGAATAATAGGTTAGTGTCGTGGATGAGTAAGTTTATCTGGCAAGGCGGAGGAATTTATCGGATGAGCCAATGGCCGGATAAACTTTTACTCAATCCACATCACTAACATATATATTATTCTATTTATCCAGTCACTGAATTTGCTTAAATATAGAAAAAACTCGGGACTATTTAGTTACTTTTTCATTAATCTGCGCGTAACGTCAGGTTCCTTCACTGACGTCACGATAAACAACGACGTCGGACATCTTGATAACGTTATGTAGACGCAGGTATTATTTCTAATCAATGCATGAAACTTCCAACTATTTCAAGAAATGATTAATATGACAATCCCTAAAAAAAATCTTTTTGTGGTAACTCAAGCCAGAAAATAAATTTTCAGTGGATAAGTAGGTAGGAATTTTTTTTCACAATTCATTTTTATATTGAACCCAAAATACTGTCAGAATGCTATTTTTTATTGAAAAAAATCCAGAGAAGCAAAAAAAGTTGTGTAGGGGCCTTTTCAGGGAGTTGGTAGCGTTACCGCAAGCAAAATATTGTTTAAGGGTGGCCTAACTGACACATCAAATACTTACCAATGAAATGAATTTCTAGCAGCAGCAAACAATAACAAACACGAACCCATGACAAACAAATATTTCTTCACCGAGTCAAAAATCCTCACAGATTTCGGTCCCTTTCCATCCTTACTTTGTAGAGGATCCATGCTTGAACGGGATTCCATTTTCTTTTTTACAGATCTGAAGGTAAATCTTAAATTATTATTACACTTGTACAAATATATATCAGCCTATTGAAAATGGTCAGAAATTTGACATTTTATGATAAACACATGTGATGTATAGTACTGACATGGTTAGTTTGTAGATTGCAAAAATACTTTATACCATAAACTTAATTTTGTTTTGCATGAGCTCATTGCTTATTCACAGTCTGTGAAATGTGGTTGCCCAAAACGGAAATTTTAGCTGCTATTGCTTTGATTTGTTAATAAAAATTTGGTTGTCCGAACCAAAATTTTGGTTGTTCGAAAGAAAAAGTGGTTGTCCCGGACAATAGCCCGATAGCCAATGGCTATTAAAAATATCCAGGGCTATAAAATATTCACAGTCTATGGCCTGAAGGGCTATCGTAAATCTGTTGGTAAAATCCAAAGCAAGGCCGATGAGAAATTTACTACATCTGACCTGCTGTGATGTTCAGTTTTGAATGTATGCAGTATTGATATACTATACTAGATACCGGTAGTTTAGACATCACGGGTCAAGTTTATCACGAAAATCTCAAACAGAACTCCTGCAGAAAATGCCTCTGACATAACAGGCAGTATACCATATATTGTTTTTGTTGGTCTCAGACTACTTTCCGTCATGGCTGACCTTAGGAATCCAAAATCCTGTTTCTCTTTCAATGGGAATTTGATGCCCATTTTATTAATGATTAATCGCAAACAAGAAACATTTTTGAAAGTATGTCATTCTGATAATGTTACTTGAAAACAAGTGCATAGAGTGTTAAAAAATCATGACAAGAAACCATATATCGCCAAAATTAGTAATCTTACACTTCTGACTCTGAGGCTTATTTCTCAGTGATGAGAATGCCAAAGTAGTTTGGGAAAATCTATTAATAAAGAATGCAAAACGACAGTTCAAGTTCAACAAGGTTGACAAAGTGGCATACATCCAGAATATAGATACACAATTATTAAAGGGGCATGCCCAGCAACTGAAGCGTCTCGAATATAAATCATATTGGTATCATTTGAATGCCAAAATCAATTAATGAAAGTCCTGTAAAATATTTACGAAATGTCCCGCTATTTGACTCAAAATACACATTTCAAGATTTACCAAACCTGCTGATTACGCCTGAGAAAATATTCGTCATTTTCATAACTCGACCCTTTCGGGATCTGTCAAAAGCGAAAAAAATGTCAACAAACTGTGAAATGGTAAGTATTGCTCATGTCATGTTCATTGTTTGCGACATAAAGCTTATCTATCGATCAATTATAGGTAAATATCATTGTTTTGCTGCTTGAAAGGCAGCGCGCACGCTAAGTTAAATTCTCAGACGAATCGGAAATATCGTTGTCGTCAATAAAAGGCTTGTAAGCCTTTTATTTAAACCGGCATATAAATACCCACGCGTGCGTTATAGGGCCATTTTTGAAGGCACATTCTTCTTTGACTTTTCGGTAATAATTGTTTTTACAAGTGATAAACGCATTTTTGGTGTATAAAACCCAAGACGCTTCAGTTGCTGGGCATGCCCCTTTAAACAGCTGAGAAGTCATAACGCCCTGCACCCCTTCAATCTAGCATGGATTCTGGCCTGGCATCCTTAAAAAAAATTGTGTAACTTGTCTTAGTTTGTATCGTAAACAGTAAACAAACTGGTACCCACAGAGCCGGGAAACGTTATACTTAATGACATTCAGTATGACAACTTATTTCACGAGCTTATTAAAAGATTCCAAATTTGAGAAAAAAACGTATACACAGTGTATTACAAATAAAAATAGAAAGACGAGGTAGCTATGCTTTATTTACCTGTCAATAATGAATTATACGTTGTCTGCAAAATATTAAGTAACTGTCAAATTTTGTTTCGTACGACGCATGCGCCAGATATAGTCGAGGCTAAATATCAACCGTCCGGACTAATATCGGAACCAGTCTTTCAGCACGGCACAATAAATACACAAATTCCGTCAAATTCATTAAGTCCCAACTGTATAAAGAAAATATTTAAGTGAAAAAAATGCATGGTTCATGTAATGGATGCCATATCATTTTTATTTATAATTATAATTATACCAGAATTTAACATGCGTGAGTTTTAGCTGGGACCAATGACTTATATACGTACAGATACATAAATATGTATGTATATAAGTCCTTGCTGGAACCAATGATTATAGTGTATTGGTTCAAGGTTTTAGAAGAATTTGTTTTATGACAAAAATAGAAACCATTCAATTTCAAAACAAAAAGGTACCTAGTGCATTTCGTAGCACTAAACCAAATATGTATGTATATAAGTCCTTGCTGGAACCAATGATTATAGTGTATTGGTTCAAGGCTTTAGAAGAATTAGTTTTATGACACAAATGGAATCCATTCAATTTCCAAACAAAAAGGTACCTAGTGCATTTCGTAACACTAAACCCAAACCTCGGTTCTCTTGTGTTCACATAAAACTTAAAACATGCATATATACGCATTACCAGGGTCACTCAAATAGAATTCATTTGGAAGACCCTAGCATTATTGAACAAAATTATGCAGGCAAATGACTGTGTGTCGTAATAAAACATACTTTGTCTAAATAATTAAACGTCAATATGCACTAGTATTTATTCTTAACCCTGGTCGTTTTGTGTAATTTGCCTTAGTCAATTTCACTTCCAGTATTCGCCACTGCAGGGTATCATTTCTTATGACCTTTGCTTGAATAATCAAGCGTTGTAATCTTGTTACGAATGCGTGTTTTTGTGATTGACATCACGTGTTAATTGCACTTTACTATCTCTTCTCTGTTATTTAATTGAACCAAATAACGAACCAAACCAGCTCCAATATTAAATTATATGGACACTAATTGGAAAATTTAGACTAAGGTCTGGCATAGGAAATATCTAATTATAAAAACGAAAATTCCAATGCACAATAGGACAACCATTATGTTGCGTATGAGGATGTTTTACCACTTCTGTGCCAGCCTACTAAAACAGTGAGTTCTACGTCATTGAAACATGCATCATGCGTATATATTGACTGGCGACATGAGTGCTAAAAAGATTTCTTTGTCAATGTTTTAGCTGTCTTACAGGGAAAAAACGGACCAAGAATACAAGAAGCGACGTTACCCAAGGGAAATAACTAAATTGAAACTATCAAGTTTTAAAAACGAGATATTGTCTCGCTTTGTCTTAAAAAATCGATGAAATATAGACAATGGAGGAAAATGTATCATGATCATTTAATACATATTACCGAACTCTCCAAACAATCAGATATGCTAACTTTGATAAGGGATGTATTACAGGCCCATTAGCGCTTTGAATTAAATGATACAGAACAAAGGATAAAATTATAGTAAAATACAAGAATATATTGTATTTGCACTAAACCAATAATGTTATTTACATTAATGCCTTTCTTTAGCCCCATCTTGTAAAAAAGTTGCCTGACAATTTTTCTTATTTTTGCAATATCATTGAAAAATACTGTCGCTACATTACTATATCGTGATTAAAAAGAAAATTTCGGAATGTTTTTATTGCAAGTAAAAATCAGTTTCACTGATAAGACATCTAGGTAAAATTAGACCTACTTTGATTTTAATATCCAAAAAGCGAATGGGGCTTTAATGAGTGAAAAAAGTGCATGCACAAAAAGTATCCATATACGAGAGCTCACGAGTTAATCATACGAGACAGATATTGCTTGAAACGTTTCATCAGGTTATACTAATCAAATATAAATGTAATAAAAAATCAAGCGAGACCGCGGCCGTGGTCCAGTGGTAAGTGTATCGGAGTTGTTATCCGGTGCTCAGGTTCGAATCTCGGTCTGACAGGTATAGGTAAAATACCCTTCCATGAAAATTTGACAAAACTTCGATTTTCCTACACTTTTTGTCAAACTTTCATAGTATGTGGAGAAGGTGCCGGGTAAGGACAAGTTAGTACTGGTTAGAATACAGTCCAGGAAGACTGATTAGACGAACCGACCGCCGTATATAACTGAAAAATGTTGAAAAAAACGGCGTTAGCCCCACTGAAAAAAAAAAGAGAACTGCAAACCTCTTTATAATAACTTGAACGGGATGATTTTCGAATTAAGTAAATACAACACTTAAAGGCCCATTAGCTTTTTGAATTTAGTAATACTGAACAATAGGTAAAATGATAGTAAAATATAAGAAATATATATTATTTGCTCTAAAACAATATTTACATGGTGCTTTTCTTCAGCCGCATCCCTTTAAAATGTTGTCAAATGTGTTTTCTTATTTTTTGCAATATCATTGAAAATAACACTGTGCTATATTTCTATATGTATACTCTGTTATAAAAAAATTTAATATGTGAATGTTTTTATTGCAAATAAAAATCAGTTTCACTGATAAGACATCTTTCTAGGTAAAATAAAGCCTACTTTAATTTTAACATTCAAAAAGCTAATGGGGCTTTAATATTTCTGAACACGATAAGTTTCATAGTTTCAGTTATAATGTTACAAAAAAGCTGATGTTGTTGCTTAACTTTGTAAGTACATGTACTTGTAGATGGTTACAGATACGGGCCTGTATGGATCAACGCTGTATTACCTTGCACGCCACTTCCACATCACTCCGTGTCAACTTTGTACCACTTTCTAATGAGTGAAATTAGGTAGAAAACTGATAGCCGTGACTGTTCGGATAGCAATCAAGATAATGTCTGAAACATGTTTTCAGATATCTGAACAATGTACATTCCTTGTCGTATACGTTACATGCTATTGTATTCTTACTGTATGATACTAAATGAAGCAGATTAAGAAACTATTTTTCAAGTCTTGCCATCTGGATGTACGATTACTGAATTTATTGTGGTAAACTTACCGAGCAGAATAACTACAAGAAAGCTTACTTATCTAATTGGTTTACGGTGGATGCAACGTTATTATAACTTAAATAAGACATACATGTAATTAAAGATTACAAATCGATTTCTCAAATGTGTCTGTAGTTTACATTGCCTGGATTTCGCGATGCAAGTATATTTGTAGACAAATAAACCATACCAGCAACTACAAGAATCGATTGTCAGATTTTGACATCGATGCCATAAGAAGGACTGTAGCTGTTTTCTTTTCTCCGTAATGTTGTTGGCTTTTGAAATAGATACTTCCTCTATAACTCTATACAGAGCACCTGTCACCGACATGTCATCGATATCGCAAAAATCGATTTTCAAGGGGGACAACTTTTCCGACAAGCCAACTAAATGATAAGCTCTGAAAGCTGGCAATGAACTCTATTTCGTTGTTCATAAACATGAATTGTGTAAGCGTTCTGACGACATCGGTGTTCATTACGGGATTCCGTGTTCGAGTGGTAAAAAATGCCCCTTAAAACTCGCCGCTGTGAGTTCAACTCCTTCCGAGGACAAGACACATTTCACATTATGATAAAGCGGCTCAGCTAGCTTACGGAAGGTTGGTAACTTGGTAGTTCCAAACAGGAGTTCGCCTTGTCTGTTCGTCAATCGATAGTTAAACCGGCAGTTTGTGCGACTTCAAACCAAAGTGAAAAGAACGGTGCTCGTTTTAAAATGTAATGAAGAACTATTGGTAAAATAGAAACGATTATATTTTAAACAACAATTATGCGCATCAATAATAATGAAATATATAGTCAATACATTTCATCAATAAAATACATGTACATGCATGTATTACATAACAATAAGGAACAATTGTGAGTACAGTTTACTATACAATGAATTTTAAGATAAGATTAAATATCTTATATTTTAAGTTCTTAAAAGTAATGTAACCATGATACGTATCATATTTGAATCGAACGAGAATGTGTTACATTAAATGGGTATTGTACATAAGGTCTATGGTTAGATGTAAAAAAATGATACATGAACTGGTGTAATCAAAACTGCTGGTGTCATATTTTATAATTAAAGTAAATGTCTTGTGTTGAGAGTTTGGATAAACAGTGTTTTCTGAAGAAATCATCACGGGATAAATCTGATACAAATCACTTCGTACCTACAGCGACTGATTATATATCTCGTATCATATTAATTAGAATACAAATGTGTTAGATTTTTATTAAAGATCTTTGACACGTGTCGAGAATTTGAAATATGTTCGTAAAACATTTACGAATATTCAAACTAATCGTTGTCGGCGATCACTTTAAGTCCGTGGTCATATATTTTGTTTTGTATCATAAAGGTCCGGGGCTTGGTTTTTGAAATAGGAGATTATCGGCCCCATCAGTGGCTTGAGATACAATTACATCAGTTAAATCAGTGGACAATGTATCAAATATGTCAACCGTAGATTTCTCAGCGTCGTTTTAAACGGTCAGCCGCCTTGAAATAAATCACTTTCTTTCTATCGAAACCTCAGTAAGAACTATGGTTCGTTTGAATAGATGTATCAGCTACGAGGAAAAATAAATCTTCCACACTGGATCTTATACGATTACTCATGACAAAGAGTTAGCTTTAAGATAACGATTATTTATTGAATCGTACGTGTACAGTCATCGTATAATTATGGGGGTCTGCAAACGGAAATATAACATCAACCAAAAATATTACGGACCACATCCAGTACGGGTAGTGTATACTTTATACTTGTATTTATATAAAAGTTCAAAACGAATCTAAAATAATGATTTTAAAGTCTTACTCTTTGATTATATCGGTGGATGTTAAAAAGTCTGTAATGCGTCAGATAGTCTATTCTTACAGAAGAAACCAATTTTATTTATCAATTATAGCTAACTCATTTTTCAAAGAAATGCGAAACTACAGCGGAAAATTTCTAACAAATGTGCAGTTCTTCAGTGTCTCAAAAGTAATCCGTACACATTGGATTCTGTTTGAAAAAAAACACTAGCGGTTTCAAGGGGTCCCCGACCATACGTAGAAATGAAACACCATTATTGAAACAGCATTCAACGGACCCAAAACTCACCAGAATGCACCATTTCACTTCTTCAAATCGACACGAACTGTCTACTTATGTTACTAAATATTACGCCCCCGCCCTAGCTTGAAATATTGGATCCGCCTCTGAAAAGTATCTCCAACATACATAATGCGTGTGTACATTTTTAAAAAATTAAACACATATTGCGCCTTTTTTAGGGGAAGGGGGTATGCTAAAGACATCAGAAATAGGAAGAAATAAAGATCTGCAGGTAGCTAAACTGGTTCCCGTTGACTTGTGTGTACTGCATCATGGAACGGGAACCAGTTTAGCAGGTAGCATGATTGTGAACAGGGGGTTAATCATACATAAGTACCAGAAACACATTTAGGTTCAGTAAGCTCGCACTTGAGACGATCCGCCTTTTTCAATAAACTTCGGATATATTGAAACCACAAATTGTTACAGACCTTTGGTACAATGCAGCCTTTGAACATTTTAGCAAACATGAATATTGATGACCAACTGTAGCAAAGAACTGATTATATGAAATGGATATCAGATTAAACGAATTTCATCCAACCACATCTGTTACATATACGGATTTCTCCCAGTTTCGGCTTTGTCAGTCATGTAACTGAATACTTAGCGTAGGCATAGTTCGTTTATATTAACAAATCGTTATTTTCATCAAATTTCACATTTTGATAAATTTAATGCACTGGTTGTGAATAAGTTGATTATAACATTTTTTTATAAAACCTCTCGGGTTTAGCATATTCTACAAGTCATTTTCTGAAAGTACAAGAGCACTGTGCTGTGGTCACAGTGATTGCTGAATTACAGATGTGTATACTGGTTCTGGTTGACTTGTCTGTACAAAGCCTTTGGTGCGCTGAAACATGGACCGGGAACCACATTACCGGATGTGCTGCCATTTTTTTATCAGTCACTTTCGACCATATTCTATCCAGAATTGTCAGGACAGGACAGATAACTCTTGGCAAAGTTTTGATTCAAGACTACCGGCTCATTAAGCCTCCTGTGCTTTTAGTTCTATAACCAGGTAGTTTTATTTAGAAAATAGAAAAAACTACCTGCTAAATCGTGGGCATTATTACTGTTTATATTGTGCATTATATAGTCTAGATAGGAAAGACATTTATCCATCTCAAATCTTCAGATTAGCCGATACTGTGTATATACCTAATGATTGCGCGAGAAAATTATAACAATAAATATATGCATTTAGTTCAGACTTTCTCTTTATGCATTTCGATAAAATTCCTTCGCTAACAGAAACCACTCCAGGTTAACAGAAGCCCATCTACCTGCAATAGATAAGATACCTGATAAGAAACTTGTAATAGATCCTGTAATTATATTGATACTGATTCGGTTTTTATAACTTTTTTTCGACATTAACCTTCGTGTATGTACCATGTTCAAAATTCCTTCACTGATAATGGTTCTCGTGTATCTGTATACAATGTGGGAGAGTTTAAATATCGGGGGAACCAGATTCTTCGAGTTCAAATGCACGTCTTTTTTCAAAACCTAAGAATATCGACACAGTCGTAAAAATTCTGCGTTTTCTTGAATTACATGTACTGAGCGAATTATAAAGCATTGAGACAAACAAATGCATTCAGTTTACTGACTGGGAATGTGTATACCATGGTACGAACTTCTTCGAGAGCATTAACGTTGTGGCAAGAATGTTTATTTACGGAATTAAGATCTTGTATATTTACATTCTTAAAGTGGAGGTGCGAGTTCATTGCAATAAAATATCATAGGACGGCGAAAACTGATCCCCGAAACCTATTTATCTTAGACACGGAAATTTCGAGATAAAAATCAACTCTTATCTTGTAAACCTGCAGCAGACGATCTTTTAAAAAAACGACAGAGACGAAACACGTGCATCTTGTTGGTGCAACTTGTTGTAGTCCTCGTGAACTTAGACATAAATTTTATTAACTCATATCTTAACTCGCAACTTATCTGTCACACTAGACATTGCAAATCTCTGACCCAGGGTATATTTGGAACGCTAATGGCAAAATAATTCCGAAAGTTATTTCAAGCAAAAACATAACATGTAAGTGTCATAGAGATACAAGTATTTATCGAAAACATTCCATCTAAATTTCACAAGATATAAGTAGCATGCGGCTAGGAACCAGACTAAAACTTATTAGCGCGTAATTTTATATTTAAAGTAGTTATACTCTTAATTAAGAAAAGTGTTTATCATTTCGGGTGGCCCGTGGTAATCCGACACGGTACAGATATATAACACACCAAATTTAATCTACATATTTAATTTTTTTATAGCAGACTGACTCCGTTTTAGCTTTAGATAATATTCTTACAATCATCAGACATAGCGAATATTAATCATTCGACCCTGACTATGTTACAGTTGTCTCCGAACAAATGAGAGGTCAGTAATCTGTGGTTGGCAGACAAATAAGTTTTTGTAAAATACTTGTTTTTGTGACAATGTGAGTGTATAGTTTTCCGGTAAAAAGAAATCTATCCTAGAATGAACGAATTTTTTCCAAACAATGTATTCTATTTCATGTTATCTTCCAGGCGTGCCTATTAGTGGTTTGTCATTTCATTATTCTTATACAAGTCAACTTGTTTCTTTTTTTTTCAAACGAAATATACCTCGTTATAAGCCTTCCATTATCGAAAATACATGTAGGTTTTTGTCTGCTATAATTATTTGTCGTTTTTTTTGGTGTAAGAATATTTTACATTTGTAGTTTGTTTACAGAAGTTTGTTAAAATAATACAAAAGCTCGGCCAGGGAAGAGAAATAAAATGTTTGTAAAGTGGCATTCTTTTGAAGTGACATCCTTGGTGCCTCGTTTCTAGCTTCTCACATTCGTTTCAAAGATATTATCAATTATCAAGTACAGCAGAGGCAAATAAATATTGACTTCTACAGCTTTACTTTATATAGAAGATGTGAGTTACCATATTGGTACGTTGACATGGCAACACGTTTTGATCACCTTGTGGTAGCCAGCAAGCCTGGAAATCGGCACCAACGTGTTTCAGTAGACCCACTGCACTTAAACAAACATATAAGGTGCATCTGTGCATATCGTATTTAGTAAATTGTCATATAGAATTTATAGTATTTCTCCTATATACTGATGGTATTTTATGGCTCTCGTATTGCCGATGAAATCATCACTTGGTAGTTTTGTGTAGGACGACAAATCGTCTGACACTCCAGGTGCCAACAGGATGTCTGATCGCTTTTATAAAAGTCTAGTTAACAAAAATGGCGCTGAATTGCGAAACGAGGGTTCCACCATTGTGTGAATGTCAACTGAATGGAGAATTTATTGAAACATGCAATGACGCCATGGACTGACACTGAACAGAATACGGTACCAATTTTATGTGAAGCACATTCGTATTAATACAATTACGATTGATAGTTCGGAACGTTATCGGGAACAAAACATGGCCTTGGGACAAGGGTTATTTGATAAAAACAATTGATTATTGCAATGAGATTAATTCAAAAACAGCTTCAAATGACGCAGAGGAAATGTATTATCCCTACTTTGAAAACATTTGCTGCGGTTTATCTGAACACGTTGATGAAAAATGAGTGCATTTGAAACGAATGAATGTAAACAAGATTTTGGGGGTGGGTGGGGTAACTTCTTCTGGCTGTATTTAATAGGCGATGCAATATTAGAAACGATGATGTAGCGGCATTGGTTGTGCCGAACAATGGGGGAAACAGCTAAATACATCTATGTATATGTACCACAAGGTGAGCTTCTTAACACGGGAACTAGGTTACTTGTTTATGTAAATAAACTAAATATCGTTGTAATGTAAATTTAAGATTATTTTTTGGAAACTGAACGTTAGTTCAGTCCTCACTCACTCGGCACGCATGAATTCTGATGCGATTTTAAAGTGCTACGATTTTTCTTCATCCGCCATGCAATTGTTTAACTAGTTTCCGTTTCATGTTGCAGTTCAAGTCTATGTAAGCGTACTTTCAATGTGGGATAGTTCTTCAAACACGAATCAAATTCAAAACATTCACATAGCGAGCATGTTAAAACTGTTTACATTGATTTGCACGGATATTCGGCGTCGCCTCTTGAAAACGGAACGTGTTAAATGCCAATATGTTTAAATTTAAATAAAACAAACAAAAAAGACACTTCAAACCAGTTGATTTTTTGTAACTCGTCGGCTTGTTTCTGTGATTAGGTAAAATGCAAACTTAAGTAGTTTTTATTTTAGTTTTAATTTGCTTCTGTGTTTTTGGAAATTACAGGAGTATGAGTGAACATTCCAATAAAACAGTATTTTCACCATGGAGTTGATATTTACTCTCGATAAATCGACATTTAGTGGAGTTCTATAGCATTTTCATAGTTAGTAATCTAGTTTAGATGCCTGAGAAAATACATCGTGATAGATTCCAAAGAGCGTTTCATTCATCAAGATGTTTCATTTACACTTGTATCCATTTACACAGACGCTTGCTTGCTCAATTTGCCAGAACGAATAAATATGTTTCCTTTTACTAAAACTATTCGTCAATCATCGCCATAATAAAACTCAGATTTCCTTCTCAGATGTAAATATTGGTGTTATATGTTTTTGTCATTTTCACTAAATGCTTTGTAATGGTTCGAAACATGTCAAACGATGTACACGAAATATGATACAGCACGTAGAGTTACCCAGCCGGCAATAACATGAAACAATTACAATTTACTGCAATTATCAAACATAGCTTTGCCAGTCGGTGCATTTCTGATTATGTTATCATGTTTTAATGGATTTCCATACATTATGCAAGGTTTATATCGTGGGCTGTCTTAGTTAACCGGTTTAAAAGGCAATAATTAGATGAGATAACGCGATAACCGCCTGTGATCATCGGCAACGATGGAATTTTCCACCCTGGTATTTAAATGATTCATGTAATCATATTGTAAAACAATAATGTAGTTTTTTTTCAGCCAGATTTTTTATCTTCTGTTGTGTATCATGTATCGAATGTAATCATTTGTTTTAAGCGAATACGTTACGTACAAATAGCACGTGCATCATGAGTATGTGTAACTTAATTAGCTAGATGTAAAGATACTTTACGTTATATATGGGAACAAATTACATGCTACTTTGTATAGATGAATGTGAACGTATAGTATACTAGTAATATAGTTGAAGGCCACAAATATGTGCATGTAATTATATCATCATATTACATTGTAATCATACTATATGTAGCATAGTTAAGCTCTCGTCAATTCAACAATTAGAATTGTAACTATGCACAGGAGGATATATGGGTATAGTTTATAGCATTATGTTCATGCATGCATTTCTATATTGATGACAAAAGGCTTCACGGAAACGTTGTGGAGAACATAACTACATGTAAAGTCGAAATGTCAATTACGGAGAGGTGATATAGTTACTTCGCCTGAATCAATTCAGTCAAACTTAAAACAAGCTAGCAGCTTCTTATCATAGGCACTCGATTCCGTGATTTTTATACGTTTACAGACGTTCTTTTGCAATTTCACCCGTCAAACAATGCAAATCTGTCGAAAGAAAAATCTTCATTTTTTCCCTTAGTGAGTGTATAAAATACACCAAGGTAGTGAACTCGCCATCTTTTCGTTTGACGGAAGTGATCGACAAAATAAGCGTGGGTCCGGGCTTTCCTTCTAAAAGCTGTCAAAACGTTTAAAGTTGGGGCACACTAAAACGAAAGCAAGGTTCCCGGAAAGCACGTGCAGATTAGAAGGAAAGCCGGGACCCACGCTTATTTTCGTCACTTCCGTCAAACGAAAAGATGGCGAGTTCACTACCTTGGTGTATTTTATACACTCAATAAGGAAAAATATGAAAATTTTTCTTTCGACAGATTTGCATTGTTTGATGGGTGAAATTGCAAAAGAACGTCTGTAAACGTATAAAAATCACGGAATCGAGTGCCTATGCTTCTTATAACAAGTTTGGCATTATTGTCGGAATATGGTCGAATAAATTTTGTCAAAATTCATAAAAATCATGCAGATTGGATAGCGGTTTAAAAATATGTTATGTTATTAACAATTGAACCATAAATTTTGCCAAGAGCGCGATAGTCCTGTTTATTTTGGATCATCCCTCGTATAAGATTAAATTGTTCACGTTGCTCATATATACCACACTGGTTAAATGTGTTCTCACAACTAGTAGTTCATGCGATGTTTACACGTCATGTCAAAATGCTATATTAACAAATTGTTTTCTTGATTTGATATGATAATAAAATTTGGATTATTTGAAGAATGTCTCGTGCTAAGCCTTTCAAAACATGTATATTCACTAGTTATATCTACTTTGGGAACCACAAATTGATAAACAACTGAAATTGGTTCAGTGATATAAAAATGCAATAAACTGTGATGGTTTTCCTGAATTCGCGGTTCCTTGTAATATATCATCATTAAGAATGTAAACTTAATATCCAAACTTATCGACTAAATTAATAATCGTAAGCCAGTTCTAAGCCGGTATTTTAAGCCGTTGATAATCAAAGTACTGAACGTACTCATGGCAACTGAACTTACATAGAATTGCACTGCAACATGAAACGGGAACTAGTTTAACAGTTGCATTGCGGATGTAGGTAAACTTAGTAGGCCTACTTAGGTCCGCATAAAATTCATGCGCGCCGAGCGAGTGACGGCTACAATCGGATCTCCTCGGCGTTTGTCAAACGAAAGTGCCTCGGGAGGCCGCCATTTTGTTAACATTGTTTGCTCTCTACTTTCCAATTTAGGAATCCCATCATGAAAACAACTTCAGACTCTGTAAATGGGAACTGGGGTCTATTTCATCAATATAGCGAACGATAAATATGTATGCAGGTCTGTAATTCTGAGAATAACTTTTGAAAACGAGTACCGTATGTTTGAAAAGTAGTTACCGGAACCGCATAACCAACATTTGTAACCCTACACTTATGTACGAGGCGTATTTCTCAGTTACGGAAATGCCCGAGTAGTTACGATTGTGACGGCTATGGAAAGCTGAACTATCATACAAATGCTCACGCGAATCAATGTATAAAACTTTCCTTGTGAGGGTAGTTCAATTATTAATCAAAGCAACTTGAATAATATGGTGACCTTCATGTTCGTAACTTTCAAGAATTCATGTTAAATGAAAACCTTTTAAGTAGTTTGGGTTCTATTCGGTCTTAAACCGTTCATTTTTTCAATTATTTTTAACCTTGCCTTACAAGTGCTGCATTCTGCAAGCACCTCTCCATTGCCATTCATCATGTCTGGTTTAACGACCAGGAAAAAAATCCTCCAAGTCGCAGTTTGTTGTATGAAATGGTCAAGGACATAAATTATACGCCCCTGAAAAGTGGACTCCCTTTAAACCGGACTCCCCGAAAACTGGATTTCCTGAAAATTGGACAATTATCCAAGATTTTTTTTCAAAAGCTCTGTGAAAACCGGAATTTTCAGAAAACCAGACTTTTGGTCCAGTCCGGAAGGGGTCCGGTTTTGAGGTGTTTTACTGTACTTTCACCAGGCTCTCGAACTCTCGACCTCTCGATCAACACTCTTCTACCGAGTAAATGAACCATACTGGCTTCGTCTCGAGCATGTAAATCCCACAAGTAACATTTTGCTGCACGAACAAAACAAAAGTATACAGTTGTCTCCTCATCATTTGATACAGTGTAATATTACAATATTTACTGAAAAGTTCTCTAAACCCATTTTAAAATAAATTAATGTTGAATAACGCACTTCTGTGAAGATTGTATTGAATACATTGTAATATAAGATTAAAGTTCTCTCGCGTTAAATTAAAATACGGATGCAATCATTCCATATCACTACACAAGGTTTTCACTACATTAATCATTTATAAAAAAAATTAAACAAATATCTCCGTACAATAGATAAAATGGCATGTTATACTCAGCAAGTTGGTTTATTTTCTTCAACAACAGGGATCAAATTGATGCTAATCAAATATTAGTCGCGAAAACTTGTGATAGTATTCACACAATGTGAATTGCGTGCATAATGCGTGCATATAAATATTACATCAACGTTTATTTTCCTGCGTTACGTGTATATATACTTACAATTATATAACGTTTAAACTTATAAATCAAATATTGCTTTCAAAAGCATTGTCATAATTTGATATGCATGTTGGATTCGTGATGTGGGAAATGAATTTCATCTCTGTTCTGATCGCTCGGGTCCAAAATGGTGATAAATTTTAATGTCAAAATAGAAATTTCTATTTTAAAATACAGATGTATAAGTTTGATACATACAAAAAGATTGAATTCTTATTTACAACCGATGATTAATCTAATTTCGAAATGTAATAGCACCAGGCATATGCGCGGTGTAGTATAATTTTATCGCAAGCTGGAAACGAACTAAATCGAGCACGAAATTATACAAATCTGGTTTTATGAGTTGGATAACAGACAGGATACGGAACTCCAGGATCGTCAAGGAACCTAAGAAGCAACAATTCGAACCTCGTGCACAGAACGGTTCACTGCCTGTATAATGTTTCTCGTGCAATATGGCACATTGTTTTCAGTCGTTATCGGTATTTATTTTGTTCTCCAAAATGGTTTCTGTTCGTGGCAAATGGAAACCTGTTTGTAAACAGCCGTCAGTGGATGCCGCATGAAACATATGTCGGAGAGTAAAACAAATATTTTGTCAGCTGAGAATATACCGAGTATCATCGACACTGAATTCCATGTTTCAAAGAAACAAAACAGATCTGAACACTTACTAAAACGTGTGTAGAAACAAGCTTTTTATATAAAGTGTAAGAAGCCAGATTAGGCTTATCAGTAGCTACATCGTTATGACTACATTACCCACGTGTTTCATGTATACATTTTAATGAAAAGTGAACAGTGTTTATTTGTTAGAATGATGTTTCACCTGTGATACGGAAATTCTCAAATGGGGATTCAAAGATACAAGACTAAAATGTCGGCTGTTTTACTGTAAAACAATTAAACATACACATTTCTCGTAATTAAAAAACCTTTGACACTAATTCAATTTTGGTGAACCTGGGGGATATCACGGAACACGTGACTGGTGACGCATTCATAGATTGGAACCCTTTGTTGTTCTGTTGCACAGAGATCCAAAACAGCTTAAGTCTGAAAAGAAACGACCGGAATTTCATTATTTCTTTTACATATTCGTAATATTAATAGAACTGGTCGAATTGCATGTTTTAGTTCTCGCACCGCCTCATGTTTTGAACCAGTCAGTCAGTATTAGTATCTGAGTTTGTATAACACCGAACCCGACTACGTAACACATCAGGCCGATTCATTGTCAGATGTTCATTCGTAGATGGCTGCTACCACATGGTTGCCTTTATTCGTAGATGGCCGCTACCACATGGTTGCCTTTATTCGTAGATGGCCGCTACCACATGGTTGCCCTTATTCGTAGATGACCGCTACCACATGGTTGTCTTTATTCGTAGATGGCCGCTACCACATGGTTGCCTATATTCGTAGATGACCGCTACAACATGGTTTGAATGTATATCATTCATAGTCACCACTCGCTCACCGCGCATGAATTTATAATGCGGCAAGCGTACTACTTTTGTCTACATCCACCATGCAATTGTTAAACTAGTTCCATGTTGCAGTGTGTACTTTCAGTACTTTGATTTTATAGATACAGGTTACTTACACTATAGTCTATAAGATAAGACTTCTATTACGACATACTACATGTATTACGTGTACACATACCGTAATGTCCATGTACGCATCGCAGTCACCATAATTAACTTATCGGCACATATTTTATGTATCATTACCTTGTTCAGCAGTAATTACATTTTTTGGTAGGTCAATTAAACATAGGTATGCTAAACTTTTGTGTTGATAAAACTATTCAGAGACTTCGTGAATAGAGAATGTCATCATTTTACGAATGTATAATAACTGGTAATTTAAACAATGACAAATATGTATAGAAGCAATACTTTTGATACAATGGAGGTCGAACTATTTGTGGAACTACTGTGATAAATGGAATAAAAAAAATCTTCTTTACACCTTTAAATGATATATTGCTGTACTGAAGAGAAATATAAATTTATATGTGCATCACATATTTTTACGTATCATCACGAATCTGTTTCTGTAAACCTGTTTAGTTGTAGATATTTGGATATTTTATTTTGGAAAAAAAGCATTGTGCCTTTCATACCACATGCATACACACCAAATCCACATCAAGGTCAGTAGAAATAAAAGGAAGACGAAATCTATAATATTTGTATACATGAGACTAACATAGTCAGAAATTCATATAAGATTTTATATAAACCACTCCTACAAACAGGATGTAAATACAATTATTTAACAAATTATTTATACCATCTCTGGTAGATAATAACATTAAAACGTATACTGGTTGCAATTTTGCAATACAGAACTAAATTAAACATTACATTTGTTTCACACTTTTTCATTAAACCGATAAATTTAAACATACTGAATTTTCTGAAATAAAATGTATTAATGTAGGATTTTCGTATCTCAGAATATACAGGACAAATGATGATGAAATGATATTCATCCTCAATATCACGTGTATTACAAATTTGACAAATTATTTCTTCTCGAGGAATGATATTTCTAGAGTACCTACCATTATGGATTTTTAATGAATGTGTTAATATTCTTAAACGAGTGATGAACAGGTGTAAGTTATAAGGTAAATAATCTAAGTATAATGTACAAGACCAATGGTGATATACATTAAATTTGACTAGAAAAGTTGCAAAGAAGATACTGAAAGTTAACTTTTCATAAATGGTTCTTTGTATTTAATATTTTTACATTTAAAATGAGAATAAAAAACGCCCACTCAAAACATTTTGAATAGCTCGACTACTAAAAAAGGAAAAATAACGAAAATGAAAAAAAATCAAAGTACTGGAATAGCATTTATTGAGATGAAAATATTAGATGGTCTGCTGTCTATCTGTATACTTTTTATCAATATCTTATAACTATAAGCATACATGTGCTAAATACATCAGTAAAACTTTGTAACGTGGAAACCAAAAGTCTGCCAGAAATCTAGCATCGTCAATTTCGCTACATTATAAGTATATACCATTTATGACGGAAGTGTAAAATAATCATGGATTATATTGAAATAAACCTTAAATTGAAAATGCAAAGTCCTGGCTCGCTTCCAGTTTATATTTACGCTATAAATCCTGAATTATGGTTTATTTTTAAATAAATATATACGGCTCACGGGATGGCAGCACTCGGGAAATTGTCTACCACCACTGAGCTTGGAACAGAAATGATAGTGTGTTATTTTAAAATAAAACAAATATATTGATCATGCGAGTATTTTACACGCTCTAAGAGAATATGTACCTGCCAAGTTTGAAAAT
This sequence comes from Lutraria lutraria, assembly GCA_964023205.1. NCBI lineage: Eukaryota > Metazoa > Mollusca > Bivalvia > Venerida > Mactridae > Lutraria > Lutraria lutraria. The sequence goes on from OZ026833.1 coordinate 25,963,512, forward strand.
GCCATGTGAGCAGATTCCAAACAGTTTTAGTAATAAAAGTTACACTTTTTCGACTAGGAATACGCATCGCAACTTGTTAGCCGTGATACGAATCTACTCAATACACTGAGGTACTCGCAGGCTTTTTAGAAAACGTTATTGAATGGAAACGAGCGACTCATGAACGAATTAATGACCGTGATTCTGAATTAATTACAAGATGCAAAATCTTCAAGATGAAATGCTCCCCTGTGATTATGTACAGGAAACTTGATTGAATAATCGTTAAAACCAGAAATAGTCGACAATTAGGCTCACAAGATAAAAAGTAAACATACTTAAAGTCAAATCGTTTTATCCTATTTAAATAAGTGACTTTATTAATATAAACGTTTCAGCAACTTTTTTATAATTAGCGTAATTTACGATAGCATTGCTCAAAAGAAAGTTTTATACAAATTAATCACATCAAACGAGTGTTTTGTTGTAAAAATCTCAACAGAAATCTCCGCATAATTTAAAAAAGTCCCTTATCAGTATGTATGTTCATTTGAAAGCGGAATAAAATGATCGTATTTATGATTCTACAAACGTAAAAATATCTCCAATCAAATGTTCAAAGCGCCGACACAGTAGGAATATTGACTCAGACGTTTTAACATTTCCCTGTTAATGGGCAAAATGGATTAATTATCGTCAATAGATTTTTTCTAACGTAAGTGTACGATTTATTATCGATTAAAAGCGGCGCTGGGTAAATACAAAGTTGCCATTAATGACAAGGGAGCTTTTCCTAGTGTTAAAGCGCTTAAACTCGGTCCTGAAGGGCAACTGGCATTTAGGAATTCAGTCCCAGTATATGTTATATTAACAGCCAGTGTTGGGAGAATAAAGAAGAAATAATATGGGTTACACAAGACAACTTTCATGTGTTTTATTCAAATTGTCTGTAGAGCTTCAGTGATGGGTTACGGACTAATTTGAATTCAACAACACCATTAAGTCACTTAATGTACGTTCCTTATGTTTTATGAGGTTTTATCGCCGATAATTTGGAGAACATTTGTTTATTCTTTTTATTTGATAATTTTATTGAGACGACAAAATAGGTTTATGACGTGAACATGACCGGGTTGATTTACCGTACAAGATGTCTTTAAAATCGTTAAAAGGTTAAACAAACACGAGGTGATTAGTGAAATAAAAGTTTTAATTTTTTGTACTTGCATACTACTAAGTATAGTGATGCACGATAACACCGGTAGACTGTATATTGCAATACGTTCTAAAGGCAATGCGTATGTTGCAACCATTCTTGTAATAAAAACAAACTTGTAATAATAATTTTAATAAAGTTTGGTTTTTATTACAAGAATGGTTTTTATTACAAGAATGGTTTTTATTACAAGAATGGTTGCAACATACGCACTGGCACGGTTCCACCCCGTATCACGATATTTTTAAAGTAAATTGATATTGACTACGTACTTCAACTTGTATCAGCTGTAGCCTAATTCGACCGTAACACAGAAATATTTTATTTTTATAACTGTGTTAGGACTGTATGTGTTGCTGTGCTCAAGGAGAGTTTTGTTTGTACAATTGTCGTATACTATACAGCATGAAGTTTCATTATAGTCACTGATATTTTCATTAGTTTCTTTGTGATAGCTTAAATCAAGATACCATCATGCTAGTGATTAATGAAACTACATAATTCTGTTCATTAAAATTAAAATCCAAGCTTGAATACTTTAAAAAAAATAAAAGTTTTAAACTCTCAATATATCGCAATACGTATTGTAATACAATGTTGCACAATGCAATATATCACGATACGAAATTTCCACCAATACCCATTCCTACTGACAAGGTCCTAATTTTTTACGTGTAAATGTGATGTTTTTTTAGCACAAATATAAAATTTCTCCGTACAATAGTAAAACCATCAAGCGGAATACTCTGATATTGTCCTTCTCTCAGTATAATTATGTCCGAGATGTTGCGCTTTACATATTGGTTCCCAATTATTTTGACCGTACATATTGTCTTTAGCTGTGCTAAATTTCCCGTACAAACTAAAAAACCCTGGCATACAGGATGAATATATTTGTTTTCATTAATTTTACAGATGAATGCATCAAGATTTATAAACATTGTGTGTGTAACTCATACCTATTTCATAGTAAAATAACGTTAGAGTAAAGTCATTACTGGGATTTCAACGGGTCAAATTAATGTCGTAGATCATCAAGTCGTTACTACTTTTCAATACATATGTCTGTTCTCAGCTGCCTACATATATGTATAAGAAAAATATTGGCATGTTTGGTTGAGATAATTTGCTATAAGAATTGTCTTTCTTACAAATTCTGTGCAACATGTTCGTCTGTGTGACAAATAACCAACAAACACTCGTAGGTTACACAGTTACATCATGCGGGCTCGTCTACTCATGGACTTTTGTCTCCGAGGATTTTTAGCACTTTTTCTTTATATATATTATCCAGCCAAACTTGATTATCAGACGTAAAGTCAGTTTCTCTCAGTATTGACGCATTATTTTAAACACTTTTCTTAGATTACGTATGAATGTAAAATTCTTATTTCGTACAATGAAATTTCTGACATATAACCTTAATTGGAATTATTTGCATATAGCTATAAGATTAACTTCCGTCTGCTGTATTAATAAGCAGACGTTTGTCCCAAGTGTATACATTCTTAATGGTTGTTCCCTGTCATACGTTTTATTCGCGGGATATAATAGAGATTTATGTGTTATAAGTCCTGTGGTGATATCATTTCATAGCCAAAAATACATTGAGTATCTTTACATAGGACCTGTAGCATAATACACAATACGAATGTTAGTATTGTTCACAAAACAGCCCTGTTATTTATAACAGATGACACTCGAACCTCACTGAATTAACGAGTTCCGTTCTTTAACAAAATTATTAAAAGCTCCATGGAACATATTTGGTGTGGTAACTTGTGACACATTTATCTGGCGAAAACTACCTACGCAAATGTCTTCAATAAGTTGAAATATTAGAAAAAAACAACAGCGTCTTGTCGTAGTGGATGTTAGAAAAACACCTGAAATGTTCTCACTTGTGAGCAGTCTGCTCCTTTGTTACAGATATGTCCTATAAAAACATGGAGCGATCATAACTTTGCAGTTTTCTCAGCGAATATCTGCTAAAATGTTCAGAACTTGCCAAAATGCCACTACGGATTTTAATCTACAAGAATAACAGAGAGTCTAGTCTATGTTCCTTTCTTAGAAAGTCTCAACACTATTAACACAAGTTAATATGCGGTCATTTTAAAATCAAAGCACTGAAAGCGTTTATATTGAAGACGTGGAAATATGAAATCCGAACCACAATACGCATGCGTGTTGGTTCCGTATTACATCTCCAGAAAATTATTTTTTATAATTTACATCAATGGTATACTGCGGTTCACATTTACGCAATACTTTAAACATAATACAAGCATATACTTATACACAGTAATATATTATTACGTGTACACGTCAATATGTCTAGTCATTCCATACCAAAATACATCACAAGCGTCCATCAACTATATTGATATATGCAATATTTGTCTGCAGACGACCAATTCATGTAGTAGATCTACATTACTTCAGACAATTCAAAGTATGAAAAAATATACATTAATTATAAATCCATTTTTCTTTTCTTTATGACCTATCTGTCTACAGAAATGAAACTACTGTGCAATCTCTTCAAAGCAACACCCCTTGGAGAGGTTGCACTGTTAGTCTGTGCGGAGATTTGTATAGGCAGATGACACAATATAATACTGTGGAATCATTAATTTTCGTTGGGGATTTAATTTCGTGGATTTCGTGGTTCGACTTATCCACGAAATCAAATCCCCACGAATTTAAATGCGGAGATAAGTAATTTCTTTTCAAAAATCAAAATCCACGAATTTTTGTCCCCACGAAATAGCCATTTTAGTAAAAACCACGAAAATTGAGTATTTCGAAGTATTACCATGAAATCAGACAAAACATTTATTTTTTTCTCAAATGATGTATTGTGAACGTATACGCAATTTTTCATTCATTCTCAATATGACTTGACTCAAAGTTATGTTACGCATTTGTCAAGTGTGCATTACGTTGCCTAATTACAACTATATTGATTTGCTCGTTCAGTTAATTAGATAGCATGTCGTCTGTAGCTATTTATTAAGTAGCATCCAAACAGTTACAAATTTCCTTCGCTAATGAACAGAAATACACATGGCACATATATGGAATTGAATTTCAAATAGATAAAATAATAACTTCTGTATAATTAATATCATAAAATTATATAAATTATTTCCAACTTTAGTAATGATAAACTCTATCGTCCTTAGTGTTACAACCCCTGTCTATATCTCGCCATGACTTTTGTATTACTGCAAAACTAATAACGAGTGTATGTTATATTCATGTAACCTTGTTAAAACTGTCTGCGTAATCATTTAGTTTAAACTTTATTTCAAATTATATTTCAAACATACACACATACATACATGAATTGTGAAAGTTACTAAAATAGGATATTTTTGATCGGAAACTGGCAAGGATAACTATGACAGCTATAAGTCATGAACAATAGGTGGTCAGTGGTAGATATTTGATAATCCATAACTGTAAACATAATGTTAGATGTTTGAATACGGGTTGTTTGAGAAAGAAGTACTAAAAGATGATGGTTTCATGTCCCGGCACGCTCTCAGTCAGGAACATGGAGATCGGTCTACTCAAATTGTTTTGTTGCTATGATGTAGCGCTGCACGTCAAGAAACAAAGATTCGTTTTCTTTGTAGAAGAGTCTTTCAGAGCCGTTCAATAGGTTTGATAGGACAAATGGACATTTGATGTTGGCAAAAGAAGTTGCTCGAGAGTTGGTATAGTTCTGACATCGCATAAGAAAGTGTTCGACTGTTTCTATGGATCCACAGGTACATAAGTGTGAATCGACGAGAGACCGCCTGTGAAGGTCATGGTTCTGGGAACTGCATCCGAGTCGGAGACGTGTGTGTAGAATTTCAACGGTCCGATGCGTGAGCCACAGTTAAACAGAGGTGAAGACCTTACTTTATTTGTATTGAGAGCTGATTTAAACATAAATGAGGAGCTGTACGATTGTGTATTCAATTTATCTTGTCTTAGGTGTCCGTTTTTGGTTGGTTTTGATTTGTATTAGGAATTAAATTTGACAAATAGGATGGAGTGAGACCGTGAGTCATTTTATTGAAAAGGACATGGCGATGATATTTTCTTCTCCATGTGAGAGTTTCCCATCTTAGATCATTTTGTAGTTTCTCGATGTTGCAACTATTTTGTAGCTCCTGTACAAATCCGCACAGCTTCGACCTGAACGGATTCGATTTCATGTTTTAAGAAGTCACTGCATGCAGTTGTCCCATACAGCGTTTGAATATTCTAAGATAGGCCAAATGAAAGAGATATGCATCCTTTCAAGACACGATCGAATTATAAGAAATTTAAGGGACCTCATTATACCAATGCGTTGCCAAGTTTTCTTTCGAGTAAGCGAGATGTGGGTGTCCCACTTCAGATTTGAAGAAAAGGTAAGTCCTAAGTGTTTTAAGACAATTCACCTCTGCAATATTTACATGATTCATAGACAATGGATGATGATTGTTTAATCGTTTGAATGCCTCTTTAGTATAGTATATCTCTTGTTGAACAAATAACGCATGATGCTGCTGTAAATGTAGACTGGGTATACTTAATAAACTAGCCCAACAATCGTAACTACTCGTGCATTTCCGAGTAACTGTAAAATATGACTCGTACTTAAGTGTAGGGTTACAAATTGTGTCTGTGCGGTTTCCGGTCACTACTTTTCAACACTCGGGTACTCATTTTCAAGAATCGTTCTCAGAATTACAGACTTGCAAACATGTTTATCGTTCGCAATTGATAAAATGGGCACCAAGTTTCCATTGCAAGAGAAACAGGTTGTTTCCATTGGTGATTCCCAGGGTCAGCCATGTAGTAAAGTAGTCCGTGAATAGCAACAACAAAATGGCGGCCTGTCTATTATGCCCGATACACTTTCTTTAGACAAACGCCGAAGAGTTCCGATTGCTAACCCAACTGTTTTAAGCATCTATACGCTTGTAGACTCAAGTTAAAGTGACATACAACCACTCGATAAAACTCTTGATTTCCTTTAATTATAGCGGCACAGAACTGTCAATATTTACTGAATCAAGCAGACGAGATTTCACCGAGAAAAATAAAGATTTCCCTTTCAGCCAAACCCCCAAAAGATGTTATATTGTGACAGCGTAATGGGTTTAAGCGATTGTTTACAGTATGATCTGAGATCTTTCATTCAATCACGTCTCCCCCTGATTACATAGGTGTCATAACGTGGAATTATCTGATCAACTCAATAAATGACAAACCGTTGAAAAGTGTTTATTTTCAGAAATTTATTTCGTTCATAGATCATCCGTAAAACAGACAATACAGACGAAGACATACATTTATATTTACAATAAAATTGCATGGTTTCAATGACTATACTGAACACATAAAAAGTTGACTGTTTTTACTCGAACTTAAATCACACAAAAAATGAATAAGACATAATACGTATAACAGCCCACTCAGCACATCTGTCATTAACAAAGCTTGTAAGAATACGCGTACAGTCAAGCCTGTAAACAAAGGCCGCCCTTGGGGAAAATGAAATGAGGCCATTATCGACAGATGACCTTTATTCGGAGGTCATGTTAAGTAACCAATGCGGGTTTTTAAAAGTATGACCTTCATTCAGGTTTAACTACTAGTATATCTTTTTATCTTTTTTCTCCACTAAAAGAACAAATGCTTGAAATATTTGGTGTCTTAGAATTCTTCCAAATGAGTTGGATTTATGAGATAAAGTCTTCAATTTTGTATCTTACATTGATTAATAAGACTGGTACGCATGCTGAGAAATATATTGAATAGATCGACGCTGAAAGGTGGTGTAGACGGGTGCTTCCATTATTATATCATTAGTTTTCGCGATCTTATTTCAAAAAATGTTTTCTGCGGAAAAATAACGAATCGTGGAATCAGTAAATAAATGTTTGAGGATATCTATCCACGTGTGGTTTAAGACAAGATTTGATTGCATTCGTGTATAAATAATTCGAGCTTTATTGCCTGTTACACGAAAATAAAATATACACAATATATAAAAAAAACATTCATAGTAAACAATAAATAACTGGATATGGAAGACGGTAAGAAGACAAGTAAAGGTGCACAAAGTGTAGAATTTCATTTTCAAGTCTTTACATAATAAAACATGAAATGTACACAACAGCTTATTAAAATCTCAACAATAGCACTATCGTCACAATATTTGTATTAATGTTTGCAGACGAAATATAAGAAAAATACATTAACATTAAAATTCTGTTGTCATGGTAACCAGTCACATATGTTACACAACGTAAAGTTTTATTTTTCATATGCCCTCTAGAGCGGATATCTTCCTACATTATTCATTATAATGTAGAAAAAAAACAAATATTCATCCTCATCAGTACACACAAATTACCGTGGATCACATGACCCCGAAACACGTGACCAACGTCTGGAAAATTGTGAAATTCAAATTATCTATAAGAACCCAATGTCGACGATTTATCATCAAGTCATTTTCCAACATATGAAGATAAATCGCACAGTAATAACCACTTTGTTAAGACAAATAAAGTATGCAATACATTAATAGTCACGAATCATTTTCACAGCAAAATAAATTTACAGTAGCTAGACGTACGTCCGTATAGTACTGTGTTGTTTGGAAGTCAAAAAGGCTATTACTTTTTTTACATTCAGACTAATTTGTATATTTTCGAACAAAAAATTTCAATCAACATTTACGAAAACTGTACTAACACTTCCTGATGTAATTGAAGAATATACACGTCGTATGGTGATAACAGACCTAATTTATTTATTTGTTTGTGTACAAAAAAGTGCTAGATACACAAGTTTATCTTTAATATACCTAAGATACTAGCTAATATTTTACCCGCATCGTATGCCCTCAAACGCTGGAAACAATTTGTTACTGATAAAAGCCAATGAATTGATATCAGACGAGGCGATAACTTGAGTGCATTAACACATTTGGCACACAGCGTACCGTCAGTATATCGACTCCCAGCAGTGTTGTTCTTATTTTGTTTATCACCTCATAATTCTATAAATCATTCCACGAGGAATACAGTAGATGGATATTTAACAAGTTAATATGTGTACATTTATCATTTAATGACTGGTCAATATTATACAAACAAACAGCATGCGGAGAAAAATGCAATTATACTTGAATATACATGTTGGTATCAATAGCACCGACAATACGAATCAAAGGATTCGTAATTAGTTCACATTAATAGATGCACTGACCATAACTAATAGTTGTTCCGCCAATCGCTAATTAATGGCCATTTCATGCATTTTATTGTTTTAACAGGCGCATAAATGGTTTTTCGTGGTATTTCTTTGATTGTCCAGTATTTGGTAGATAAACATAAAAACAGGTTTTATCGTTAAGTCGGTATGAGGGGTTGTGTTGTTAGCACTTCGTGTATCGAGTTTATCTGTCTGCGGGTCTTGATGGTACGTTTTTATCTCCAAACTGAAAGTAGAACCAGAAATCTACATTAGAAGATTGACAGACATTATATGAAACATTAGACATACGTCTGATATATTCAACAAGTCAAATAACCAGGCTATAAAACTTTGTTAGTAGTTAGTATCCCCTTTGCGTAAATAAACTTTTCTACAAACAGTAAATCTTTACTTTAAAGTCCCATTTGGCAAAACATGTTTTACTGGCATGATATTTAAGCAATGAATTTTCCATTTGTGCCTTCCTGTTTGACTATACGCGGTAAATACCAGGCAAAACTATTGTATAGAAATACACTTTGTACAGTGGTCATGATATATCAAGACGCAAGTATTCCGGAGACAAATAAACAGACGACATGTATGGACACAATGGTAAGATACATTAATTTAGCGAAGGTCATTTTGTTGTTACTCCGAAGAGAATCATAAATAGTCAATTCAGACAATTATTTTCTCCAGAAGCAAGTCCAAAACAAATAAAAATGTAAACATTTTTGTGGATGTCGAGACATTACGGTGAACTAAAAATTTTAGTTATCAACATTACAAACACTATATTGGTGCTATACAGACGATGTTTCTTATTTTTCTGACATACACGAAGTCTCCTGGTCACAATTAAGGTAGTAAGACACCAACATATAAACTACTAGCATAAAGAGTAAGAGTACGAAAGTGGATTTTGTTTGTCAATAAATTGTATGTATCAACAACGTTAATTTGAATAAATTCTCGATCTGACGCCAGATACTGGCACGTATTCCCCAAGGGGACATGGATAATTTCACGGATGTATTGTCATGTGACTAAACAGAAGGGGGCCGGCGGCATGAAAATCAACACATGGTATACATATCTTATGTATCACAAATTTGTCATATTCTTGAATATTTAGATAGAATTAAGATAAAGTAGTTTTTTTTGTCCCCTATCAGAATTACTGTATACATTTAGTCACCTCCATATTTGTGATATAAAATAACTTGTTTTTTTAAAACAGCAATCTAAGAATAATTATTTTGGGTTGTACATGTATGAATTGTATGAGGTACGATTTAACGTTTGGTTGGTAATCAATTATATTTTACTTATCAATGTCCACTTTGTCATTCGTTCAAGAGTAACTTATCATGTTCAATGCACGTGGATTAATATGGTTACCCGGAACCCATGACGTCATAATAAAGACACAAGAACTGTTGCTAGGCAAACAAATGTAAACAATATCATCTTCGTATCATATACTTATATGGCTTGTAATGGTATAATATATTTCAACTGTACCTTATCAGCTTCAGAGTTGCTGGCTGTGGCCTTCCTTACATCAGTTGTGTACACATTAATGATAAGAGTTGCTTTACAAATATCAGCAGAGACACCGTCAATAAAATGAAGACAAATCGTGTACAATTCAACAGACTCTGCAGACTAATCTTCCACTTTGTTTGTATGTACATACATTCAACATCACAACATCCGCCATGATACGTCTCATCCCGGCAGCTCCGCTCTATAGGGCAAATTACACAACTATTGTCACAAGTTTTTATTTAATATCACAGACACGTTCCGTTATCTTATTTGTGGGGAGAATTTATAATTATTTATACTCTACAGTCTGAGATATCATCCCGGTGTAAATTTAATCGTCCGCCATTTCTTAGATTGTTGAGATTAAAGTTGGAATTAGAGTCCACACTATGGAATCCCGACGAGGATCTGGTCTCGTCGTCGTAATACGCTGGAACGTTATAACCCGTCGTCGTCGGTGCTACATTGTTTGTACCAGAATATGACGGGGTTTTAAAAGAAAATGGAATTATTTTTTGATGCGGAAGTGTATTATTTGTTCTATTGTAACTGGTCGGAAATGACGTCATAGGATGGATACTGGGACTATTACTCCTCCGCTTGTCCATCTTATCCCTGGAACGGTGGATTTCTGAAAATATAAAATGCAACATTTAATATTTGTCACTTTTTTACTTGGATTTAACGCCGTTTATCAAAGACATTGTCAATTTTTCATGGAAGGGAATGACCTTCCGCGACCGGTATCGTGGCTACTTTATCTTTCTGAAATATTAAGAAATTCTTGTAGAGTGAACTTGCTATAATGACTGATGACTTCATCAAATGCTGCTTCACAGAATATTAATCAATAAAAAAATATAATTATTTGTAGGTTTTTCTTTACAGAAAAGTACCAATGGTTCATGTTAAAGTTTGAACTTACCATCTCTGAGGTATCCAACACCAGGTGGGATATGAAGATCATCGTCACTTCCACCTTTACCACTGTCACCTGCACTCTCTCCAGACATATCAGAGTGACAATCATCTAACTTTCTGTTTGGAATACAAAGTTGATACTGTGGTGGAGGCTGAAAGATAAATATACAAATAGATTATGTTTAGATAGAGAAAACTAACTGGTATAAGAAGATGTTATACGCGACTGGTGCTTACGAAAATATCTTGCGCATGCAGAAACAACGTGTGTACATACAGTAGTCCGTGCTCTCTGCTAAATGTATAATGCAATACCCTTATATATATTTAATATAAGTACATGTACTGATTCAAACCTGCATATGGCGACCACCTTCGAATAAAGCCGCCCTGTGAATCAATGGCATTCTTTAAAAAACCGCCATTGATTATTTAGAACAAAATCACCTCCGAATAAGGCCACATTAAGTCTTTCCAAAAGGTGGTCTTTATTCACAGTTTTGACTGTAACATATAGTACACATATACAATACATGTACTATCAAAATGAGCCTATTTTGCTGTATCTCTTAAACTGTTACTTGTCTGTAAGTTAAGTATATTACACTGTATAATGGACGATCCCCCGAGGATCAGGGGCACGATGTTATACATTATACGCATTAGTCGAGACAAATGTATAGCATTACATTTTAACAAATTTCGATGAGAAATGAATTCTGCCATATGCAATTTATTCAACATTAGACGCAAAACCACAGGATGCGTGCACAAATTCATACACGTGTTAATTACGTTCAAATTAGGCGCCCCGGAGGTTTTGTAATCCTCATTTCAAGCTACAATTAAATTTAAATACAGTTTTTCAAATTAATTTTACTTGTGCATTATAATCAACTACAAATTTGACACGTAACATAATCGTCAGAATTGAGCGAATTTTACAGCCATGGAACAGACAGGTTTATTTTTCCGAGTTTTAAAAAAATACATATAGCTTCATACTTAATAGCTGTATCGAGTATTATAAAGCATTTTTATTACCACGAAACCATAGCAACAATGATGAAAGGTTTCATGTTTCAAAAAAATGCATTATTAAATACGGCTTAACCAGAAATTATATTTTAATATACGGAGCCTGACTGCACGTAATCTTATGTACTTTACTAAACCATCAATAAAGGCCTTCAAACGAATCAATCAGGAACACTTAACCCTAGAATTATCCTTCTTGAAAACAACACCGCAACGGGAGGCTTACGGTCGCATTTCCTCGTGTAATTACGGATTTTCCGTAATCCAAACACCTGATATTATCTCATTTTCCGTTTAAAAACATTAATTCCTCAAAGGCAATCTAAGGAAAACACGGTTAATATGCAACTCCGAGAAGTTTCCAAATTTGATTTATCGAATTTAACTTCAGATTCATTTAAAACAAACAGATGCGCTATGATATCGTATAATGATGGTTTCAATTCTTAACAAAAATGAAATGAAAATCTCATTTAATACCATTTTCATCAGAAAAAAATCCTCAAGATTTCTACTTAATCGTGATTCGTAGAAATAACAAACATGAAATAAACATTCCACGTAAAAGAAACATGAACAAATAATTTGGTATCAAAACTGACAGTGTGCATCAAATATGAATTGATAGAATGAATCCTTAAATAAATGCATGCATGTACTGTACTGTATACATACAGTATATATATCCTTCTATAATATTGTATCTATCTCCAGAAGAAAACATACAGACTTGTAGATAAACAATAAGAGACTTTCAGGATTAAGAAAACATGAACATTTACACATTGGTGGAAATTGAGAATATTGCGAAAAACGGAAGCTCGTGTCGTAGTTCTATAAGCAATAAAAGTCCGGATCTGCAAACCGTGATTGTATAGCATGCTGGAAGTACCACAAATGGGTGTATAATTTATATACCAGTATTAACATCCAATGCCTTACTTATCAATAAAGCTATAGATATATATAGTAAAACCGCTGGAAATCGGACTTTTGGTCCGTTCCGGAAGGAGTCCGGTTTTGAGTGGATTTTACTGTATATATAGTTTTATTATATATTACAGAATGTGCTATGTTTCTTTTGAATAATATCAGCAACATGAATCGTCTAAAAACTGGACATTGTACAGAAACATTTCTTGTTGTCATGACTTCATAACAAGAATCCGTCTGTTGGTGATCACATGTCAATATTATTATAGGTTGTTCGTAATGGACTGAAAAATACTGTCAGGAAATCTCTTCTAGTATTGACAGGTTAAAATTAGTCTACCCGGTGATTGCATGTCTTTTAGCATAACACACAAAAAGCTGTAAGGCGTGGATGAACGAGACGGGGAATTACTGCCAACCATGTTTCCTTGGAAACCTCAACAATAAACGCTGGTTGTCAAGTACCTTAAATTACTTATTTCTGAACAAAAAATTGAATCATCAAAATAAGTCTAGAAGATAGACGTAACATTCATTTAACAGCAATTCAGCCATTTATCAGCATGCATGGTTACCGACTGGCGTTATTCGGATATGTTTCTTTGTATACATACGATGTAAGTCTGCTCTATGATCGCATAATACAATAACAGTCGATATTTATCATCACTAAAGCAACAGATTATCTTTAAAAAGAAACATTCGTGTGTGTTAATGTTGCCTTAGATCTTTTCTGTATTCGAGTACTGATCAATTGAATTCAGGGCAGACGCGATTCGTGCTGACTCGTCGGTGCTACGAAAGTATATATGAACTTATCATTTAAACACGTGTTTAATGTCCACCTGGATTGTTTTACAAGGAAATTAAAAAACAATATCCAAGTTTAATCATTAGTTTAAACAAAGCACGCTCAATTAAACACAATTTGAAGATAGTACAATCTACAATCTTTCAGCTGAAGAAAGTAAAGCGAGGTAAAACGTTCCTTATGAAAAAGATGAAAACAGAGATATTTTGATTTAATATTGTTTGTGTCTACGCTTTGATTTAATGACAAAGATGTAGTATGTATTATCCAAGATACAAAAAAATAAATAGATTAAATTTAACTAGCACCTTTCACAAAACATCTTTCCTGTCACAATTTGTTTAAATTAAGCTTTGACTCAAACAATTACCAAGATCTGTCTTACTTGCCTAAACATCTTAATGTGACATTTTAATGTGTATTTAACAATTATTTTTTCTGTTTGAAGACAGTTTTGTAATGTATTAATTTTAAGCAACAAACTGATTGTTACAGATCGTATACTAACGAATCTCTAACTAAATAATTGGAAGATAATTATCCGCTAAAATCGAACAAACCATATGTTGACATGCAATCAAGAGTTTTTTAGCTGATTTTAAGAAAAATTGGAAAATAAATCATCAGCATCCATATGAATTTATACAAGGCGATATTTTCAGAGACGTTTGACCGTATATCCTTTTATAGACGTTTGATCATACATGCTTTTATAGACGTTTGACCATACATGCTTTTATAGACGTTTGACTGAACGTGATTTTATAGACGTTTGACCATACACACTTTTATAGACGTTTGACCATTCATGCTTTTATAGACGTTTGACCATACATGCTTTTATAGACGTTTGGCCATACATGCTTTTATAGACGTTTGACCATACATGCTTTTATAGACGTTTGACCATATACATGTTTTTATAGACGTTTGACCATACATGCTTTTATAGACGTTTGACCATACATGCGTTTAAAAACTTATGATAGTACATATTGTTTAATACCTTATTCATAACATCAAGGACTTATATACATACATGTATGGATATAAGTCCTTGATAACGTAGTAAACATCGCACACATGAATAAAGATCGTAAATACTAAGATGGGACTGAAAGATGAACACATTGAAAGATGTAGTTAATATCAGGACAGCATTCGTAAAATAGAATATATCATAAACTGTTAAATAACCACTTCGTAGTGTTAGTTTCATTTCAAATTGTGTTTATCATAACGTGAATTTGATTCTAAAGCGAGGATGTATCATTCATCAAAATTATAGAATACATCTAAAAATAAATCTATTTAATTTCGTGTATGGCTTTACAGTTAATACCAAACACCGCTAAGCTATAATTTTAAGATAAACTCGTATTATACGATAGAATTCATACCTATTTGATGTTTTCAGAAGATTTGAAGATGACTCGACATGTTTCCTCAGTACACCTATCATATATATCTATCTATATGTATGACATACATGGACATTTGTAGTAAGAATCCAACAGTGTGAAAGTAACCTCAGTGGAATGAAACAAACTACAGTAGACTCCCTCAAAACCGGACCCTTTCCGAAATGGGCCAAAAGTCCGGTTTTCTGAAAATTCCGTTTTTTACAGAGCTTTTGAAAAAAAATCAGAAAAAATGGGACTTGGAAAATTGTCCAATTTTCTGGTGGTTTACTGTACAATGATCTAAACATAGTTTCGGGTAATTTGTTCCCCTGTATAAACCGGACTCTAGACACAGTGCTCTGATTGGTCAGTTTAGAGCCGTCAATATTTGAATCAGCCAATTAAAATGCTCGAAACTGAGTCTAGTTCAAAACCTAGATTGTCTTTTCAATGTCAAATAAATAAATGAGGCAATGACTATGCGGTTCACATTAAATATAATTTATACTCCTATAGTGTTTTTATTGATTCAACATATGTTTAAAGCAATGACAATTATGTAAATGTACCAAACATCATACAATTGTAGTCATAAAATTAATACATGATTTATCATTTTCCACACCGTTTGTTAAGTAATTAAGTATATACTACTTAAAGCGTTCCCGAGTCGTGCCTTTAGAACTTTTATAAAGTTCATGGTTTGACGAGTTTGAACTGCTGAGAGTTAAAGGGACTTAATACGTTTCACACTGTACGTTATATACCGACTCATCATGTGAATACGTTTTCTTCCAAATATGGAATTCTGTCTGAAATGGCGACGAAATTCTCACAAAATTATTGAAAATTAAATTTTCAACAATGTCTACGGGGAAATTAGAATGTCATTGTTTTTTATCTAACTCGGGTTGCCTTTCGACATTTATTCTCTGAAAGCATTCGTTCAGGCAATCAAAAAATGCTCATTTTCTTATTCATTTGAAATCAAATGTTTCAAAATTGATAACAGACTTTCCATGTATGGAAACCCCATAGTGTTTCAAACTTTCCATGGACGGAACAAATTGAAACTGTGTTTGTTTATTTTATAATCAAATCGTATTCTTTCGGCGATCTGTTGAATTTGATTATACTTATCGACAGCTGAAGTTAAGATTTCAAAACATTAAATACCTCAATTTGTTATAATACTCTCGTATTCAAAAATCATGTTTTTGTTCGACTTATCTCTAGTCAAATAAACCAACATCGTCTGATTGTGTTATTGTCACCGAACGCGACATGACTATGACGATCTCTTATCCTCAAATATTCAAATACATCCGCGGTATATAATTGATAAAGTAGTTAATGGCACGAATGAGCGGTGAATAATTAAATTCAGCCTTGACTGTCATTTTCTAAACTTAATTGAGAAAAAATATTTCAAATTCTGATAACATCGTTATGTTTTCAACAATTTTACACAAATTAATGGAATCTAAGCGTTAAGAAATCTTGCCAATTCATTCTTTATACCTACAAAGAATCGGGGGACCGTAGATAATTATATCGTGTCGCATAATACCAAAACAATTATCTGGGTATTATAACGCCTTGTCGGTTATTGAATATACAAAGAAGAACGACGTGTTGCACGAATTACCAACAGTTTTAATGGTCACATTATGTACCAGAAATGACCCCGCAAATTGCTATACATATCAAAATAAAATGCGCCATTTCATTATTTGAGTATCATTATTAAAAACATTAAGGAACGCTTAAACGTATTTTTATAGCATTAATACCGATCATTTTATACACAATAATGTACCACCGTAAATATTCATTGTTCATATGCGATTATTAGGCTTCATATTCAGTAAGAGAGAGAAACACGGTCTAAAATTCACAACTCATTAAGAACGAACCATTATTCATCCGTAAAGTACTTGGTAGAAACTCAGAACATGCGAGAGTATCACAAAAAAAGATTTACTCAAAAATTGATTTCCAGAGATGGACTGTCTAAAAAGCATTTATTCAAAGGCATTATTTATCCTATTTGAATGGTATGTCAGTTTATTCCAGTGGTTATATTAACACATTAAAACATGTACCTGCACAATAGTTAAATGTTCCACACAAACAAATTAATGATATGTTTGAATTACGTATTGAAGAGTTTGACTGAATGGAGAGCAGAAAATGCTAAGAGGACAATAATGTGACCATGTAAATCACGGGCTAATGCGTCCTAGTGGAAATAATTACGTTATGAAATAATTCAGGAAATATAGGAATGGGCTCTGAGTTCAAATATCAGACACTTCAACAACATCGAATAAAATTAAATACTAGACTTAATTAAGAAGTTTGTTCTTCAAAGAAAGCACTGTGATAAAGGATCTTTTTCACACATCGAGTACTAACTCTACTGTAATATACTAATTAAACTGGTATACTCTTGTAATAAAATTAAAACCCTAAAACTAAACTGTGGCCGTTGGTAATTTTCGCTCACCTCAAAAGTCAGTTCATTTCGAGGTAAAAGAGGTCTTTCTTTATTAACAAAAACAATTCGTTCTTATATGAAATACTTTGGCTGCGCAACTTTCTTACTATTTAGAGCGTTATTATTTCGTTTAAATACACCATAACAGCGCACAGGGAGAGCTCATAACTCGATGGGGGTCTGATCAGAACACGTGCATGTATTTAAAACTTTTGGAAAATACAGATTTATTTTGTTAGAAAACTATAAGCTACAAGCTGTTAACACGAAATTTATTTCTCAAGGGATGAAACATCTAAAAGGTTTATTATTACATATCTTGGGCTGAAAATTAAATGTTTCACTGAAAGATGTAACGAACATATGGCGCTGCTAAGTTCTGAAATATTTACTGAGAACTTAGAAAATCCCAACTAATCCCGAACAAAACCATCGGTAAATTTTCCCATGTTTTGTGATTTTGATTCCAAGCCATCACGAAATCCTTCTGATAGTATTTAAATGACGTTGAAATCCTTAAAAACGAAATTGTTTCGAATATGCATTCGATTAATTCCTAGAACTTCTAGGAATGCTTGATTAACAGTGGAACATAATCCCAACTTTGCTAATGAAACGAGCACATCGCATCACTTGGTTTCAAATCGTACCAAGATAAATCTGCTATACGTGTAAGATAGTTCTATCAAGAATTAAAATGTTTTGTTAAATTACAGGCTTTAAGACTTCCTGGAAAATAATTTAGATATACAGAAGAAAGTAGGACATTAGAGGATTAGATGTAATTTCTGATGATGTATAAGTTTCATGGTGACATACGCTTATATTCATGGTTAGAAGATTTCGAGACATAAACGTGAATAATACGCCATGACAGTTTATATGACTCTTAATGGGAAAAGAATGAATTCTTAATACAGCGATAGTAGACTTATATACAGCAGTTAATTTACTGGAATGTAACAAACTATTTAGTTTCAAAGTTGATAAATTGATATTGTCCGTTTTAATTAACCAGAAATACTTAAACATCCGACGAACTACTGACAAAAATACCTGACGATATCTTAAAACTGTAATAAAACTTCCATTCAGTTTTGGGACAATATAAAAAAATGAAATCACTACCTTTTTATACCTCAGAGGAATTTTACTTAAGTATGACATTGCAGAAATTCGCAGTGCACTACTTTATCAAGTGCTCTCTTTCCATCACAATGACAAAGAGAAAATATGAAATTGTAAATTATCGGAATGATATAAAGAAATTTAAGACTCGGTTATATCACAAGTTCAACTCGTCTCGTGAGAAATCTCGCTAAAATACACTTTGAACAATCTCTAAACATACGCTGACAACGAAACGTACCATTCTAAATGATAAGTATAACTGTATTTGTGGTGCAAAACACGAAACGACAAATTCAAATGATAGTGTTAGGGGTACCTATCTAGGTTAAAATCAAAGTGGTATCATCTGGTTTACATTACTGTTTATGAAACCAGTGTCTACTTAAAACGAAATGTTAATTTTGATATAAAGTAGATCGATTACATTAACCATACCTTATTCAATCAGATATGATTTCTCTTATAAATTTCAGAACGTTACATTAAATTCGAATACATGTACAGGTAACAAAGACTTGTATTCTGAATTTGTTCTGTTGATTTTAATAGGATAGAATGAGTCTATACTAATGATATTACGTAGAAATAATTGTAATACATTGTACTTCAATTTCCGTATGTTGATTGTTCGTTTTATCTGTTGGAAAAGTCTCAAGGCGTTGAGTCAAATTTGGACTTTTCACAATTTGAACTAAAAACAATAAAAATACGATAGCAAATGTCAGTCCAATATGCCGTAAAGACGACGCACTGACTATTTCTGTGTCGGCTTCCGCAGAGAGATCGAGTCAAGTTTCTATAATAGTGTATAAACGTTGTAACCGGGCACCCCAAATATCCATCCGTAGACATATTTACAACCCCTAACCGGTTATCATTAAGGTCTCAATTTCCTCCTTTTTATCACTTAGGTTTTCATTAATACTGCGTTTATAAACAACACATATAGCCATGTTTGTGTCTTGGCATTCTGTGGTATAATCAGCATTTCCCGGTCAGAAATGAAAAATGAGCAAATCGCTGACACTGCGGTCAACATTCTGAAAAATCGACATTGAATAGCACTTTGGGCAATATAGACCCGCCCAATAAGATGAGCGGGGTTGTATAAAATAATATAAAATGATATAAAATGAAATTAAGTCTATCCGGAATTTCTTAATTAAGTGATTTATCCGTTGCTCGGTAACTTACTTAAAGTGTCACGTGTCTACCGGGATTGAAACCTAAAATAATGTACTATGTATTTGTATAATGATAGCGAGTGAATTTATCTAGCGATATAGATGACGGTGGACGTCACTGTATAAATATACGCATAAAACAGTAAAAAAATAACCATGGTAACACTATACGTCTTTAATTGCCGTTTTATTTGTAATGAAATGTAATTTTCTCCATAAATGAAACAGTTGAATTCATACGAACGAGTTTAATGAAGAAACGGTTAATTTTAAGTACGATTGTCGTACGCCATGAGTGTGTTCATTTAATTTTATATCAGCAAATTCTAAATCTTTATGCTGTTAAAACGGGGTGTTTTTTTGACATAACAAAGTCCTTAAAATTTAACCCTAGTGGAAAAAAATAACTTAAGATTAATGTCCTGTTATTTTGTGTTATATTTATCCAAGCGTACATTTCATATATTAGAATAAAAAATAAATAAATTTCACATCCGCCTTTGAAAAGTTAACGATATAGAGGTAAAGAATCGATTCATCCTATAGACTATGGGGTAACCAAAGTGATATAAGAGTTTTTCATGTATATCAAAACACACACTATGATAAATTAGCTCAGATAATTAGAAAAAAATAAAAATGTGAGCAGCAAACAAAACATTCTGAAATGTTACTATAAAACGTGAAATCCTCCACTGAAATATTTCCCGAGTCAGTTATTATCCTTTAAAACTTAAAATTTCTGTTATTTATTGTCCGAGATAAGCATTTACTGCGGTTATCCAAACTTGCACGTGTCGTAAAATTTACTCAAACATATTCGTATTGATATAAATCATGCTCAATAGGCATTTTAAGTGAGGGGGGAAATCGCACAAAAAAATATTATAGTATAAAGAGAATTTTTCTTACATTGATGAAGGATATAGTTTCAGGATAAATTTACCTCAATATTACTCTGAATAATCAAGATACTCAATCTTTACATGTTGTAGAATGTATTTGATGTTGACGATAAAGTTTACCAGCTTACAGAAGCCCTCGAATATTATATACGGTGTCAACAAGTTCTTATTACTAAATAAGGATCGACTAGATCAAATACACTTCCTAAGAAATACTCTTTTTGTGTATTACTAAAAGAAAATCGACGTTTCTATATACAAACCCGTGCAACTTAATTTTTTCTTTGGGGATATTTTTGAAGTCAAAGATCTATAGTCCTAAGCCACCAGCTAAAGAAATGTTGTTGAAATGTTAAAGTGGCATAGATTTCATCGTGCGTGTATGATAAGTGAAAAGGATGAAAAGTCGTCACATCAAAAACGTCATAAGTTACTAAAACGACGTCAATGATGTAAAATGCACTTTTGTTTTAAAATTTGTATTAAATTGCTAATTCTGAAGATATTTACAAGGTTCTCTGACACAAAAAACTTACATCTTTGATCTACATATCTATATAAATATTATGTATTCATCTGCAATTTATAGAAGGGAAATTAAACATGTATGAAAGTGTTACCTTTCTTTTGGGACACCCTGTATATTCTAGTATACATTGTAGTTTATTTTATCATAGTGATAGGCAATACACAAATTTACACACAAAAGTAAATATTTTGTATAAACCCAGCCTAATAAGGCTTATCAGTCAGTTAGGCAATATTCATACATAAATTCTATACGGAAGCATTTCGCGTACATAAACATCCCCACGAACATTAACTCTTGTTCTTTCGAATAGATTAATTGAAACCTAAATTTACGACTTCAGTCAGTAACTTTTCTCCACTGTCGGTGTATCGAACCGACTTCAATGTGGAAAAAATAGGTAATAGTTACCATATGTATAATCCTCAAAGACAATTCTTTCAAAAAACTAACATTACATCTTACCACATATACATATTAGTGTAAGAGAATCTGACGTAAATTGACGGTTATGTTGTGTCATGTTGTTTTGTAACTGACTAGTAATACAATAAACACAGAAACAATCCAGTGTTCAAAGGGAAAATGTGACTTTGACTTGGGCTTCTGGTAATTCATGTAAATTAGAGACATGTTTGCTTCTACGAACGTACGTGAAATAAGACAGTTATGTAGCTTGTATATTTGCCTTGGTGACTCGTTTTATACATTTCATAGATTTTAGATTCCCATTTAACACATACAAAAATACAAGGCCGTTTTCGTAAGAAGACATATCTCAGGTCTAAGCTTAAAGGTAGGTTTGAAAACGATAAATTAAACTTTACAACGGGACAATATATTATCTGTTTATATGGATATAAGATGACGTGGGTAATGACACAACGTAT
This sequence comes from Lutraria lutraria, assembly GCA_964023205.1. Taxonomy (NCBI): domain Eukaryota; kingdom Metazoa; phylum Mollusca; class Bivalvia; order Venerida; family Mactridae; genus Lutraria; species Lutraria lutraria. Next base: position 25,985,760 of record OZ026833.1, read on the forward strand.
TACCATGGTTATTAAATATCTTGGCTATTATATTTAATTGAAAACGGTAAGGTATCAAGTTTCCCTGTGTGATACATATCTTTAGATACTTATTTTGAGCATAAAAGCTTATTTAATATTCAATTTTAACGGAATTTAGACCTCTCAGCAACAACGTCTACATAGCAACTATGTTAATGATGTTCTAAATTTTATTGTCACCCCATTGCTCATTGAATGTCGGAGTTTCAAAACGAGACTAAGTTTTCTATTTCTATTGATATAAACAAAACATAAAATATATATATATTTTTAGGAGTACATGAGAATTGTATATTACTTTTGTCTGGAAAATATTTTATAAGTCCATAAATACATCTAATATACAAAATAATAACATAAAACATAGAAAATACAAATATTTATTACGTGTGGAAATGATAAATAGGAGTCCCTATCTGAAATGACAGACTATTTACTTTCCCATTGCATCGCCGAAATTGCACATTAAACGTATATAAAACAAATTGTTGCGCCAAAAATGCAAAATATGTTTCTCAAATGCCTCATAAATTTGTATTGAAACAAGGGATAAGTAATTATACTTAGAATTTACTAGACTCCGCGAAGTTTCTTTAAATTTCCCTAGTCGCCCATAGCAACCCTGTTGGAACGTAAAAGTTACTAACTGTTTAAGCACTTGTCAAGCATATATGAAACGTGTAATTAATGGATGAAGGAACGTTTAAAACCCGGCGTAAGCAGTAATTGTAGCTTATAACACGGCAACCTGATAGCAAGAAGCGAAATGAGCCGATGTCGAGGAATTGGTCGACTTTAGATCGAACGTTCTAACACAGAAACACTTTCTGTATGATATAAATGATGTTCCGTACGGTCTGGTGGTGTTTAAAGACAAATTACTACGGTACGGTGTTACAATAATAACGCAAGGATCTATTTAAATGGCGGCTGGAGTATATAAAACACACTTTTATCGCATCGTGTTATAACAAGGAATTGTCATTCAGACCATTATAGTCCATTTTGACTTGGAAACCTAGGAGTTTTTATTATACGATCGTCTGTAAATAAAGTCACGTGATCTCACTCTCTTCAGAGTTATTACACAATAAATTGAGATGGTTGATATGGAAATGAGGCAATGATTATTTTATTCAACATCTGATATACTTCGTTCATTATCCTTCATATAAAATGGCTTCATTTTCTTGACATAACGCAGCTCTTGCAAGACAATAACATTTTCTACCAATGTTTCTGACAATGAATACATTGGCTTTAGCGATAAGTAAAAGGCGGCCAGTAACGCTGAACTGAAGGTTTTTAAATTGTCTTCATGAATAAAGAGTAATAATGTTCACCATGACTACGACTATGACGCCATTTTATTGTAAAAATGTCTTAGAATAACTAAAACAGCACTATTGTCAGTAATTAGACAAGAAGGGTGAACAAAGTGGAAGAATAATTAAGATATTAAGTTTCCTATAGACACCAAGCCATCATACTTCTATGATAGGAATTTATTGGGTGAGCACTTTACAAATGATTTTATCTATTTCTCTAATAGTTACTTATTCGCAAAAAATGGGTGACCATTAGAGGAATAAATCCTAGATATATAACGTATCAGTTTGTGTAGGTTATTTTATAACAAACGAGATTATAATGATATTTTCTCAGCATGAAAACATGGTGTGTGATTTAAATATTTACCACAATAGTGGAAAACATCGCGTTATTATCAGCCGATTTTCTCTAAGAGTGATATAAGGAAAGTACGTGTATATAATACACAAGAACATATATATATTTAACATTCCATTTTGTCATCAGTATAATAACATAAGCTTTAGAAACATACCAATTGGAATTATACCTCATTGTTGATCAAAATTGTTTAACTTTTTTTGGCAGATCATACCGTAAATTACAGGTTTTAATGGATAGCAGATCTGTAATTGATTTTAAGAACGCAGTCTTTACAGAGTAACAGCGAATGTAATTGTTATACTTTCAACGTACTAATTACACCCTCGGCCAGTTCTATTCATCTATTCAGACTGCCAGCAAAGAGCCGAACATTTTTTGTTGAAGGAATAAAATAAACAATAAAATTGTTCAGTAGATCTTAGTTCTGATACGTTAAGCAGAAATTCTACAACGATGAGTTGCGGGTGACTGTAATTAAGTGCAGCATTTTCAGTGATAGTTTAATATAGATCTGTATCAATGAGTTTGTACCTAAAACAATGGCAAGACTATAGTATGCGTACACTTACATGAACTGAACGTCTCTATGTTGTCAGATGAAAGCAAGCATTATAAATAGTTACCATCATTATCAAAACATAAAAAATACAATTAATTGCCAATTACTAGTTATATTTTAGGTTAATCACTTAAAATGTATATACACATGTACGTTGTTTTTTCTATTTGAGACATTCATGATGGAGGTATATTGTTTAATGTTCTTACTAGTCATAATTTGCCATATTCTATCAGTCACTACAAAGTATACTTGTATAAAGCCAACATGTAATATTAAAATATCTCTATGATAAATGCCCATTTAAATCTATATGAAAGTTCATGGACCGATGACTACAGGAAAGTTCTCAAGGACTCCAACAACTAAATACGACCAGTAATCACTCATGAATACCAGCTTCATAGCCATTAATACAAATTATAGGCTAAAATATATTAAATTTGACAGTAAATAAAGATTGATGTAGGAAAACAATATTAAAATCACTGTGAGTCGACAAGCGCATCAATCTAAGACTGGTCATTATAGGAACGCTTTCAAAATGAAGGAAAGTATAGTATCATTTCTACGCATGTGCAGATTAGATTGAATTTGAAGCAAATAGCGAGTTTTGCATTTTAGAGTCATTAAAATATCTAAAATGCCCACATCTTTATTTCGACAGCCTGCACATTAAAGTGTTCACGACATTTAACTAAATGGCATTTGATGTCACGGTACACAATGAAGAAACACATAAACAGTCTTACATCGAACAATACCAACGTGGCATACAAAGTTACCAAACGACCGTCTTTATTTTCTTATGAAGTGTCTAGAGGCATGGCGAATATCTAGAGTCGAGTGATTTAAAATAAATAAATGGTTATAAAAGCGTTTTATGGCGTTTGTTCCATACGAGACGTTTCGCCGAACAAGAGGTTCGCAATAAACACCATGACACAAGATAAACCTGATATGCTAACCCCAGCAGACGTTAAAAATTGCAAATTGCAATAATGAATCTAGAAGCTTTGATAAATACCTAACAATTACGAGGACTAATTAGTTATTTCTCTAGAAATACGATGGTTCCTTACATCTGATTGGTTAAAACACGATTTTAATTTAGTATTAGCCAATCAAACACGGCGAGACAATATTTTTTTGAATTTGACACTGGAAGCCTTCACGTGACGTAACAATACAGGCATTAGATGGTAATTCTCTTTCAATTGGTTTAATGTTGTAAAATGGGATTTTGAAATCCAATCCAATTAAAAAAATACAGATTGTAACATTGTTAATGTCAATTCAAAATTCCAGTTACGTTTCAAACTGTCTTTTAAACTTTGGGGAAATATTTTAATGCATTTGATGCCTGAAAAACTCACATTTAAACACAGATTTAAACGTAAATTTTAACGTAAATCAACAACAACTCAACGAGATAAAAATCAGTCGGTTTTGGAATTGTTTGTGTGTATTCTTAGAGAAAACTTCTGTAATCTTATCATGTCAAACAGCCAAATCTAAACTGCATGTGAGTCTGACTAAAACCCAAACATTCCGTAACGTGCCGGATCATGCTAAAGATTCGCATCATTTCATTCATGGATCGTAAGTATGATATTTCGGGTCGTTGGCAAGATCTTCAGAGATTTTACACTGGTACACTGGTCTCAGATTTTTAACTACACACTGATTGCAATCAAAACTATCATTTAGTGATGGTATTAGCAAGACTTTGGGTACCACTTCTATAAACTACAGGCAACAACGGGTCATTTCATACAATTACGTATTATCTACAGCACATAGACATTCGTCATACACCGAGTATGTACACATATATATGTATATACCATCTCTGCCAACCAAAGAAAGGACCATCATTCATGAATTGTCTTTATTTAGAGAATAGAATTAATGTTTTCTTCCAAAACCGATTTATATAATTATGAATTGTTATAAATCTATAGAGATTTTCGGATTTCTTAACACGAGTAAAACCTTACTTAAATTTGCTTTCGTTCGTCTGAATTCATCAATTATCCAAGGAAATCGTTTAATTAACTCAGACACGTGCTAGTCAACGTTTACAGCATATATGGACTTACAGTGGTGATGTCGGTACGGGCTTTGTTTCAATAGGTTCCCAGAAGCTTAACAACTTATTACAATGGCTTACAATCAATTCGTGTAAAGAGGAAATTAATCACCAGGTTCTAGATCAATACAACTTCAATGTTTGTCAATTTTGAAAATGTTATAACAGTTTAAAATGAGAACGAATAAAAAGGCACGATACTATGAGGACCAAAACAGAAGATTATCGAATGATTTAAGACGTTTTCTATTAAGGATCCCATCAAACTAATGTGAAATATCCCGGGATGCATTAGCATGGTGCATCCGTCAAATAAAAAACTGCGAAAACATTCATTACATGCGTGATTTTAGTTTGATTTAACGCAGCGATCTGTGTAAGGTCATTAATAAAAAAAATAATAATAAATTTCAATAAAGTTATTTCATTGTAAAGGTGGATTAGTGTATATAGCAGTTCTAAAATGATCTTTACAATGACGTATGCAGTGTTGAGTTATTTATAAAAGTTCATTATAAGCTCAGACAATTTTCTTACGGATAATAAATGGCTTAATTATAGAGTTTATTCTCAAAATATTCTCAACTAATATTCGTGTTCTAACTTCTATGTAGTAACAGTTACTGCTAACGAACAGTAACTAATCTACGTTTATGTGCATTTTCCGATGAAACTGAGAAAATTGAAAAGAAAAGTGCTCTTTGCTAATCGTACTAAGTTCATTATAAAACTGTTTCGTTTTAAATTTTCTAGAAAAAGTTTAAACTAACACGCAGATATCATCAATAAATGAAACCCTGTGACGTGACAATTAAGTTAAATACACACGGATATTTGCATTTAATTTGAATTAAAAGCTAAATTATTTCGCATCTACTTGGGGTATCAAATTAACTTTTATTATAACATACAGAGTTGCATTTCAATTTAACTTATTTATCAAACGCCATTACCGTGGCTTTCAAGTTTTCAGTAAGATAACGAAGCCTTTTATATTCAATTATATGTTATTTCTTTAACGGTAATTCATAATTAATGTGAATTATATAATCGTGTTTTCCCCAAACACCAACCGCTAGAAATCTTCTAGATATTCTTTGACAATTGGAACCGTCGTGTAAAATTAATTCAGATATAACACCAGCGTCTATCTACAGGCAAAAAACAAGGTGTCGTGAATTTACGTCAATCACCGTGAAACATCGGTAATGTCCGACAAACTACTGGGCTGTATGTAATAAATATTGACTACGGCTTCTCGTGCCGATCAATTGACAAGGTGTTAGTAAAAAGTGAATTATTTTTCAACAAAAGAAGGAGGGTGTTTCGCACGAGCTTTTAAAGGGTGAATTCCGCACATTAAACCCAGTCATGAAAAGACTAAGAATTTAATCAATAAAGAAGACTCGTTTGTCTTTTATTTTCTTGTCAATACCGTCCAATTAACTCGTTTGCCTTTTAAAGAAGTAAAATAGATGAATGGGATTAAATATCGAATTTCAGTAAATGGTCATATTACCGGATATGATTTTTCGGTTCAGGAAGGTGGCTGCTTTAAGTTGAATGATTGTGTATAGTCAGGAAGTAACTTTATTCAATAACACATGAACTAATATACATGTGTGGTAATATGAAATATGGAACTAACCCACATGTATTCACGTCGTCTGGCGTACGGATGATGACTTTTGTCCACAAATATGTAACAATCGGGGAATATTTATTGAATGAACTAACCACTTAAATAAATTGGTTGATGTCGACATTTGTGGCGGGGTAAAAAACATCGAAGTAACATTTCGGCAATGTTTCACAATCCTCAAAAAATGTTTGATTCGGTTATGTTCGGACAAATATCTCGTATTGTTTTACTTTAAATTTATAGCGAGTGTATAATAATATGTAAGTGTTGCACTCAGGCTCAAATTCGATATAAATCGTTATTCAATAGACTTAATGTTTACTGTTCACCAAAAACGTATTTACTATACACGAGTATATCATATCCACAAATGGAATCTTATTTCAACAATGATTTAATGTCAAACTTGCATTAAAATATTGTTCAAGAATAATCAAGTTAAAGTGAAATTGAAAAAATATATGTATAAAAATACACAAACCCAGGGTGATATATAAATATGCATGCGACAGTACAATTATATTTCAAGGCCCCGGGCAAGATTTACATTTTCTAGAACAAAACAAAAATATTAGTCGCGGTATTTTAATCGAACGATAATTGTGATAACAAATACGTCTAATTGGATATAATTGACATGGTTGCTTTAATAGAAGATGCCGACATAAACCGTGTGAAGTTATTGTAGAACGAAATGTCGCTATGTGCAAGAAATGCAACCTAAGATATTATGATAATTATCGTATTTATTGTATTCATTGTATATTGTGCCGACAAATCACAAATATTGATAGAGATAACAAATTACCCATGATCAATCGTCTGATATCGGAAGATGTTCGGCTATAAAGATTTTATAGATAAACAAAATGGTTGTTTGAAATAACGCCGAATTTGGGATGCTTCGGTTATTTTCGATAACTGTAGAGAAATACGACGTTTAATGTCTAAAATGGATGATTTGGGACGATTATCTTGCAATAACAAGATAATATAAGGTTAGATTTATCCTTGGGTTAAAGGAATAAATGTTTTCGTTTTCATACATATTCGTGCAACTAAGTTATAAACTGAAGCTTATAGTCTCAACTCGATCAGAACACAAAACCACTTACGTATGTACATGTATTAGTTATTTACATTTACCACGATATTTGAACGTACATAAGGGGTATTGTAAGATGGAAACTTCATATTGTAGACTAGAAATACACACGTATCATATCACCAACTTCAGTGTAAGATAACAAACTAGAGAAACTTTACTGTAAGTAAAAATCATGTCTCACTTCATGAGTGCTAATAGTAGTTAACAGCTTACAGAAAACTACACTGATTCATAAAACGAACGAGTAATTCGTTCTTTCGTCTAAATAACTGACCAAACTCACCTCAAGCAAGACTTGTTCAAAGCTATCTTGACCGTGTTCTTCTCCACCACGGTTAACTTGATTAGAAGGAACCATTCCATTCTCTTCAAGAGAAAAACTCACTTCTTTTTTCTTCTTCTCTGAGAAGCTGCTATCCATTGGCAACGGAAATATATTGTCAACCTCTTCATTATTTTTAGCATACATGTTATCATTCAGAACTTTTTGCCTATGTTTGTCATCCCGCCGACGAGTGTCAAGTCGGCGTATGATGCAAATAGTCACAATAATACCCGACGATATAAGAACGGTTACAGCAGCTACAACAACAACAATCACAAAGTTTTTACTAGATTCGTCTCCAGCGGTTGTTATGGTACCATTCTCCGAAATTACCACACGTAATATTGCATCTACTTGACGAGCATTTTCACCACTGTCTTTCACAGTAATCAACAAAATATACATTTTTCCAATTGAGTTTGTATTCTCGAGAGGTGCAGAAAGTATAATCTCCCCAGTTCTTGAATTAATGGTGAAATATTTGGTAGTATTTGTCGTTGTCATGGTGTACTTTAATTTCGAGTTATCCGAATCCGGGTCATCCGAATCTTTAGCCACCACTTGATATACTTTTGATTTTGTTTCGGTGAGGTAGGAAACATAGATCGTGTTGTTTTTATGACTCGGGTATCGGATCACAGGACTGTTATCATTCACATCATCAACAAACACAGTTACAGTCGCAGTGCTATACAAACTTTCGTCACCAGCATCTATAGCTACAACTTGGAATGCATATTCACTGTTTGTTTCTCTATCTAACGATTTGTCTGTTTTCACAGCACCATCAGCGGTGACTACAAAAGGCACATCGGGGCCACCTGGCTTTCTAGCAAACTTTGTCACTCTATTGTTGCTGGTTCGATCTAAATCCTCCACCGTGAGTCTCCCAATAATGGTATCAGCGGGGAGATTCTCATTCACCCAGAATCTGAACAATGGTTGGTCTAACATGGGTCTTTCATCATTTTTATCATTGATGGTAATAATCACTGTTGTGCTACCTGTTAAAGATGGAACTCCATGATCACGTGCATATATTGTAATGGAGACCCCATCTCCTTCCGGCGACTCCTTGTCGAATACTTTGTTTGCCATGACATCGCCAGTCAGCGCATTCACAAAAGCGTACTTCGAGGATGCTGTATCAACAGAGTACATGATCTTGCTGTTGTTACCGGAATCAAGATCAAATGCTGATACAGACGTTATTCTGTCGCCGATTTCATTATTCTCGTCCAGGTTAGCGAAATAACGTTGTTGTCTGAATCGAGGAGCGTTGTCATTTTCATCTTGAATGAGCACGAGAAAATTGGATGTGCTGCTTAGAGGAGGTACTCCCTTATCCTCGCACCTGATTGTCACATTGTGTTTGTCCGCACGTTCACGATCTAACGAACTTGATACAATCACCTTGTACTCATGGATGTCGTACCGCTGAAGACCGAAAACGTCACTCAATACCGTACAGTTAACATCGCCATTACGTCCTGTGTCATGGTCAATTATAGCCACATGAGCGACAACAGCCCCTATGTTTGCATATTCTGAAACTTCTGCAAAACTTGAACCAGACAGTAAATTAAGATTAATTTCTGGCGCACCGTTGGAAGTGTCTAAAACGGTGACGAAAACAAATGTTTGGGATGTCAGGGCTGGATCACCGAGATCTTCAGCTTCTACAATGAGTTTGAAGTAGTTCATTGCGTCAGCACCAAGCTTCTCTTTGAGAGTCAAGACACCAGTCCTTGAATTGACACTGAAATATTTCAAATTATTTGAGTCCTGGAATTCACTAAGGCGGAATCTGACGTCACTGTTTTCACCAATATCTCTGTCAGTTACGGTTAATTTCAAGATGACATCACCGACATTAGCTTCCTCGTTGATAGTTACATTGTAATTAGTTTTGTCAAATTCTGGGCTATTATCATTTATGTCAGTTATAGAAACGTTTATTAGTAAAGTACCCGTTTTCTGTGGAATTCCACCGTCCTTCGCTATGATATAGAACTGGTAGCTGTCTCGTGACTCACGATTGAGTCTTTCTGCGACAATGAGTTTAATGGTCGAGCTTCCGTCTAATTTCTTAGAAAATGAATATGTAAATGGAATGGCGTCCCCTTGAATAACGGGTTTGAGCTCATAATCTTGTAACGAATATTGTTCACTAGTGTCCTTATCTCTGGCCCCTTCTACCATAAAACTGGCCCCGGTTAGCACTGCTTCAGATATGGGAAGAATCAAACTAGTTTTACTAAATGTAGGAGCGTTATCATTGATGTCTTCAATGACAACAATTATATTAACAACATCAAAGAAACCATCATTTCTAACAGTTTGTGCGGCAACGTCTAGGGACACCTCACATATATTAGTAAACTCACATAGCACTTCTCTATCAATGACTTGAGTTGTTGACAAATTACCGCTTATTTCATCCACTGCAAACATAGATTCATACGAGTTACCTTGTTTCATTAAGGTGAATCGAAGTTCATCTCTGTTGTTATTATACTCGTCTAGAATACTTCCAATGACAATATCTGCCGGTTGTTCTTCCATTATTCGAAATTCAATAGGTTGAGCATATATTCCAGCAAATCCGTTCATTAATAAAGCCGTCGATAAAAGTGTTTTCACAAAGTTAATCGCCATTATGTCAATAGTTTTAAATTTATGTAATAAATACAACTTAATTAATAATATCCATATGATTAATGATGGAGAATGGTCCAGGGTGTCAATGTATGAAAAATGTCACGTCAAATGTTTTTACAACTGACAGACTTGAATTGTGTTAAAACAGCTCATTATAAACTGATCATCTTTCACCTGTGTCTGTAAATTACTTTATCTATCCGTCAAACTATCGATGTAAAAAAATCATACCTGACGTTAACGTTGATTTATCTCTTAGCAACAACTCCAAATAATATTCACAAACAAATCTTCCGCTTCTAATTTCCTCGAAATTTTAATGCCGTAATTTATCCCACTAGTTTCGTTCTCTTTTTATCAATACAGGCACAATTCACGAGCGGTTTTCATTAAAATGTCATCTTCATTTTAAGTCATTAAATGCTCACACGAAATTTCCTCAATAAATGTTTTGAAAAAAAAATCCCTTTAATAATACACAACATTAACCGCGTGTACTATTTTTTGCATAAATTGAATTCAAAACAAATATCTTCCTATTAGTACGTCATGTTTCAACATCTAGTTTAATCTTCTCTGTTCAATCATTGAAACAAGCTCGCCAGTCGATTCTGTTCACCACAATGATTATTTTACTACTGAACTAAAGTACTCGATGTTAACGCGAGTTACTCTCGTATACGATTGTTCCGCTCCACTGAAATGCCTCACGCTACTCTGCCAGTAGGCTATTTAATCCTTTATCGGGTAATCCCTCGTAGTTTAAGTTCCTTTTCAATCTTGTCAGCTTCTGCTTAGAGTAACTGAGTTGATATATCGGCGTTTGATTATCTTAAAACAGCTAAGTATTCAAGCTAATTATTCGAACGCTTCGCTATAATTACGGCACCTGGCTGATCAACAATTCTAATTAGTAAATCGGTTGTCAGTGATTGAAATAAATGGACCAAATAACCATGAAGAGAACGTTTACTCTTCCAGTTCAGTATTGCGCAATATAGAGACAAGATCGTCTTGTAAGCCCTTAATTGCCTATATATAAAAGCAATAAATATATAATTATCACATGTGTTATCCCAGTAGCTATCTAAGAATCCTAATTTCACTTTCCAACTCCGGTCACTTGTAATAATCGCCGATTTCCGGGGTTAATCTTTTTGTCGTTTATTTACTCCGCGGGTTCCAGGATTGTGCTAGTCTCTAACAAGTCCGCAAATCCGCGACCCCTACTGGTGAAGACTTAAGTACACTTTGAATAAGCGCGGCTTTCGTGAAATAGCGCTATTTGTTACTGATAATGTTCTGATAAAATCTCCAAGTAATACAATCCCTGTAATGTAGCATTGACGGTTATGACATATCACAGTTATTTTATAGCATAGTAATTATTACTCTAAATTGCACGGCTCGTTGGCTCGCTAAATATGTATTAACACTTCAATGAATGCAATGCGTAAACACTATTTCCGTCGTATTATAATACGAATTCACACTAGTACAGAGAATTTGTTCTTTTATACTGTCACTTAGAATTTAACGCCTCTGTGTACGAAGTGTTAGTTTCTTAAGAATGTTTCACTGTATCAAAAAACAACAATCCACAGGCTATGACTTTAAACATTTATCCTAGCCTCTCTTATATCTCCGATATCACTGTCCTCAACGTCTGGTCATTAAAACAGTTTTATCCAATGACCCTTCCTCTTTTTTACGACCCTTTCACGCTTTGACAAATTTGTTTCTTCACAGTCAGTTGACTTCGTAACACCGCCTGTAGTAAGTTTTGGTTAATCAAGATCTGCAATGACAATATCTACTGATTTCAACGCTTTGTCTTATGGCCGACAGCAATTATTCATGTGCTGTTTGCTGTCTGGCTACTAGCCACAGGCCATGTTTAACGCCTCAGTTCGGTGCGCAGCATGTCATGCACGAATGCGTGCTTCGCAACGCCTAAGGCTAATTTCAAGAATAAAAAATAGTTTATTTACTTATCTTGAAAAGATGTTATGTAAATTGTATATTTTCACAAGACGACAGTTTGTCACGTCAAAATAAGAGATATTTGAAATATTTCGCCCCAGTTGCGTGTACGAGATATTTAGCACTATCAATCTTCCATTATACTTAACGACGAACACCGATATTTCTAAACATTTTTTTACAAAATCAATGTCGATTTGAAAAGTGACAAATGAAACGAAATGTTTCTTAAATATTTCACAAAATTATTGAGAAATACAATGTGTGTATCAATGTTCTGCAATTCTCAAACTAATTTAAAACAAATAATAAATGTATTAATAATCATAGAGTAAAATGTTCGTATTTGGCAGTTTTTGGTCGAGATAGGCATCTTTATATTGATAAACACGTGCTTAGACAAGATATGCGCTCAATTAAGTTAAAATAGTTCACCTAATTTTATCATAAACATTCCCACGAAAACGTTGCTTGTATGTCAAAAAATATAATTTATAGAGATAAAAAAGCATTGAACTGTATGAATATATGTTTGTTAAACTGATTGAGAATTATCTGACCTTTAATGAGAATGTCATGAGTAATTATCTGTGTTCGCAAGAGATCAGTAGAATCCTCAGCTTAAGAGTAGAATTTATTTGTACTAGACGTGTTCATAGCGGGTGCCGCCAATTCCGATTTTCTCTTGTTTAAATTTGACCAATAAATCTCACACTATCTCATTCTATTTCTCAAATTTTAAATTTGTCAAAAATGCCATATCATTTTCAAAATCCCTTGAGATAAAATCATTTAAGTTTGTATATCTTGTAAAGCAAATTTTTATTAATCCTATTACATTAACCCAGTACACTGTCCGTCATGTCAATTGCTGTTTTCGCAAGAAGTCGTTAATGGCTTGATATCATGATAATCTCATTGTAATCGTCACGTTAAGCCAGTTCTAATGTAACGCCGATGTAAATATTGACATATCCGCTAATCTTCGATTCGGAGGTAGAAAAAGCACCCGGCAAACCGAATGAACAATAAAGTTATAACTGTGAATTCAGAACAAATATGTAAACGGTTGATCAAAAGAATTTAATGACGAAATCTAAAGGAATTTTCGGTTCAAAAATATACAAATGAGATGTACGGCAAATATTTACGAATATAATTGATGGCCCTTTATCTGTCCGGTTCATCTAAAGAATACATTAATTAAATTTACGTCTTGGATTAATATTAGGATATTGTGAATTTTTGTTAATATAAACGTTTGCAATTTTCTCAAGGTCATACAGTATTCAATGGCTTATTATATTCATGCAAATGAATGTATTTGCGAATTTTATTATAAAGGCGCCGGACCTTTTCAATCCGAGATATGCATTGAAATTTTATGTCCCGTCCCGTTTCATTATTTTCCTGTATAACATTATTACATCGCATATTTTTTGTTCAATATATTTGGTGCAAACTAATGAGTCAATAAAAAGAAAAAACGTAGCTGAAACCGAATATACGTTCACTTTGATCCGCGCAGCCCGTTTAAAAAACACATTTCACATTAGTAACGGATATTACACTATATAACAATAGGTTTAAAGTTAAATTTGATTTTTCAGTAACATTAAAGGTTGATTTAGTCATTCACGTGAGAACATGAGCAGTTACTCCACAATTACCACTTCAATCAAAAATCACTTCCACTTGAGGATAAAAATCACAATTTTAAGATCAAGTGACACTTTTATATATAATCAAAAATATAATTTGTTTTAAACGTTTTAAAGGTACGCTGTTCGACTACTTCAACAAAATATGGCAACATTTATCCTCAAAGCATACCGTTTTACTACAATGTAGTATTAAGCATAGCAAAGTTAAAATGCATTTGTTTAATCATTTGATGTCAAATTGATTGTTTTTACAAATTTTACGTTTGGTATGATCATGTTTCACAGATAAAACTGAGACAAATCCGCTGATGTATCATTAACACCCTCTGCTTCAACAACAATACAGAACATTGAAACTAGGCATCGCTAAGATAAATAATGACAGGATCGAGAAGTTCACATCTTAGCAAAGGTTCTCGGACGCAGACCGTATTGACAATGAATCAGTCTAGCTTTTTTCTGGAAATCAAATAATTACTCAAAGAAATAACTACACACACGACTAGTGAACACTGTCACACAGGCAACCTTAACACTTTACAAGACATTGATTAGTTTTGCCCGTATCTCTGAAATCGCTTGAAAATCAAGAAATAAAACCCGCCTGTTCTGTCTTTGTATGGGCAAAAAAATAATTGCTACGACTCAAGATTTCTGAGACACGTGCCAACTTATGTTTGTACAATGTGCATATATGTCTCTGGTATTGACATGTTTAGAAGAATGACAATCGTTACCAATGCCACATGCTTTTACCTAGAAGCAATCCATATATCAACCCAAAGTCGAAGATTATATGACTCGTTTATACTAAAACTATTTCCTTAAGCTGTGACTACTGTAATTTTGTATAAATAATGTATATATCTCATATTGCAGCTGGTGATATGTTATATTTATTTCAACCCCTTTCCGTACGTTAACGGAATATTTATGGCACATCGCAAAAGGCCAAACATCGTCATGTCGTAAATGTTTGAAATGACACCAAAGTTCGTTAATAAAACCCATTTCGGCAGAAGTTCTAATTTCACAGAAAACCTTACCTTGCGGCCAGATAATAAATGTTATAGTGATTGGAAAATTATAAGGCGTTACTTCAAAAAAAGTGCATGGGTTCCACTTACTCCCGATCCTAATTTTTCTGCCGACCCCTTTCACGGGTCTCGGCCCTTTTACGTTCCGATATTTTCGTAGATCTTTATCTCTAAACTAAAAAAGGTGTCTTTGATAAGTTCTGCCGTTCTACTGCCCCTCTATTTGGTGAGGGTTGAGATGATAGAGGAAACGAGATCCTATTTTTTGGCTTATACCGTATACATGTACTTTTGTTAGACTAGTATGTGTTAGAAATATAGTTGCTATAATTGACTGATGCCTCAAACTAAATCCCCATCGCATGACTTTTCTGAGAACAAAGATGGTAATTTATTATACATGAACGTGTTCGCGAATGACAAATACTTGGCAAGTTTGTAATGATTCGTGAGTAATAATTTAAATCATTGAAGCGGGCTTTAATCTTTGTTCTGTACAAATCATGAACTGATAAATCTAAGAACTGACTTAGCTTTGAATTGAATCCTTCATTAATCCGCTTACCCCGCCGACACGACAATATAATATGATTGAGTTAGACAACTATGTCTTTCCTACAAGATATAACTCTTGTTTTAATATATCTGCAAATCATGTGTGTTATAGATTTCGTGTGAGCAATGACACACCACTTCCGTAGAATACAAATATCCCGCAGACAAAATGCATATTGATGCATAGGAATTGCGTTTAATTAATGAAAAATATGAAAATGTGTGGTTAAAATGTGCATTAAGGGTTTCATTTATTTTATTCCATAGACTCACAATCATGATAATTCTTCATAGAAATGAACAATAATGTTGCCAGAGGGTAAAGCTCATCCAATTTACACGCACTTTCCTTTCTTCCATTAAAATGAACACGAGTTTGTATCATGGCTATATTTGTTTTGAAGGCATTATTGGACAGTTTCACGTTGTATAAATAGGCCTACACTTGAACTGTGGTATAAGTAGTGAAAACGAACCTGTTTTTATCAAGTAACAACATTGACTGATGACTTCAAGGATACGACGTAAGACATCTGGACTTAATTCACGAACCCAGCACACTCGCTGTAAGCAATAACGACTCCCCGGAGGTGTAATTGAGCGTTAAAAAAACTGAAACACGAATGAAACAATTTAATTACGCCATCATTTGTGTAGTGAAGTCTCGGTAAATTAAATACCCGGTGGATGTTTAATTGTTTTTACTTATCCATTATTTTCGCCGAGTCTCAAATACAGCATCTACATTAAAATGTTCTTATTTTTATCGAGCAAATTGGGCCAATGAGCCAACAAGAGATTAACTCGTGTGGCTTTCGTTTAAATAAATCGTCTTACCATGTTAATGAAATATTTTATCACTGCTATTTGAAAATGGAACAGATGAACAAAGGATTTGAAAACATTTTAATATATTTTTGTTGGCATTTTACTCATGAGCTCATCTTCAACCCGAAAGCGAGGCTAGACCACGCCCACTCGTGATAATAATATGATTACAGAAGTCCGTTTATAGAAATTCGGCAAGATGAAAAGAAATTGATTAAATATGTCAACAATAGCCACTCAAATGGATACGTGCCTTTCTAATGCAAGCCAATATTTAGACATTGATAGCGCTTACAATTAATACCAATATCTTTATTATATGAACCATATATCACTCAGTAAAATTTCGGTAAATATTTCTTCAATGAATAGGATAAGTGTGATTATAATCGCATTCTTTAAATGAATTGTTCGGCTTCCGCAAAACAAATAGCGCACCCTGGTGGAAGGTTTAAGCCGCTGCATGGCGCTCGTGTGATTGTATTGTTAATGAGATTTTACCTAACGAATCTGAAGCCCCGCGAGTTAAGATAAGAACGCCCTCACTTTAAAATATCTCATTTACGATTTATTGGCAATTACGTTGATATAGATAGAGAATGTACCACCTTAATTCCACACATCACACAAAGTGTGTCGTCAGATGTGGTGACCAATTCACAGTTTTAGTACAATTTTATAGTCATTAAGCCACGCGCGAGTACTGCATATGAAGTTACTAAATTGATCCTATAAAACATGTTTTTAGTTTATTTTAAACGTGCATCTGTAGAGCAAGTTCTTCTTATATTAACTACTCTCGATGACTGTTATATACCTTGTCTATTAAAAGTACTTGGCGCCAGATTGACTCAGAAAATTCAAAGTGAAAGAAAAAGTCAAAGGACATTCGAGTATTTTCCGTTTATTTACAAAATCTGTCAATTCATATTCTAAGATATCCAAAAACAAAGTTTCAATAATAAAGTTACAAAATGTAATGTAGAGCTATAATTCAGAAACATTTATTTTTTATATATTACAAATATGAAAATGAAGTAGAGCTGACAGACTTTGTAAATAAACGGAAAATGAAAAACATGCTGCATACATATTGAGATTTACCATGATTATAACAATTTCTGGATTTTGAACAAGTCAGTTAAAGACACATGTACATCTGTAGAGTAGTTGGTGAAAAGTGAACTTATCAAATTGTAATTTGCATTTATAGCACTTTAAATGGTGTAGAAATTTCACATGTAACACATACGATAAACTGCTATCTAAATTGTTTCCAACATAGAAGTAGCAAACATGTTTCAATATAATTTCTATCCACATTACTCCGAGATTTGAGGTAGATGATTACGGTGTCACATGGCTTCTATTAGCTATGACAACTTGTTGCTTTCGCACAAGGGAATATTCTGAATTGTAAAAGAGACTCATACATTCAACGAAGGCCTGTGTTTAAACGACTGCAAGGTGTTAGAAAGACGTAGTTCACAGCTCTTGTATACCAAATCTTACACGGTTCTAATTTGTATTTAGAAAAAAGAACCACCTTGTTGTGTATAACAGACACGGTGCATGGTGGTTTCTAATATCTGAGAATTAGAAACTAGTCTTGCTTCCAGATAATTTGATATATTAGTAACTACCAAACTTATCAACTTGACATGCAAAGTATTATCGCATGAAGCATAAAATGTTGTTCTGACGTGATTCCACAACATAAAGTCGGTAAGTCGGCGAAATTATTTTTCAAATAACTTTATAACTACCGAGGTAAAGTTAATACAAAAATAGGTTCGAGTTGGTTAGTAGAAATAAGGAATTTGCTTCACGTATTCGTGTATTCTTTGTAAATGTAGTAATGTTTAATTCAATTAAAATCGGGGCAATGTTTTATACGTTTTCTGCGATATGCCAATGTCTGATATATGGCAAAAATAACAATTCTGTTCTCTTCTGTTTTGGTAAATAATGATGGTAACTTTTTATATCAGGATACGACATCAACAGATTGAAAGTCGTATGGTCTTTATTACCGATAGCGGAATACATAATTTTTATGTCTAATTGTATCAAAGTTTGTACAAATCAAACCAGTCTGACTGTCTATATAAAATATAACAGATGAAATATAACGCATGAGATCGAAAATATAATTGTTTAAGAAAATATTGACAGCGATCAATAACTGTAGATATGAGTAATTTATTCGCTTTGTCTCTCGCACTATTTTATAAGGTCGATTGACGAAGTTAATTGAAATATTTGGCCCGTTAAGTAAATAATGGTGTAAAACAATTATGACATGGCGGGAACGGTTTTTGTGTTTATCGTTCAACATGATGACTGTGTCAAAGTTTGACATGTTTCACAGAATATATGTTCATTAATGTTGTGACAAAAATAACCATCGTCACCGCTACTGGTTCATCGTCGGAGTCCATTATTGTCGCACAATGTCGTTGATTGTTGTTTCTGCGCTCATGGATAATTGTTGCTGATGTTGTTGTTGCTGTTGTTGTTGTAGTCGCTTTTGTTGTTGTTGTCGTTTTTGTTGTTGTTATTATGATGTTTACTGTTGTTTTTTTGTTGGTGGTGTTAGTGGAAGTGGTATATTGAAGGTGGTGGTGCCGATTCTGCTGCTGCTGCTGCTGCTGCTGTCGCTGCTGCTTAGGCGTTCCTGTCAGGATTTCTTCCATCGTTGAGGACGTTATTTGTCGCGGCAAGAAATCCCTGAACGTTGTATTTTAAACGTGTCAAAATCAAATTTTAAATTCATTCATCGTGATTGTATTATCGAGGAAACAGATGAATGCATACCAGAATAAAAATGACCATTTAATTACCAATTAGTAATTTTATTGGTCATAACAAGTGCCATAATAATGGAAATAATAATTAATAAAGCATTATCATGCCATCATATACAACATGCATACAATTATGACACTTTTTAATATGACAATTTTAATGTCGAATTTCCGGAAAAGGGGTAGACCCCTATTCTAAAAGTCACAGGTTGAAAAAATAAAATTACATCACTGTAATATTTAAGTGTTAAAATCGATAATTAAAACATCATTATCGCAATAAATCGATATGTAATATAAATGCCAGGCGATGATCGAGTTCAGATCTAAACTTAGATTATGTCAATAAAATACAATATGTAATAATATGGCTAACAAAACAGACATGTGCCCTAGGGGCGCTCTATTACGGCACAGAAGCGCGCGCTATTTTGCGCGTTCAGCAAGATTATAATCGTATATTTTTTATCAAGCAGATCTCCTCCGTTTACAAAGCGATCGTAAATATATCAAATTATTACATACCGGTCGTATACTTTGTTGTAAATATGCTTATCGTAATTCAATCATGGTATAGTTATATTGCAATTCTATGTGCAGTTTGTATTTAGATATGAACACCGCATTTGAACTTTGATATCTTAAAAGTTTTCGATAATATCGATGAAGGCGGAGAACTAAACTGGCACCCATTGATTTGTCTGTATATAGCCTTTGGTGCACTGCAACATGGAACGGGAACCAATTTAGGTGGAGGTTGATATAGATCGATAAAATTACTACAAGATTGAATGTCCCTCTTAATGAAGTAAAAAACTTGCACTGAGACCGATAGAGTTTAAAGGCGCATATTTTCTGATGAGACAATCAATCAGTTAGTAATTAAAATCTGCACTTGACTCCATGGTATTCTATAACACGAAGGGCAGTGTTCCTAAGTGAACCGTATTGATATCCGAGAATTCGCAACGAGAATATGAGGTTGTTTCAAGAAATGTTAATAACGTCTCCTGCCGAAGAGCTTACTGAATATTTTTATGTTCAATGCTGTAATGCTGAACAAAAAAAAAACAGAACATAAGTATGTAATGTTTAGTCTCGATTAAGTGGTTAGAAAAAAAGAACATTTGTCCGCCAGTATGATTGAATGAATTAATACTTCGTGTTTGCAAGTATATATGTCTATACATGTGCATCCAAATTATCGGCACTATCCACAACCAATAAATTGCACTTTCTACGATTTTCTGGAAGGTGATTTACACAGATATCTTGAGGTTAAGTTGTTTTTGCATCCATTGTAAAGATATTATTATTACAATGTATTACAGAATTAGCTTGTTGCACCCTGCGTGGTTCATTTCAAAATGATTATTTCCGATGTTCTTGTTTGAAATGATTTAATCGCATGACCGGTAATATGGTGGGCTTCGTATCAAATAATCAAATTCCGAAGAAATTTCTAATCAGGATTTCAGTTATCCACGACGTCCGCTGGCAAATGACAGTCTTTCCTATTCTACCACAGACTAATGACCTCTGCATACAATCTTAAGAATAAAACATTACCGACATTCTCATTGAGCCATTTGAAGTACAATTTATGCAGATGAATAATGTAAGAAATCAAGAACATTAACACTGATCGTTTACACTTCTTAAATCTATTTTTTTCTGGGATATATTTGTTTAAGGCGATAGATACACTCCTTCCTTAAAAGGTAATCAGCATATATTTCACTAACTGCTAGAGACATTGTAGACTAAAAATAATTCAGGAAAAAAATACACAAGTGATTTCTAGTTATCGAATAACACTACTCAGTTTGAACATACTATGCTATGTCCAAGACAGTTTATATAGGCAGCTTACAATGTAGAACAAATTAAGGGGTAATAAGTGGTCGTGTGGTAATACGCTGGACTTTCACATAAAAGGTCGTGAGATCGATTCTTGGCTCCGTCTTTCGAATTTCTCAGGCACGCTATTTCAGTGTTCCCATCCCAACTGCCGAGCGTAGTATACCGTGTCTAAAAAAAGGAGTGAGGCGTGCTTCGGTGCTTTACACTGGGCACGACAAATAACCAGGAAAAAAACAGTACTGTAGGAATATAAATGCCCGATTCTCATGTATCTTATCGCCCCGAGTCTCTCTAGTCCGGCTCAGAAATGACCATGACTGTCACAGTCGAATGTGCCGTTAAACAACATATAGATAAATGAGAACAAGGTAAATACTCACTTATTTATTCAGTCGTTTTTTTCATGATTATTTCCTCAGTATACCTGGTCACTGTATATAATCCGGGTTCTGGGGTATCTATACACCATAATTGAGTAATTAATGTAGTCAAAATACATATGTTAATGCAGTAATGCTGTGTATGGCGACAATCTTCGAAGTAAGGTCACACTAGAATGCATAGTTATTGCTATGATAGATTAAATAAGACATTAATCATAATAATAATAACTTTATTTATCGCAGGTGACACATAAAGGCAATGAAACATTAACAATGATGAAAATGAAACAATACCTTTTTACAATGTGGCCCTCTTGAAAGAAAAAAGTAATAGCAATCATTGAAAATTAAACAATTTGTAGACATCTAATACACAAAAGATATTAAGTACATTGTATTATAAATAATAACCGGATATAATATTCTACTGAAACGAAATGTAGAATATAACCGGTTTTATGATTTATCTCTATAAGGAATGAAAAATCTATGTATGAAAAAGAAAAGAAAAATACTCAATTATAAAATGATTGTCAGTCATGTACTGAGACTAACTAAACTATATACACAAATAACGACGCAGACTCTTGTCACCGAAATTGTTAATGTCATAAAATTATTAGCGTAAATATATATATATAAGTAGAGTTAAAAGAAGAATTACTTGTATTTAACAGTGAATAGCTAAATGAGTTAACCAACGATTTTATATATACTAGTTCAAAACATTTTCGGAACAAAGCCGCGATGATTTTGTTGCGTAATGAAAATACAAAACAATTTTAAATATGTATGCATGCAATCTAATATATTATATAATTCAAACAATATAAGGACAAACATTTTTCTCTTTCACCAATGGCCTTTGGTCAAAGGGTTGACTGTACAAACGACACTACTAAAAACATTGTATATTTAATGTGTCATATCACAATAGAAATTGTATCGACAGGTGTCGTATCTCATTCTTTTCTGTTTCAGCTACAAATAATGATAAAAAACTAATCAAACTGCTGGTAACAACAAACAAAAGGCCAGGTTTCAAGTAGCTTACAATATTTACATGTTAAAACATTTATATTGTTAGTGTATTGACCTGGGTCGGATTTGGTTGAAGCCTCGTTGAATTCTAATATCGACAATTATCACTTTCTATACGTGTTCCAGAACCTTGGCATACACACACACACATTAACTGGGGTGTATCCTTTATTCTTTACTCTACAGAACTTGGCCATCATCAAATATTTAAATAGTTAATTGTACCCAAAGGCCAGTGTTTGATGAAGGAGAAGTGCGGTGCTATCTGCTGTCTCTAAATGAACCATCACTATTATATTTACATGATGAAGTAGCCATCTTTTGTTGAGACAAATTACTTTAATCCCTCGAGAGGATTCTACAAGAGGCATATTTCTGCAGTGATTGTTAATATTATTGCATTTTCATCTTTGATTGAGTCAGTTCCTGTCTTCACATGTCTGTGGAGACTTGGGTAATTCGTCTACGAGAATCGTGGATTACTGAACACTATGCCATGGTTACAAATAGAATTGACCTTATCTAATCGAATTATTAATCGTAACATCATTGTACAAACAGAATTTAGTTGTATTGCTAGGCTACCCTCAATTCTTTTGAGCTTTAACTCCGCGAGTGAATTATTCATACATTAGTACTACAAAACAATGCTACCTCATAATTAATCACACTATAATTGCATGTAATGAGGGCAGGTTACATAACGAGCACCTGCTCTACACTGACAGTTGGTTAATACTTACAATAGCGTAAGATTCCGGAAAAGTAACACTATCAACATATACATTTGGTGATTGAATGACAACGTAAGATATCAGTGTGACGAATGGTATTATATTGACACATAAAGCAACCACACGGGAATCAGCGCTGTCGAATGAGCAAGTCGCTTAACAATGGGAATATGTTCTTTGACCTATATTCCCCAAACATTTAATCGATTCATTTTCTTACTTTATTATATTTGAACGTTATCTTCTAGTTGTGCATGATTTCGCTGTAATTGAAAGTTTCTGTATAAAATCAAGTCCTTTAGGGCGCAAAAAAGAATTACTGAAATCGAAACTGACAGAAAGGCCCGAAGCTTCAGAATTTGTCGCCAAAGCCTTATTACTTGTGCGTTCCATTGAAAACAATATTGACAAACTACACACTTTTGTGGGAAAACAAATTTTATACTCGACCGATAATAAAAAATTAATGAACTCTATCCTTAATACGCTGTTCAAATGTTTTCGCATAAAAATTCTAATTTTTCTTATCATTGCTATGTATCAGCGTATTAAACGGTTTATATATACCTAATTATGCCAGCAACTTAACTGTATCAAATGTCCGTTGTGTCTCCGGGACAATTTTTACGCTTGAAATAAAGATCTGATCGCTGCAATATTCTCATTTAAAACCACTTTTCCCTACTTAATGACACTTTCGGTTTCTCGTGTTCAACTTAAAATCTTTAATTCACATATAATACATAAGTGACATATTTCCAATGGCTTTTGTATAGCACGCAAGTAGTCAATTACCCTCGCCTTCTTGATCTAATATTACCTTTACAAACATATGACCCTTTAAATTACCTTTATCTAAATATTGTTATATCGGCTATATAAACTTACAGATATATCTATATAGTACAGATAAAACGGTGTTTGGGACTTAAACACTTAAATATGCCCCCTGCTATACCAAGATACATTCGTTTAAGCCACTTTTCTAGCTGTCGGATTGTAACAAAAAGTAACATGATATAAAATAAGAAATGAATACAGACAGGTCCTGATCCATTCATGACAAACTAAGAACTGTATCAAATAGCTTCATTAAATAACTCTTATATTCACATTGGTCATATATTGGGATGAAACAAGTTTAATATCTGTGTTAAACTTTTGTTGTTTTTGTTCAGTGCTGGGTCGTAGCATGGTTGATATCTGTTTTAAACTTTCGCTGGGTCGTTGATATCTATCAGCTGGGTCGTAGCAGAGTTGATATCTGTCAACTGGGTCGTAGCAGAGTTGATATCTGTCAGCTGGGTCGTAGCAGAGTTGATATCTATCAGCTGGGTCGTAGCAGAGTTGATATCTGTCAACTGGGTCGTAGCAGAGTTGATATCTGTCAACTGGGTCGTAGCAGAGAAGATATCTCTGAGATGGGTCGTAGCATGCAGGGTTGATATCTGTCAGCTAGGTTGTAGCAAGGTTGATATCTGCATTAAACATTCGCTTTATTCCGTGCTGGTCGTAGTAAGGTAAATATCTTATCAAACTGAAGCCACGTGACTTTGGGATTGGTTCCCCGAACATAAAGTAGATTCTTGTACTGGTTCCCGTCCAAAAGCAGAAAGCAAGGATATGTAGTACAAGAGGAAACAACATTTAGGTCAAGAAAATGACGTGTATTCCGCGTTTTTTTGTCGGAATCCGAAGTAAATAATGGAGACAAAATGGCACCGAATGCTTACTGAAGTCATAAGAAACTGCTTTGTTGTCAAGGAACTTCTGACAGTAATTTCAGAATTTCATGACGCACCGAAAATAAACGGGTGATTGATGGCTTGATATACAACATGTCATTAAAATAATAACATAAATTACATTTTCAACAGAACAGAACAGAATAATTTATCATCTTAGCTGATATATCAAGACAATTTTTTTTATAAAACAAAACAGACGTTTCAGAGGCATGAAGACACGTGACAGAGGGACAGTATACATGTACATGTGTTTGTTATAAATAAGAGAACGGACTTCCAACTATCATGGTTTGTAATTCTGTCACCGACATTTTTTGCTTTCAACATCTTGACAGTTTTGTGTGAAAAAAAGATTTTCACTGGATTCTTTCTACCTAATTTTACCACTGAATCACAAAGTTTCGGTACTCGACGTTCCGTCAATGTTTTCCATTTCTTTCGATTAACATCAATGTAACGAACATATCCGGAAATACAAACTTGATAACAAATCGTATGATTAGATCAATTTACAAATCTAACATTGATGAACAGTGACAACGTGAGTTATTGAATACATTAATTCTCCGCTGATAAACATGTAGTTTGACTTATATCTATCTCCTCCCTGTGACTTTTCTGGCAAAATATTCGCACGGTTTTTTCTATCGAAAAAAAATATTTGGAGGTACATGTATTTAGACTTTCAGACCAACTAACTTGTGTGTAACGGTCACCGTATATACAAACAATTAACCATTGGCCATTACAAACATAACAGCTACTAATGAGTTAACATCATCGATTCCTTGCTTAAGTTCGTTTGCAAACACTGTTTCACTATTTTAGTCTGTTTAAGGTAAATCAGTAATAGTTTGGTTACTATTTCCGTTTGTTTTTATTTTGTTTTATTTTTTGGTATAAACTTTCACTTTCTAATGCGTGTTGCATTGAAAACGCTTAAGTTTCAAGCATTTTTTAACTGATGATACAATGTTTTATTGAAATATCTAACGACAGCGTGAGAAGAAAGGATGACCCATGATGTTTCGATCCTATATTTTGTAGTCTACAGTTTACACACCTGTTAGTTTTTATTTAAGCGTTTAAATTTCTAATTTGATACCAAACTTCCGCCTTAAATATCCTACGTTATCCGAGAGACAGACCTGAAGATTATAGAACTATATCGTGCTGATACATTATACTGTCATCACTTACACCGCTATCGTTTGTCTGGGCACTTGCACACTGTCCCTTTGTCCCAAGCATTCTTTAATTGATACTACCATCGTTTCATTATCTAGATCAATCAAATGCAAAGTGCTAAAAATATTGTTTGTCATTTCAATGCCTTCCCCCTATGTATTTTTTTCTGTTCCGGGCACTTTTGAATAAAGACACAAGATATGTCCTGATTTGTCAGTGGAATCGCTACTTGTTAATTTCCCATAACTTATCTGAACTTATTGTTCTACACCACAAGTTCGTATTTCTGTAACAGAACAAATGATTACATTTTGATTCTATTTTGTAGATGTTGTTATGTCTGGTTGCAGACATCGGATCTGTATAATACGTAGGTGTGTAGTTTCAATCGAACAACCTTTCTATAAACTGTACAGTGTTTCTTAAAATTTAGCGCCTTCATCATACCGTGGTGTCTTTGACTGTTCCAATTGAAAATGCATTTTAAGAAAGCATGTTTCCCCAGAGATGAAAGAAAAGTTATTTTTAAGAACAATGACTATAATAATTATACCGTGTAATGAAGTAGCCAAAGGAACAGCCCTCTTGAAATATGGAATCAATTGATATATTTTCTCTCATGAGCGATAATAGAAAGATTGGTCCATGATTTAGTGACTGTTGTTGATTAAAAAGATATTATAGATGTGGTAGAAACTTGAAGGATACTTTGGTCTTAGTTTTAGTGGAAAGTAAGTACCAGATAAAATGGCTCAAGTCATAAGTCGTATGTAATTAAAGACCCCTGAAGAAAGCTCCAGTACATCTTTAAGTGATTGAGAATGAAAACCCTCGTTTTGGCTGTAAGTCTGAATTAACGTGTCAGAACTTCTTAAAAACTTGTTTATATAATCACTTATATCGTTGTAGAGCTCTGGAGCTTCGGGCTAATCCTGTTATTATGAGCTAGACTTCATATGATCAGTATATTTCTCATACAAATACATGTATCTCAACCACTGTGTGTATAAATGTTGGGATTATACAAATCCTAGGCAGTGAAATGAAATACCACGATATTATGATACATCTGGATATCAACATTATTAGAGCTTGTATCTAATTCAATACGATTGCTTGCACAATCATGCAACTAAATATTTATTTATGGGTCAATTGACACGAAAACAATATTTTTTTAGAAATAAAGCCGGGTGATTTTCGAACGACATCTGTTTCAATAAACACAGCGTTGTGATGAAAACAGACCTCAAACATTTTTTATAGAGTCCGTTAAAATGTTTGTTTTTCCTTCTTGCACGCGAACACAGATAAGGAAACATTGAAAATGTCTGTTTGTTTCCATGCTTAGGAATTCAATGCAACCGTATAACATTCATTGTACAGAAACAACGGCTGTAATAAACATTGAGTTAGCTATTATGAGGGGTTAATATTAGCTCTTTAAACAAACTCAGAAATCATTCCGTTTTTTTCCCTTAAAACCGAGTAAAGCCCAACTGAACCAACACAGAGATCAAAGTGACAGTCGGAAGTAAGTCTGACACAGTACTGATAAAACATGACACATAACGATGTTCAGATGGGTGGGTTACTAATGATACTTCAATTAATAAGCTGTTTATAGATATTACATGTTCCATATTGCATTTCTCGGAAGTTATATGTACATGTACAAACAAACCTGTGACTGTAGGCTAAAGGCCACCCTGAAGGTAAAGGACCGCTGATGATCATTTTGACCAAATTGACATCCGAATAAAGGCCGTCTCATTTTCTCCTTCCAAAGGATGTCCTTTGATTTAACGCTTGACTGTACTTCAGAGGTACATATATTTTCTAGAAGTGTTGCATCACATATTTATGAGAATCTTTCAAAATCAATGAAAATGTTTCTACTGTTGAAGAGAAGAGATTTCAAACATAAACTTATAATCAGCTTTGATTGTTTATAAACATGATAAGAAAGGCGCATTTAAATGATATACTGTGGAATCATTAATTTTCGTTGGGGATTTAATTTCGTGGATTTTGTGGTTCGACTTATCCACGAAATCAAATCTCCACGAATTCAAATGCGGAGATAAGTAATTTCTTTTCAAAAATCAAAATCCACGAATTTATGTCCCCACGAAATAGCCATTTTAGTAAAAACCACGAAAATTGAACCCAACGAAAATTAATGATTTCACAGTATTAAACTGAAGCATATAAAACAGGTTCAGATTCGTTTCAATATCCATTACATCATGGTATTTGCCAACAGGTTCTTTCTGTCTGAAAACCATTTCTTTTGAGAGTCACCGATGACGAATCTGAAACTGAGAGAAAACGTGTATACAATGTATGTAATAACATTGGAACGCCATGGGGTGATCGGTGGTCTAGTGGTAACGCGCTGGAGTACTAAACGTAAGGTCGTGGGTTCGAATATCAGCCCCGCCTATCAGTATTTCTGGGGCGCTTATGCCGTGTCTCTATCCCAAGTACCGAACCAAGTACTGTATTAAGAAAATCACAGAAAACGTATGAGACGTGTATGGGCGCTTTACACCGGACACGATAAAGAACTAAGGAAAACTAAAATTCATAAATGCCCGGTTCTCTTGTATCTTATCTACCCTCTCTCTGGGGCGACTCTGAAATAACCACACGTCGGTCCCATTCGGAAATGACGTTCTTCAAAAACGTAACTTTTCAGGAGAAAGGAAAAACAATTTTACACTTTCAAACAAGTTTATTAGATGCTGTCTCTTTGTATGTAAAACAACTAAACGACATTAAAAACCATGTGACATTTGACAGTCTTTCAATAAACCTTACTAACTGCAGAAGATCATTGAATGAAATCTCAAATAATATTTTTACGAGAATAATATTCAGATAATGACAATGAATGGAGACTTGACCCTTCCAAAATGACGTAACTTCAAAAGAAAGAACATCTTTTATTGAAATACTTCGGACCGGACAAGACGTAACTACACCAAAAATATTAAAATAACCGTTTTACTTGAACATATTAATTCTACATAATCATGTACATCGGCATGGCGATTGCCCTTTTAAAAAGCAACATTTCCGTTTGCAACGTGCTGTTGAAAAGCAAAACTAACACTGGATTCTCATTTTTATTTAGCCAAGAACGCAACCTATAGAAATAACATAACAGTACTCGTTTAATGATAATAAATGCAAACATATTGAAGAAAACTTACCTACAGCTCTATATTACCCTAAAATGACTTTGAAATACAGTTTCGACTTGTTGAGTTTACAAAACAGACTGTCAACTAAACAAGTCTGTAGTTACGACTTTTCCTACAATAGTATACCATAAAATATTTCAACAAATTGAGTTACGACTTTTCCTCAAGTGACGAATTTTAGTGATTTGATTGGGTTAAAGATACGAGGTTTCGGCATAAGACGCGGGACATCATGAAAAGTCTGAATCGTGAAATTCTGATTTTAGCTGAAAATGTAGTTACGGCCTTTCCGAATGGGGCCGACGCACTGTTGTCGAATGGGGCCGACACACTGTTGTCGAATGGGGCCGACACACTGTTGTCGAATGGGCCGTTAAATAACAAATAAAAATGATTGAAATGCCAGATTTACTAAATGGAACTGAATAGATGGTTAAAACTGGTGTCCTGAAAATGTCTCATGAAATAAATGACACTTTTACATTGGTTTACTAAAGGCTCAAACCGCCTTGTACGTTCTCACGAATATACGTGCACACAACGGCAAGTGCACAACAGAATATTACCAAAAAAAACTCAAAAGTACACATCAAAGAACAACATAAACTGCTATGTTTTTAAAAGCGTACGTGTATATTATTTCGAAAATGTCAGCAGCTTTATTTAAAGTATCTATCTAATTAAAACATATTTGATATTTTTTCCTAATCATAATGAGCCACACTATAACAATCAATTATAAATTGTACAAGGGATTGTGGTAATTATGCCTCGATTCTCATATTATTTTATTTTTTTTACACACCCATTGTCTCCAAAAATCATCGATTATTTTCAGTTACATTGTCAATGATTAAAAATCGATGCCTATGACCGTTCACTGCTTGCACAGGAACTACGTTTTATTCAGCTTGTCATCAAATATGATCCAACGCCTAGTGGGTTTGTGAAGTTTTAGAATATTTAATTGCTTTTTGGACATTTATTGTTTAGAACTCCGGCAATTATAAAGATATTAATGTCTGGAAGTTTTGTAAACATTGGACAAGTAAAAATAAACACATGTTAAGGCGGGATAATTCATTCACTCCGCTAATCTACGATCAGGCAATCTTATTTGTGGAACAAATCGCAGAAATAGTTTTAAAAAGCGTTTTGTCAGGATAAAATTGAGGTATGCCATATATTATACGCTCCAGTCGCAGATAAGTATCAAGGGAAATTAGCTCTCACTTGTTCCGACATACCTAGAATAAATATCAGATTTTTTCATGATTGATTTAACAGAAAACGTTCCTATAACTATCCAGCGATGCAATGAACACGTTTACTGTGTGAGACAAATACGTTTTACGGCTGAGCTGTAGTAATGTAACTCACACTGCAAATGGCAAAACCCCCGCGGTGTGGATGAATGCGCCATAAAAAAGTCCAGCAGTGATTTTGTTCCGCGCGTCGAGCTGTGACGACATTGCACATTCTGAAGGTAAATACCCCTTGTATTGTGTGAGTAGAGTGCCGGTCGGTAATTTACTTTCCACGTAAACATTAAAGCGAAAGAATCGCACATTTCACATACATCAGCACAGATAAGACAGAAATCCATGTTTTGGGATAATGTATGTCCTGTAAACTATCACAGGCATGTCAAAGCCTTTCACATAACGACATAATTAAGGCAGAAAAACCTCCTGAATGAGAGATTCTTGTGCTTCGTGTTTTTTCTTCAGATAATTTAATTATAGCATATTTGAAGCAGATGTTTTAAGTTTTAATTTAACAAAAACAAGTTCCCAGTTTTGTTACTGGGTCATACTATAATGAGGACAATTTCTGTAGCATTACTGTAGCATTATAGCATTAAATATAGGAACTACTTAATGCTACAATTTGGTAGATGCAAAGATTTAGTGGATGCAAACATAAAGAAGAAGCAGAAGTTGTGCTGTAGGAATTTGAACCTTTTTTAACAAGTTACTTTCGAACTTCACCAAATTCTATGGCAAATGGACGAACATTAGGAAAATTATACCCCTGTTACACGGATTTTCCCGAACAACCCTCGTAATGTACAAATGTTGTTCACCATCCCACCATATTACAAACGCCAAATTTTCATTGATTGCTGGATTACAAAGAGTTTGCAAAATTCGGTTAAAATGATTTCGTAGAATTGTAGTGAGAGCGGATTTAAGCAGACGAACGCTACTATTAATCTTCTCGGAAACATGTCATTACGTGCGCCTGTGTTTCAAACTGCGAACTGTAAAATTCCTATTTATAATCACATATTCTCATTTACGTTCAAAAAACAAACTCTACCTTACCACAAGTGAATCGTTATAAAACATGTACCAATTGCCGACTAATTGCCTTGTTACACGTATATATATTATGTTTTTGTTCCAATGCTTTCAAACTAATTAGGAGAAACTATGACTTGGATCAAGTATGCATCAAATTTAATACTATACATGTATAGTATTTATTTTAATATGGGTTTTTGAGCTTCCGGATAATATTATGTACTTAGTAATCAACGTCAGTATCTACATAAAAACGTACATATAACTGAATGTGGTGTTTTCTGTGACTGATGCAGGCCTTATATTTTGATTTACAGGTACCTACTAATTGGGGGTAAGTATGCAAACGTAGATAAAGTTGACGTTCGGGAGTGAAACGTTTACAATAGACAGCTGTTTATCACTGCCAATCCGCCCGTGATTATCGTCTGCCCTGAGATATCGCGAGATTTATACGTCAACAAGCTGAAATCCCCCAGAAAATATTAGTTTGATGAAAATATGGCATGTCTCTCATACATAATTTAGTTCTAAAGGGTCCTGGGGTGCTGAGAACAAAGCGAGGAGTAACTATCAAGTACTAACTTTTTGATCAATTAAAAGTCTGGTAAACCGACATGGCGTGTTTCATAATTTTTATTGTTTCTTAGTAATAGTGTGTCTTGTTTTATATTATCACACTGGGAAATCAATTTGAAAAAGGAAATGATTGTTTACTTAGTTCTGTCATTGGATAAAAACCACATCTCGACTGATAATGAGAAAATTAATCGACAACTATACCAAACACGAACATAGGGGGCGTGCACTAACTTCAAACTAATTTCCCAGTTTTTCTATCGTTGAACGTTTCATTTCATAGGCTGCACGTGAATTGATGATTTTGTGCAATAGAATACAGAAAGCGTAAATCCGTGATGGCATGTACAGATATGTACCATTCAAGATTCCCCAGATAATTTTAAGTCATCAAATATTATTTTTATGACATTGAAATCGCAATAAATGTCCTAAGATGAACCATTTCTGAGATTTTTCTACAATATTTAATGAGTGTGCATGCACCATTTGTCGTAAATGAGATTGATTTGTCAGCCATACGATTCTTATAGAAACTAATAGACACATGACATTGAATCAATTTGTCGTTTGACGTCAATGACGTTGACGAATATGGTATTATGGAAAACATGCCCTGCTTTGAACTTACAGAACTCCTATAATTTGCATAGAGAAAGGCTGGTACGCAGGAATCATGTTTTGTTTTAAATCAATCATACTCTGGTTTCGACGACAGGCTGTTTACCTAGCCATTGGAGACTGAAACAAGTGGTTGTTACAAAGAAACGTTTATATTTCAGGTTATAATTCATACTAAATGATTCAGTCAACATGGTTTATTGACATATAATTCCTGTATTTCTAAACTGAATATACGCAATAATTATATGAAGCTATGGAATCCTATTAGGGTCATGGAGAGTACGCGCCTTTATTCAAATATGTTAACGAAAAATGCAAGACATGACCTGTGCAATCCCACACTTACTTGTGTTCAGATAACCAACAATAGTTAATTGTTTTTATCCATTTTTTGTCAAAATGATTCAAGATTACATTGGTATTTGCGCAATAACGCTCATAGGATTCCATAATGAAGGAATGGACTTGTCAGTATATGACATCATTCGATTTCGTCGTATGATTTCATCATTAGGACCGCGTGTATAGTCTCATATAACTGTAATACATGTATGCATTTATGTGTTTGAAATTGTGATCTCCTTATTCGTGTGCAAGCTCTCTTTTATTATGAATTTTCAAATTATTACCCGGGGGTAATCTAAAAACGTTTTCAAAGCGCCCCGGGGTAACCGGAAAACGTTTTCAGATTACCGGGTAGGGCATTTGAAAACGGAGGGGGTAATCTCAAAACGTTTTAATTGTACCCCTCCCGGTAACTTAAAAACGTTTTTAAATTACCGGGGGTAATCTGAAAACGTTTTTAAGTTACCGGGGGGTAACCTGAAAAAGGGGGAGCTTGAAAACGTTACACCGGCAACAACGATACCAGCGACCTGTGTATCATCATCTACGGTACCAGCGATTCTGTATCACCATCTACGTTACCATCGACTCTTTATCATCATCTACGTTACCAGCGACTCTGTATCATCATCTACGGTACCAGCGACTCTGTATCATCATCTACAGTACCAGCGACTCTGTATCATCATCTACGTTACCAGCGACTCTGTATCATCATCTACGTTACCATCGACTCTTTATCATCATCTACAGTACCAGCGACTCTGTATCATCATCTACAGTACCAGCGACTCTGTATCATCATCTACGGTACCAGCGACTCTGTATCATCATCTACGGTACCAGCGACTCTTTATCATCATCTACGTTACCATCGACTCTTTATCATCATCTACGTTACCAGCGACTCTGTATCATCATCTACAGTACCATCGACTCTTTATCATCATCTACGTTACCATCGACTCTTTATCATCATCTACAGTACCATCGACTCTTTATCATCATCTACGTTACCATCGACTCTGTATCATCATCTACAGTACCAGCGACCTCTGTATCATCATCTACAGTACCATCGACTCTTTATCATCATCTACGTTACCATCGACTCTTTATCATCATCTACAGTACCATCGACTCTTTATCATCATCTACAGTACCATCGACTCTGTATCATCATCTACAGTACCAGCGACCTCTGTATCATCATCTACAGTACCATCGACTCTTTATCATCATCTACGTTACCATCGACTCTTTATCATCATCTACAGTACCATCGACTCTTTATCATCATCTACGTTACCATCGACTCTGTATCATCATCTACGTTACCATCGACTCTGTATCATCATCTACAGTACCATCGACTCTTTATCATCATCTACGTTACCATCGACTCTTTATCATCATCTACGTTACCATCGACTCTTTATCATCATCTACGTTACCATCGACTCTGTATCATCATCTACAGTACCATCGACTCTTTATCATCATCTACGTTACCATCGACTCTTTATCATCATCTACGTTACCATCGACTCTGTATCATCATCTACGTTACCATCGACTCTGTATCATCATCTACGTTACCATCGACTCTGTATCATCATCTACAGTACCAGCGACTCTGTATCATCATCTACGGTACCATCGACTCTTTATCATCATCTACGTTACCATCGACTCTTTATCATCATCTACGGTACCAGCGACTTTGTATCATCATCTACGGTACCATCGACTCTTTATCATCATCTACGTTACCATCGACTCTTTATCATCATCTACGTTACCATCGACTCTTTATCATCATCTACAGTACCATCGACTCTTTATCATCATCTACGTTACCATCGACTCTTTATCATCATCTACGTTACCATCGACTCTGTATCATCATCTACGGTACCAGCGACTCTGTATCATCATCTACAGTACCATCGACTCTTTATCATCATCTACGTTACCATCGACTCTGTATCATCATCTACGTTACCATCGACTCTTTATCATCATCTACAGTACCATCGACTCTTTATCATCATCTACAGTACCATCGACTCTTTATCATCATCTACAGTACCATCGACTCTTTATCATCATCTACAGTACCATCGACTCTTTATCATCATCTACAGTACCATCGACTCTTTATCATCATCTACGTTACCATCGACTCTTTATCATCATCTACGTTACCATCGACTCTTTATCATCATCTACGTTACCATCGACTCTTTATCATCATCTACAGTACCATCGACTCTTTATCATCATCTACGTTACCATCGACTCTGTATCATCATCTACAGTACCATCGACTCTTTATCATCATCTACGGTACCAGCGACTCTGTATCATCATCTACGGTACCAGCGACTCTGTATCATCATCTACGTTACCATCGACTCTTTATCATCATCTACGTTACCAGCGACTCTGTATCATCATCTACGTTACCATCGACTCTTTATCATCATCTACGGTACCAGCGACTCTGTATCATCATCTACGGTACCAGCGACTCTGTATCATCATCTACGTTACCAGTGACTCTGTATCATCATCTACGTTACCATCGACTCTTTATCATCATCTACGTTACCAGCGACTCTGTATCATCATCTACAGTACCAGCGACTCTGTATCATCATCTACGGTACCAGCGACTCTTTATCATCATCTACGTTACCATCGACTCTGTATCATCATCTACAGTACCAGCGACTCTGTATCATCATCTACGGTACCAGCGACTCTGTATCATCATCTACGTTACCATCGACTCTTTATCATCATCTACGTTACCATCGACTCTTTATCATCATCTACGTTACCAGCGACTCTGTATCATCATCTACGGTACCAGCTACTCTGTATCATCATCTACGTTACCATCGACTCTTTATCATCATCTACGTTACCAGCGACTCTGTATTATCATCTACGTTATCATCGACTCTTTATCATCATCTACGGTACCAGCGACTCTGTATCATCATCTACGTTACCAGCGACTCTGTATCATCATCTACGTTACCATCGACTCTTTATCATCATCTACAGTACCAGCGACTCTGTATCATCATCTACAGTACCAGCGACTCTGTATAATCATTAACGTTACCAGCGACTCTGTATCATCATCTACGTTACCATCGACTCTTTATCATCATCTACGTTACCAGCGACTCTGTATCATCATCTACGTTATCAGCGACTCTGTATCATCATCTACGTTACCAGCGACTCTGTATCATCATCTACGTTACCAGCGACTCTGTATCATCATCTACGTTACCATCGACTCTGTATCATCATCTACAGTACCAGCGACTCTGTATCATCATCTACGGTACCATCGACTCTTTATCATCATCTACGGTACCAGCGACTCTGTATCATCATCTACGGTACCAGCGACTCTGTATCATCATCTACGTTACCATCGACTCTTTATCATCATCTACGGTACCAGCGACTCTGTATCATCATCTACAGTACCAGCGACCTCTGTATCATCATCTACGGTACCATCGACTCTGTATCATCATCTACGTTACCAGCGACTCTGTATCATCATCTACGGTACCAGCGACTCTGTATCATCATCTACGTTACCAGCGATTCTGTATCATCATCTACAGTACCAGCGATTCTGTATCATCATCTACAGTACCAGCGACTCTGTATCATCATCTACGGTACCAGCGATTCTGTATCATCATCTACGTTACCAGCGACTCTGTATCATCATCTACGGTACCAGCGATTCTGTATCATCATCTACGTTACCAGCGATTCTGTATCATCATCTACAGTACCAGCGATTCTGTATCATCATCTACGTTACCAGCGACTCTGTATCATCATCTACGGTACCAGCGATTCTGTATCATCATCTACGTTACCAGCGACTCTGTATCATCATCTACGTTACCAGCGACTCTTTATCATCATCTACGTTACCAGCGACCTTTGTATCATCATCTACGGTACCAGCGACCTCTGTATCATCATCTACGGTACCAGCGACTCTGTATCATCATCTACGTTACCAGCGACCTCTGTATCATCATCTACGTTACCAGCGACCTCTGTATCATCATCTACGGTACCAGCGACCTCTGTATCATCATCTACGGTACCAGCGACTCTGTATCATCATCTACGTTACCAGCGACTCTTTATCATCATCTACGTTACCAGCGACCTCTGTATCATCATCTACGGTACCAGCGACCTCTGTATCATCATCTACGTTACCAGCGACTCTTTATCATCATCTACGTTACCAGCGACCTCTGTATCATCATCTACGTTACCAGCGACCTCTGTATCATCATCTACGGTACCAGCGACTCTGTATCATCATCTACGTTACCAGCGACTCTGTATCATCATCTACGTCACCAGCGACTCTGTATCATCATCTACAGTACCAGCGACTCTGTATCATCATCTACGGTACCAGCGATTCTGTATCATCATCTACGTTACCAGCGACTCTGTATCATCATCTACAGTACCAGCGACTCTGTATCATCATCTACGGTACCAGCGACTCTGTATCATCATCTACGGTACCAGCGATTCTGTATCATCATCTACGTTACCAGCGACTCTGTATCATCATCTACGTTACCAGCGACTCTGTATCATCATCTACGGTACCAGCGACTCTGTATCATCATCTACGGTACCAGCGACTCTGTATCATCATCTACGTTACCAGCGACTCTGTATCATCATCTACGTTACCAGCGACTCTTTATCATCATCTACGGTACCAGCGACCTCTGTATTCTGGCTACCTCTGTACCATCGTCTACGAGTCCAGCGACCGGAGCCTATAGTTCCAGCAACCGAGCTACCAGCGATCTCTCGATCAACTGACCTAAGCTCCACACGACCGACTGAGCTCATTGAGTAACCAGATGTGTTCATAAGCGAACAATATCGGGAAATATCATTTGTAATATCAACAAAAACAGAAATGCACTAAACCATATTTAAGAGACACATTTGGTTATCTTTACAACTAAAACACTGCCGAAACTACAGCTTTTGATGCACATGTGTACAATTATCTCTGTCACCGAATCTGAAATGTTCTAAGAGCGAGCTCTAATCCGATATTGAGTATTTATTAACCCTGAAACAAATGACGCAGATAATTTCAATATTAAGAAAAACTTCGACAATGTTTTCAACGGATTCTTTAAAAAGTCGCTCCAGTACGTTATCAGCCGACAAAACATACCGGTCTGCATTTCCTAGCATGATTTAGTTTACTACATGAAACCTTCCATGTGAACAGATGTGATTTTATCGTGATAAATAATTTCGAACTTTGCTGCACGGATTCTCTGTTGTAATCTAAGCATGAACTATCAGTACACGTGTCTATGTGTGATTCGATGTACAGAACAAACTTCTCCAGAGCGACCTTCTCTTTAACAGCGACCTCCCTTCAACAACAGCATGCTTTTTCCCACTGCATGATTTAACTATCATTCTGTCTTCTCTAGAGCAACAACCTCTCAACAACAACATAAGTTTGCATCTCCCAAAGAGTGTTGCTATGGAGAGGTTGCACTGTATACAGTCAACTTATTATCAGAAATAACTTGAAGGTCATATACCCCTCGTTGATTTTATCAATAAACTGTTAATTCATACATGTTTTCATACGATCTGTTGTAAAAAGTGCCGTAGAATATCTACTCCATAGCAACAATGTATGCACACAAAACGCTCTCTGAACGTAGATGTCAAATGGTGCCAGGAGTACACGTCACTCATGTTTGTCTTATTCAATGGTTCAGAAATGGTGTTGTGTGTGTGTTTTTTTTTTTGGCTCCGTATCTTTCACTAACGGTCAGTGTCAGTAGCTAATTCATGATATCAATCCTAACCCAACGTACCATGTTGGCGATGCTTTCGAATGGAATGAATTTGTTTGGACAACAGCCAACCAATGCATTTGTTCCGATTTCATTTCTTAGAAACATCTCAATCAGCTTATGACACTGGAAGCAAGAATGCCTTTTGTCCGAAAGTTTGTTTTAACAAGGCCATTGTCATGTTCCTATTGTAAAATCCTCTCAAATAATTTCAGCAGCGTCATTCTTCCATAGGCGGCCATTTTTCACAATCAAGCGTTTAGAAGATTTATTGTTAAACAAACGCTTGTCAAAGGTCGACCGATGCAATCTTACGTAGACAAGCTGAGCTACACTTTCAATGATTGATTTGTTGTTGAATTAGGAAATCGCTGCACAAAAGCGAACAATACAAAAGATAGAAAATAATACAGTGATCTTAATAATTCAAAAACGCATTAATCATTGGAAGTTATTGCTGTGTTAGAATCTGGCTAAATCCAGTTTTAGACAAGGGTATTATTAGTAAGTTCCATAGGGAAAAACGCCTCAAAATTGATATTTTACAAATGAGCACTTAACTCAAGCATCCATGTGTTCATTTGTGTCGTTCTCGAGATACCAGACGGGTTAAGCTCAGGAATGTGTCGATATTTGTGTTTCGTATTCTTTGTTGTAACTTCTGGAATCAGCCTAACAAACAGCTCCCTATTAAATTCCTTGGACGATCTAGGAACCGAGTGACAACTGTTATTTTCCTGTCGTTAATGATTAATAACCCCAGGACTTAAAAACTGATAAATATAAGCCGACCCGTTCCATTCCGGGTCATTGAAAATAGTATGGAGCTGTCTACGACTATACGAGATTTCACTTTAATTTACTAATCGTTATTGCAAATATTCAACTGAACATGAGACGTTTGGTCTGATAGCAAACAAAGCCGAAAGAAAGGTTGCGTCTATTTTCTTGAGACATTCCTTATCAGACAGGGAGTACACATTAAGTGAATACGAAATATAAATCGTGAATACACAACTTTGAAAAATAAAATTAAAACTACATAAAGTTTCTTATCATTTTTTAAATTTATTTGTCTCAAGAAATATCTACACTTCTTTTCGTGAAGACGGGTGTGTCATTTTTTATTCTTTTTCAATGTTTTCTGTCAGCAGCAAATTCAGTCAGACGATTCTTGATCAACGACATTTTGGATGCTGGTAACCACAATGACGTCATCAAAGTTGATCAAACTAAATACAGACAAGTTTAGTCTGAAATGGGATTGTTTCACTCAACGAGCGAGAAAAAGGATGAGAAAATTTAGACGATAACCAAGTTTGAGTAGATTAATTAATGTATGGAGTTCAACGCCTGCTTTATTAATGTCGTAACAAATCGTCAAAAAACATTGCCTTAGATATATTTTCGAATGTGGTCAATCGCTTGAGAATACAACATAATTAGAATAATGAAATGAAGTATTTTTTTCACTAAGAGCGGTTAATTAAAAAAAATCCCAGTTTTTGCAGATTTAGCATTCTTTTATCTGTCGTCTGCTACCATGAAACAAGGCAGGACGGCATGATAAATGTCCTGGGCGATGTTTCGTGACAAAATTGGCATCTGAACGTGCGGGGAAATGCATTTTTAATATTATCTCCTTAAGACTGATGTGGCCTGCAGTCATGTGATAGTCCTGCTAATAAGAAACTAAACTTGAGAAATCCACATCTGCGTGAGTCAAAACGCTTGTCAGTTCTAAATTGACATTTCTATTATGTTTATTAGATTAAATTCTCACATACTTGTCACTTTGTCGAAAAGCTATCTAACCCTGATATGCAGACCACATATAATCACGTGTGCGAAGCAGTCCGGACTAGGTTCGTGCTTGCACGAGATTACTGGACACACCACGCCCAGATAGAATTGTTTACATCGAATCTTCAGTTTTGTTGACAAGTCCGTTGATAGCTCATCGTATCTTATTGTCCGTTCCATCCATTTTGATTCCATTTCGGTGTTGTTCTCCTAAGTTAACTCTCAATTAAGAGCAATAAAATTCTTAACACTTTCGTATAAATACCATTTCTATCATTCTTGACTTTTTACATAATTAAGAAAATTATACAGAAGCGATGATTTATTCCCCCATAATTGGCCTAATGTGCAATTTCCAAGTCTCGCAAATGTTTGTTCCGACTATTGACTAGGGGTCAGTCCAGGGTCTTCGAAAAATATGGTCATTGTTATTTAGTTTTTGTGCAGGGTCAAAATAATGGACGAACACATTTAGGCATAATTTATGCCGGCACGCAGGGAAGAGGAAGCAACTAAGCTTTTGTAAATAATTCGAGACCTTGTCAATGCTAGGGACATTAGTGTCAATGAACGAAATGAAATGTGTCTGTATTTTATTTTATTCTTATTGTTTCTTTGTCTTTTGTGAAAATAATCTACTGGAAAGAATGTTATTTACGTATTTAATCGTGTCTGTTTTTCAATGAATGAACTCTACAAAATGTATTCACCTCATTAAAAAGATGGTCATTTTGAAGGGTGAAAATGTTGTGTCCATTCAAAACAGCTGTTGGGATATTAAAGGATGGAAGTAGACTGACCTCTGTCTTTGATCATTTCTCTTTTCCATGATTCAGTAAGGATTACCCGCGTCTGATGCTGGTATTTAAAAGTTACATACGTCTTTAAGGATATTTAGACCACCAATCGCGGAATAATCCGTAAAAAACACCCATCGTGAACAGAAGAACGGGATTGTCACATTTCTGCTTCAGCAAATATTTTTCTTCAAAAATCTCACTTTAATCAGTAGCATTATATCTTGCAATCATTTTGGAAAATAGGTGGTTATACAAACTTACGTAAATATACTGTTATGTATTTCGTATTTGAAATGAAAGTAAATGTATTCGATTTAATGTTTGTTTGGTAAAATGACACTAGATTTAATAGTCACGTGTGTGTGCGATGTGTCTGGAAACGTGCATGCTTCTATTTTACTGGACCACAGATTTACCACGAGCGTTCTTCTGGATTATGTTGTCTCGTCGTTATAGTAACCAGAAAGATACCTTACGGTAGTATTGTTCGAATTCTGCACGACTGTAACACGAATCTAACGCTCAACTGGATTCAATTAATGATTTAAAAGCCACTAAATTCCAGACGTTATCAATAACCCAACTCGAGGTTTTCTAACCGACCAAATATCTAGCCTAGCGACATATGAGAGAAAACCACGAGTTAACATTCCGAGCCATTGACCTGTCAAATGGGTTAAATAACAAAAACACGTGAGCACGTGAATTTTATCGCGAGAATCTAGACTTTTCTGGACGCTTGAAGCCTCTGTTATTATTTATTTGCATTAGCATCAATTTGTCTAGAAATGGGAAAAGTTCGCATGGAAGAAAACCGAGAGTTTATCAAAAAGAGTGGTCCGTGTATCAGGTGAACTATATACACGTGGTTTTTATTTATTGCTTGTTGGGATAGAAATCAATGTTAAACATTGATTGAGTTTACAAGCTTATCTGTATAATACATCTTATCCAATCAATGTTTTATTTTTACCATGGGAAATCTGAAATCTCGCCGAGTACAAGAATACTCGAGTTTGTGTACAGTATACAAGAGATACTTATTCATTTTATAGAAACAACATAATTTTTGCAAACAATGATTTAAACTAGGAAGCTATACGATTTTAGATAAAGTAACAAAACAATGCCTGATATATTGTCCACTTTCAAATGGAAATTGTATGTTGACTCGATGGTTATATCGAAGAAGTTTTGGAATATACAAATCAAAGTACTGAAAGTAATTAATAAATTATGAAAACTGAACTTAGATAGACTTGCATTGCAACATAGAACATTAACTAGCTAAGGCGGATGTAGAATAACATAGTGCTTTGGTCAGCATAAAAAATCATGCGTACCGAGAAAGTGTGGAAAGCTGTACATACGTTCAGTTTAAAAAAGTTGCTTTTGAACCAAGAATGCTATCTAAAAAAATTAAGCCATTATTATTACTGTCATTATTATATGAAGAAAAAAATTATCAACATCTATCATATGAATACATAGCTGATTATATACATCCAGTGACGACCAATATTATTTTTCTTTTTTTTTCTTTCCGTGTTTATATGTACATTTTGTGTACTTATTTATTCTGTATGATCTTATCAAATAAAACACATTCTGTAAAATCGTTGTTCAAATTGTTTACGCTCTCTGATGAGCCACTTTGTACTTTGTATGTACGGCAATTATATCCAGATCCGTTTTAATATCGAACAAAAATTATTGATAAAATTGAATTTTATTTAGTTTTACTTATTTATGATATAATGCTGATTTAATCTTACATACAATGCATGTTTGTTTTCAGGTTAGGGTATAATGTGAATCAATTAATCAACTAGAAGAATTTATTAGTGAATGACCACAAAAATACAAATCTGGACAAAATGGCAGATTTTGCTCCGAATTTTCTAAATCGGTCAACATCAATATCAATGAATCATTCTCATTATATGAATATCTTTTCTCAAAGATGTCTAGATCAATTCTAGCACTGCTGTAACATGGTCATAGCTCGAAGAGATCGACTTTATAGATTAGAGACACGTGTCTCGCCATATTCTATCTGTTTATATCAAGAGGCATTTCCGTCATGTTTTACTTCTAAATACGGACATATCACATACAGTGTGGGGTTAATTAATATCTTACAGATTTAAATGCCAACTGATTACAGATATTAACATAATCGGCTTGCTGCATGACCGGAAACTGATACAGTACGGTATTTTGGAATTTAAACACTGCCCCCCGGACTTAGTCCCGTACACATGTAAACCGCGCGCACGTTGTTATTTATTCAAATATGAGGTTGACTTTCAGATCATATCAGCCCAGAGCGACAGCAAAGTGTAGATCAGCTAAGTTCATTATCGTCTGGTAAAGTATTGTTAACATAATTAGT
The DNA here is from genome assembly GCA_964023205.1 of Lutraria lutraria. NCBI lineage: Eukaryota > Metazoa > Mollusca > Bivalvia > Venerida > Mactridae > Lutraria > Lutraria lutraria. The sequence goes on from OZ026833.1 coordinate 26,029,670, forward strand.
ATCTGTCTTTTAATTAAATCATTGCTATTACAATGCAACAATGCATGCTACACAAACACAAAATATCAGTTATTTCACCTCAGCACGGATGATATACACTTATTTAACTTTACACACTGTATGCAAATATCATTAGAACTAACTATGTTGTTGCCTGGAACTATAAGCATAAATAACGTAACACTGTCTAAATATATGTTATAAAGCAAATATCTTAGCCCTTAGATGAAAGCGTTGTTAGCAAGAATACCTTGTATTGACCATGCATTCAATCTTATCTGAAATTGGTCGAAAGTTATAATTTCGCCAAATTGCAAAAGCAGAAAGTATCTAAATAATTCAGTTATGACCTTAACATGCGGCGTTCAGTCTTTGATGTGCATCGTATCCAATCAAGCATGGTTCTCAAATGTCACAACTGGCATTCCATGTTGGTGTTTTACGACTAGTTTGGGTTCATTTGATATCTTTCTGGTCATTGTAACACCATTGCAGGAGTAATCTCAAGTATAGAGCTCTTCAGTAATGAAGAACTCAGAATGAAGCCACGTATGATAAACTGCTGTGAACGTTCATTAACGGCACGTACCTTTCAACACCATTTTCCAAGCAACAGCAAATGAATACAAATGTGTTAGTAACTACCATGTTCAAGAGAAAACACCAGTTTACTATTACTACTCTTTCGACAACATATCTGTTGTTTCTGTGATTGTGACGCTGTATCGTTAAGATAATTGTTGTAATTACAAGCATATAGTCTAAGAGTACAGATTGTCTAGCTATAGGTTTTACACATAGGCGAATTTGAAATGCTTGCATGTTAATACGTTTTCGATGGTCAGACTTAGTCTAGTGAGAAAGACACTTAGAGTAATGTTATGATCATGTTTTATTATCCTCACAGAATAGTGGATATAATTCTAGTCTGTGTGCATTATCATACATCGATTGTTGTCCACTAATCAGTTTGTTTCTGTGTGTTTTAACTGATAATTATACAATGTATTTCACATTGATCTAAAATCGGTTAATTCTAACTCATATTAGAACTCTCAATTACTTCCTTCTGTGTAAACTATTGAATTTTAACCAACAAGTATCAGTTGTCATTTTTATCGTTGTTGTCGATGGTGTTGGTGGTGATGTAAGAGGTGATGTTGTTGTTGTCCTTGTTGGCGTTGTTGGTGTGATGTTGTTGTCGTTGTTATTGGTGGTGGTGTTCGTGAAAGTGGTGGTGTGGTTGATGATTGTGTTGTTGTTATTGATGGTGAAAATGGTGTTGGTGATGGTGGTTTTGTTGCTGTTATTGTTGTTGGTGGTGGTGGTTGGATGTGTTATTTTTGTTGTTGTTGGTGGTGGTGGTTGGTGGTGTTGTTGTTTATGGTGTTGGTGCTGCTGTGTGACTGCTACTACTTACTGCTGAGATTCAACAACTGATTGGTTTGCTAAGTAGTGTCATTCGATTTAGAAGAATACAGGAACCGGTAAACTTGCGTGACTTATTTTAATACCCAGTGTAATGTATAATTAGAAATCCGCCAAATAAATCACGCAGTCAGATGGACAAAAAGTATGAACTTCCAAATAAATTAGCAGATTTAAATTAAATGATCGTGTAATAGGGTCGTAAATGTATGTTTCTTTGGTATTCCAATCAGTGTTTGTTGCGATCTCGTCCGATCCATTATATGTTTTTGTTTCACTTTACGTCGCACGCACATGCACGTTTTTCTATTGAACTGAATTATTTGGTCAATTTCCCGATCTTTCAGGATAATGTTATTTAATTCATACAAGATGTTGAAGAATGTCATGATAAATGAAGTCACTGGGGTTATGCAAGTATGTGTTAGAGTTTGGAATATCGGGAATAAAATATGGTCCGAACAAAGCAGTGAAAGAATTGTTTTACAATGCAAAATACACCGAATTCTGATCAATTTGTTTCGGACTGACGGTAAAAAGGCAAAAATGGGCTCTTCTTATCATTTATAACACGGCTAACTTTGTTTGATCACATCCAGTAGCATGTTTTGCTGGATTTAAACAGCACTTAGAATTTTTGTATCAAATAATTCTTGCATAAAAAGGATTTTCGCGGTATTCTTCAGAGGTCAAGGCTAAAATTTATCATCCTAGTTGTATTTAATTAATTTAACAGTCCAACTGTCCAATGGGCTGACTGGCTAGAGCATGTTATGTTGACAAATGTTAATGAACCGTCAATGTCTTTACATGTACAATACGGGGGATATTTATAGTATCTGTCATAAATACCAGTGAAGGATCACACGACATCAAAGGAAAGTGTCATCTCTTTGATGTCATCATTAATTTAGTCTGGATAAACTATTGTTTTATATTCAACATTTACGATCAAGGTAATTAATTCCGTGTAAACTATATACATGTATACACGGCATTACTGATAACAATGTAAAACATATACTAGTATACAGACTACATACCGTGTACTCCACTTTGATGATTCAATATATCTAGTCATAACATCCCCATATATATATGTATTAACATGGACTATCAAACTGCACAATGTACTGTCATATTTACTATCTTACTGATTTTCAATTTATTTGGGTTTAACGCCTTTTTTAAAGTCCCATTAGCTTTTAGGATGCTAAAATTAAAGTAGGCCCTATTTTACATAGAATGGTATCTTATCAGTGAAACTGACTTTTACTTGCTATATAAAACAGTCCGAAGTTTTCTTTTTCTAGACGAATTATACTTACGAGTATTTCAGTGTTTATAATAGCTGTTTGCGAGTACTTACTGTAGTGTCTATTACTAGGTTGGCTAATCCTGGCCATTTGATTGGCTAATGGTGATGACTGAATCTATTAATAGTTGACAGGTAAGTAAATCATGAAGGCATTGCCTAGATAAGTTGTTGTGTGGCTATTTGAAGTTCAATGTGGCTCAGATTTATGGTGAATTCGTTAACATTTAGGGTTGATTCTATTTGATTGATGTAGGGTATGATATAACCATGTGCTTGTGAACTATATGCATGAATTTATTCCTTTGTCAAATACTCATAATTGTCATTATAATGTGTATTACTCATATCATGTAAATATTTTATACCCTTGGATTGAATTAAATATACAATAGAATATACAATATCCTTTATAAAAAAGCAACTTCATACAAAAAAACATAAACCAATATGCTCCTTGAAATTCGTCTACCTATAACAATTTGCTATATTTTTTCTTGTTAATCACAAAGTACATATAGAAATATAGTACAGTATTTTTTTCAATCATATTGCAAAAAAATTAAGAAAAATAATCTTACAACATTTTTTACAAGATGTGACTAAAGAAAGGCATTACGTAAATATTGCTTCAGCGCAAATAAAATATATATTCCATATATCTTACTATGATTGTATCTATTGTTCTGTATCACTAAGTTCAAAAAAGCTAATGGGCCTTTAACAATTTTTCAATTACACGGCGGCCGGTTCACAGTTTTCCTGGACAATATTCGACGATGTAATCCACCGCGAATTATTGCCCTTTAGTGGTGACAGTCACCGTCGATCATCGTCGCTCTGAACGCGACGGCCAAAATTCAAATCGCCGCATTGAAGCCATCATGTGGCTTAGCGCGATTTTAATTCCGCGGCAATTCGCGAATTTCGGACAAATCACCCGAACCGTACTGTATGAACTTACTCTGTCTCCAGGAACTGACCAGCAATTTCTCCACATGTGGAGAAAAATCGACATTGTTGTTTCATGGAAGCGTATAATCTGCCGCGACCAGGAATCGAACTCAGATCGCCGGGTTACTATTATCTTATTAATTGTGATATCCTCTGTGTTCAAAGTAGGAACATCAAATTATGGTTTAAATAGTTAACTATTTACTGACAAACATCTTTAATGTTCGGATTTATATTTTGACCAATGACATCGCAGTATTTTTCAAATTTGTCCACCGGTTTAATTTATTAAATCCGTGATATGGTTTATTGAATAACTGGTTAATCAATCGGATTATTTATTTTCGATGATTGTAGGCGGTGACACACACTGTATATGTCATGTAGGTCAGTATACATGTATACGTGATTTCCTTCTTGATCAGAAATCTACAGAACGAAATTCTAGGATAGAGGAAGGACACAGTCAATAATTACATTTACATTGTTTAAGAATGAAGGCGAGGATGTACATAAGAAATAAACTAATTACCATGGCAACGATTCGGAACATTATACACATGTCACATGTTTTATTTCACTTTGTTTTAGAGTAATTCTAATTTCACAGCTATGAGATTTTCCTTAGATGCACTACAGATGTATCTCAAATCATTAATGAACACAGCCTCCAATATTTCTCTGATATCATTCACTGTATTCACATATATTGCGCTACAAATACGACAGAACTTTTAGAAACAGATTTAGTGGGAAACTTCGAAATTGGTCTCGGAAGTAAATGCAGTTTTAACTGCATACATCTTAACAAGCGCGCATGACAAATCTCAGAGGAACTATACCAGCGCCTCTAGAAAGAAACATGACCCTGTTGTCGTCTGCTATCTCATTATTACTTCAGGATTTCTGTTTCAGTACCCTCTGGTAATCAAAGTTCATGTTTATAAACGTATCTATTGATATGTCTTCTTGTTGAGGCTTCTCGGTGTGCACTTTTTCAAAACAAGACAAGGATAAGAAGATTAGGCTACGTGTTGTTCAGAATTGATGTGCGAACGATAAAGAATTCTTTTGCAGAGATAGACTCTGTCAATTCAGAACATAGAAATGCACGGGTCATACAAATGTATTAAAATCTTACATATTCAAATGAACGGGCTAACCCGATCAGTAACAACTGTGATAAACTCTGGAAGTTAATGAAATATTCTCAAATTAATGAAAACTAGAAATGTGTCCGGGGGATAGCTAAGTAAAGAAGGGATCATAACTCCTTGTTTGGGATTTTAACGGAAATCGATTTTGAACTCTGTTTTATTATTATACACCATCATGCGAAAATGAAATAAATCCATGAAATATTTCTTAAGGTATCCCTTTGGAAACAAAAATTTGAAAGGACTGACAGGGGTTACACTTTATGCCCTTCCACCATCTTCGAATGTCGGGGACATAAAAATAAGTTCAATGTGTCTATAAAAAACATGAAAATCATAGGCGTGCATATTAAACAGTAAACTGACGTGTGTGAAACCGCATAGCACCGAGGTCTAGTTACAGTTTCTGCTCCTAAATTTGCTCCATACAACATCAAGTGTAGCAATTTTTTATTAGATTATAATCTTAAAATGAAGAACTTAAAAACATTAAATTCCTATCGTAATAAACTGTCATGTCCTAAATTATAGTTTCAATATTATCACGAAAAGAAACTTTGGACTATTTTTCACGTTTCTATATGATAAACATGCCAGCGGAGGTGATTTAGAGATTGAGCGTCACGCTAAAACATAATCACCGTAAAATCACCATCATTTATATTTACAATATTATCAGCATAATCAGTCTTGTCATCAATTTAATCACGCTTCATCTTTATTTTTCGATATGTATCTTTATTGCGATCAGGACACCCAGAGGGCTGTGGGAGGGGTATCGACACCAGCGTACTACAACCTCGTGTACGTACATTTTCGTCTTACTTAGTCCTCGGGGTATCTCGGCGATGTGAATATTTCTTGTTTTAACTGAATTCTGTCATAAAAAATGTCTGAATGAACACTGGCTGACTCATTTTTATCTAGACTTGTATTTTGTGGTCGCTCACTGATTGATTAATTACTTAACTTCGTTCATGTGATACCCTTTGTAATAAATAATTGTGGACATTTGAGTCTTCGTGTTATGTAGTAAATGAATAACTTTTACGAAACTCTTGCTGTTGCTGCTAGAGAATTTATTGTTGTTTTTTAATTGCTGTAACAGATTGATGACATTATTCTTGTTGTAAATGACGTTGAACCAGTTTACGCTGCTGATGGTTCATATATTGTAGTAGTTATTGCTGTTATCGTTGATGTGTTGGTGTTTGTAATGGAGGTGGTGGTGGCGCTGCTGCTGCTACTGCTGCTGCTGCTGCCGCCGCTGCTGCTGCTGCTGCTGCAAGCTGTTGTTGGTGATGCTTGCCTGTCATGCAAGACAGATATAATATAGACTTACTTACTTACTTTTACTTATAAAGATAATGATTTTGGTGGTGTTATAAATGCTGATAACACGACTGTTGATATCCCTTCACAATGCCCGGTTTTAATTTTGGATGAGGTACAACTTTTACCTCGGCAACTTGTCGCTATGGCAACCGAATCAGCGATCAGGGTGATCAAACATCTAGTGTTTAGAGAAATAAGCTTTTATCTCTGTTGGTTTTGTAATTATTTGTTAGTATAACACTAATTATGGATCAAATACAATCATAATACCACTGCTCGGGTATATATACTATCCGAACCATAACTTTATTTGCCGGGAGTATATTGAAGAAGCACTGGTCAATTTCCACGAATTAAGCCACTTAGTGGCTAACTGTTAATACGATATTAATTTAGAAAGAATGCGAATAATCAAGCGTCAATTTTACAAAATCAATCTAATTGCTGAACTCTCTTTGAACGAATCAATCTTCAGCTAAGTTACCTGTAGGCATATTTTAGAATTATTTATGATATGGGATACTTTGTATGCGCATAAATTCACCGTCGGAAAACATGTGTGTGCAAAGTAGAATTAAACAGCCAATAACCAAATCAGAAATCAAATCGTCGATCTGAAACTACGAGAGAAAGGTCCTTGAATTTTCAAACACACTCGGGCAAATATCCAAGTTGTTGAAAGAGCTTCTGCAATAAAACGGCGCAACATGCGATGAACGCACACAAGTAACACGATGAGCTCTCGGGAAAAATAGAGTTTTTATTCCCACAACTTTGTCATCTTGATGACTTGTGTTTTCAAAAGCCTTTTTTCGTTTTGAGAGAAACAGAAGTGAACAATCTAGGTCGTAAATGGAAGAATTAGAACACATTATCGCACATTTAAGTTGTATTCTACTGCACGGTTTTACAGTTACGATAACGATAAAATAAATGAATTTTATTGGCTCTTTCTTTGATTTATATATTTCTTCTTGTACCAGACACAAAACTTCCGATAATACAGTTTATTTAAATGATGTTTGTTAAGTATTTTTTGTAGGAGTTAACTGTTTTGATGTTTACTTTTGTAAATGTGACGTAATCTGATACGTAATTGTCAATTAATGACATTGTTAAAACATTCTGTACTCAGTATAGTCGAGTGCTTTGATCCCATTACTGACACATTCCTTGTAAAAAAGTGGCAAATTTGTTACGCACATTTTAATTATGGGTATTGTTAAAATGTCAGAGTGTTCGTACTTCAGTTGACTCATCAATTAATGTGTTGGTACTACAATGTGGAAGTAAACTGTGGTTTTTTTGTGAGGGAATAATGACACTGTGCGCATGTCGTAAACACCGGTCATAAAGTTGATTCATGTTTTAATCTCGAATAAAAATTCAAATGTCGTAAATCAACGTAAAGAAATATCACTGGTAATTATGCTATAAAATAAACTGGTATAAAATCAAGCGGATAAACCAACTCTACATTTATATCCGAAAGTGCAGCTTTGGGATATTTCTTATGTATTGAACGAGTATCAAAACCGTGACAAATATTAATCGCACAACTGTATTGATCCAGGCACCGCATTTACGTTGCTTGTTTAGCTTACGAAATCAAGAAAGATAACTCAATGTCGATTAAATGATATAACTTCACGAGTTATCCATTTCCACATTTGAAAATATTGCAGTTTTGAAATATTGTATACCAACTTCAATATGGCATTATGCTCAGAGTATCGGAGGGTACGATTATTCATTTCAACAATAAATAAATAAAAACGAGTTGTTAAGGGGAGATAATCATGATTAAGAAATATAATGGTCAAGTATCAGTTGTCTCCCTTAGGTCAAATAGCGTTGTCAAGAACAAAAAGAGACTAGAATGCATGAAAATTATATATCGCTACATCAAAACTTGCTCTTATTAATTAAATTATGCGCTAATTCATCGGATCTATAATCGTGTGGACGTCAGAGTCACGACTTCATGCCTAAATCTCGGATACTTGTCGCACAATAATTAATTGAGTTGAAAAAAATGCAGAATTCAAGAGACTGATACTTGATTTATAATGATTATAAGAGAAATTACGACCCACGATAGAAATACGACCCGGAATCAAACAATGCGTTTTTTGTACGATTTCAAGACATTAATTCCGAGACAGACAACGAAAACACAGAATGAAATAGGATCTAATACTAGTACATGAATTGGAAAAAAATCTTCAAAATGTACGAGTTTACTAGAAAACGCAAAAAATCCCAGTGTGGGGAAGTATCTTAGTGGATTATTTAATTGTCTACGCGTTAATTGCTGTCTTATTTCAATGATTCTTTGAATTCTATGCGAGTCTGTCGTCAGTAATTCTGTTAGCATACTTACCATTCCAGCAAACACTTGTTTATTGATGGTTTATCTTTGATCTTACGTCGAAATTAGCTGAAACAATTTCTATTTCACACGGAAAAAACTTGGATACATAACGATTCGTAACACCATTTTTTACTGGGAAATGTTTTAACAAATCCACAAAATTGTGTGTATTACTTCAAATGAAAAAATGTACTTTATTAGAAGAAACTTACAAGGTCCGGTAAAAACCTTTATATAATCTAGTATACTAGTGGTCAACTCTTTAACCAAGCGTCGAACCTAATATTACCTAGTCCTAAAATTAAATTGGTCCTAATATCTATATGGTCCTATTGTTGAATTGGTCCTATTATTGAATTAGTCCCAATATCTATATGGTCCCAATATTTACATGGTCCCAATATTTACATGGTCCCAATATTTACATGGTCCCAATATTTACATGGTCCCAATATTTACATGGTCCCAATATTTACATGGTCCTATTATTTATATGGTCCCAATATTTACATGGTCCCAATATTTACATGGTCCCAATATTTACATGGTCCCAATATTTACATGGTCCTATTATTTATATGGTCCCAATATTTACATGGTCCCAATATTTACATGGTCCCAATATCTATATGGTCCTATTATTTATATGGTCCCAATATTTACATGGTCCTATTATTTATATGGTCCTAACATTGAATTGGTCCTGATATTTATATGGTCCTATTATTGAATTGGTCCTAATATTGAATTGGTCCTAATATTTATATGGTCCTATTATTTATATGGTCCTAATATTTATAATATTATGGTCCTAATTTTGGCGTGGTCTTAATATCAAGATGAAGTATAGAAAACCGGTTATAACATAAGTGAGCTGATCGCCATGCGAGTTTTTGCTGTTAGTCTGTGTAATAATAGACGCGTTTAATGATAATCGCTTTACATCGTATGATACTGTATGTATTATCAAAACTTTACTTTCAAAAGGGGTAAACTATTTTAACCTTACCTGATATAAACGCTATTCAGTCATGAAACGGGGCACGAACGTGATTCAAATAAGTAGACTTTATTCAAATTAGCACAATTCATTTCAGGCATTATTAAATGAATTGGTACATCACGTGTCCACAGTTAATGAGTCACATGAATGGTCGTTTTTCACCTTTGTACTGAAATGAAATTTATTCGCTTTTATTTGTTTACTGAATGTAAGATTTGTGTGTTCAAATAATGAAGTACAATGTCATAATTTCAAGTATCATATTAATTGGACACCAAACACATTTTTTAATCTAAATCTATATATATAAGTTCTTTATAATATTTGTATTTCTTTTTCAGGTGAGAAATCAACAATTTCCCAGGCTCAGTCCTGTTACCCCTTTAAGCTAAAGCACACAAAATTTCAATTTCCTTAAATTGCATGACTTGCTGAGAAATAAAATATATTCAAGTAAAAATTCAGGATTTGGGCGCTAAAATCATGTTTGAGTTATCTTTGCAGCGGTTCACACATTTGTAAACACTTCATCAGGACACCCGGCTTCCAATTCTTGCTACAGCGCCATATAATGATGGCGCCTTTTCATTGTCTACAATAAACGAGGAAAAGCGATACAAGAAAACAATACATATGTACATCCATGGACTGAGTTACGTAATTCATCAATCACATGCATTTACGGGAAAATAGTTTTCTGTTGTTTTTTGTTCTCTGTTGTTTGTTGCCACAGTCAGCAACATTGTTACAATGAGATAAATAACAACAAACATGTCAGTAACAATGTTCAACAATAGACCAGAAACTCTCCACAAACATTCTAACACGAGGTATGTCGTGTCTGGCATCGCAATCAGCATGACTATCACTCAACTGGAACATTGGTGGTAATTTGCGGAATAAAAACACTATGTCACGCTAGTACATAACAGTTTCTGGTAACGACTACAATATGACGCCAGGCTTGGACTGTTGACAGATGAGAAGAAAATTGTTCATCAAAGAATATAATATACTCACTGAGAAATCTTGTTTTCCTCTTGGCATGCTTGCTGTGTCGTCACCTACTATACATACATACAAGTACATCAGACCCATGTACCGTGAAACTTTCTTCTTATGTATATTCGGATGTGAGGACATGATTAATATTGCACACAAGTCGGAAAACTTAGGTTAGATGATATATCTGATAAGTTATTTAACACACTCACGTCAGTATACCTCATTGTAGAAGAGTTCCCAGATGCTCTGTGTATCGCTAAACCCTTTTATGCCTTTGGTCCAGTTGGGGGATCTTTGCGTGCAAAATGTCTTCAGAACTAAGTTAATTTTTCTTCAACAGAGTTTAAAGCTTGCAAAACCTAACTAAGACTATCAACCAAAGCTTATCTATTCATAGGAGAGTATCAGGAGGCAGTGTATAGATTTATTTTTCTGTATAATGGCTGTGTTGATTGCTAAAATCATGGACGCTTTAAGTGAATACAGGCCATATCTCCAAAGAGAATTATTGTCAGATTCGACAACAGTGCATTATTATATACATGTACTAGTAAATGTGGAGAATGAAAGGTCGTTGTCTTATTTTTCAGCATACTTTACTTAACACATGCTTGTCACGTGATAGCTTAATTCACCAAATTGATTAACAGAGTAATTACTTTACATTAAAACCTGTGAACAAAAGCCATTCTTGGGAAATAGATCATGTGACTTTTAATTATAAGACTTAGTGGCCCTTATTCGTAGGTCATTTTGTTCTAAATAGCGAAAACTGAATGATCTTTACTCACAGGGTAACCTTTATTTGGAGGTGGACGGTTACACGAGTTTGACCGTATGTAACCACTGATTGTTTGAACATGTTTATAAGCATGTGTATACCATATGTATATTGTATGTTAAAATATGCATGGTTAATCAGACAGTGAAATGTTACAAATTATATTTATCTTGATTAATCATCTTCCTTAGTGTTGTAAGACGACATTATTGACTCTTCACTTTTCTTCAGTGGAAAATATCGATTACCGGTAGTTCAGTGCTTTATTTTAGTGCTTTGATAATATTCAAATAAAAGAAAAGTCGCGTGCGCTTCAAATGTACGCACTCTTTGGGAAGGAGTTGCACTTATTATGAATATTTCAATGTCTTTCATAAGAACATAACTGTGGTAATTTGATTGCAAATGATACAATGTCTGGAAGAAGTAATTCCCAGGGTGAGAATAAAAATAAGTTAATGCAACGACTGGAGAAATATTTCAAGTTAAGACACAAAATTGTTGAAATAAAGATGCTGCATAATGTAATATCGCCGCCATTGAAATCTTTAACGAGAGTCGGTGGTACCAGAGCAAGCGCCGTAAGTATCTTGATTACCCAGACACTCTATGCTTTTACGTTCACAAGGGCGAGAATTGAGAATATCTGAAAATTACGACTAAATTAATGTTTCCTAAACAAAGCAATGAAATATCCCATTAAAGTTTGAAGTTATTTCGTGGTAAGATTTTTACCCGTGCGCGTGTCTAATGAACATATACGAGCACATCTTGTATAAGCCCGCCAAATTTACTTCACTTTCAAATAAACCAGAAACAGCTGCATTTTATGTTGCCGACTTCTTAAGTAATTATCTTTAAAAAGATAACTTATTTTTTATTGTTAAGTTTAATTCGTGTTTAACAAAGTACACACATTTTTCATTAACAACCAGAGCGAAGTGTGTTTTTTCAAGATGTCATAACTGACTGATTTCGGAAGATGCGTAAAAATGATAAATGATTTTAAATGAACCGCGAATTATGATTATTGCTATGTTAAACACGTCGATTTTTCACATTATGTATTTAACGGAATGTACCAAGTCGCCTGGCAATTTTATATTTGAAGTGATTAGTTTCATCCATTCCGACAATAATTGCCATTTCGTTTAATCGCTCGTTTACCTAGCACCGTTTTTGATTGAGTTCACAGACATGCATTTTGACTGAGAAAAAACAAAAACCACCCAGCCATAGCTGGTAATAGTCCACGAGACGTCGTTGTTAGCAACGCCTCCATTACTGTCTTAAAGGCTACAAATCTATTAATACGGGAATACTGAGTAATATTCCGCGCGGGAATAGCGGCGCAGACGATGTTGTTTTATTACGTTTGTCTCCAGACAGTTCGTAGCATTGTACACAATTCACTAATATAATTGTATGTAAGTAAAACAGAGGTACCAAAGCAGTCAACGTAAATTCTGAATACACAACTTTACCAGTCAGCAGGGTAAACTCAACGCGAAACACCATCAGTCTCAGGTTCAAAGCTTTCGCAACGAGAAGGAAATCAAATTTGCGATTACTTCAGTAACATCACGATTGTTACAATGAGTTACATGGAAAGAACTATATACCTAGACACATTGCACCTTTAAATTTTATATATCATCATATAAACTCATTTCGAAAACCAAGTTAAAATCTCACTCTCCATCGAGTTATTATGAAATACAGGCTTGTTGTTACGCCAAGACCGTATTAGTGTCTCAAAACATGATGATTTGAAATAAAGAGCACGCCTCAAATACAGGGATTTTGATAGAAAATTGAGGAATAAGGACAGAGTGGATGTCGATTCTCGACAAGTGGAAATCTTGTATTATGTGTATATGTTTATTGTTTACGTCAAGGAAAGTAATTGTGATTTAGAATACAAGTATTTTAGCATGAAATATTTCAGTTTAACCTAGCATACATTTGACGTTAAAACTGGGAGATTCATAATATTTATGGTACTCCAGAAACCCTAAAAAAACATCTTTCTGACTTGATATAGTTTCATACCATACAGAAACATTGTGGAGAGCCCATTTGAATCAATGAACTCAAGCACACAACTAATACGCTAGTGTCAGGGTTGACGAAGACAACGACCTTCTAACGAAGTGTCCTGTTTTGTGAAATCAATGTCTAAACAAAGACAGTAATTCGAGGTTTAGCGGACGGTTATATTTATGTCATTATGATTTTCTGAAGAATACTGCAGTTTAGTTTATTACTATTGGATCATGAGCCAAATTGCCATAATCTTCCAAAGCGTCAGTATAGTCGACTGGTAGGAAATTAAGTGATATATGTACGGGATTGGATAAGAGATATGAGTTTATGTATGGAGTGGCGTACGACTCAGGAGCTAGCAATCATTTCAGTTAAATATTTACATTAGCTTCTTATTTATAAGACAACTTATCTACGTATGATTTATTCGACGTACCATGATACATTTGCATCCCATAAAAAAACTCCAGTTCTTGTATATTGATACATGTATGATATATAATATATCATAGAACACTATAAATGTGCACATGGAGCGGATCAATCGACGTCGTTCCATCTTTTTCTTAAGTTGTTTAATGTTATCCTGTATTACATGTATTATCATTGATGGGATTATTTTATGAGTGTATGATATGAATCACCTTTTTGTTAAGTCGGCCATTGGCCAGTAAGCTCGGTCACTGCCAATCCTAAAGGTCAATACGCAAACCCCGTAGAGAACATGCTTTCGAGACTTTCACCTGAGTTTAACCAGTGTCACGACGTGTCAGATACATGCTACAGACACATACAGTACAGATGGGGCTTACTCTGTGTAGATTGAAAACCCAGGAAACTGGATAAAACAAATCATTGTCTCACAAAAATCAACAACAATGATAATGAATAGTATCATAATAATGTATAGTAAAATAATTTAGATAAAATCTTTATATTTCAACAACATCAAATTTGTACAAATGACACCACATGGTCGCAATATCAAACAAGTGCATGCTATACAATCGCGAACATGACGCGTGTATACCATATCCTTCGAGATTACCCACTATCTAACAATTGTATTAAATCATATTTATGTTACATATCAATTCCCAAAAACACAGGCAGAGATGAATAATTATGTTATATTAGAGACATATGCAAATAGTGATAGTCAACGTCTTTGCTGTGATTACCTATGATGTTTTCTACCGAGACAAAATATTTGATTTACAGACAGAAGATAAGGGGGATTTATAAAGCTCTGCTAGGAAAGTCTGCGCAATGTAAATCACAATATGCCTTGTATTGAGAAAGGCAAACTTTCGACAAGTCTGCAACCACTGTGATAACAATTCAGCAAGCTTTCAATATAGAATAATTTTTTGTGCAAGAAAATCTTTTAATATTTGTTGATTTAATTTCCTTCTGCTCGATAAACCATACAGTAAGCTAACAATCTAATTTATTGCTGATATATCAAAAGATGAACAAATAACTGATTGTTCACTAATTACAAACAATCGCACTTTTAGCTTATTGGTTTAATTTGATTTTTGTTTGCTTGAGTTTTATGTCCCTTTTCAACAGTCAGAGGTATATGAGGCGGACAGTTCATCTAACCATCGTTCTTAGGAAGAACCAGTACTAGACTCCCATTCTCCGTAAGCAACTGTCTACTTTCTCACGTTGCTCAACTCGAACCCACGACCCTCTATCAGTGAGAGGTTACAGTGATTTGAACCATTCGATCACGGAGGCGGTTCTTGGTTGATTGGATGATATTGTGACACAGAAAAGATATTAAGGGAACTAAGCCTATCTAAGTGACAATGAATAGTAACACGATGAATATGTTTTGCAGGTGACGGTAGTTTGACGGAGAACCTTTTCAGTTAAGTAATGCAATACTTCCTTAAAGCATGATGGAGGGATGATTTGGCGCCGATCAAGTAGGCTTTGGACTCTTTATTACCCTTTGCCATCCATTGCCATTGCGATGCGGGTCTATCTTTGTAACAAATCTTTATTTGGTAGCCAATGCTGACATTCACAGAATCAGACAACAGCGTTGGGTCATAGATCTATCTATACAAGGATCTTTGTAAATACCGATGGTGATTTACTGGACAACATCGCTGCCTATAGATATATATCTTGTCAACCATTTTCATGAATGTTAATGAGCCCGCCTGGATAGCTCAGTTCATGGTTAGAGCGTTTGTCTACTGATCGAGAGGTTGTGAGTTTGAACCCCGGGCGTGACTCACACTGTCCGTGACAAATTTGACTGAATATAGTACATCCTATTTCAAATTGCCATTCGCCTCTGAATTATGAGGGGTAGCTTGGCAGGAGCTTACGTATAGAATGTGGTAAGTACTTGTTAAGTCCAGCAACGCTTGTTAGGATAACTGCCCGTCAAGATATGACTGAAATAATGTTGAAAATGGCTTGAAACCCGATGAAACAAACTAACAAACAATGCATGTTAATTCAAATTACGCCGTTCCAATTAAAAGGAATACATGTGTACGCATGACACAGTGCCTCACATTACATAACACTCCACGTGGTTCATTACACGTTTTAACGGAAATGTGAACATAAAACAAACAAAGCTAATTAGTAAGGAAGCGTTAGACTTCCTATAAACCAGCGTGTGTATTATTCACAATACCAAATACATGCTGGCTCATACAGTCTTCGTCAATCTTTTATAGCCATAGAAATACTATAAATTTTATACGTATATATTCATTGAAAACATATTGAGGTTACTGCTGTAAATGTACATGTATGCAAATGTATTTAGTAAGCACAGAAATGTATTGCTCATGTACTTGATGGGTGTTAAAGGGGCATGCCCTGGAACTGAAGTGTCTCGAATAGCAATCAAATTGGTATCATTTAATGCCTAAATCAATTAATAAAACCCCTGTAAAATATCTACGAAATATCCCGCTAGTTTACTAAAAAAGTAAAAATACACATTTCAAGATTTACCAAACCTGCCGATTTCGTCATTTTCACAACGCGGAAAAAATGTCTAACGCATTTTTGGTGTATGAAAACCAAAACACAACAGTTCCAGGGCATGCTCCTTCAACGATGTACATATGTAATATAAAGTCACCTTCACAACCAGCGCATTTAGATGGACATACATATGGTAAGAAAGAAAAATGTTGGATAGAAGTAGCAAATGTAAGTAAGAACATTAGTAAGGTAAATGTCAAGGTCGGGTTCATTAATGTAAGTTTCAAGTCACTGTTCAATAGCCATGTGATGAGTTTACCACCAAAACTAGTACATTTGTATTATAAAGACTCCATGTCTTATTTTCGCGTTAATTCAGAGGCAAGACATGCTATTCTGAGTTCTTTAATTGATAGATACTTTCTGTGCTCATTAATTGGTGCGCGCACACAGTTGAAATCACCTTCCACAAGGTTGTAGACCTCCGTGAAGATGTAGATCAAATCTCTGAGCATTTAGTACACGTTCAGCATCATTTACTGTTCCATGTTATGTACAACAGCTTGATGGTAATTCATCGGAAAGAATGCCACGAACAGTAAGATTTATATCCATGTAAGCCGGAGATCATGTTAGTTGGCACAGAGTTGATTTAAATGGCACTTTGAATGGAATACATGGGGTCTCTGACATGTTTCTGGAGTTTTCGTGGATCTGGTTTCCATCTATAATCTGATTGTAACGCCAACTGCTAATCTGCTAGATTAATTAAATGAATGAATGGTGCAATATTGCATGATTGAATTGTCGGCTTCACAATTAAACTTTTTTGTTTAACGTGATGATCGGGTGATGTATTTTTACTCTCTGAATCAAAGAACTCGAAGTACTATTACACAAGAAACTGGGGAAAAGTTTACTGATTTATATGTTTATACATAAATATGAAACAAAGGAATGCTATACTAGTATTATATCTTTGAAAAGGGGTTCATACAAGGTAAGTGGTAAGAGCATGTGAGCATAATGCTGATAGATGGACCCACACCACAGTTAATAGGGGGTAGTACATTGTGCTGTTACTGACATTTAATGCTGTAACATGAGCTGGAAGATTAATAACACTTCATATTATACATGTACTAGATTTTGTCAAAATACAATAATTGTACAATGTACATGGTTATAATATATGTAGTTTATTCCTGACGGTCTGAAGAATTACATTGTATTCCATATCATCACAACTGCACTTTATCTAAGGCAATGGAATAAAGAAGGTTTTGTTTTGAGTATAACAGCAATCGCAAATAGTCACATCCACGACTTCTTGTACATCAGCAGTGCTGCGATATACCGACTGAGCTGACCGAACCAGTTTCTGGCTATATCCAAGTTATCCGGCGATTAATACAAGCTATGTGTCCTATATGCATTATACATTCAGTGTATAGTTCCAATGCATCATCATGTTTGTGAATCAAGAAGAAAGTAATGGTGTGACAATTTCTAAATAAATGTACATCAAAAGTGTATCCATGTTCTATACATACACTTCTTTGTAATGTTTCATTAGTTAAACAATTGCCTTTTGTTTATTAACTTCCAATTCGCCATTAAGAACATGACAAAAATCGAACAGTCGGCTTTCACAGACAAAATATGACGGATTTGATACTTCCTAAGTGGTCTTATTTAAAGTTTCTATAATTTTGAGAGTACGTTGACTTGCAGGTCTGGGTTTTATTTTAATCATTTTAGAAATTCTAATGAATGCAAATCCGTCACAATTTATTATTTAGTTCTAAATAATGCAATTGAAATTAGATTATATACTGTGTGTAGTTTGCAAAAGATTGTCGCATAGCGTCTGGTGACATAAAGAAAATAACTCGTAATCGAATACATGTAGTTTACTTTTAATCAAATTCAAATGTTCTTATTGGAACAAGAATCTAAAATCTGCTATATCCTTAAATTCATCTCTCCTTATCTATCTGGTCTTACTATCTCCAAACATCTAATTCGAACTTTAACCCTAACTCCCATTGTCTCTAACCCTGGCCAACTCTTACGAACTCTGACTAACTCTTACTCGAATTCTTATTGTCTCTCTCTTCCTTACACACACACACACACACACACACCCAGATAGTAATACAAACCCACACCCACACACACAAATCTAAAAATGTTATTGACAGCAGTGGGCGTTATCATCATTATCCAATGAAGTTTTCGGAACCACAAGGCTTTTGACCAATGAAATTATAAGTTAATTATCTGATGCAATACTAATTTGGAATGTCATGTTTTAATTAGACTTCCAAAAGTAGCAAAAAGTTAACATTTTCCGTCGATCAATTTACAATAATTATCATAAACTTTTAATAAAATTACAGTATAATGTAAACATCCCAAAATATCAATTAGTAAATTGACGACATCTGTGGTATGCTGGCTTAAGTTGTTTCCAGATACTTGCTCTGCCAATACATACATGTTATATGTTCACTAGTCATTATTAAAATATAGACTGCTATACAAATTCATGTCTCCCTAATTAATTATTCAATCAATGATAATTATAGAAATAATATGGGTATGAGAGCCACTGTGTATAATATCTTTAGCCTTGGAATTGAATTTAAATTTACTTATTAGTATCAATTCCTAAATAATTGCAGATGGTTATATGTTTTAAAACTATGATACATCGGCAGTCATTGTTATAAAATAATTGAAAAGGAAACACAAATTGACAGCAAATATTTCGTAGTTCGTCCTTGTATCGTTCTAAACGATAATTACGTGTGGAATATAAGCACTCACAACACGAAATGCATAAAGATATGTCTACTAGACATATCAGAATTTGTAAAAATGAAATGAAAGGCGAATCTAAGACGCACCAAACAAGAATTTGTACATAGGACACGAAACAGAAGGGGCAGTTTATATAAAACATAGGACACGAAACAGAAGGGGCAGTTTATATAAAACATAGGACACGAAACAGAAGTGGCAGTTTATATAAAACATAGGACACGAAACAGAAGTGGCAGTTTATATAAAACATAGGACACGAAACAGAAGTGGCAGTTTATATAAAACATAGGACACGAAATAGAAGGGGCAGTTTATATAAAACATAGGACACGAAACAGAAGGGGCAGTTTATATAAAACATAGGACACGAAACAGAAGGGGCAGTTTATATAAAACATAGGACACGAAACAGAAGGGGCAGTTTATATAAAACATAGGACACGAAACAGAAGTGGCAGTTTATATAAAACATAGGACACGAAATAGAAGGGGCAGTTTATATAAAACATAGGACACGAAACAGAAGGGGCAGTTTATATAAAACATAGGACACGAAACAGAAGGGGCAGTTTATATAAAGCATAGGACACGAAACAGAAGGGGCAGTTAATATAAAACTTAGGACACGAAACAGAAGGGGCAGTTTATATAAAACATAGGACACGAAACAGAAGTGGCAGTTTATATAAAACATAGGACACGAAACAGAAGGGGCAGTTTATATAAAACATAGGACACGAGACAGAAGGGGCAGTTTATATAAAACATAGGACACGAAACACAAGGGGCAGTTTATATAAAACATAGGCCACGAAACAGAAGGGGCAGTTTATATAAAACATAGGACACGAAACAGAATGGGCAGTTTATATAAAACATATGACAAGAAACAGAGGGGGCAGTTTATATAAAACATAGGACACGAAACAGAAGGGGCAGTTTATATAAAACATAGGACTGAAAATATGCGTCGGACAGAGACAAAGAGGTTAAAGAATGGAAGAAACCAAGAAAGAATAAATTAAAGCTGAATACGTAAGTTGAATTTGGAAATTTCCACACGGAGATATGTCGGATAAAGAGATGAGCAAAAACGTTAGTGATTTAGAATAGAGATGCTAATAGAAAAGTTGATTTTCTGAAGCTCAAAAAGCTCATAATATTATATGACAAAG
The DNA here is from genome assembly GCA_964023205.1 of Lutraria lutraria. Classification (NCBI taxonomy): domain Eukaryota; kingdom Metazoa; phylum Mollusca; class Bivalvia; order Venerida; family Mactridae; genus Lutraria; species Lutraria lutraria. Next base: position 26,050,036 of record OZ026833.1, read on the forward strand.
TAGTACTCACAACAAATAGGAGATTTATACGTGTATCTATGAGTATACAACCTTGAAACTGTCGGCATGCATATCAGGGAATTAATGGACAAATTGATACAAATTGGAAACGAAATAAAGCCATGTTTGGTCTAAGATTCTGAGAGCCTATCATGTACATGGTGAGAAAATCGTTATAAAGGAAGCAGCGTATTTTAGATGATAAATGTTCTTGTTGGTAAAACACAGCAATGAGTGAATTATTATACTAAGGTTAATATCCGTCCTCAAACTTAAAAGAGCTGTTTACGAAATTTGGACATACGTATGTGAAAGATATCGACAGCTGACTTTGTTGAACTCCGCGTAATGTTACATCACTATGGTAACATGTCTGTGGGGCATACATTTGAAAGAAATGTTCTGCTGTGTCTTCAGCAAAAACAAGGATATTCGCTCAAGTTTAGTAAATTACGCAGTACTGCCACAAAACTTCGTAAATTAAGATTCCACAGAACAACCTATAAGGCGACAATCGTAATACAGTTTGGGTTATTTCCATGAACTGGTAACAATTTTAGTTGCATCAAGAATGATATTAGTTCGTCTACGAAGAAAAAGTTACAACGGTACCATTATCTATTATTCCGCAAATAACATACCCAAGAAAGTAAAACAGTATCTAAGCAATTGGTAACTATGATAATTCGATCGCCACGTTATCAAATAGTTTACAATCTTCCAATTCAATAACACAAGCAACTTGTGGAAATGAAGAAAATGCAAGACATATTTATACCAAATTAGTCTGTATTTCGTGAATCAAACCCAATGCTAGTTCTAAGGTGAGACTAAACGTGTGCGCGTTGACTGATACAGATATAAGAGACCAATAAAATTGTGTATCTTTAACATATTTTCACTTTTGTATAAATCAGCCGCAACTTATACATATTCATTAAATGTTTGGTGGTTGATTTTGAATAATAAAAGACGTGCCTTTCTATGCAAAATAACAGAATTGTTCAATAATGTTTTAGTCATAATAATGTTATATTTCATATGTTGTCTTTTTCGCAGCTAATATTAGTTCCGTCAGACAAGATAAGTGTTGGAAAGAAGACAATATAACGTACATATAGCAGACAGACTGCTAGATAGATGTAATGACATTCGTTGTTATTATGTGAAACATGACAGGTTTCATTTATTTTTTGTGTGAAATAATGGTAACTTATGTATACTGCTATAATTCCAGTTGATGTTTTGTTCCTAGAATGGTTACAATACAATACACAATACTTCACAATGTCTAGTCATTTGTATTGTATTATAATTTATAACATCGATACAACGTAGTCGATATACTGTTATGCCTATGTATCTATATACTAAGTATCTTAATTTGTAATAATATTATTAACTAACAGCAACAATGTACACATACTGATCGAGAGTTAAACCTTACAGGTCAGACTTAAAGGAAGCATCAAAAACATTATTTTTCTTAAGCATGAAAAACTTTAAAGCAACTTCAAGTGCTTCTAGAAGTAAGTATATCTTACATATGTGTATATATATTATAACAAGATACCATTGACCATTAATTCCCTAAGTTAACACAGTACCTTAAGTAAATTAAATTAGAAGTATGCTTTTGTAATTGTCTACAATGATTTATTATCCCAGTTCGATAGATACAAAGGCCTCTTGGATACATGTCCAGACTCTATAAAGTTTATGTCATCTTCGCAACATGGACAGTAGTAGGACCGCTAATTAGTGTTAAAAAGGTGGCCAATATATCGTTGGTGCCGTGGACTTAATCTCTAGATACAGTAGTGTAATAAGACAGTAGGACATTAGTCCCTGCCATTATAGTGCTCTTATTTTTCTATTTAACGGCCAGAAAATCATCGCTACATTCTTAGAAATGTCATTCTGATTATATCCGTAGCAACGTGGTACTAAAATATATCTTGGCAGTTCCAATGAAAGATAGAAGCAGAGACTACACTTATGGCGTTAATTATTTTCACACACAAAATCTAATTTAAACTTCTGTAAATCACATTGGTAATGATAATCCAGAGTCTGTAACTGATAGTAGTAGCAGGAAAGCAGGAACTAACTTCGTTGTGTAACAAACTACTAAATAAAACTACAATATACTTTCATATTGAACATGTTTAGAATCCATTCCATTCTTGTCGTGAGACGACGAACAGGCAAACAAACTCGAATTTTAAGAAATGCAAGCAAATAAATACAAATGTACACATAAGCGCGTTATAGGTAATGTATAAGCATTGTCATTTAAATCCCTTGACTGATACTTTGTTAAGAGAAATAGGGAACTAATCAGGGAGTGGGCTAAAATATGATGCGACGAAGCAACCAAAATCTGGCAGCATTGTAATGATATAAAGGGGTAGGTTCACTTAGGTCTAAAAATGATTATTTTTCTCTCTCGCATTAGTCAGAATATACATTAACAAAATGTACCATCACATAGACTATATTAAACAAATAATTTAACTAAAGTAGCCTTTTTTCTGTTCGTGGAAGTGAATTGATTTTGTAGCCATGGCAACTTTACTTATTTCAGACATACATTGTATTTGGAAGACATTTTTGTTGACGAAACACCCATGACTGTTTCAGAGTTGATGTCCTGCCGACGTTGTCTTTAACTGAAATAAACAGACAGAATTGACAAATGATTTCAATGCAGCTGTTGTAGTCGACAAATGTTTTCTTCGGTTGGTGATTTGTTATCTCTTCATAATGTTCATCACGATTGTTTACATAGCCATAATGGTATAGCATTCAAAGTAGTTTTGGACGTCTTGTCCAGAGATATGATTCAGCTTCCTGGAAATTATTGCACACTTTGATGACTCGGAACAGACAGTGGTAAGAAAATAATAACTCAATTATTAGGAGCGAATACTAGATGCACTCGAGCCGACTGTGTTGCACAGTCTTAACTAGTCTGGGGAACCAAAATGACATTATCTGATCTGTATTACCAAATATAGCTATACTTTATAGAACTAAATAAGACATTGAAAGAGGGTCTTGAAAGTGGGTAGCATTTGTAATTGGATTACCACGGTGTAGTATAACGATCAAATATGGGTTTTTACGTGACTAAGACGTCGTTAAAGGAGACTAAAGACTATTTTTAACCATATTAGTCTGCAATATTGAAATAAAATAGTTATAAATGAATTCATAGCTGTTGCCAGGAGACAGATGTCCTGATGGTACCAATTTGTTTCCGTGTCCCGAGCTTACAACATACATTTTCAGTAACAGACATATGGGAGGAAAAGACGCATCATCATCGTTCATTTAAATTTAATATAATATTTGTGAACCGTCTAGTGGTGCGCATTTCTTAATACATTTGAACCTGAATGTGGCCTTTGTTGATATATGTCCTCTATATAGAGGTTATTCTAGTCTAAGTAATAAATGATGTTTTTTAAAAGAATGTCCTTTATTCACAGGTTGGCCTTTATTCGGAGATGGCAACTAACACAGGTTTGATTGTATGTCTTAGAGAACAGTGGGCGAATTTTGAAATGAAACTCAATTACCCATAGGCAAATATGCCTCTCTGGAAATAAACTGCATATTATTCCCATATTATGTACCGTAGATGGAGATTACAACCTTTTTTATTCAACCAGACTTTTGAAGTGTTGGCATTATAGCCCTCCTCCACACTGTATGTATATACTACTGTGATCAGTTTTACGTTTTTATCTACAATTGTGTTTGCGACAAGATGCGTATTGTCATCTTCCATGTGGACTATAATGGCTATGAGTGGGGTGCTAGTAAAGTGATAGATTGTCAAGCCTTCCAAGCTAATCAATTCACCCAGGAGGACATTGACAATGTGATGAAATATAATTCAAAAACCTAGTTTAGCCTTAATGACCTGTACAGTGGATAGCCTATGTATATGGTGAAGAAACAAGAGTGTTAGCGCTGTTAAAAGATGCAAAGACATAATTATGTACTGTCTATGTGTTGTCTGGCAGCATAGTCACTCCTGGCTCACTAAACGCAGGGTTCGAGTCAGAATTGACTAAGTATACCGGCAGTGAGTTCCATAAGACTATTGTCCTGGGAAATAATTAGTATTTTATGTAGTCTGTTTGTGAGTGTGCTTTCGTATATGCCAGATGGTGGTGATGTCGGGATGGTCTTGCTAATGTTTCCATATATTGTGATGGTATAATGTCAACTAGCCCATGGTGTATCTTGTGAAATAGACTAAGACTAAGGGTCTGTCTTATACACTCTAAGGACTCCCATTGTAATTGATCTAATATTTTTATTAAACTGCACCAGGTGGCCCTTTTTTGTACATTCTCTAACTTTAGGATGCCATTTTGTTGGCAGAATTTATTAATAGTACCACGTGTGTGTTCAGATGGATCACAAACAATATTGTTAATATAATTCCAGGACGCTTTTCTAGTTTTCTTTCGCATAATTGCTTTTATTTTTTTAAAGTTTGTCATAGTGCTTTCCTTTGGTCTTTTTGTATTTAGCATACAGTCTTTCCCTTCTTTTGATTGACATTTTTATTTCAGTATTGATCCATGATAAGTGGTGTTTACCATTTACATTTTTTTAACATACATGTGTGTCTGCACTTTTAATTTATCTGATTTTCTATTTAGTTCTGTACCAAACTTTACTATTTACATGTTATTTGAAACTGTCCCAGTTAGCTTTATCAAACAAAAAGATCCTTCTCATTTCCTTATACATGTAGTTTATTCTAGGAATGAAAGTTATACTGTGGTATCATTAATTTTCGTTGGGGATTTAATTTCGTGGATTTCGTGGTTCGACTCATCCACGAAATCAAATCCCCACGAATTCAAATGCGGAGATAAGGTATTTCTTTTCAAAAATTAATTTCCACGAATTTATGTCCCCACGAAATAGCCTTTTTAGTAAAACCACGAAAATTGAACCCAACGAAAATTAATGATTCCACGGTATCTATGAAAAGAATACAATGGTAACTGGAACCAGGAAGTACTTTTATTGTCTACTAAGGTGGTGTTATTTATTAACATGATATCAAGAATGTTCTCTGTAGTGTCGGTGATACTTGTTGGCTCATGAATCAATTGTTGGAAGCCGAACAAGTCTGCTGAATCAAGGATTTTGTTGCTTCATGAACATAATATTATTATAATGTAGCATCAGCATCAACAATAAGAGATTGCCAATTAACACCACCTGTGTTTAGGTCTCCGCCAACCATGACGATACTGTTTGAATTATCAATCAGGGAGGTGGTACAATGAATATCATCAATTCAACTACATGTATCTAAAGTCCCAGTCTGGCCTGTAGGCACTACAAACACACATCTTGTTTACCATTCTGTTCAATATGAAACAATGAGTTACTAGTATGAACCCCCCCCCCCCCTTTGCGGTCTTTTCTGTAGACTTTGTATCCAGTCGGAAAAAACTTCAGAATTCTTAATGTGAGACTTCAGCCATGACTCAGTTCCAATCACAAGGTCAGGCTTGACCGAATCTAGTATTGCAAGAAAACTCAAATTTCGTTTTCACTGATTGATAGTTTGCTGTAATTATTTTTAGATGTTGGACATTTTGTTTCCTTCCAGATTGTTTTGGGGCTCTATTTGATCGAATAGGACTTGTTGGGTGTGATGATTTTCCAGACGGAGTGCTACTACGTCGTAGCAGTGGGTGATTAAATACATGATAAATCCGAGCTGATATTTGATATGGAATGGTCTGAATCAACAGTTGGTGAGCTTTCAAATAGTGAAGAGGCAACAGTTTGGTATTCCACATTAAAGACATTCCCAAAATGCATCTGGGTGGTCAATGCGAAACATGATTATTGTGAACTCATTCCCAGACATTGTGCATGGTACTAGGTGCTACTCTTTTCACAGGAAGTACCTCGGTCAGGATGCCAAGCTACTACTTCAGCAGAGATACCACAAAGATCTTATCTATCATTTATTCTGATGTTTGAACTTTGATTGGTATGCCAAAAGCCATCATTATCAAAATAAGGCAGATTTGAGTGAGCCTGTTTTGGTTGAGGAACCTAGTTCTGAACGTTTTCAAATATAGCAGGCCAGGCGAAAAACCAAAAGCAAAATCTAAAGCTGGTGTACCCTTGTCTATTCTTAGAAAGGTATAAAACTCGAAATATGAAACGGGCTGATCCCAGTGTGACATGAGCTCAATGGAGCCCAACGTTTTGAAGGAACCTCCTCGATTCTGGTAAGACATCTCAACACTCACTATATATACTGAGAGAGAATGATAAAATCCCCATCATACACAAGTCTTAGAGTAATTCTACACATGTCTACTGCAAAAAAGCTAAAAGGCCAACTTTTTAGGGTCTCGAAAATAGATGACGAAGAAGCTTTGAGGCGAGAAAATGCCAAACAATAAGTTGGGGAAGTGAACCCCGCGCAATCACTGGAAGTTTATCTCACCTATCTTCTATTATTGTGCATATCAATGGAAAAAAGAGTCACAAGTAAGCTTGAACTAACTTTATATTATATGTTGTTAAATTGTGTATTATGTTTGCTTCATTTTTTTCTTTAGCAGAACAGAACAGAAATGAATTTTGATGAAGACTTGTACATAGTACATCGTCTATATAAATGCATATTTTCAAAATACAAAACATTATGTGATTTAACAAGACAACGGTACTAAGTTAAGAGTTAAGAGTATCTCAACGAAAGAAATAAACATGGAGAGTAGGAGAAAAAAAAAGAAATATCACCTAAAATCTTCTATACAACCCCTCTACAAAAGTTAGATTATTTATCTTCAGCAAAAGATATGCGTCACAACTTGTGTAATAACATGTATAAAAATGCGTTTGTTTGTTTGTCTGTTTCATCGCTCGCTCGTTCGTTCGTTCGTTTGTTTGGGTATACTATTAAAGGAGGGCTCTGTATTTTACAGTCAAATACCGCAGCAGCGTTATTGAAATCTAGGTGTAATGTATTCCACATCAAGTATTGCATATCAATTTTAACGAGACATTTCACTTATCAAAGTACTAAACTAGATGAAAATGAATCAATGATAATGATATTATATAAGATCAAATTTCTCTGAAAAAAGACACGATAGCAGATTGTCACATCTGTTTAGACGACACATAATTGTATACCAATTCGGTTATTATCACACGCATAAGTACAATGTACAGTGAAACCTCTCTCAAATATGGTTGTTGTTGAGAGGTCATTGCTCTAGAGAGGTTAAATTTATAGTTAAATCGCGCGAAGTGGGAGAATCATGCTGTTGTTGAAGGGAGGTTGTAGTCTTAGAGATGGCCGATCTGGAGAGAGATGGTACAGAATCTGGTGAAAAGTTCATTCCTTTCATTTCAGCTTGTATACACATCTTTGAATGAGTTCGCATGTTGTGTGTGTTTGGGTACTGGAGGCCAACATACCAAGGTAATATTATGCTTTAAATGGGTGATACATAAGATAATGTAATCAATATATAAGTGATATCTCTTCATACAGTAACAGAACACTCCATACCAATGTATAGTCTGCTGATTGCACAAATCAGCACACATAGTACCAGAACTTAATAATCCTTGAAGAAATACGTTTTCAATGAGACCCTTTCAATGCAGCATTGAACTACTCACCAGATGGTTAATGTTCGATTGCCTTGGCCTGAAGGGTGTCGTAGAATCAATTTTACCGATCAAACTTTTGTCATTGTTTTAACACAACTCGTTTTAGTTCCGCCTTGTATTGTGAAGGCGGGAAAATAATGACAAATATCAAATCAAACAATAACTGATAAAAACACCAGTGACCCGACCGAACCAGTTTTTACTGCCAACCATAGAGGATCTTATTTTGGCCTCGGTCAGTATTTTTCTGATGATTTCCTTTTAATATGAGCTACATCTCCGAACATACAAAAAGCAAATTGGAAAAAAATGTATGTCGACCAAGCGACCATATGTGCAAATGTTTCGGGGATTATAGAGGGTGGAACTTGCCGGTAGTTTTTTCACTTTTAGTATTTGCCTTCCAAGTTCCAACAAAATTATTTCAATCATCAATTTCTAGTCATTTCCTATGAGGAATACTATGTGTGTTTTAATACGAATATATTGAATACCAGGAAATTTAAAATGTGAAACTTTCCGCCCCCCTGGGAATGGATAGATTATTAAATTTCTTGGATAAAGTTCACTAAGTTAACCAAATAGATCTACTTGAAGATGCAAATAGTACCGAATCGCAGCTCTGCTGTCCTCGGTGATTTAATCGAATCAAGCTATTCACAATAATTTGTTTTATTTACTTTAACATTTGTATAACGGATATTCACATTACCACTGTGATTTACCGGTGATCTAATTAGATTTTATGTGTGAACATAATTACCGCCGTAAGTGCAGTCTTTGCAGTTCTGGAAACTTTCATTATATCTTTAAGTACAGAGTCTCTCAAGACATTATTGACATGACAATTCGAAAAGTAAAAATCGTACGATAATTATTGCCTGTGGTCGTCTAAGTGATGTTAGAACAGGACTGTCTTCTATATCAATATTTAATTATAAAAGGTTCTTTCAAAGTCGGATATAATTGTCACATTTATTTTTGTCTTCGTCTACATTTAATCATCGAGTATTGACACAGACAGTCTGGTAGAGTATATATAGCGTCTGATTTCATTGTCTAGAAATATAATTAATCAAAGTACTGAAAGTACACATGTAAACTGAACTTACATAGACTCACACTGCAACTAGTTTAATGCGGATTTAGAAAAACGTAGGTCCGCATAAGAATTAATGCGCGCCGAGCGAGTGTCGGCTTTGAAAAGTTGAGCTATCGCTCAGATTCCCAAAATACGTACAACAGCGTCGCGTTTATAAATTAATGCAAATTTGGAAATTATTTTCTAGAAAAGATAAAAAAAAATATTTTGGTAATAGAAAATTAATGACCGTATAAATTTCAGCTTGTTTTATTTTCCTAAAATTATAACGTGCAAGGAAACCCATTTATAGTACATGTACATTAAAAGTTTGAATTTCAATTCACTGAAACACTTTAAACAACGAATGATCATTTTATAAACGTTATGAAGATAGTGTCGCAAACTTTCGAGTCCCCTGGACTTCACTATACTAGTACGTGTAACTGTTTTCTATTGTACATGGAAATATTTTTGCCTGCAGTTTCATGACAAGTACAGAATGCCTCACGAATGCAGGATGAGGTTATTGAAAGTATAATTTGTATCAATAATGCCTTGTTCTGATTCGTCAGGATAAATTAGATTAACGGTCCGGGTCCCTTTTTCATTAAAAGAAAATGATGAAATTAGAAGCCTCCAAATCTTATTTTGATTTAACCCAGATTTCTGTTTCTGTGGAAATTTTATAATTATAACCCAGAAAAACAGAAAAAAACTCAAAGACATGTAGAAATGTCATCGAATCTCGGGTAATATCGTTTGTCTCCGTATTGCATAACAAAATTAGTGATGTTTCCAACGATTTCCCGCCATTTCATTGCCTACTTTTGTGTTTTATATTGTTTCACAGGCATCTTTTTCTGTTTTCAGAAATATATGTGATTTTTTAAGACTAGCCGGTCATGGTACTAATACCAATGCACTTTTGATATTTTTTCCTGAATGTATTTTTATCGAAACTGAACAGAACATACCGTTTAATAATTATGGTTTCCCTATCGAAAAATGTAACCTACACTCTACAATCGTCAGAAATATCAACAGAATCTGCCAAAATGTCTTAGGTAGGACAATTTCGGGAATACGATAATTGCGGTACAAAGGCATGACTGTAGCGAAAGTATATAATTCTTGAAGGAAATTGTTTGGTCAAAATGTATGTTCCGAACTCCTATGCATATAACTTGCACTCACACTCCCATCGCGCTCCTATCCGTCTCACACATAAAACACTACAGCAGAAAGAACATAGGCCAAAGAATAATTCATGTATCCATGTAGTAATCATATAAGGTAAATAATATACAATTTAGATAGTAAATGGGACAGAGATCAGTTAAACGATTGTCAAAAATTTGGAAACGTCTATTATCATTTAGTAACTGTCAAAAAGAGCACTTGACGGTTACTTATTAGATATCTTGTCAGTTTCATTTAAAAACATGTGCTCACAAATTTATATGTGTCGAAAATAAGTTGTCCATGGAATAAAACTGATACCTAGACTTATTCAGTTGTGTGTTTTTTTCTTAAATATATACAAAAGTACATTCACTTGCAATGGAATAACAGAGGTAATCTTCAGATGGTAAGTGATTTTGACATACATGTAGTTTCATGTTAGTAACACATTTTGGAATTCAAAAAGAAAACAATAAATGAAAAATAACAAATATAAAAAAGTTATAATTAAAAAAGGTATATAATTATAAAGGTAGCGATACTATAATAAGACTATTAATTAAGACTATTAATTATTTATATTAGGCAGTTTGGTTTACTTGTGCTATAAGTAATGTATGAGGTGTTGATCAACTAGATATTCTTGGGTTAAAAACATCAAGTATAATTTTAATAATCCGACATAATCGTGTTTGTAGTTTTTGGTTGGGACTGTTCAATAGTTCTATAAAGTTATGAATACTTGGGTTTTGGTAGGACGTGTGTATTTAGTTCTTGGTGTATTGAAAAAAAGCACAAACAATAAATAATGATGTTCATAATGTGCCTACAGTGAAGCCACGCCAGTGTTATCGTCAAATACCTTAGTTCTGTAGGTCTAAAGGGTATTGCTCTAAATGGACAGATTCCGTTGAAAAGTGAATAGTTAGTTCCTTTTATAAAGATGTATTCCAGTGTTGGTAGTACTGTCCTGTGATTATGTTGTAATGTAGTTTCATGATTCCATAGATTTATTCTGCCAGTCTCAGTGAAGATGTTTTAATGTGCTTGATCCATTTCGATGTTAAAAATGGAATATTCAGTTTTTTGCTTCTGTCGTACTTGCCGTTTTGTCCATTTCTGCAATGTTGAGTTTATCAGGAAAGACCAGAAAAAACAATTTTAGTAAGGTTAGTGAAACTTCACCTTCACGTCTCCATAAACCTATATATAGACCCCAATAACAAAATAAACCTAGTTCATAACAACCAGCACTCCCGTATTTTATTTTTGTAATTTTGCGTCATATACCAAATTTCTAAATCAAGGGTTTTAAAGTATGGATCAGTGTTCAAATTGATATATACCCACACGAAAAAGAAATTTATATAAACCCTGTACCTGAATCAGTGTAGTATAAATACATAGGTACCATTATTTTCGCACAACAAAATTCAATTGTCATGTTTTGCCTAATAACAACGAATGTCTTTATATCTACATACAAATGTATCAACCAGTCTATAAGACTTATGTAAATTATATTGTCTCCATTTCAGAATTTTTATCTGTGTCACAAAACCTGACGGAACTAATATTAGCTGCGTCAACAGACAAACATTATCACTACAATATAATTCTTAAACGACTCTATTATCTGCAAGCACAAGCATTATGTAGTTGGTTTAATATCTTTGGCGCAGTCAACCAAGTAAGAATTATACTGCAGTAACAACTAGACGTTCACAACCGTAAAACTGAAAGTTTGCTCTGATAAGCCTTTTGTGCGAGACACTGTTTATATCGTGCAGTAATCAAAACTTCATTACTTTGTCTAGTTATGATTAGTTATATCTCCAATAGCAGGAATCATGTCCGTGTTCATGTCTTGAACCGACATTTGTAACAATAAGGACCACGTGTACATGTACCATGACATACATGATTACTAGTGTTTCCATGTCCGCACTTGAATACAAACCTACTTCAAATTTAGAGTCCTTGCAGTACCTCAAGGTGAACGTTATTTTTTATTGCAACTTGTCATGACACCGTATGTGTTGCTAAAGCAAGTATTCGTCGTCTAAGTTAGTCTGCTCACGGCGAAGAGGTCGGACAACGTCTGCACTGACATAGTATTATATAGCAGCTGAATTGGCAAAGTTTAAAAAGTGTGGACTCTTCTTGCAATTATCATTAAGTGGGCTTCTATTGGTGTTTCTACCATACAAGCCTACTACTATGACAAATAGAGAAGTTGTTTAGTTGTTGCAACATTTGTTTAATTTCTATGTTGAACTGCGATTAGATAATTAAATAAGTTAAACATAATGGATGGGGAAGAAGATACAGATATTAGATGCTGTAAAACAAAACAATGATTATGGCCAAAACATCTTACAAGAAAAATAAACTTCTTAGATATGCGTTACTCGTTCTACTCATTCTCTGGTGGAATCATGTCTCAATTAGAGTTTGCTGGTATCATCAATTCTCTCCAATAAATCTTTGTTTGGTTCACATCTTTTCGTACAGAATTGAAGGATAAGCATATTTGAAAGCTCAGAGGTGATTTTCATTTTTTGTGGGGGTATTTTTTTTGGAATAGAAAAACGCATATTGATCGCCTGCTTCAGTAGAATAAGATCTCGAGCTTCCTAACGTCATGTATATGCATGGTAACACGTGATGAAATGCTCGTCATGTCAGTATTCCTAAATATCAAATTAAATCCTCATTTTACGCGTATTAAACGCGTCATTTACTCCCATGGGTCTGTCAGTCAGAATATATTGTCTCAGAGCATGACAAAAATGCTGTTTCATACGATACAGTATCCGTGTCTTTTTTTAATTGTTGCACTGACGCAACCCACTAAAATTACCCAACCAAAGCGATTTTGATCGAAAATATTTCTTCTTTGTTTGTTCTAGAACTTTTGCTTTCAAAGGATGGGAACTTTCTATCTGAAGACCCAACCTGCATATTGTGAGATGACACTGGAACACTCGCCAAATATTAAGGTTATGCCCTACTGCTATATCTCAAGGTCGATATAGGTGTCGTCATCACCATTTCTGCATGTGCAAGTGATAGCCGATGTACTAGAGAAGTAGAGAAATAAAGAAGATAAAGTTTCCTTTTAAAAATGAAAGGCTTGGCTGGTTGTTGCTGATAAAAGTTAGTTCTGATACCATAACTAAATTGGTTCATTTTATTTCGTCTTGTTGACCATTTTAGTTATGGAATTGTCCTCTTTCAAAGTCAACAGGTAGTCTGAAACATCGGCATATTTTTCTATTTATAGATTTTCCTATAATTCATCGTACTGTACACAAGTTTTAAATTGCATCAGAGAAAGCGTTTCGCAAGTAAAATTATAGTAGGGGTGTATTTCATTAATTAATTAATCCTCCGCTTATTACCTTCAGCAATTATGCTGATAATTAAACAAAGAGCTAGTAAAGTAAAAATAATTGAGACTGCGTTAATATATCTTATCTTTTCGTGCCTTAACGGTTGATGGAACATGCCGATTTATAGTGAAACACCCCGATTTTACAATGAAATCGCAAATGTGTACATCAAGATCACGTGACAAAATTATTGGCGGCAATAGCGTTTCGCAGGTTTCATTATAGAAGGGGCTTCCTTAAATTCTCTTGAACAATCCTCCGCTAATATGTCTTTCAGTAATGATTAAAATAATTGATTTAAATATATTGTACATAGTAACAGAAAAAAAGACAGTTTTAAAATGTGTACCTTAACGTGTAATTAATGTTAATAGAACAAACCGATCTTTAGTGAAACACCCTGATTTCATAATAGACTAGCACAGTGAAGTTGGTACACTCAAGTCATGTGATACCGATTCACACAGTAAGCGTAAACCAATCACCGGACTGTTAACATATAGCTCTCAACCAATCGCCGGACTCTTAACATTTTTGTGCACTTGTACCCAGCTTTCGCATTGCATCTACCAGCATCTAGGGTACAAACGTAACCGAAAACAATACATAGGCTTGGAGCCGTAGCTCCAAGCCAAAAAGATCCTTAAAGAAGACAGGCTCACAATTCATACGATTTGCAAAAGAAGAAAGGAAGAAGACATTAATTGTTCTTTTGTCAAGAACCTCTAAACGACTGATCTTAGTGGAGCTCACTTTACCATGGAAAGAGTTAAATGGGGGAAAGCTTAAAAATAAAAAATAAAATACCAGGACCTTGCAGAAGAAAGGAAAATTGGTAAACTAAGGTGTACCCGGCAGATGTTGGCTGCAGAGGCTTCTGGTCCAACTAAATGATGAAACTGTTCGACAATCTTGGATGTCCTGAAGACAACAATTCAGTCGATTGAGAAGATAGCAGAACTAATATCCAGTTGGCTCTGGTTAATTCTTTGCGGACCCATTTGGAACCCAGTGAAGCCAATGATTGTAGACAGGGTAATGACTGATCATCACTACGTACCTGCCCCGCTACTCCGAGGATGAACCGAAAATAAGGGGGCGAGACATCTGTTGACGGATGAAGCTCAGTTGGTGATGTCTACGTTAAGTTCAACACTATTTTCAACGCATGTACGAGTATGCGTATAAAAATGTTAATAAAGAAAGCCTACCTACCAATCTACTGTTAAAAAATTGCATCGCTTAACGGCAAACCAACATCAGTTTTGTTTAAGATGGCCCACGATGCAGTTTATAATCTGGCTAAAAATACATTCAGTATTCCCTATACCCAATTTTGCTCATGTTTATGTATTGTGATGTTGAACTATTTCGTCACATGGTAATCACACTTCATTAGTTGGCAATTTCCCAGGATATTCTTTAAATAAAATGTCTTTGATATGTTTGCAAAGTATTGATTTATTAGAAATTTTCAGATAATGACATTATTTAAATGTTATCGCAGACAAACCAATCATTCTTTGTGCATCTAAAACTGTTTTAGTGCGTAGAATTTACCTAAATTGAATCATGATCGCATCCGTGATAAGTGCTTCCTTGGAATCTAAATTTACGATGTTTTGTTACAGAATTATGTAATTAAGTAAACTCAAGCGGAAATCGTTCTTTTCCCTGAAGATTTTTACGCGTTATATTTTAAATTGTGCTCCTATGGCCAACAGATATAAAGTCTCTTCCACTTATAGATCTTGGCTTCTCACTATTTTCGCCTGTTTCTTTCTTCATTACTTTCACTTCGTCTTTGCTGTCACACCTGTCTATTTACCCTGACCAAAGGCACTCGATTCCGTGATTTTTATACGTTTACAGACGTTCTTTTGCAATTTCACCCATCAAACAATGCAAATCTGTCGAAAGAAAAATCTTCAATTTTTCCCTTATTGTGTGTATAAAATACACCAAGGCAGTAAACTCGCCATCTTTTCGTTTGACGATAGTGACGAAAATAAGCGTGGGTCCCGGCTTTCCTTCTAAAAGCTGCCAGAACGTTTAAAGTTGGGGCACACTACAACGAAAGCAAGGTTCCCGGAAAGCACGTGCAGATTTGAGAAAGAAAGCCGGGACCCACGCTTATTTTCGTCACTACCGTCAAACGAAAAGATGGCGAGTTTACTTTATACACACAATAAGGGAAAACTTGAAGATTTTTCTTTCGACAGATTTGCATTGTTTGATGGGTGAAATTGCAAAAGAACGTCTGTAAACGTATAAAAATCACGGAATCGAGTGCCTATGACCCTGACTGCAGCACAGGACGATTTAAAAGCCGCTTCATATAATTATTAGGAAAGATCAGTAGTCACCCAGAACGAGATTTTGGTCCCGATGTTTTCATAGTTAACTAATTCAAACACATCTAAATGTACCATTTAGACTCGTCCATTTCGGATAATCAAGGCATTAATGTACAATTCTATTTGGTTCCATATTAACAAGTTATCTTCACATTACCCTGTTTAAGGAAATATCGAAATGTTTTTCTTGGACTATGTGAACTTTGAGAAGATTATCATGCGCTCTCGTCCACAGATTAAAGCATCCAAGGTCAGGCTTGATTTTTCATAACAAACTAAGACAAGGCCGAGGTAACATAAAGAGGGGATCAATAATTGAGCAATTAATTCATCATTACCTTAACCACACTTAAATACAAGCAAAGATCGAACACTACAATCAATTTTACTTCCTAACATGGATTTTTGAAAAACTTCTCAGACAAACCAGTATCGAAAATTTGCGAGAAGTGAAACTGAATTCAGGCAGCAAATAGGTGACCAAGGGCCTGAGAAGTCAGTAATTAATTTAATGATTTCTTTGAGAATATTGGATATTAAGCATAACAAAAACATGTAATACAAATACATTTGTAATGTCAGTTAGCACCGATCATTTGTCAAGTCAGGGGGATTCTGTTTCCTGAGAGTTTAATATTTACTGATATCAGCAAAGTTGATGTCTAGTATTTAATGTGTTTTCTGTAAACAGATTGTCGCATCAACAACACAGTCATTTGGTACAGAACTCCTATGTGAACTGTGATAGTTAATATTCCAAAAAGGAACAGATTTGGAAGCTGGTATGGAATTGGCCATTAGATCCTTGTGTGTCTGATGAACCATTAACAATAACAGAGAAACTCAGTATTCAACTAACAATTACAGCATGTTATGTTATCCTCATAACTTCAAAAAAATCATTATTTTATGTCGACTTTAACCATATATAGATGATATATTTTACATTATTTTATGTCGACTTTAACCATATATAGATGATATATTTTACATTATTTTATGTCAACTTTAACCATATATAGATGACATATTTTACATTATTTTATGTCAACTTTAACCATATATAGATGACATATTTTACATTATTTTATGTCAACTTTAACCATATATAGATGATATATTTTACATTATTTTATGTCAACTTTAACCATATATAGATGATATATTTACATTATTTTATGTCAACTTTAACCATATATAGATGACATATTTTACATTATTTTATGTCAACTTTAACCATATATAGATGACATATTTTACATTATTTTATGTCAACTTTAATCATATATAGATGACATATTTTACATTATTTTATGTCAACTTTAACCATATATAGATGATATATTTACATTATTTTATGTCAACTTTAACCATATATAGATGACATATTTTACATTATTTTATGTCAACTTTAACCATATATAGATGACATATTTTACATTATTTTATGTCAACTTTAATCATATATAGATGATATATTTTACATTATTTTATGTCAACTTTAACCATATATAGATGACATATTTTACATTATTTTATGTCAACTTTAACCATATATAGATGACATATTTTACATTATTTTATGTCAACTTTAACCATATATAGATGACATATTTTACATTATTTTATGTCAACTTTAACCATATATAGATGACATATTTACATTATTTTATGTCAACTTTAATCATATATAGATGATATATTTTACATTATTTTATGTCAACTTTAACCATATATAGATGACATATTTTACATTATTTTATGTCAACTTTAACCATATATAGATGACATATTTTACATTATTTTATGTCAACTTTAACCATATATAGATGATATATTTTACATTATTTTATGTCAACTTTAACCATATATAGATGATATATTTACATTATTTTATGTCAACTTTAACCATATATAGATGACATATTTTACATTATTTTATGTCAACTTTAACCATATATAGATGACATATTTACATTATTTTATGTCAATTTTAACCATATATAGATGATATATTTTACATTATTTTATGTCGACTTTAACCATATATAGATGATATATTTTACATTATTTTATGTCAACTTTAACCATAATTATATAGATGATATATTTTACATTATTTTATGTCAACTTTAACCATTTATAGATGACATTATTTTATGTCAATATAAAGCAGTGATGAAATATTACCTTTCTTTCATCCCTACATTCTGAAACCACACAAACATCCTTTATTTAAATTATGTTTAATTCAGCTAAGATTTTAAATTCCAAGTTAGAAATTGTATTTTGAAACACTGAAATGAAAGAAAAAATCCAATTAGGCTCTTATTATCACTAAAATTACCTGGAATTATGAAAAAAATATGATTTTATCAGTAAGAAAGTTTTCCTGACAGCATGTAAAGATATTCTTTAAAGTAAAAATATCACGAAGTTAGAAATGCAGCTTTAAATCAAAGTTAAACATATTTTTATGAAGAAATTAATGTTCAAAGTTCCTGAAATTCTAAACCATTACCATTATAGCGTTACTTGTAAGTGCTTCTGTTTAACTGTTAATATATTCTAGGAATATTGAGGAGTTCTCTAGAAGTCTTTTAAACGCCAAATCTTTGCAGAACTTCCATAATCATATATCATATCAACTCCCTGAAGATTCTTGCCAACGCACTGACAAATATTATTTGAGAGGTTTGTCAATTTCTAATTATGTCAATAGACGAAGCAGACACTTGAAAATTGTCCGCTAAAAGTTTACAGCGATATTGTAATTGAAGAGCAGACTCTGAAGACTGTATTTGTGCAGCAATGCCTCTGTTAGTACTGGGACTGTAAAAAGACACGTGTTTGTTTGGTTGCGTGAAGTCTGAAACGTGCTGTAGGCTTCATAATGTCCGGCTTCGCTTATTTTTTTTTATCAGAAAACAGGACCAGGACCTTAGAAAAATGTGTGCCGATTCCTTTCCCTTTAATCCTACATAAGATTTTTATAAAGAGAATATTCACCAACTTGTCAATAATTGCTGATATAATATAAACATTTCACTATTTGACGATTCAAGTTTTGTTTTCAAATAACATAATACAAACGCAATTTTCATTTGTGTTTTTATTATTTTGTTGAATATCTCATAATATTTATCACAATATCATCAAAACAAAATAAATAGAAAAAAATGTAGACAATAATACCTTAATATAATACAAAAACATACATAGTAGTACATGCACAAAATATCAGTACAAAACTCCACCCATTATAGGATCAGACAAAACGTTGTCATGCACTAAATAATGAATGTAAGATTTCCAGTAGTGTGAACTTGTATCAGAGAACATCAGAGATCGTGTGGTAGAAAAGAATCATATTCACATAATTTTTTCTGACACTTATTCTCTAGTATTTTTTACAACTTAGAGAATAGAATTTTCAAATGAGAACAGTTAAATAACACCCTGCATGAATTATAAATTAAAGAACAAATAGAATGTGATTGGGATGAAATATTACAAATACATCTTGTGTCAAACACACTAGAACTTTTATTGGCAGTCCAAATACTCAGTTTATTTTTATTAACCTCTCGAGTACAAACCGTCTTTAATAAAGAACACTGCTCTGTGTTTGTACTTTACCCTCTAATAGGCATGAATCTACATAGACAGGCTTGATTGTATAATACAAGAATTTATAGAAACTGTAAGGAACAACCTAGTTGCACTGACAGATTTAGCTTTTTTCCATGGAATTTTCTGGTCAATGTAAAAACAAAATTTCACATGGTGTACATTAATGTTCTCCAGACAGTAACATATTAATCAAATATGTAATTCCCTGTATGAGTTTTTTGTCTTCAGACAGTAGATTTGAAATATCTCCATGATAACAAATTGTGTAAGTTAGGTCAAAGTCATTTCTCAGTCATCATTCAAGCAGACTCTTTCTTTCAAAAAACTACTCAAAAACTAATTTGATGTTGAATTTGACAAAAAGCTACTGTGTCTCAAAACATAATTTTCAAATCAATTACAAAAAATTGGATTATCAAGATATTAGTTTCACATAACAACACACTGTTATCTTTTTTTGTGAAATTTCAGACAATGATAGAATTCTCATGAACAAACAAGAATCACCAAAAAGACATGAATTAATACATGTTTCACAGGGCCAGCATTTCTTACTTTAACGACGAGTGTTTTATGGAACAGACGTTTCCATATGCTGGTATCATCAAGAATATTACAGGAGCAGTAATTTTATTTTTTTTCATGCCATCAAATTTTGTATTGGAGATATTCAATTCCATACATGAATATATACAAGTAAAAAAAGAGAGAATATTCTGAGAAAAAAATGAAAATGATTCAATCAATTTGATTTTTTCCTAAATAAAATATAATCTACACAAAAACGTAACAAACCAGTTTTATTAGTATAACTGCTAACTTCAAAGACCTTTATTTTATGGGTATAAAATCTGGGGATTAACCAACTGGGATAAATCTCTTTTTGATCAAACCCAAGCACTGAGTGGTCATTAAATATGGCAAAGAATTCATGGCATACAAGACACGCAACACAAATTAATTTGATATAGTTTGGTATTACTTTAAAAACAACTATTGTTCCCCTAATTGTTGAATTATGTTCTATGGCTTCCATTGACAGCAACAGCAGATAATAATTGGGTAGACATGGTATAATTCTAACATCATGAGGTATAGATAATAAACTCTTTAAATGTAACCTGACCGCAGAACATCGGAAACATGTTCGCTTTTTTTGGTTCCACAACACAATGTGCGGGTATTTCAGCTGATTTCCAACTGAGACTTGAAGCGTTCTACCTCGTAACTTGCTTGATTTGATCAAATAAGAATTGTTCTGCTGTCAAGGTGATAATATCTTAATGGTACAATCCACATACAGAGTAACACCATTACTGACAATGGTAAACTGAAAAGCTAATCTGTGCTAAAGGAAGCACTTGATGGTTTATGTTTTTCAGTTCAACCCTTTGGGAACTATTATTCTTAGACAGATAGTTCCTGAAGCTTAGCCATTAATATTTGCATAAATTACATGGTTATTACGCATATAATCTCTAAAAAGAGTCAAAATACTGTCGTATAATTCCCAAAAAGGAGTCACTAACTTGACTAAGTCACTAGGCTGAAGAAACAAATAGTCTTGAAGCAATCACACCATATAATCCCTCACTTCTCCTTCGTTAGAATTTGTGTCACTATGGATACCAGAATCAGTTTGTAGTAGAACAACTTTATTACACGATCTGTCTAATGAATCATTCGGCAGATGCACTGCCATTGTTGACAAGCCTTGTCTCTGAAGTTCAAGGTCATGCCTTGGAGACATTCCTTGCCTTTTATGGTCAAGGTCATGTCTAGTCATTTCAATACTTTCAGAATTTATCACATCAGGTTTAGAGTTATAATCTCTGCTGTATGACAGAGACATACCTTTTTTGAAAGAGAATGGAATAATTTCTTGGTGTGTTAAAGGTGGTAATGGTCTGGTAAAATCTGAAATAGATAAACACGTAACATTACATTGTGACTGAAGAATTGGAAATAGTTTAGTTTATGTTTAACATTCCAAGATACAGATTAACCTAGTTTAAGGGTCCCCTGTTCATAATGGCCACCAGCAGTGAACAACAGCCACTTCCTAGCACATGATTACAGATATTCATAGTTCAAATAAAGACTACTAGTATAATTATTTCTTCTAAACTTTTGTTGGCCTTTTTGTTCGAAGGTTCAGCTGTAACACAAACACAAGATTGAGGTTGATTTGATAGGAAGAAAGATAGCAAGTGATGAATTAAACCAGCCACTATTGGTAAAAATAATCTCCATAAAAAGGAAGCACATGTTTGCATAATTAGTATAACATGCATGTAATGCCAACAAATTCACCGTCTACATCAGATTGGTGAATCAAGGGGTAAGATATTTAACTCTCAGATTGGTTTCAAAAACAACATTACCAGTGACTTCACTGATAGTTTCCAGTGATACCAGATATTAGCATAACATTGTCAGAGGACTATAAGGGTAATTTAAACCTTGCATTATCCAGTTAGCATCAGGCCTCCCAGACAAATCAATTAAAACATGATTAGTGTAAGCTAGATTAAGAAGATATTTGAAACAGTAGTAATGCATTTACCCATCATTTTGTCCCTAGGGGACTGTGACATACTGGTGTGAATCTCTTCATCACTTCCACCACGGCCACTATCGCTAGTCCCTGTGTCCCCCGATGTCTCGCTGTGATTATCTTCAACTTTACGAGGACTTGGAGACAGGTATGTCAGATTGGGCTGAAAATAGACAAGAAAACAATCATGAATGCAAGCTTCCTGATAAATAGATGATGAAATAAATACACAACAGGTTAATTTGACTATAAACCAAGGGACATAACTCATGAAGTACTAAACATCATTGACTGCGTAATTAGATTTTAATCAATATTGAAATCAAACTTTAATTGTGCAATTAATAAATTTAATTAGATAATCCAAATGAAAGAAAATAAATTCTCTAAATTTCTCTTTTATTCTAAATCTCATTAGTAGAAGGGTCTTCTAAAAATACTCATTATTTTCTCTTTTTTTCATTTAACTCACAAGATAAATGCAATATGTGACAAAAGAGAATGATTACTTTTTGGTCCCAAAAAAATACACTTAACCCTAACTATAGGGTTTGGAGTCACTAATGTCAATTATTCAGTGTAAGTATCTGTTATAGCAGTTATAAAAAAGAAATCAAATGACACTGAAATAAAAACTAATGTACATATGTATATACAAGAGTATTTTCCCATGGATGTAAAAGTCATACATATGTGAAAGTCAATCATATTGGGTGAAAAAAGAGTCAATTACATGTAAAATTAATTACAGGTAGCTTTTACTCATGAATTAATATTACATGTTAACAAAAAAGTCGGGACAAAAGTTCTTTTATAATGTAATGCAGTCATGTTGCAGTTTTCATTCAAAAGAAAAAGCAGAAGTTTGTCAGACGAATGAATCATTCAAAGTTCAATATTAATCAATGGGATATTTTTCTTAATCTAAAAACCAAGTGAGTTTTATACAAAGATGAAGCATTTTCTATCAAAATATTCATAATTATGACAGGTGCATATGACAACAATGACCAAGCAATGATTCATACATCTGTCTTTTTTATCATAACGACTTGTGGGAAATCAGTAAATTAAATGTAGTTTGATCATTAAATTTTATGTAACAATAACATAAAATATTATAGAAACATCATTTTCCCATTGCTGGGCAATCGTTGCTTTTTTAAATTGATGGGAAAAAGGAAATAAAACATGTATCTAGCTGAACGATATTAACACATAAAATGGAACAATTACAATGAAAGTTTTCCTTTTATGAGCATGGGTTTGTACGATTTAAGCTTAATTAAGTCGTCTAAGCAGAAATAAAGATAGAATTATTGGAAAAGGAAGGGAATTAAATAGTTTCACAACAGCACAGCTGGTGGTCGGGATTGTCGATGGATGGTGCGACCATATTTGGTCAAATTACTTCACGTAGTTCAATAATTAAAGAGTGCCCTATTCTAGTAACCCTTCTTCTCCAGAGATCACAAGTCTAAATTCACAGAATCTTTTAGAGGAATAAAGTGAATGATGTGTCTCCATTCCAGCAATTAGGTTTATGGTGACTTCAATTGTGTAATAAAATTGAAATATTGAAGTTGTTCAGCAAAGGTTAATCTACAGAATCCCCCAAGACAAAAATTTGCTACCAGATACAAGTTCTACATCACAAAAATAATACCAGTTTCAAGCAGATAAATTCTTAGTGGCTGATACGGCAAGCTTTGATATTATCCCCTAGCCAGATTTAATTGTTTTCACAAGAGCTTTTTTGTCAGCAAACTAAAGGCTGGTCACATCAGTCAACTTTTATTCTTTAAACATGTGTCTAGCACAGGAAATGAGCAAATAGGGTGGAAGATTCACATTCCTTCGTGAGCCACACAGTGATACATTAGTCAGATTACTCTATAAGGAAGGTAATTCAGGAAAGCACAACTGTGTCCAGAACATACACAAATGTGTACATATTGTAGTATTCCAGCAGGGAGTATGTTCGTGATATTGATATATTAGTTTTGATAAACAAAACATTAAGAGGAAATTTTGCCTGTCTAGACAAGAAATGGATTGTTTGGAGTAACAATAAAAATGATAAACAATCAGTTCAATTTGCTAATTCACTTAACCAAGATACGATAAATATTATTCATAGACTGGTATGTTATAAGGAAAACATCATGATTAAATAAAGTAAATTTTTACATAATTCAAGTCACAGTCTAAGTCAGATTTGACTCTGATATTCAATATTGACAGTTAATAGCCGAGTGTCCTCATAAACTGGCGTACATAGACGTCACTTTGACAGTATGGTTTTACTTCAACTTAGTATAACGTCCACATTATGCATCATAAAAATATTGCAACATCATAACAAGAAATACAATGACTTTTTAAAGTGAAAGTTTTATAAAGAAAGCGAAAGTACAAACAAAGCAGTAAGGAAGCGCAGCTAGAATCATACCCTCAGATACCCGAGATTTTCTCATTCTGAGTTTTATTAACATAATCTTAGTAACAAGAATAGGATATGAACATCACCCATGAAAGTGAACATTTTTCACAAATGATAAAAGCTGTAATAACTTGTAACCATCAAAAATGGCGACAGTGACTTAAGCAAAAAATCAAATATTTGGCTAATTTTTTAATTCTTTTAAAAATCTCTAACAAGACATGACACAGAGACTTGATTGCCGCTGACTTCAAAGAGCAATAATTAATGGAGAACTGCATGTTTGTTGTCCAATTTACGACATGTGTTTCTCAAAATAAAAAAAATATTCCACGCAAATCCAAGATTCAGGGCTAGTAAACCTGATTTATTATTAATGACATTAAAAAAAATCATTGAAAACTTGTCGGTCGACACAAGGGCGTCAGGAAAAAAAACTGCGATGTCTAACAGGAAATTTATACGACAAAATAATTCTAGTTAAATATTAGTAGGGTTACAAATTAATGATGATTGACAAAAATAGTTCAGAAAACTTGTAACTATCGTACAATTGTACAATGATTAATATGAGAGAAAAAGCCATTGACCAATAAATAATTGCTTTCTGGCATGAGAACCCATTTTTCTTTTTTAACATTTTGGCCAATTTATGTGGTTATTGGGTTTCAAGCAACCGTGTATCTGTCCAGCAACTCTTCTGAGTCATAGAAACCTTTATCATTTATAATCACAATAAATTATTTTGAATCCCTAGTAATAACTTAAACCCTTTCGCCCTGGAACTGATGGCGTTTTAGGATTGGAGGCCCCTAAATTTGCTGGCTGCATCACCCCTGGGGCCATTTATAATTATCTCATTTTATAATTGCTGTTGATATCTCTGGACAGTAATTCATGAATTTCATTTCATTATTGCTTAAAATACTCACATTTCCCTAAATAAAAATTTGCACTTTGATAGTTGTTGTAAATTTCTAATAATTGAGACATTATGCGAAGAAATTGTTCAGCATTATTAGGAAACATTGTATCATTATTTCTGACAAAATGTTGAAACTGTTTTCAAACTTCTACATAAACCATGTCTAGTGAAATGTAAGGAAAAGATCCATCATTCTTATTACGCTATATGTGGAGATGAGTCTGTCGGGAGCTTCTCCTGTATCCCGAGTACTTCCTAGAACATCAAATAATTGTTTATATATCTTAAAATGTTACATAAGAACGTGTATGTGTATAGCAGACACATATATCTATTCAAAATTTAAATTTACAAAAGAATGATTCGGGTACAAATACTACATTACCGATTATTCACATCAACTACATGCAGTGAGCACCAGGATTAAATCGTTCAGATGCAAATTTTTTACCAATTATCTCGACAGACTGTCGTGTCGACATGTCCATTCTATTAGCCATAAAAATAATCAGAGTAGCTGATTTAATTGTTTAATGGACAAACGCGGGTCAGTGCAGCAATATTTTACCCATGATTCCATATAAAGGACTTGATCACATGACTAAGCCACAATTGGAGAGTACTAATTTAACATGATGTAAAACCATCATAGATCTTAGCAAATGGGTGACCATTTTGAATGGAGCCCAGCTGGAAACGAACGCAGCCCACCATTTACCAACATTGTCAGTTGTGAATCTGCTATTAACCTCTCAATACTTGACAATCATTACATCCCATTAAAATCTTAGGAAAGTCCATTAAACCTGTGTCTGGATGTATAAAACATTTACTGACTAAGCCCTTTCATTATAATAGGCTCTAAATGGATTCAACTTAAAGTGGGCGCAGTAACCACAAAAGAATATTTAAAAAATGGCCCCTTTAACTTATATCATTGCAACAGCCATACATCAAAAAAGCATTAAATAGTAAAATTTAATTTCAATAAATAGGTGAATTGTACCTATCAAAATGTTTGGCACAACTCTGTGACGTTATGAGAAGCACAAAATGGCACAAAACAGAATTCAGTAAATCCTAAATGTTTACCATACTCACATAATTCCCAGTTTCGTGGGACATTAATGAGTCCAACTAATTGTTCATAACTCTTTTATATCTCTTTTAATTCCTATCAATATTTATCAAAATGTACAATTATTGGAATGCTGATTTTTCATTATGGTATAAATATAAATAAATTTCACAATAGAGTATTTTACTGCTATGATATGAATACATAAATGTGGATTCAAAGAAGTTTGATAGTTTAAAGTACAGCCTAATATTTACATGGTAAACTAGATGTAAGAATTGGCTTTATGTTAATATTTACCTAGATTCTACATAACAAACACTTATATTACTTCAATTGCTATGATTTGAACAATATACAAAATAACATGTAAACATTTGACAAGGTGTTGATAAATTCAATATCATCAATAGTGAAATATTGAATAAAAGCTACATGTTATCAAATTTGTCACTCTATCCCGTTACATTATTACTTCAGTATGACCAGTTTTCAATACATTTAATCATTACATACATATACTGGTTCAGACAAGTTTTAAATTTATTCAAGGTTATATTGAAAACTTTC
This sequence comes from Lutraria lutraria, assembly GCA_964023205.1. Lineage (NCBI taxonomy): Eukaryota > Metazoa > Mollusca > Bivalvia > Venerida > Mactridae > Lutraria > Lutraria lutraria. The sequence continues at coordinate 26,076,946 of OZ026833.1, forward strand.
ATTCTAAAAGATATTCTATGATGAAAACAGTTTTAGAAAATTAAAAGATTTAATGGCTCCTAGTATTGGCGATATATTGAACTATATTGCGATACAGATTCTACAAAAGATTGATAATCAAACATTTAAACTGAAATTAGATTTTTTACAACCGGTTGTTGTAACAGTATATTCACAATTTTAACATAAGAAAAGGAATTAATACAAGAAAATCACATCATTACACTGATGCAGGATTGTGTATTAAATGAAATATCAACTACAACAGCTATAAGAAATGTATGAGGTTTCACAAATTAGTAAAACAGTCATTTATTTTAACTCCCTATTTTCTCAGTGATAAATTACAGTGTATTGTGCTAATAGTCACTATAGACGGTTAAATTGAATTTGTTACAAAACCAATTTAAAACCCAGTTCTCCACCTGCTTGGCTGTATCTGAAGATAAAATTAAGTTCATCTTTTCACAGCTTAGCTCCATATATGGCATTTTCCTCATTATGAAGCGTTATTTCACTTAGGGTGATAAAATATGCAACATAATTAAAATCTTCACACTGTCTATGTAAATAAGATATGAGTTTTAAGTATAATGTAAAGAAAACACACAGCCTGAAACTATATTTTCTATGAGGTAAATTATGACAATTGAAATATAAAAAAAAATACTTACGGTAGGCAATATCTGTTTTACATGGTAAGATGATGTATTCACAAAAAACAGTGGCCATATTATCAGACTAATTATAATTCAGAACTAAACACACCAATATGTCATACAGAAAGAAGTTATGTTGCTATTACCATGGAAATTAAGAATTGATTTGATGAGTTCTAACAGATACAGTACCTGCATATATAACATTTAACTGCATGATTTAGATCTTTGATTTTTCTAGTTTTGACAGTGGTGAATAAATTCAGAATAATCAGAGGGTAATAAATTGTATATGGTACTTCAAACAGTACAAAAACTTCAGCCAGATATTAATTGGAATTAAATTGGTAGAACTGAGGATTGTAACAGAAAATGAGCAAGTACAGAGTAACTGTACAGATGGTTACAACCAGGCAGTGGTTTCTTGAAAATTAAAATATTTTAATTATCAGAACAAATAATCACCAGTGACCACATTAAGTCTTCAAGGTTACCTTGACATAACAAAGCCATAATGAATATAATTATACACATCAAAGGTAAATCTTCAAATTGATTTTGAACATAAATTTGATCTCATAATTAAAAGACATTACTTTACATTCATTTTTTATTATTATGCAAAAGTTTAGACATCAAAGAAACATTGATGGCACATATTGCCTCAGGCGTTCCGAATATTGCACAGTTAAAATCAGAGCATATTGTACATGAAAGTAAACAGCTGATTAGGAGATAATTAGGTCAATTAACACATTGTTGTCATAGTACTGTGATGTACTATTTATGGCATTTATATCATTTCTGAAAATCAACACTGATAAAAATCTCTCTTAATTTCTCCTACTTTTCTTGACATGTGGCAGAGTGCACATTAATAATTAAACATATTCTGTTCCGAAGCACTGAATTTATGTAGGAAATTGTAGTGAAAAAAGTTAACAAAAATAACCAAAGCATATAAAATCCTACAATATGCCAGATTTTGGGGACAGGTTTTGTGCTTCTTTGTTACCAATATATACAATATAAAAGTCACTATGTCTTTACCAAATTTCCCTGAAGTCTCTGGGAGAATTAACAATAGTCGTATAAAAGTAAACCTTTGGTAACAAACCCATATAAACTATCAGACGTTTATTATTCTTTGATTTCTCTCAATAGAAATGAATGCTAACATTTAATTATATAGTGTCTTGATGAGCCATCTTTGGTCAGATCCTTATAAAGTCTTGTGCAGTTTAGAAACCAGTAAACCATGGTATATCATATGATAAATTCCATTTATAAAAAACACTGCCTCATAATTCAGCCATTTTCTCTTAGAATATTTTTATTCAGAAAGTCTACACAAAATGTTCTCCAATATTCCAACAACTATTTTATCATAAACAAGCCGGCTCCATAAAAGGGGATAAATCTTTACAAAAGTGAAAATTTTGATAAATTATGACAACCAGCCTCAAACTTTCAAATACCCAAGCATTAAATCACTGAATTATATTTTATGAGGAAATTGTCTTCTTAAATTGATTTTGTCTGAACCATTTTAAATGCTTTTTTTTATTGGCATTTAAAATGGTTCAGACAAAATCAGCTGACACCAAGTGACATATAAATAATTCATGTATACCATATTTACAACTTATTATATTTACAAATTGGTAATAAATCCCCCACCCACAGAAACACTCAATTGATAATTTTTAAAAAAAATGTCCTTCATGTATTTTTTATGAAACTTGTCTTCACTCAAGCAATATTTGAGAACTACTGTGAAATTGTGGGCAAACAGTGTTTGATCAGGATGTGTAACTGTTTTATGTCACAAGAAATACGATTATAATTTCAAGCATGAGGGCTGGTTATTGCGGTTTAATGATAATCTGTATGGTTTAACACAGCAGTGGACCTTGTTATTATCATCAGTTTCAATGGCACAGCAGATTTTACTCAGACTGACCAATGATTGACCACCCATAAAATGACCAGCACCTGTCTATTTATATCATCTATGCACGGAATTTTTGTGTTATTCCATAAAACACCGGAACTTATTACTATTGTTTCGAATCTAGTGATTGAGATAACAATATAAAATCACTAAGTCTACAATGAACATTCCCAGTATCACAAACAGAGATCTTGTAATTAAAAGTGATCAGAATTATCCTAAATTGTCCACTAACAAATGTAAAATCTAATTATTTTCCAATTTAGTTTCGATTTTCTTCTGCTTGTATTGGGAATAATGGTGGACAAGCAACTGGCGGTAATTCTGAAGTTAATTGAAAGCGTTTGTGCAGTACTTTGCAAAATCAGCAATGGATGTCCAGCACAAAGACTTTAATGAGATGTAATTGGTCTCGACACTGCTATTGTAATCAGAACTTCATTAGCGGCCATGGTCAAGTGAGACGAGCTCAGTCGTGAAATATAGAATCTTTTCTATCAGAGAAGAAATAAATTTTGCACCCGAAACAAAAGGTCACCAATGAGAAAACCATATGCATATTGCTTTGTACCATCAGAATAAAGCATTATGGAGATTTGTTCAAAAGAAGTCATGCACAAAAGACTTTTTAACTTGATTTTCTCTACAGAGTACCATAATCGACAAAATTGGATATGCAAGACAAATTGGCTAAGTGGTAATTTGGTCACCACTTAATACAGAACCAACCAGAAGCTATAACAAGATTGAAAGCAAATAAATGTGCTACCAAATGACCAATTTGCCTTGCAGGAGTAATTTATGAGTTTACACATTCATTTTTGCCATTTCAATCATTGGCAACAACTACATCTTAGGAATCAATGTATTCACAGCAGATGATGGGTCAGTATAGGTTGTCAGACTATAATTCATAGATTCCAGTAACTTGAACACATTTCCACTAAATATTTACATGGTATTAATCAATGCTATGATTTTCCCCTTAATGTACTCCTGATCTATCCGATAGAAGTGATTTTCATCCTCTATCATATTTCCTTAGCACAATTCACTTTCCAGGCAAGTTATCTGTAACTACCACACACAGGTCTTTACAACAGAAACAAACATAGGAAACTTGGCATAAGTTCTCCCAGAAGTACAAAGCATTGTATTCAACTGAAATCTCTGAATATTTATTTTGTATAATCTATCAACTATACACAACAAGCATAATGTATTAAAAAAAGAGGAAATGTTATCAAACATGATTTGCTTAATTAGCAGCCAATAAATCTATTATTTGTGAGTATAATGTGCTGCAGATGGTTAAACTTGTCAGACCATCTGTAAATATCATCATATTTGATGGATTTAAAATACTTGTTCAGGAAAACTTTCCAGAAAAGTATCAAAGATTGTGATGTGTTTGCACTTACAGACAGGAATGGCTAAGAATGCTAACACTGGATAGAACTGCACTTAAATTCTAACCATGGCCAAAATAAGTGCATGCAAAACCATCAATGCAATACTTGGCACTAATTAAAAGTAATTAACAACTTCATTGTTTTAAATACAAGACATAATATTCTGTAGATATAAAACACACATAAAACAATACTTCTCATCATCATTTGAACTCTTACACAGAACAATTGCATGACTAAAACAAACTGGCACAATTATACAGACAAGAACATAACCAATACATCTTCCAGTATTTGAAGAAATCGTCCAACATAAATAACATAGTTAGTTAAATACATGACCAAGGAGTGGGACAACAAGGAAATGAAGTCATACATTTGTCAGTCTCTTTGACAGCACAATATTTTACACAATAGAAATAATCAAACAAACTAGATAAAGGGTCCTGACAGTACAGTTCCCTGCAAGTGGCACACATGAACCCAGTACTCTGTGAGTACCAATTAAAGCCAATTTTCCCATCCACATTGATTATAGAATGATGGCTAATAATTACTCATTTCTATCCTATGTACTCAAAACCCTAAAGTTCAAGGAGAAAATCTAACTTTAGTTCATGATTAAGACCATCATGTTAAGGAACAAATTCAATGAATGAGCTGATTACAAAACTAATGTACTTCCATACCATATTTGGTGATAGGTCAAGTAAAAATGGCACAGTTGGTTCAGAAAATGTACAATAACCATGCAGGAATTTAGTTCTCAAACATGTATCCAAGACAAAGTTTCTAAGATCTGCAAGCAATTATCTTGGTCAGGGAATCTAATGACTTAAGCCTTAAATTGGTTTCCTCCAAAATATCTCATAGTAATGTCTCAAGACTGGCTCAGTTTTCTTTTTTTATTTCTTTATTACAATGTGGGGCAGTAACCAATCTTACTCTGTGGACAAACCGACAGAAGTAGCCATCCATTATTTACAAGCGATTAGTCACCATAAACAGTTGGAATTCTTTCCTAGCATTGCGTCGTGTTATGATTTTAATACAAAAATGTACAATTTTGTAAAGATTCAGACTAAAATCACACTTGACAAATAAAAGTTTGTGATTAAAGATCAATATTTAAAACAAATAACAAGTTGTGACATAAAGGTAAAAGTCATACTAGTATCAGTATACAATATATTATATACATATAGAGGGGGGGAGTTGTCAATAAACTCACACAGCCCCGGGCATGTTTTAATGATCTTCCTATTTTTCATGTACTTCCTTAAAACTTTGAGGAGTAAGTAATTTAATTAACGTTAATGCATACATTAACCAAAATTTTGGTAACACACATAATATTCCCGCCAAAGGTCAACTGTGGCTTTACAGCAGCATTTGTAAAACCCGGTACTTCAAACACCATCATGAATTAATTATAATCAAGGGAACAAGCGTAAAACTTTGTTTTGACTAAAAAGCTTTTTCCATGGCAATTATTTCATTTCAAATAATCAGCACATCTGGTTATCACATTAAACGATGGGACACAGGGAGTTTTCTTACAAAAAAATCTCCTAAACATCATTAGACAGAAACAGTAATATAGTGCAACCCCGTGATTTCCCTTAATGAATAACTCCCAGCAGATCCCTTTTTAAATCTTACAAGTCTAACAGCTTTCATTAACTATTAACAGTAAGCTGCATGTGATGGTGTTACGGTGTGGGGACAATGAACTTCAAACCAATGGGTTATTATCTTCCTGCAGTTTAAATCTTACACTATCTAATCCTCTAACATAATTTGTACAAACTTTTATGTGTAGAATAATGGTGGGAAAACTTTGCAGCATACTAATGTCTGAACCCACTAAAGTAGGGTAGATATAGATATCTTCCAAATTTTAGAAAGAGAATCCTGAAAAGATAATAAACTGTAGAGAATGTATATAATAGATATATATACACAAACATGCATTCAAAATGAGCCATGTGGGCTGTACAAATATACAACCATATCATTTACATCATACAGACTGCTTTATATGATTTTCTGAATGTATAGAACATAATATACATATACCGGTATATATCATGTGTTTTGACAGTGACACATTCTGAAGCAAGAATCAGATAAACATATCATTCTATGGAGTCAAGTAGGCCATAATGCCGCCATATCTATATCAGCGATTGATTCTATAGAAGTTTGGCACCACAATAGACACAAATGGTAATTCCTGATATTGAAGCATTTTTAAAAATTGCTGCATGTTTTTTTTTTTTGGTCTTGCAACGAAGTGTGTGTGTCATAATGTGAGTATGAGAATACATATTTAGTTCCTTACATCATGATTGTTATGTAAGAAAACTAAAAGAATTTAAGTTACTGTGAGTGATAAAACAATATTTCCCTCTTTTTTATATTGTCTCTTAAATGAACGAATTATCGAAATAACTTTATGCATAATCTTTGTAAGAAATTCAAAATATTCATCTTGGAGAAAAAGATTTGTATTTACATTTCCAATTACAAAATTTAATGTCCTCCTCAAGATAATAAGTGAACCTATCTAAAATATATGATCAAACTGGTTGAAGAACTCCTGAAATTTGTAATGTGCCAAATCATTGCTACATGCAATGCAATGTTTCATAATATTGGTAAATACAAGAAAAAATTATTCAGGGTGATATTATGCTAAACATTTTTGACTCATTAAGAACAGACATTGGACATTCAGACACTTCAATACATATGAAGACATACCTATCTTTTTGCCAATAATTGGACACCAGACAGAAACAGAGCAAGTAAAAGGGCCATGGTATAAAATATAAGACCTGACCATAAAAATGTATACATGTGATGAAAAGCATATTGACAACACAAAATGCCGACAGCATCAAGAACCGATGCTTTCACGAATCATCAACTACCATTTTTGGGTATGTGTACATCAAATTCATTAATGTAAATCATTAATCATTATTATTAGATTGTGGCACATTGACTTCCTGAAGGAAGACATAGATACACTCAATAGAAACAGAACACAGGGAATGTCAAATCTACCGAAGATAAGTTCAAAATATTGAAAAGCAACACCAAGCATGTATTGTGTTTTCTTGTAATGATTTATATCCGGCTACAATCACATATGAAACATGAGAGAATAAATCAATTCTATATTTCGTTATAAAATAATGAATATCTTAACACTGAATCTATAGAAGCTACAATAATTGTTTTACGATGGGAATTCTTCTGCTGTAAGAAGAACAAGAACACCAGGGGACTCAGATATCAGCCATATCCTATCATGGAACATTGCTTCTCCAAGAGTCCATGGCTTCATATTACTAGCATCAAATTCAAAATCAACTTCCAACTTCAGGATTAGTAATTTGTGACTTCTTGCATCATCTCATTCCCTAATTCTCTGCAGGGGATATTTTTGAAACAATGCGTCAGACAGTCATGTTAGATTTGCATTTTTATGTAGGATATAATGTGTTCACAGTCTTTTATTCCCTTTGTACCATCATTCAACTTATTAATTAATAAATATAATTAGTATTTGCCTCATCTTGAAGTGATTAATTTGTTATACAATGCAGAAGTTTAGACAGAAAATCAAGCAGGGGCACATTATTATGTAAATTTAAATGAGTAATAATTAAACAGCAGCATGTTTCATACAAGACAAAGTATGGCTCAGAACTTAGGGTATGCCATTTTAACTGCTATCATAAAAACTAGAAATATGCAAATTTATAGTAATTCAAAGCTGGTATTTATTATATTTTTGTAAATAATCCAAGAATTGATTGACTGAATTAGTTTTTTTGGCAAAAATTCATAATTGATTGATAATTAAATTGCTGAAATTTCAAAATTAGTTTTAAGATAAGCTTCAGTACTAAAGTATCTCATTGTATCTTTTGTGTGAAGAAGTGCTTACATCCAGAGGTAAAAATAATGGATTAAAAATGGCTACTTGGTATTCAATCTTGTAAGAGGTCTACTGTTAGGGGCACATGATCAGATTACATCTTTATTTTAACAGAGATTAATTTTCTTCTAAAATCATTTTTCATTTTACACACTGTGGAGGGGTACAGAAAACAAAGAATGTAAAGATGCCTTTAAGTTTTTAAAAAAAGTTTCAAATAACATTTTTGCAATACCAACCCACATTTAGTACACATTTAATTATATGATAAAGTCAATTTGAGCACAGAAAAGCTGTTTTGCCTTCACATAATTATTTAGTATGATAGAATTTAAGAGTCCATCATGTTGTTAACACTATAACTGAAAGTAAAATCTCTTTTACTAATAAAAATTTCATTAATGTCTGCAATTTCTATATGATTAGACCATGGTAATAAACAAACTCTCCAATAATTTATTGTATACTCTCAATGAAATAGAGCATTAGAAAAGTGATTTATTTGTCATCGTATTGTTATAAATATCCTAGATTTTCAACTTCCAAGCGTTTTAATCTAATATAAATTGCTATAGATCTAATAAAAGAAACAAAGCCAACATAACTTATTTATGATAAGTATCATCCGAGAATATTAACAATTCTAGGTACATATTAATCTTATAATAATAATATTTGAATGAGTTGCTGGCCTTTCATTGATTTATTACTCATTATGAGAGTAGAAAATACAATAAAATAAAGAATATAGAATTATGATTATTTTTCAACAATTATACAAATAATAACTACGAACGCCATTTACGTGTCTTTTACAATACTCAAATGTCATAGGTATGACCAACGGCACCCTGGGGTATGTCTCACAGATAATAAATTATCTCCCTTTAATTGATAGATCATTAAAATGAATAATATACTAGATACAGTTTATCTGAAATACAATACAACCGAATCGTAGACAACAATGGTCATTTAATAAAATCATATTAAATAAATACTCCGCTGATAAATGCAAAGTCGGCAGGAGTCCAAGTATATAATATCACTTAGAATCAATATAAATATCAATTTTATAAATCGCGCCTATTACCAAACGAATATATATCACAGTATTCAGGTAAATGAATACAGCCTGTGATATTTCAGATAATCTATAAGCGTCATTTTGGGTGAAATAAGAACTTTCTTTTGTCCAAATATTTTTTGAATAAAAAATAAATTGATTTAAGTTGTGATATAGAAAGAAGGTATAATTTTACACCATTATATCCTGAAATTTATCGACACCCAAATTCAAAATAAAGCTTTCATGCTTCACAAAAATATCCGTATAATTGACTTAAGCTAGGTCTTTAATTTCTTGTCAGCCCAGTTTCAAAAAGACCCATGTATTGATGATAAAGTGATCCTATAGAAATCTATATGATTCATTTTCACAATTGATCATCTTAATTTTATTCAAACAACATTAATTGAACAAAAGCAAAAAATGGCATAACCATAACTCAAGGGCTCAGCGCAACACTGTCATAACTTGTTCTTATTTCAATATGAGTTACGACATTATTGCGTTGAACCCTCAAACCGTAGTAAATCTTTATACCATGCTAACAATACCATAACAATTTAACAAATGATTTTAATTACCTTTCATATAATTTTCATAAAAAAAGCTATCAGAAATTTTCGAGATGTGTATTATGATTAGAGGAGGTATAAACGAATTTAAATTTCAAAGACATTATGATCAAATTATGATTTCTGTGTGAAATAATGAGGAATAATTATATTTACATGACCTTAACAAGTCCCAGGTCCACAAATTCACAGAGATCACCAATTATTCTGATCAAGCATGAGACGGGCATTATAATAAACCCGAACCAGAGTAAGAGAAAAAAATAGGTTTTTTTTTTCGATAATTTAAATATCGACACCTGTCTGCATGGTTAAGGCTTTTACTCATAGGAGTGTATAAAGAGACACTTCATACACAAGCGGGAACACTTCAATGTTACCTTCAATGAAAGAAAAGTCAAACACTTGTTTGAGTATTTGTAACATTTAGATGATCAAAAACTTAATTATGTACACTTGAATTTTCTCAAGCAGTTGAAGTGAAGTGAAATCATTTAAGACCATGAGTATCATATCACAGACATGAGTATCATATCACAGACGTAGGCTGTCGGTTTTCCTTTTCCATCAATTTCTCCCTCTTTCAACAGGTATTATATGTAAAACAGATGTTTCAGCTTCTATATTGTTTTGGTAACCTCCAAGTATAACAAGACTGAAATTCCCAGTATTTCCAATACATGAGTTTGTACCAAAATGAAAACAACAACTTCCCTCCATCACTCTAAATTGAAACTTACAAGTTATAACTTAATGAAAGATCAGACAAAGTACCTCATTGATTTTCAAGAATTATATCCTGTGAACTCTTCTTTTAGGAGTCATAGAAGGTCAATCATTTTTCAAAAATAGCATTTCTTCTTTTAGGAGTTAAAAAAGCCAATCATTTATCAAAAAGGAACATTTCAAGAAAATTTACCATTCCCATATTGCTTGATGTCAGTTATAGTAAAATGATTGTGAGTTCTCATAAAGAAACTTCAGAAAATATATAACAGTCAAACATGCACTACATCAGATGTCCCTGATAAACATTGAATATTGACTCACATTAGTCACATCTCAATACAATGGTACTCAAAGCTTTTTGAAAAAAAAACAGCAAAAATTAAGACTAACAAAAGAAATGAATTAGTTATAATTGCCCTGACAGAAAATTAGGAAATTTCTAAAACAGCTTGATTGGTATTAAAATGTATCACTCAACAATGAGTGATTTATAAATGTATTACCATTATTATATGAAGTATTTGTCTCTGTTTAATCTACAGAGCAACTAAATAATACATGAGTATGAATTCAATAAATCCTGTTTCAATTATGTTCAAGTAATTATGAATTTCGTTAACATTTTCCAGTTTGATTTACGACCCGACAACAAAATGAAATACTGATAGATTTCCATTTCCCCCTCTGTTCCCATTGGAATTCTCAAATAACATGCTTTTGTAATAATTCCTGTTATATCAAGCTGGAAAATTAAACTAACCAATAATTAAGAGGGGTGTTAAAAAGGCATAGACTGCCATGAAAATTTGTCAACACTTCAACATGAATTATATCACAATCATTCTCAGACTTTGACATATAATCAACGCAATTAGCTGGAAAATCTATTAAACTGACACCTAGGCACAGAGGCAAAAATTAATAGGACACCTTTATAATACAAGGTGAAAATTACACTTTAAAGAGGGACGTTACATAAGTTACAGTCACTATAATTAGGTAAAGATAAGAAAATGAAGAGTTATTCCATTTCAACAGTTCTGATTGGATATTTACCAGCTTATGTCACATTATCTTGTCAAAACAGACATTAACACAATCGTATAATGGCATCTGCATACCATACAAGACTTCCTGCAGCTTGCTCAGTAAGAGGAATGCTTGTACAAACACTGCACTAACTATCTACCTAATTACTGAACTAATATCCTTCATTACTAGCTAATTAATGACACATATATCTCAGTCATTATTTCACAGTCCCCCACGTTTAAAATATGCTCCACAGGAAACAGAGGAAACTTAAGCTTACTACGATGCAATTTTAACACCTTTCGAGTTCTTATGGGGCTTTTGTATTTTGATGGTAATATGAAATTCAAGATGAAACCACATTGTAACTGTTGTATCCACTACAAGCCTTTATAAACACTTTAAATGTCAGCTTAATTTACTGACAGTCAATTAAATCAATAAATCTATGATTGAAAAAAAGCTGCACATTAATTATGCATACAGATGGTGCAATGCAGAACCATCTCATCAGATAACTAAGTTCTTTATCAAACAATTGCTTATACCTAATTACCTATCGCCCTCTAAACATGGGTCTAGCATAAAAAATCATTGTCCAGTATATATCAGTGTTAACGAAATCATTGTAAGTATTATCCAATACAATAACACCAAAATTAGCTCAGTTGTCATTGCACATTCTAAAGATTTTGATTTCTCACTAAATATGTTATTCTCCTCTAAAATAGCAGAAAAAGGCACTGTAGACTAGGAATTAACGATCTAAGACAGACTGAATTTTGTGATAAAAACCACACACCCCTCTCTAATAGTCTGGAAATAATTATAAATGTTTCCAAATAAAAGTTTACAAATTCCACAACAAGCACGAAGATATCATTAGAGATGCATTAAAAAAAATCTGGAATGATATATTGTGAACAAAAATAAATGATATATTACAATTTTATATTTCTGCGCATGCAATTCCAGATGACATTTAGCTTATGTAATTCAGACATATTACCGAATTCTTACGGAAATTAAGTTCTGTGTAACAGCCCATATAAAAGTCTGTGTAACAGCCCATATAAGTCAATCAGATACTTCCAGTTTTCTCCGTAAATTTTGTGTGATTAGAGATATTAACGGACTACCATATTTCCTTTCCACAATTATCAAATTTTAATGAGCAACATGACTTCCAATGAGGAAATATTTATTTTATCTTTTTTTCTTCACAAGTTAGTTATTCTCATGAGTCACTCAGTGGTTTCAACTTAAACAAAAAAAAATAAAAATTTATAAGAATTCTTCTAAGATATCACTGTACTTAGTGTTTCAAACCTATTACACTGCTTCTTTGATTTTTATGTAATACTAATCTTAAAACTTGAGTCTTTTTCCAGGAAAGAACACGAAAATTCATGGTTTTTAAATCCACAGCTATGCAGTATTTTAAGCTTTTTGGTCTGCTTCCAGATTTTGAATTATTTGTAAATCAACCAAAAGTACTCATAATGAGCAAAGAGATCATTATTGAATATGATCGTGGAGATTGTTTTATTGTTGAAGGTAATCACAAAGATGTGTTCTGTATCCATAAACATTACATGCTCCCCAGAGAACCAGCATCATGTTGATGGCTAAATTTCGTTCAATTTTTAAAATGTTGATGTATTTATGTAAGATAAAACAAGACATAAAATCCTATCTTTGATAGCTATACACGTTTAGCCTATATTAATATTGAATGAACAAACATTCAGAGCTAATCATCACTCTAATCAATCACTAACTTGAGAACATATTTCCTATAAAACAATCATACATCAATTGATTTTTTTCTTTTTTTATAAAAAAAAACTGGAGGATTAGTCTGCCTCTAATATGTCATTATATTCCTTGCCAAAGTAGTAAAAGATATTTCAATATTTTATTACGTAGAATATAGCTGTTCAGATAGGTGTATAAAATATTTCGCACACATTTTGCAAAAAAAAATTGCAAATTTTCAGGACGGTAATTCAAAATCAATTTTGTAAAACTTTTTTTTCCAATTAAGAATTTGAAAATTTAAATTTTTTGCATCCAGGTTTCAATGTACTTTTGCAACACTATATCTCCTTGCTAGGAAGATAGCTAGCTGAAAATGCTGAGCATTCAAAGATTGCCTGTTAATGGAGAATAAATTGCAGATTTCGGCTTACTGAATTACATTCATATAAAAAATTTCCAGCGAAATAGACCCTGTATCCCCGATGATATGTTACCAAAATCAACATTGTAAATAATTGATTCTAACTTGATCCTCTGAGAATTGTACAAAATGCTGTAACATCTAATATCCGATGTCCTTTATGACAAATGTGCAGACTCGTGAATTTTACCTTATTGTCAAAATCTGCATTTATTGAAAATTCTGTAAAAAACACTACCAGTACAGTTCAATATTGCTGAGGATTGGACTTTGAATAATAAATAATTGATATGACACAATCTCTAGTGTTAAAAAGATTTTAAATCAGTGTCGGACAACATCAATTGAAGCCATTTTTGTAGTCGAGAACAAATAAATATCATGTGTATTAATTGTATGCAAGCAAAACCTAAGTATAATAAGAAAACATAGATACATAAATATTTCATTTCAAGTTGAATTTCAATACAATACGACTGAATTGTATCATTATTTCATGCCACTTGGTTTTAATAGAACAATGTGTCTTAGCATTCGAAACGTCAGAAGAAGATTGTATCAACATATGAGTAAACTGTAGTATGTATGACATTGAGTTTATAGCCAGCTAGTCCTCACAAACTGACATCTTGTATTGATATATCGTCTAACAATATTACCCAGTCAATATTAATCTGATTTTTGTGTGAATCTATGAATACAACATGGTAACAGACACCAAATAGACATTGATTTTGCCTACAGAAACAGTATGTCGATCAACAAATATCAAATTTCATAAACAAAGGAAAACAAAAAATGTATGAGAGTGTTTTATATTTATTATACATGAAGTATCAATTAAAAAAAAAATATATAGCACTTTTGAATTGTCCCTCCTTATGTCTCGAGGACTTGTAAAGAAATATAACATGAAGATCAATTATTGTCTCTTTCTGGTGTGATACATATTAATCCCACTTAAGCTGAACATACAAAATAATTGAAATATTAAAATATACAGAAAAAAAAACAGATCAATAAAAAAATCAATATTTACAAATAAGATACAACAAGAACAAAAAATGTTTGAAAAAGATCCAACAATATGTTAATAAAACTATAGACACAATTTGGATACAGCCATAAAGCATAAACAAAACTTTTTATTAATTTTTATTATTATTATTCATGAAAGCCTGCGGATTGAAAGGAAAAAGTGAGAAAGTGAATGTATGGTTCCTCAGAGTTTATATATTTATACATCTAAGGTCACAGGAAAAAAATAGGGTGGGTTGTGTAACCTAGAAGCAAATATTTTTTTAATCCTAAATATTCTTCGCATTATTCTGGAAAAATTTCTGATCCATTTGATAGCTGTTTGTTTTGAGGTACTAAACATTGTGTTGAGTCTAATAAAGAAATTTCAAGCACTTGTGTGTCAAATAAAGAAGATTTGATATTATTTAGTTACACAAATCTAAGAAAGTTCAACCAATCTGCTGAGATTGTTCTAGACACAACATAAGATCCCCTTGAGATATTAGAAAAATGAAAATATAAGATGTTGAAACAGTCTTATAAATAAAATGCATCAAAAATAACCGACTTGATCGATATCTTGTTTAATGTCTGAAAATGTTGAAGAATTTAATGCTGCATGTTGATGATAGTATCGTCTGTAATGGTTTCACACTTAGTACAATGTCTGGATGGGGTACACAGAATTACACATACAGTACTACTCACCTTAAAATGCCGATGAGAACTCTCCAACCCATTTTTCTGAATAAGGTCATCATCAGAAAACACGTCATCCTCTAGTGAGAAGCTTACTTCCTTCTTCTTGCGTTCCCCAAGCAAGCTGTCCTCTGACGGTAAGGAGAATACTGTAATACTACCATCAAATACCCGCTTACCATCTAAGTCAGGGTCAACTTTTATTTGATTATTGTTTTTTCGTTTCTGTTCATCTTTTCTCTCTCTATCAATTCTACGTATGATACAAATTGTAGCAACAATACCCACAGACAACACAACAGTTACCACGCCAACAATGATAGCAATAAGAATGTTCTGATTACTAAGCACATCCGAGACTTGCGGTGCTGGAACAGTTCCATTGTTTGATGTAATTTTAATAAAAAGCACAGATTGTTCAGAATTGGCCCTTGGCTTACCGTGATCTGCTACAAGAATTTCTAGCTTGTATACCTTCCCTAAAGCAGACTTTGGTAAGGATTCAGTAATTTGAATTTCTCCAGAAACTGGATTTATTTGGAACAATTCAGAGTCATTTCTCCCAAGAACATTGTAACGTAATCTACTGTTGCTGGTTCCAATTTCATCACCGTCCTCAGCTTGAATCTGGCTCACAACATGCCAAGGTGCTACAGACTGTGGAATATAGATAGTATTGTTTCCTGGCATTGGGAATGTGATATGTGGATATAAATCATTAGCATCAGACACTTTCACAATGACAGTCCCAGTACTGCTCAACGGAGGCACACCTTTATCTGTGGCAATGACTTTAAATTCATACGTGTCTAACTTTTCACGATCTAGCTCTTGATTGGTCTTCACATTACCATCAGCGAAAACAACAAACGGTACTTTCCCTAGATAATCAGGTTCTAAGCTATACTCAATCTGGGCATTCATGCCTAGATCTTTGTCAATAGCAGTTACCCGTCCGACAACAGCATCTGCTGGAAGATTCTCAAGAACGAAAAAGGTAAACACATCAGTAAATATTGGTTTCTCATCGTTCACATCTGTGATATGTAGTCTAATAGTTGCAGTTCCTGTCTGAGATTTTTCACCGTTCTCGCCAGGGTTAACAGCAAAAATAGGTATAACGTATGATGCTCTTGTGTCACGATCTAATGATTTGTTTAGTCTGAGGTTATCTGTATTTGGATCAAGCGTGGAGTTTTCAAAATAAAAGTAATCCTTGAATTTATAATTTTCCGCAATTTCAAAATGAAATTCCTTATTTTTTCCTGAATCTAAATCTGATGCAGTGACCGTCAGAATCAAAGCACCCACTGACGTATCTTCACGAACATTTTTAGAATAACTTGAAACTGAAAACACTGGAGCATGATCGTTGTTATCTTTGATTGAAATATTGAAGGAATCAGTAGCAGGTAGTGGAGGATTTCCATTATCCTGACAATGGACTGTCACTGTCTGTACCTGAGCTCGTTCATAGTCCAGTTTTAGAGGCTGTGAGACAAAAATCTTATACTTGTTCATATCGATCATTTGAATATCAAAACCATCACTTTGCATTAAACAACTAGCGATACCTTGTCTTCCTTCATCATGATCATTCACAACAACATAAGCTACTACAGTACCAACAGTGGCTAACTCGGATACCTCTTCAGTTAGAAGGTTGGTAACAATTTGTGGAGCATTATTTCCAGTGTTCTCCACTTTGACGACCACCAAGGTTTGAGTGGATAAAGATTGTCCATCAAGTGGATTATCGTAAGCTTCTACTATAATTCGGTATTGTAAATTTGGTGCGTATGTAATCTTCTCTTTCAGTATAATCTCCCCAGTATCTTCAAAGATGTCAAAAAAGTCGAATATTTCAGGTTTCTGATGAGGACTAAGTACATATTTAATTTGACCATTTTCGTCAGCATCTAAATCAGTTGCATTCAATTTTAAGATCACAGTACCTTGTTCAGTCTTTTCACTGATGGTACTGTTGTATGATGCAGCGTCGAAAGTTGGCTGATTATCGTTAACATCTGACACAATTATGTACAGAGGTAGTCTTCCCTGCCTTGGTGGATTGTCACCATCTTCCGCAACAACTTCAAGAAAATATGAATCAACAACTTCTCTATCTAATGGTTCTGTGACAAATAGTCTAACAATTGAACTACCATCTAAATGTTTCTGGAATTGAATAGAGAATGGAAGATTACCTGTCCTGTCAGGGTCCTTTGATTCCAATCTATAATCTTTGAGAGAATATTGTGCACTAGTGTCCCTATCACGAGCACCGTCAATAGCATATGAGGTACCAACTAAGACAGATTCTGAGATCGCCAGCGTAAAATCAGATTCTGAGAACACTGGTGAATGATCATTTATATCGTTGATGAAGATGTGAATTTTTAAAATTCGAAAAAAACTACCCAGTTCTGATTTGGCAGCAATTTGAAGAACGAGCATACAAGTTTCACTGTATTCACACACGGTCTCTCTATCTATCACATCATTTGTATACAAATCTCCGGTGTTTTCATCCACACGAAAATAATGTGCATATCTATTACCAGTAGTCAAAAAACTGAAACTGAGTGACGAGGAATCACTGTCACCAATCGCAGAAAGTAGATTCGAGTCATCCTTGATGTTTCCGATGTATGTAGAATTTGAGCGCTGCTCATCTAAATGATAAATGACATCTTGAGATAATCCACACATCCACAAACTGCAAGTGATGGCACCGAAAAATATCAATTTAGCAGCCATTTTAATATTGAAAGTAATTAATTCAATATTCTTAAGTACATCACAAAATTATTTCTCCCGATCTGTCTGCATTAATTATTTCTATAAAATATTATCATCAAGTTCATCACGCATAAATCCATCAAAATTGTTTTCACAAAATTATTTTCCTTTTTTCAAAAAGTCCAAAATAAATCAAATAATTCACTATTATATCTAATATCAATAAAA
The DNA here is from genome assembly GCA_964023205.1 of Lutraria lutraria. Lineage (NCBI taxonomy): Eukaryota > Metazoa > Mollusca > Bivalvia > Venerida > Mactridae > Lutraria > Lutraria lutraria. The sequence continues at coordinate 26,095,196 of OZ026833.1, forward strand.
TAAAATATATACGATAAAAAATCGTTTTACAATTATTTCTTAATCCGTCCTCATCAAACGCTATAATCCTTCAAACACCACTGATTTCTGAACAGTCAATTCACTACAACTACTTCTTCATAGACACGGAAATTTCAAATAAACATCTTCAATAAACATCAGTTTACACTACTTTACTCCGGTGTAACGCACTTATTATCACACTGTATTTACTCTCTGTCGAGCAGCTCGCTTACTGAATGAATAAGAATAGCGTTTTATAGCTATTTATCCCTCTCAATTTACTTATTTTAACGTTCCACTTCAATAACCCTTGGTCAAATACTTCTTCTAGTAGTCTAGAAAAGAATTTCAAATGTAGTATCACACTATTTTTCTGAAGCAATGATATGTCAATACCACAATGTCTTAGCTTATTATAACACCATTAAGAAATCTGACATCAATATATAGCACAGGTTGTGCTTCAGTGATCAGGCACACGTTTTCCAATCGTGCCACTTGGAAGTTTTTCTGCTGAACCAAATTGCATTTAAATGAAAATTATGTCTGTATGCTTTCCTTAATTATAGCAAACTGAATTGTACTTAGTGTGTCTTAGTGGTTCACACTTCACACAACTTTCTGTGACATAGAGATGTCCTTAGGGTAACCTGTACTGTCCACTGTGGTCTCATATACTTCATCAGCGTATCCTTATCTGAACATCCCTTCAGGCTGAAAAACATCAATAAAACTTTTTGACTATGAAATATTTAAATTTATCAACAACCTAAGATTAGATATGTATCTCTATTCAGTAATTAAAACAATTCTATTGTAATCGTGTCACATACACAGAAGATGTGACCACTTTCATGTCTCACATGTTACCAGTAAAAAATTACAGTGATCTCAAGCATTCATTAACTTGTCTAGAATGCTTCCACTTCTCCCTTATCTGATGTTTAATTATAAAGATTCACTTTCAAGGCTCATTAATCATTCCTTTTTAAATAAATTACGCAGCAAAAAACAACAACAGTACAATTCTTACTTAATACATATATTGATATCTTTCAAGTTAAGGTCTGACTTAAATTCCGTTGAGTCATTTATAATCCTGACACTTTTCAGGAATATTTGTCTCTTTGGGTTTATTTGTTTTACAATAAAAACAGAACAAAATTATTCTTTTCTATAGATTGCAATTCTTAGGCTCAGATTTCTACATAGATTCAATTAAACTTCCACTTGAATAAATAGCTGAGTAAATTAACAAAAAATTATACTTTATTGTGAACAAATACAGACGAAAAAGCAATAACCGAGGGTTAAAATGACAGATTTTAACTTATAAGAAAATAAAACCAATTCAGCATCTACATTTAACAGAGGAATAAAGTATAATTTTAACACGGATCCTGCTTCCCTAATGTGGTATAAAGTCTGATAGCAACTTAACTTTTGATAGAAAAATCAATCAAATATGTTCGGTATATGCTAAATTTCTACATATTCTTTGCACCAATGAGACATTGATATAAAACATAATTTGATAAAATATAGAGAATATATATCACAGACCATTGACAAACTGGTATTAGTTATATATCATGGTTTCTTTAGATCAATTTAGACTATGGATGAGTCAAAACAACAAAGAAAATTATGAAAGAATATTTAGAGAAATTAAAAAGCAAAGAAACAATGACACAGTCTTTATATATATATATATATTTATAATTAAAACATTTAAATTTCCTTCAATTTTATTACTTTTTTATACCAGTAAAAATACAGGTTACTTAAAAAAGCAGTACCCTTTGGGATATTTTATAAACATTACTTTAATTCATGTATGGTCATTTAAAACCCCTTAGGCCACACAGTACACAAACTATAAGGTAACATATGGGCCTCTATTTTGGTAATTATTGAGTAAATATCAAAGGACAAAGGGAAGTAAGCAAGCAATTAGTGGAGTGGAGAAATACTTCAAATTCCGGTTTATGGTGTTGGTATTAAAATATTTACATCAAAACAATGCATAGAAAAAAAAACATCATGATGCCATTTTAATCAGATATTTTTTTCAAAATGTCAAAATACAATCCATTTAAGTCTATTTTGCCTAATTAATTGTTTCAAGACTAAAATAATTACAACAGTTTTGTTGCTAATTAATGCTTCCTTCCTCAGACAAATCAAGGATCAGAAGAGAGAGAACATGCTGGACATAAACAAGAGTTCAGAGTCTAGATAGGGTTGTGAACAACCACATAACAAACTTCAAGGGTCACACATTTGAGTTATTTTACTAATACAGAATGGAAAGGTGACAGGTGCTGTCATTAGACGTGTTACCTAATTCATCACCATCCCATCTCCTAAACCCAAACCAAACACAAACCAGAAAGAGTAGTAGCTCACTTCAGACAATCTAATGAAAACTTCAGGAAGTAGAAATGAACTTAGTTTGATTAAAATCTACCCAGCAGCCCCTAAATCTAACCAGTGTTAGAAAAAATAAACTGGAGATATTTCACAGACCAACTAATAAATCTAAGCCCAGGTTGATTGATTTTCATAATTTTAAGATCATATTCTCAGTGAGGGAAATTATGGAAATCATTTTTTTCTATAGACAAACTCAATCGGTTGAAAAGCCTGAGGTTATTATATGATTATTAATTCATAACCATGTAACCTTAACAAATATCAATAATATGTTTGTACTAACATTAAGTGTTCCTTAACAAGACAAAAGTATCCCCTTTCCTATTTCAAACAGAGTTAGTGATATTCTTTAATGATCCATTTACAAGCCGAATATTAGCTTTCAATATACAACCAATCACAAGTGAATGATGATCAAATTCAATGCTACGTTCTCATAACAATCATTGTTATTAAATTTGTTTTCCTTTGACCAAAACCAAATGAAGCATATAATTGTATTATGTATCCCTTAAATTTAGTAATGAGTTGTATTTAGGAGCAACTCATGCACAACATAAAGCAGATGTTCAGAGCAGACGTACATGAAACCTCGCAACAATGATCATAAATAAATAAATAAAACCATATAAGGATGTTCAGATTATAAACTTTGTATATCAAAAGACGATTTAGTAAACAATGCATCTGAACTGATAATGAGGCTGGGTGTTACTTAAGAACAGAACAGAACATATTTTAGAGAGAGGATTTGATACGTATTCAAACTATATGATTATAACATTACAACACATCTTCAACAATCCAAATGGTTTGAAATGTAAAGAATTCTTATTGAAAACCTCTCACAGAGGGCTTCACAAGAACAATAACAATAATGATGTTTCTATATTTCTTTGTACAATATTCTGGGACCCATTTGTTTAATGGATTGTAAATAGAACTATTGAAAGTGATTAATAAGTAAACTTAAGCCACCAAAAAAAATCCAAAACTTCTGCATATGGAGTAGTATGGTACATTAGGAAAGTATTGTATTTCTCCCAATGTTATTCATCTTCTCACATCCAAAATATTAACTCTTGTCGGTCAGAATCCTCTTTATAGTCTACTTGATTGATTAGGACCGGAACATATTCTTCGATTAACACTGGAACTGTTCTTAGTGTTACTATTAGTGTATCATGCTATGTTTGGAGAATTTCACGCCTTTTTCCTGAGGAAAGATTAGGCCTGTACTCACTACACCAAAAACAGTCCCAGAATCCTCAGCAATACTCGAGAACATGGTTGCCAATTTTTATTTCAGACGTTTAACATTTCCAGATGTATTAACTACATAATTTTCAAACAATGTATCTAGCAAGCTATATAGAATTAAACAGGAGAAATTCTAGTATTATATTATAATTACAGACATGGTGTCAATGAAATGTCTTACAGAGATTTTTCAACACCCATTGAATGCTACAATTACAGTAAGATATGAAAAGTATGTGTTGTTTGTATGTTGATAAATTTAGGGCAATTAAGAAGGCTTCTTAAGTGTGCTTATAATTTTCACAGTTTACATTCATAACCAATCATTGCTTATAAAGACTTTCAATGCAATTCTGCAGACTGGTTAACAAATTCCCCCCCTTAAGCTACAGCACCTAGAAGGTGTAAATGTTGGGTCCAGTCTATGTATTTTTTTACAAAAGATAAAGACCATTTCACATGCTGTAGTGAAATGTTTAAAAAAAAAAAAAATTTGTAAATTTAAATAAAATTCATCAAAAATGTGCAATATGCTGACATAGCAATGCCAGTTAATTTTGTGACAAATTCAAATATTGTTACTGAAATTCTTTAAAAACTTATTTGAGCAATGGAACACAATCTGAAACAACAATGACCAAACAATGTTTCACAACAATAGTAGATTATACAATAACTTAAATACATCTGTTCTGTACTGATCCCAGCCATAAAAGTGGAAAACAATCTGTGGAGTAGGTGTTGAAGATAAATATTATCGTTAATATCAATTGAAAGGAAGACATCGAATGTAACACTGATTTAATATATCAGATAGGATGGAAAGAGAGGCTGTTACAAGACAACTTTAACACCAAAATATCACAGGTGGAACAGACACACAAAAAAAGGGCAACAGTGACTTTTAAAGAATCTTGTAGAAATTCAATATGACACTTTGTTCACAAAGGAATTCAGTAAACATCAAGGAAACATTTTTTGTACATTTTGTGCAATTCTCATTATTGGGAGAACGAAATATGTAAACTGACATTATAGGAAATATTACGATACTTCAGCTGGATAAACATTAAAATCTTAATGCCTTAAAAATCAATTAAAATTAATTGGTTACAATTCAAATTTTGACACCATTTTCTTCAACAAAAGTTTGCAAGGAATTGGACTGAATCAACAATATCAACAACAGTGAATACATGGAACTTAACCGGAATTTCCATTTTTAGAAATATTTAATAAACAGAAAATGAACTATTTATTTATTTATTTCATTGGATTTAACGCCATTTTCAACATTATTTCAGTTATATTGTTGCGGGCAGTTATACTAACCAGCTTCCCTCTGGACTTCTTTTAGGCCTTAACCTGAGTGCTAACCACATTCAATCTGCAAGCTTCTGCCAAGCTACTCCGCACACTCAGAGGTGGAGAACAATTTAACATAGGATGTAATATCTTCAGTCAAATTTGACATGGACAGTGTGAGCCTCGAGGGGGGTTTGAACTCACAACCTCTTGATCAGTAGACAAATGAACTATTACAAAACTTGATAATGAGTAGAAATAAACAAAGTAGATAAATATCCCATCCAGACAAAATCCCCTTCGCTTAATACAATTATTAATCAGAGGCGATTTCAGGCACCTACATAAATTAGAGAGAAGGAGATTTTGTCCAGACTGGTTAGTATTCATATCCCACATTAACAAATTCTAAATTTTGAAATTTCCAAGTTTATTCATTTTTGAACAAATCAGATTTGAAATCGTATTGAATAATTCATTCCGTATTACTAAATTTGGTAAATATGGACTGAACTGTACTTGTATTTCATGAATTTCTAGTCCCGGGTATATAATTATATCCCTTGTAAAATATTGATTAAGTGTACTGTTCGACACATGAAAATAAAGAAGAGGCGATTAATTGGTACTAAAAAACTCACAACATGTAAATAGTGCATAATGGTATTGAATTATTCACATTAAATGGGTATAATTTCAATAGACTCAATGAAGCATATGAAACTATTTATCCAATGCAAGTGCATAAATGATTTGCATTATAATGTGTGTGAGAAATTTTATACCAGGTGATGGTACACTCGTAGTTGTATTTATATCCGTATTAATAATGTATGTTAATTGTGAACACAGCCTATAAGGAAAATCTATACTTATTCCATTGAATACATTTAAGCAAATAATACCAGCAACTTTTTTTCTAAAGAGTTTATGTAAAATTAATAGTAACTTTAGTGTTTGACCATAAGGCAAACTTTCTATGACAAAACAAATATGTATCAATTGAGACTTCATGACAATTATATAAATACTAGTTAAACATTCAATAAATTACATTGATTCTTATTAATTAACATGTCAACATTTCTAAAATCAAAATAAACACCAGTCACATATTTCACATAGATCTGGTTAGAAAAATAATGAGGTTGTCCGTATTAAAGCGTATTGTTTTCATACCAACTGACATACAATCCTGTTAACAATAGCTGACAAGATTTTACAGTAAGAATCAAGGGGACCGCAGTAAGTGGACATAATCAATGTACTACCGTACAAGTCATCCGTAAAATTGTCACCTTACAAGCAGCCTGAGGGGGTATTTTCGAAAAGTAAACAAAATTAATAACGGGTAGACTGCACTGGACAGTGAACCTCTTCAGGGGTAGGATAAAGTAGACACTGTGCAATATTGGCTGGTAATTAGGTAATTACATGACCATCTTGAGACATGAACATTAAATATTGTCCTTAGATAACAACAAAAGATAGGAGTCAAATTTTATGACTTTGGTAATTTATTTGAAGGTATTGCACAATGGCAATAGCACAAAGGGTGATTAATTGACCTGATTGCCTACATTATAAACCTTTAAAGTTAAAGGGTCATGTAGTAACAATTAAGGGCTAGAATCTATGCTAACAACTCTCTAGGAATTAACTTATCTGGCACCAGTGTTATCTATGTCTCTGCTGGCACTAAAAGTAATAATTCTCATTATACATTGTAGTTATAAGTTTATTTGACATTAAGGAAATCAGACTCTTATGATAGCTACAGCATAATTAGTAAGCAATTATTGATTGGTCAGCCCAGGTCAAAGCTACATACAATTATATGGATATCTGAAAGGAAAGAAATCAATTAAGAAATCAAATATGTTTGGCCATTAATGCTCACAAAACCCAATCCCTAAGACTGCCCTAAGTCACAGAATTCCATCCATAGCGATCTACAGCAAAACATTCCCCAGGGTCATATTTGGAATTCCTCCTTAACTGAGTTAATATCATATGTTTTCAGTGGAAGACCATTTTTTCTTTAATAGAAAGATTTTAACATTGAATACACTTTAAGAATGAAGAGTTTTGAATCAAGAAGCTGACAAATATCATCATAATAGATCATAATAACTGAGATATCTCATTATATGTAGTGAGATACTTTGTGTTACCATATAGTAGTTATACACTGTTCACATCTTATTTAAATTACAATAAGTTACCATATTGGAACTTCACATTGCAATCTCTAAAATATATTATCATGACCCATTTTGCTCATGAATTTTGTATGACAAAATATCAATTCTCGGAATTATAGATAGGCGTACTAGCATGTTACATGTTGTATGGAGCACTGACATCCAGTGGCTTACGTCTTGTTTCTGCATAAAAACCATGCACAGTGCCAGGACAATGAGGGAGGATGTGCAATTTATTGGGAAACACAGACAATAAAATCTAAGACTGTATGATTTAATTAAAAGCTAGATTTCCAGACAAATGGCAGTGATAACAATACCATCATTTTTGTAATGTTAGACATGGCATTAACAGAAGATGTAGGAACATTGGTCACAAAACACCACAACCAGACAGTAGATTGGATTGAAATACTAGTTTTATGGTCAGAAATGATGAAAATGACAATCAAATGAAAATGATAATCAGTGACTATATGTGAGTTATTGTGTTTGTAAGATGGACCAGACCAGATGTATTTATAATGCTAGATATTGTATAGCATTTATTGCTGAAAGATTAGACCATATTTGGTGATGTGATACCAGCTGGGACTACAGATATAGACATAACGTGCATGATTGAAGTAATGAGTTCAAATGATAACAACCACAGATAAAGAATAATGATATAAAGTTTCTCCAATCAAACAACCAACACTGTTTAAGATATAAGGAGATTACCTGATGAAAACAAATCATCATATTTTTTATCATTTTCTTGTAATTATGTTTTTTACCTTAATTAAAACCATGTTTATCTTTTTTTGCAGATATGGATAAAATGGGTGCGTCACCAATTTTTTTACCTCGTTTCTTGGTCAATTATGATGCTGTTACATTTTAATATTACTGTTGCTATAGTTACACTTATCACAACTGACAGCTACTTTAAACATACAATACTGGGCTGTCTTTTGTTGCCTACATTTGAATATTGTCAAAATAAAGACATATTGCACAAAAACATCAAATTCAGACACATATTGATTAGTAAAAATCATTTTAATCAGCATGAAAAATTTGATCAAATAAAATTAACATTTTCTAAGGAATGATTCCATTTAATAGATATGGAATTTACTCAAAGAACATCTCAATTTCAAAGCTGGGCATTATCACACTATAACTACAAAAGTCTACAATTGTCTTGTTGAAGGCGCAACATGCAGACGAAGCAGGTTCAATGCAGATATTGTCAACCAAAACTTAATCAAGGGCTACTTATAATTTCTATGGTATCTTAAGTAACTGTTGTCCTCCAAGTCCAGAAAGACAATTGGGAAAACAGCTTCCAATGACTTTAAAAACAAGAAGTCTTTGTAAAACATGGATGCCCCCTATTTAAGGCCAACTGGATAGTATGACCTTGACCTTGAATTACTAACCTCAAAATCAATAGGGATAATCTACATGTGATCACCAACCTCCAACCCAAATCTGAGGAGCTTAGGCCAAATAGTTTTCTAGTTATTGCCTGGACAAGGTTTGGTTACCGATGGACCAATCGACGGACCAACGAACCGACATGTGCACAGCAATATGCCCAGTTTTCTTCAAAAGGGGGCATAATTAACCATCAGGTCCACATATCTACAATACTACTTCATTACCAGGTGAAACACATAACAACTGATACAATACTGAAGCTAATTCTGTACACCCAGAACAATAGTGATAGTATGTCAAACATCCCACGCTCAGTCAAAGATGGTGGTCACAGTAACATGATACAGCTAATAAACTGTACGCCAAACATAGAATTTAACTGTTTAAAATATGTGTGTATGATGGATATAAAACCACTTATTGAAATGTAACACCAAAAACATTCCCAAATGTAGAATGTACTTGATTATAGATTAGTTACTGATACGTATTATGTTTCTCATGTTTTTGAGGATTAAACAGATATTTCCTGTTTTACAATGTATTGACTTGAAGTGAGAGTAGCCGAGACTGAGTTAAGTGATGAGAATTTAACCTTGAATGATAAGGCACTTTTTGTAGTTGATATAAGATATGGTAGAACAATACGCTTATCTTATTCTGATGATGTATGAACTAGAGATATGCCTGTTTGTACCAGGTCTTATATTTCAGTGTGTGCATCATATATATATTGTTAAACTTATGACTCATAATAAATAAAAGTCTTATTCACCAGTGATTTACAATTACAGTAAGTTGTATTATTATCAATCAACCAAACATCTAAATCAAGTCATTCATTATCCTGACCAATTACAACATAAAAAATAAAATTTAAGTAAATATGTGCTAAATTCCAACTACTGTAATTCAGTACATGTATGACATGGTACCAGTCAGAACATAACCCTTATTTTTGGCAATTGATCCTGCCTTCCAGACAAAGCGCTGAAAAGTTAGCAATACTTACATGCATGTTGTGTTCTAAAATAACTATGGTAATTCAATGTGAAATCTCCATTAAGAATGAATAGGTTTCACTGACAAGACATAACACAGTAAGACACCAGCTTCTAATTATCTCATATCATTAATTAATTAGAAATGCTCAATTAACCATTTGGTTGTCAGTGCATGCACCATGACATTCTGACCTCTGTACTGGAGAGTTTCTGAGGAACAATCTGACCTCCTGGATTAAAGAGTGTTGAAGAGTTCTGTCATGAAACATGGAAAATAGCACCACATGGTGGTCAGTATGGAATCCATTCATCGAGAAGGTATTTCTGAGAAATATGCTCAATATAAATAAACATTAACCAGTTTGACATCCACCATATCTCTCATGGTAGTAGATTGACAAGATGTAGAGACATGGAATATTTTGTTTATCAGTCATGATGCTTCAAGTCAAGCTGATCTTGAATAAATCAGCCCTCATCATTTTTCACCATCTTAAATGATCTTTAAAGAGCGATCCTGACAAGTGACAGTGAAAAAATCACATTGAGTAATGTCAGCTGTTTGGTGAGACCAACAGATTCCAGCAGATTACTGGAAAAACGTGTTTCTCTTAATTTGAGAAAAAATCACTTTGAGTGCGGCAATTTTTCATGTAAAAATTGCTGAGAATGCAAGGTGGCAATAAAATACAAAGTGTGGAAAATTCTAACTGCAAAATTTTAATTTAAACACAAGTTGTAGCAGAAATACTTTTGTCATTACAGCTTTATTACAATACAATTCAATTTTATCCAGAGACATATTGGATACACAAAGATAGAGTCTGATAAATAATAAATACATTTTAAATAACAGGAATAAATGATAGAATATTGAGACCATGTGAACTGTGTTAACTATAATCATCCAAATATGGCTTCAGCTTAAATGGCGTAAAAATCATCAAGACAGTAACGATGAAGAGTGATTATATAGTGAGCATGGATTTTAACATGGATACAATGGTCAAATAACAAATTATTTTATAATTCACTGCCCAGGAAGGGGTAACTCTCGCTGGTATACCAGCGAGTATTTGTGGGTTGGGCTATGTAAACTGATGTGCCTAATACTACCTGTCAATTAACTCTCTGTTGTTTAAAATAGCACAAGAATGGGTGAGTCATCAACTGACCACTGGTTAGTAAAGTACTCCTGTTATGTAGAATGCATCGGCTGCTCAACATTAGCACGTGCCTCTGTTTACAAACAGAAAGTTTATCAGCAAGTAGCCACACCTCCCAGGAAATTCAAATTCAAATTTTCTGTTGGACAGGTTTAAACTTTTTCTCAAAGTAACACTTAGAATTAATATATTACTAAGATTTTTGGATGAAATGTTTTGACATGGAATAATTTACCATTGTGAGAATTTTCAAAGAATATTTTTCTGTAGCTTATTCAGAAATTCAAAAAAGGGCTCTCTGATATGAAACATGTATAAAAATTTACAAAAACCTGCCCCAGCGCCATCTAGTGGTTTATGTAGTCCGGTTACCCCTTTAATGTCATGCCAACAGCCATGGTCATATGGCAGCTTTTCTGGATGAAGATGACCCCAGGCATATAAGTGATAAAACAACACTTTCAAAAGTTGTTGAGATTTTTCATGAACATGATAGGCAGGTTACATGATGTTATTTGTGGAAGCAACTTTCAATTGAAATTGAATTCTGACGTAGAAAAAGACCAATAAAAAAACAGCATCTGCGGTTCAAGAAAAAATGGAAACTGAGAGATAATCACGCAACCTGGAGACTTAGAAATCAGTAATATCCATGACAACTTGGGAGGTTTCTACTATTTTATGTGTCATTTCTTTGAGAAATTGGAAAAAAGTGGGAAAATTCAAGACCTCCACTGCCATGTGCCATTTACTTCCCATTACATGATCAGAAGACAATGAAATGTGAAAAATAGACAAAAACATCTACAGAAGAGAAATAAGTAGGAGTTATATCCCTCAATAATTGAAATGAAGTCCCAAGAAAAAAAACCTTCAAACACATAATCATGATATCATGAATCAATCCCTTTTCAGAAAATACATTCATTTTGTATGCTGTTTCTGGCAGAAAATAGGAATCTTTATCAATTACAAAATGTAACAGCCAAACAGCGTGTAAATTTCAATACAATATGGTTTTGAATTTATTGTTTAATAATTGATTTACCAAACTAAAAACACTTGTCACTTACCATAAATATAAAACATAATCATGGTAGGATATATCAGTACTATGCACATTATGCAGCATATGAACACTATAAACAGGTACTTATTCAATTATCACATTACAAACGCCTAATAGAACAGAAATTAACATAATCAGTACCTTTCATTATCTGTTCTTAATTAATCACCTGCATGGATTATAAGTCCGATTTACATGGAATTAATTTTTCACAACTGGCTCCAAGGTAACAACAGAAAACAGTCTATTAATCCCTGTATCAGAGGTACCCCCTAGCTTGCCAAAATTTGCTTCAGGGTAATTTGCACTCTGAAAAAAGAATGAAGAAAAATGTATCTGATTATGAGTTCATTATAACAAATGTAAAGCACATGAAATGCAGATTCTTTTACCACTTGCCAGCCTCCAAATTAAATAAGAACCAATCAGATTACTGGATTTGGAATCAAGCCCAGCTGATTGGCAGGAGAAATGTACAGGTGTGGTATAATAGATGGAATCAAGGTAGACACCATAACAAAAGCTTAAATCTGTATGATCAATATCTCCAAACATTTTGGTTTCAGTCAGTTTTAAATCAACACCTGTTTTAACAATATTTCAATTATTTAATGTGACCAGTTCACCAAACCAGTCCTCCTGGACTGTACCATACCCTTCAACAAGAATCTGGCAACCAGATACACATTTTTGTCAAATTTTCATAGAAAGGTAATCACCTAGCTGCTATGAAACAAGCATTTTACGCTGGAACATTTCTAGCTGATTAATTTGAATGCAACAAACATTTTTGTCTGCTTCGGTTCTAGAGATTTACGCAAAAATAAATGATTTAAGTATTAATCCTATTGTTATCTTCACACCTTCTCAAGGGTCACATTGAAATCTAAATAGTGCATTGAATTGGTTTATGTCAGAGAAAAAAATTGTTCCATGGAATTTAAATTTCATTGAGTATATTGCAATTCATTAACTGTGATACAGTTACTACCCGATTTTCTACCATGGATTATTAGGCACTCATTTAGCTGAAAATACCAAATCATATAAATGGCTGATTTTTTCTAATTATATGGGTTTTTTATCATCATTTCACAATTCTTTGACAGAGGTGAAAAAAAAATTCGACTGATTTTAAGTCTATGATTAAAATATCAGAAATTTGTTCAATTTAACTAAAAATTCCAACATTTTATGTGTGTTAACGTGATAAATTGTATGAGGTGTTTCTTGAGTACTTGTGACAACTAGAGAAATTAACACCAACATGGATGCTAAGATTATGTTAAGACGCATTGTATGAATACTTCTGGAATACAAATTATCTTTAAATGTTTATGAAATGCACAAAAGACATACAGTACAACCTCTCCAGAGCAGCCATCTGTAGAGCAACAACCTCTCTATAACAACATCTTCAAAATTTCCCTGAGCTGACATTTACTATACATTTAACCTCTGTAGAGCATCAACCTCTAAACAACAGTCAATATTTGCAGCTCCCACAGGGTGTTGCTCTCCAGAGGTTGCACATTCATTTTTAAATTTTAACATATTTGTTAAGCTTTCTGTTGTTAGTTACATTCAATGAATGATCATGACTACATGTCCATATATGATGAAATCGAGGAAAAGTGTAAAAACCAGTATATCACTGAGCTTCAATCCAAGTCTGGACAGACAAGCCATAAAATGTATTAGATGAAGTATACAGTATGTTCAACATGTCAAAATGTTAACAAATAATCAATATTATTCTATTACATTACAAAATGCCAAGACTTAGGTGATTTTTGACAAGATCGGGAATCGTAAAATCATCCACGCATCCTGTTGCCTATCATGGTATTGAAGTCAGGGTCTCGATTTACATAAGAAAACATATCTTCTGCAGAAAACACTGTTTTCTCAAGAGGAATCAAATGTTACTTGATACAGAAATTTCCACTCTGGTAAAATGTGCAGACAATTGCAGAATTTCCTAAGCAGAAACATTGATGAATTAAGCCAAAAAATAACAAGATTTGATAACTTGGATAAATTCAGTTTAGATATACAGCATTAGGGAAACATGTATCAGTAACGAGGAAAGATAACTCATGTACAAAATTCTTTGTTGGGGTTAATTCACTAGATAAATCAGGATAATATAAAAGCATATCTTAATTTAAAATGAACCTTGCTGTTGAGTACAGTTGTATTTGTTAAATTCCCCATTGCACTGATGCCAAGATGTTGGCGTCAGCTCGTATTTTGATTAAGCTCCCGTATTTAAGGCTTTATTCCACACAAAACTTGGGTTTTCTACGGAGATAAACTATATAATCATTTTGCAAAAACTTCTGAGACAAGTCAAGTCAGTAGTTCAATTGGATTCAAATGTAGTGAGGTGACCTTTGATTCCTAGCTGGAATCAGGGACTCTAATGATGTTTAGCACATTAGAGTTTGGTTGGCTTGGATCATATGGATATAGAAACATAATAAATGCAAATGATTTTGTCAATCCAGCTGAGAATGTTTTTTATGTGTACTCATATTGACATAAAAGAAAGGGCAATAACTCCATGAGAATTTGAGATTCATACAATATTCAGTACAAGAGTATTGGATGTATTGATTAACTAGAAAAGTGATTTACAGTACAAAAAAACATCATCCAAGATATAAAGCTATAAACAAGCAAGAAAGATATCAAAATCTTGCCAGCACAGTAAGGAAGCAGGAGAAGATTCCATTTATCATATACCGGTAGTTTACATCAAAGCTTTGTATCATCTTTTATTGTCATAGCTAAATAGGATGACAAATGCTAGTTCATCCAGTGATATGTTATCAACTATGCAGAAGGACTGCATAATTATCAGGGATAATACAGCATGACCTTAAAGCTTAATTTTATACCATCCTCATTTAGAAACTTATAATTTACAACCAGTAATCTTGTACGGTATACTGTCACATTACTCTCTGGTGTCTTCGATGAAATTAAATAAAGAAATTAAATAAACTTATAATTTGAATGAAAACTAATCCCTATAGGCCTTGTTCTTCAATCCCAAGATAAATATATTGGTTTCTAGAACTTAGGCAAGTGGACCGTATCTTAATTAAATATAAGACAATATTCCTAGTGATGGAACTTGGTGTTATCTAAATTTTCCGAGAAGGGGGGGGGGGGGGGGGAAACATTGATAACAGCTATTGTATATAGATTCTAGATTCTTGATGAGAGAACAGTTTGAAGATAAACTTTGTTTGTTTGTTCTTAATGGTTTTAGCGGGATAAAATTCTAGCTGTTTTTTTTTATAGAATGCCTGGGAATTCTCAACTTCATGCTAATAGTGGTCTATGTCTGGATCAATGGTACAAAACAATTCACCATCAATGATTGCCAGTTGTTACAGAAACTGAAAAATCATTTCCTTCCTTGCTTATAGTAACATTTCCAATATTTTTACAGTCAAGTGGTCAGACATATTTGGCAAACTCAGTACAGAGTGTTAAGTGGAATAAAACAAGCCTGTCTATTGTGTGGAGTTCAAGACAATTTCTCAGCAATTCTGTGTTGATTTTTATTGCATCAGGTCCCAGACATAAGAGTTTGTATGGTAGGGTTGAGGTTTCTGTTTAAATGCCCAAAACTTTATTTACAATTGATGTTTTTTGATGTATTAAATGTGCATCTTTGACCAAGATCCCAGGCAGGCACCAAGTTCTGGATACATGAGTGAAAGCTAAGTTTCACTTAAAAATCAACCATAGATCATGTTTGAAATGAAAATACAGAATAGTATGAGTGTTATGTTTGATATAACATCATTCTTCTCATTAGACGCACCTTAACGATGATCCAGTGACCAATAAAGTAACTGATGAATTAAGAATACAACACCTGACTGCCATTTAATTCCTGATAGTCAGGTGTTAGTCAGTTTATATAACCTTATAACAGTTTTAATCTCAAGTTTAATTAAAATATGATACACATCAATCATGAATGGTGGAAATATGTAGTGTGAAAACATAAATAAAAGCAACATTTGGCACCATTATGGTATAGTGCAACAGAGATGAAAGCTTTTAACGAGAAAAGTAAGATTGATTTTCAGAATGTAATATTGTTATGCAGGTCCCAACAGTTCCATTTGATGGAAAATATCTGATGTTTAAAGTTAAACTTTGGCTTTATAAACCTTGTTTATACAGCATAAAGAAATCGAGACATGATTCGCAGTAAACCTATTAACAAGGTCAAACGTACATGTATAAGTTTGTTTGTATCTTCGGGTTTAACGCCATTTTCAACAACATTTCAGTCATATTGTGGCGGGTAACCTAGCCAGCTTTCATGGACTTCATTCAGACCTTTAACCAGTACTGTAACCACATTCTATCCACAAGCTACTACAAAGCTACCCCACATAATTCAGAGGTGGAGGACAATTTAACATAGGATGTTATATCTTCAGTCAAATTTGTCACGGACAGTGTGAGCCTCGCCCAGGGTTCGAACTCTTGATCAGTAGACCAATGCTCTAACCACTGGGCTAACCGGGCAGGCTACATGTATAAGTATTACATGAACAATGCTTGTGCACATTTCATGCTGTTTCTATGAAACAATAAAAATCTCTTGTTTAAAACATTAAATATCAATTCCAGGAATGAACAGTTTCTATAATCTTTATAATTATTGGTTTTATCTTATTTTTAAAAAAGATATTGTCATTTAGAACAAGTACATGTTACAAATCAAGCTTTAATTTAAACATCATTTATAGCACACAGATTGTAATGTCATAGATAAGAAAATGATTCCCAGACAAAAACGTATACAAAAATCCCAGCAACATGTATCTGTATAAAAATATTAAAACTTCAATGATACAACTTTTTTGTTGAATTAATGCTTTAATTAGTAATTTTTAAGTATATATAGAATTTAATATTATATCATTCAGACAGTTATAAATGACTTGAATATTTTATTATTAAAAAAGTTGATATATGCTGGGTATTAAGTTAAAATTCTTCAGTTATAAACATCACGGTACAGTTGATAGTATTGGTGATCTGAGGAAGAATACGGTACAGTTGATAGTATTGGTGATCTGAGGAAGAATACGGTACAGCTGATAGTATTGGTGAACTGAGGAAGAATACGGTACAGTTGATAGCATTGGTGATCTGAGGAAGAATACGGTACAGCTGATAGTATTGGTGATCTGAGGAAGAATACGGTACAGCTGATAGTATTGGTGAACTGAGGAAGAATACGGTACAGTTGATAGCATTGGTGATCTGAGGAAGAATACGGTACAGTTGATAGCATTGGTGATCTGAGGAAGAATACGGTACAGCTGATAGCATTGGTGAACTGAGGAAGAATACGGTACAGTTGATAGTATTGGTGATCTGAGGAAGAATACGGTACAGTTGATAGTATTGGTGATCTGAGGAAGAATACGGTACAGCTGATAGTATTGGTGAACTGAGGAAGAATACGGCACAGCTGATAGCATTGGTGAACTGAGGAAGAATACGGTACAGCTGATAGTATTGGTGAACTGAGGAAGAATACGGCACAGTTGATAGCATTGGTGAACTGAGGAAGAATACGGTACAGCTGATAGCATTGGTGAACTGAGGAAGAATACGGTACAGCTGATAGTATTGGTGAACTGAGGAAGAATACGGTACAGCTGATAGTATTGGTGAACTGAGGAAGAATACGGTACAGCTGATAGCATTGGTGAACTGAGGAAGAATACGGTACAGCTGATAGTATTGGTGATCTGAGGAAGAATACGGTACAGCTGATAGTATTGGTGAACTGAGGAGGAATACGGTACAGCTGATAGTATTGGTGAACTGAGGAAGAATACGGTACAGCTGATAGTATTGGTGAACTGAGGAAGAATACGGTACAGTTGATAGCATTGGTGAACTGAGGAAGAATACGGTACAGTTGATAGCATTGGTGATCTGAGGAGGAATACGGTACAGCTGATAGTATTGGTGAACTGAGGAGGAATACGGTACAGCTGATAGTATTGGTGAACTGAGGAGGAATACGGTACAGCTGATAGTATTGGTGAACTGAGGAAGAATACGGTACAGTTGATAGCATTGGTGATCTGAGGAAGAATACGGTACAGCTGATAGTATTGGTGAACTGAGGAGGAATACGGTACAGCTGATAGTATTGGTGAACTGAGGAGGAATACGGTACAGCTGATAGCATTGGTGAACTGAGGAAGAATACGGTACAGCTGATAGCATTGGTGAACTGAGGAGGAATACGGTACAGCTGATAGCATTGGTGAACTGAGGAAGAATACGGTACAGCTGATAGCATTGGTGATCTGAGGAAGAATACGGTACAGCTGATAGTATTGGTGATCTGAGGAAGAATACGGTACAGTTGATAGTATTGGTGATCTGAGGAAGAATACGGTACAGCTGATAGTATTGGTGATCTGAGGAAGAATACGGTACAGCTGATAGCATTGGTGAACTGAGGAGGAATACGGTACAGCTGATAGTATTGGTGATCTGAGGAAGAATACGGTACAGCTGATAGCATTGGTGATCTGAGGAAGAATACGGTACAGTTGATAGTATTGGTGATCTGAGGAAGAATACGGTACAGCTGATAGCATTGGTGATCTGAGGAAGAATACGGTACAGTTGATAGCATTGGTGAACTGAGGAAGAATACGGTACAGTTGATAGCATTGGTGATCTGAGGAAGAATACGGTACAGCTGATAGCATTGGTGATCTGAGGAAGAATACGGTACAGTTGATAGCATTGGTGAACTGAGGAAGAATACGGTACAGCTGATAGTATTGGTGATCTGAGGAAGAATACGGTACAGCTGATAGTATTGGTGATCTGAGGAAGAATACGGTACAGTTGATAGTATTGGTGAACTGAGGAAGAATACGGTACAGTTGATAGTATTGGTGAACTGAGGAAGAATACGGTACAGTTGATAGTATTGGTGATCTGAGGAAGAATACGGTACAGCTGATAGTATTGGTGAACTGAGGAAGAATACGGTACAGCTGATAGCATTGATGATCTGAGGAAGAATACGGTACAGCTGATAGTATTGGTGAACTGAGAAGGAATACGTAACAGCTGATAGTATTGGTGAACTGAGGAGGAATACAGCACAGCTGATAGCATTGGTGAACTGAGGAAGAATACGGTACAGCTGATAGTATTGGTGAACTGAGAAGGAATACGGTACAGCTGATAGTATTGGTGAACTGAGGAGGAATACAGCACAGCTGATAGCATTGGTGAACTGAGGAAGAATACGGTACAGCTGATAGCATTGATGATCTGAGGAAGAATACGGTACAGCTGATAGCATTGGTGAACTGAGGAAGAATACGGTACAGCTGATAGCATTGGTGATCTGAGGAAGAATACGGTACAGCTGATAGTATTGGTGAACTGAGAAGGAATACGGTACAGCTGATAGTATTGGTGATCTGAGAAGGAATACGGTACAGCTGATAGTATTGGTGAACTGAGGAAGAATAAGGCACAGCTGATAGTATTGGTGAATTCAGAAAACAAAACAACACCAATTGATTATGCAGCTAACAGACTAAACAATAAACAAACCTGTTTGCGGCCACCTCCGAACTAAGGCCACCCTGTGAATAAAGGCCATTCTTTTAAAAACCGCCTTTATTATTTAGAACAATGTTACCTCCGAGTAACTGTTAATTAAGGTCACATTTTGTCTTTCACCAAGGCTGGCCTTTGTTCACAGGTTTGACTGTATTTCCAAAATATATTATACCAGAAATGTGTCCACTCCGACCTGTATTTTATTGTTAGACAGCTTTATGTAAAATATGAAACCAATCCATGAAATATTTCTCGAGTTATCGCTCGAAAACCAATATTTGAACGAACGGACAGGGGTAACACTTAATGCCTTTCCGCCATTTGTGTGTGTGTGTGGGGGGGGGGGGGGAGGGGGGACACAAAAAGCAGATAATAATAGTTACAGGGTTACTAACTGACCCGATACGGGATATACGGGTCTGTGGAAAACCATATGGGGTGAGACAAAGGTCGAGTCCCGATATGGTTTTCCACAGACCCGTATATCCCGTATCGGGTCAGTTACTAACCCTGTAACTATTATATCACGCAGACTACCTTTCTCATCATAATTTCCAATAAAAGTCTCCATTACAGACCCAATATTTAAATATAAATGACTCCATTACAGACCTAATATATTCTGTTAACCTAATATACGATATATTAGGTCACCACGTGACGTCAAATCATCCAATGACAGAAGCGTATTTTGTAGTAGGCGTGATATATTAGAATACCATGTACCTAATGTAACAAGTCAGCCAGATTTTTATAACAATACAACAAAAACTGTATTAAAAACATGCATGATCTTGTCCCATGACATTTTTTACTGTTTAAACTCTTTCCTAAGGATATCACAAAACCATATCAGTTGTCATAAGGTGCAACAGAAGGTTTTGAAGAAGGGTTAATTCTGGGGGGTATGGTATCTAAACACAGTATATAAACAATATGTGTCACATGGTAATATGCCTGATATCTTAACAAGATAACAACATGTTGGAACGCAAGCTTATACTTGTTATTAAAGTCTGTACACACCATTTTCTATTTGCATTTAGATTAAATTTACCCTCAGAGACATGTGTTTTGCAATAAAATTGATGAACTTGATAAGGTATATATTATATTTCAAATCAGGCAGTATCTGTATGTTCCATGAACTTTTATTATTTCAAATCAGGCTCATGAATATTTGTAATACATTGTTTATACTTAAATTATGACTTATAATTACACAGATTATAAATAAATGTGCAATAATCATGCAATACTTTAAATATTTCATTTATTGTGAGGTGCATGATAGCTAGGCTATATGTCTTATAGTGTGATAAGTCTTAATAAACTGTGGTTATCGTTGGACTCCCCCAATTCATTTGTTTCCAAAGATGGTCTTTATATCCTTGTTAAACAATGGACAGTCAAACCTGTGTTAGGAGCCACAACTGAATAAAGGCCACCCTGTGAATAAAGGCCATTCTTTTAAAAAACTATCTTTGATTATTTAGAGCAAAATGACTTCCAAATAAAGGCCACCTGTCAATAAAGGTCACATTTCTTTCCCAAGGATGGCCTTTGTCTACAAGTCTGACTGAATATTCTCAATATCATCTGATACTTACCTTACAAGGAAGTTGTTACATTGACTCTGGAGAAAATTCAGGTTTCAAACAAAGCTCAGTAACTTTATTCTTCTCTGTGGGTTAAACTGATCATAAATATTCATCCTAGCTGTTTGTTCTTTTCTGTCATTTATCATTTACTGTTTGTTTTGTGGACAGATTAAGAAATATTACAAGTCTAAGCAATTTGTTTAGCTCAGGAAAATCTTTAAATTAATTATTTTCAGATACAAGAAGGAAGTCAATATGTAAGACGTGGCTTGTATCCAAAACTGACCAAATTCAAAGAAACACACCTGCATGTTAGTACAAAAACAAGTTGAGCAAAAAAAAACATAAAGGAAAGCATTGACAAATACCAATCAACTGCTATTAACTGATCAGTGCATTGACGAATACCAATCAACTGCTATTAATTGATCAGTGCTTTGTGTCCAAGTTGCTACCTAATTAGAAGCAAACATTGCAGATCTATGAGAGATCTCTGAACTGGTCAAACAGTGTCTTCAAAAGCATTGTCATGCTGATTACTGGAAAAGAAATGTCAATGAAGCCATTGGGTTAAAACAAAGAAGAATTAAGACAAACAAAGAAGGACAATCCTGTTTACACATGTATGCAGTTCTTTTAATGTTCTAAATGAAAGACAAATAAAACCTTATCCTTGCCACTTTCTTAGAACATTTTGAAATGCTATCTAAAGTGAAGTTGGTTGTAAATGATGACAGTAGAATACACAAAGAAACCAAATACAGCCTCCACATAGAGTTATTGGTGCGAAACTATGGTAACTTTTTCTATATCAACATTAAATTACAACTATTTTGAATCATACTTGCAATATGGAATATATACAGGTTAAAACTGCTTTCTGATATAGATGTTGTAACAGACCCCGGTGAGATTGTGACCCAATACCCTTGTTACAGCAAATCCATCGACGTGGCTCGTGATATTATCAGAGTCTAGTCTGTAAACAATTCTAAAATAATCGCACAAATCTAAGAGAACTTATCTCAAACTAATTGAATATACTCAAGCCTTACGTAAACATGTACTTAATAGTGTTGCTGTTTGATGCTATTTCAAAAGGGGTGCTTATCAATTATCGGAGGGCTGAACCCACTCCCATACCAAAATATCTATCATCTTTAAGAGGATTCAAAAGTGTCAAAACAAGCAAGAATCAGATTTTACATCAATAAAAAATATCTTATTTGTGTATTATACCCAACATTAAAATGTACAGGCTGAATATTCCAAGTTATAAGATAGTGTTGTTGTGTACACAAGAATAATAGAAACCAGATAATGACTGAAGAACCACCCAACATTCTGTTAAGACTGAGAAACAATTTATCTTAAGTAGCTTCTACATTCCAGTAGAAACAATGCCAGAGGCTTTCTATATCCATGTAACAGGATGGGATTATATTTTAAAGAAGTATTAAACTTTGATGAGGTTGTTAAACTAATTTCATCAGCAGTTTTCATTCCACTTCAAAAGCATAAACAAACTAGAGCAATCAGAATTATGAATAATTCAAATAGTTTACAAAACTTAAATATCACCCTGAATTATATCACATACTGAAATGCTTCACGTGTCTCATATAAAGCAGGGTCTCATAGAAGCCAGGGGCTGTTGCAGGAACCTTAATAGGCAAGACAGGGGGGGGGGGGCTTAAATTAAAGGCACTGAAACAATTTTGGCTGTAACTGTAAATAAAAGGGCTGTAACTGATTATCTACCCCACATTGTCAGACAAAATCCCCTCCCCCAATCTGAAGTTACATCCACACATTACACACTCCAGCAAGACAAAAAATATACAAAAGTTTTCAAATTGTTCAAGGTCAAGAAAATTTTACTGAAACCACCTTTTAACATGTTTAAATTTCTATCTTAGATTTGTTTACTATATGAGCAAGGTTACATTATAAGTAAAACACAAACTTCTGTTTGTCAGTCTTCTACAAGCAATGACAAATATTTTTTTTTAATTTCAATACAACAATTACATAGTAACATAATTATGGATAACAATTTTGCAAACACTTCTTCTGGATGGTTCAATAGCCTCTTTTACTTACCACTATACTATATATATACCATATCCAGAGATTGAAAAATAAACCCACTAACACAAGGATTCAGAATATCCTAGGATCACAATTATACAGGTATTCTAAATTATTCAAATTTCAGCAATTTTGATAGTTCTAAAAGAGAGAACTTTACAAACAGAAAAACACCTGCGGGTAATAACACCATAAGGTGTTGCTTCTGTTTTACTGACATGTTCTAGGTGTAAGGGATAAATTCACTTTGGGATCCACAGAACCTCTAAATATTATTTGAAAAGAACGACATCAGCAAGTATAATACATATTGATGTTTTCTCATTATCTATAAAACTCGTAAAAATCTATTTTATTCATGATATAAGTAAGACATAAGTATTATTTCAAAACACAATGTAGTAGAAATCTTTAATGTTCACCTCATTATGTATAAAACCAGTATGAGATAGACTAGCAATGTTTTCAGATTGAAGCCCTAAGGTATGTAATTATTAAGTAAAACTGGTCTAAGACCCAGATACACCCATTATTAAGTACACAGGATAATAAGCTTAAGTTTCTCAAATCTGCAGCATTAGTTGAACCCTAGTAATATAAGACATATTACCCCAGTCATCCATCGAAACTAACGAAATAAGATCAGGGTGAGTAAATGGTGGGAAAAACACAGAATTGGCTGACTGACACATATATACCATGATGTAATTATGTATTTATTGAACAAAAGCTACACACATGTCATATTGTTTTAGAGAATTCAGATGTTGGCTATATCAATGTATACCCTTGCCTGAGGGCTGGACACTAACTAATATCTTCCATGGTGGACCAGAGGACCACCAGTTTTTGAAACCGGCTGGTCCTACAAAATTTCAGTGGTCCTTCCGCCTATTAGTATTCATATTATTTTTTTTATTCATATTAAAATATTGATACTCCTCCTAGAATTTTCAGTGGTCCGTCAGACCATTTAAATTCCATGAGTTAATGGTCCTGCACAAAAACCACTGGTCTCAGACCAGCGGACCATAGTAAGTGTCGAGCCCTGCTTGCTCACCGGTACAGTGCAACCTCTTCAAAGCAACACCCTTTGGGAGAAGCAAACTTATGTTGTTGTTGAGAGGTTGTTGCTCTAGAGAGGCTAAAGTTATAGTTAAATTGTACAGTGGCTGCTCAGGAGAGGTTGAACAGTGTATTATTGTTGGATGTAATCTATGGAAACAAAATGGAAACAGTGAAAGTGGGTTATACTTGATGCTAGTTCTCCTCACAAGGCATGCAAGAAGGGTTATATTGGCACAATTGATCGAAAAGCATAATATATTATACACACACATAATTCGAAAATATCTAATCAGTGAGAATGTTTATTGAACATCTACAATCATATTTTGAGAACTTTGATTATACGGAAATGATATCATTCATTATAATATGTCTGAATGTGATGGATGATAGGGTCACATGATCTCCTGATAAATCATGCTATCTTAGAAAATCATAGACAGTCTAAAAAAAGAACAGAACATATAGCATGACAAGCATTCCAAAAAAGACATTTTCACATTTTCTAAACATTTTCTGCATATTGTAGCTCATTAAATTTGATAAAAAGAAGACTGTCACAGATAATGCCAATCATAGTAACTCGATATTTGATGATTTTGCAGGCTAAATAAGAAACTCCCGATGGGGCAATGATTTTAAAAAAAATTCTACCAAGTTAAATAACAAAAACGAAGCCAGACCCTTCCGGCCATGTTTTAAGTATTACTTTTTAAATTAGTTTCCACATTAACCACAGTTTTAATTACTTTCAGAGAAAGGACCATGCCAGTATTCATGGGAACAGGGCAAGTTCATTTAAATTTATTTGTGAGAAGTTTTCACACTAAAGTAAATCAAAGCAACTGTTGAAATATTATAATTCATAAATAGAATGATCGTAACATTTCATAAACATATTTTACATATTTTAAAGAATAAACAAATTACCATCATTAGATATGTATTTAATTCATAGAAAATTAATTGGCAATTATCAGCCACAGAAAGCCTCATTAAAAGTAAAATGTCAGGGGCCTGCTGGTGTCTTCCAGTGCATATTCTCACAGGGTACGTGACAATATCAATATAAAAATTTGTTTGATTTCTGATTTATCAACAAACATGAATATTCTTCCACCAAATAATATATACAATGTAAGTCCATATTGATGGATTTAGTACAATGAAGTAATTTGTTCAATACGCTTTACTCTCAAATACCAATTAAATTCAGATCCATACAAAGCCTATTTGTCACATACGATTGTTGAAACAAACAAACTAAATATTTGGTCATTATTTGTTCAAACAGTTTACCAGTAACTCTAGACTGACCAGACAGGACAGTTGATTCTTCAGACATAGTCTTCAACAAGTCTCTCATTTAAATAAATGGGCAATCAATGAATTCTTTCCATAACCAAGGCTGGCCAATTATTGGCTAAAATAAATACTTCATAATGGTTAACTGGTATTCCAGTCAAGCAAAATCTGTGTATTTCTGATCGCACTCCATAACCGTACAATAGATAATTACCAATAAAAGCCATTCAAATCTCTTGCCGTGATGTTGTCAAGTAATATCAAGGTAAAACATTTTCTGAAAGATCCTTATATGGAA
Source organism: Lutraria lutraria (assembly GCA_964023205.1). Classification (NCBI taxonomy): domain Eukaryota; kingdom Metazoa; phylum Mollusca; class Bivalvia; order Venerida; family Mactridae; genus Lutraria; species Lutraria lutraria. The sequence goes on from OZ026833.1 coordinate 26,121,087, forward strand.
TAAGGCTGGAATATTATGTATTGAAGTGTATGGAAGACCTTTTAGAAAAGAAATAAAACTGTATGTAGAACTAGATGACTGAATACTAATGAGAGAACTATACCTCTGCCAAATAGTTATTGATACTTAATGAACTATTTATGATTTATTTATTTGGGTTTTACAGAGCTTTTCAACGGCTACCAATACACCTAACCAGTTTTCCTGTACTGTATTTCTAACAGTACTAACTTACCCTTCCACAAGGAACCGATCGACCACTTCACATGTGGATGAAAATTAACATTTTTTGTCAAATTTTCATGGAAGGGTATAATGACATGCCGGGATCGGGAATCAAACCTGGGTCGCTGTGTTACAAATCCAGTACACTATACACTTGACCATGGCCTAACTATTCATGAAGTAGGCAAGAACAGTTCAAGAAAAGTTCATGTTTTCATGAATTCTATTTGAAGTGGTATTATGAATTAAGAGAGATACCAATTGGATGACAGAATGATGTAAATAAAATACCCTTGCTTGCAACTTTTGACTTTGGAGGAAGTCAGACCTGACATTTCCCTTAAAATAAAAATTGGTGTAGGAAACCAAATCCAAGACCTACAAATATATGTCATGTCAAAATGTTTTCATGTCATTTCCATCAACTCTTTTATCAAGTTTCATTGGAGTAACGAATTGTAAAAAAGTTCTTCAAAATACATTAAAGTAGAGGATGATTAGTGTGTGCCACTCTTAGGGGAACACCAAATGTAATATAAAAGACAAAACTAGCTGAAGTATGTCAGTCGATAAGAGCGACTTGTTGCTTTGAAACAAAATGTATTTGTTACTCAAGGTATGGTGATGATTACGGTATAGAAAGAATGACATTAACAATTCTTGGAATTTTTCAACACTATAATTTGTCTCTAAAAGGAAATATGTTGACTTGTTTTGACCAAACTACATTATATATATATATAACCAGTAAGTGCCAATATCTGCTAAAGGACAATATTCCTGCTGAATTAGAATTAAACAAAAAATTAAATTTCACAACTCATATTGTTTTCTTCCATGCCCTTCAGTGAAACTGACTTATTATCAGATTATCTAGTGTCCCCCGAATAACCAATCAGAGCATGTCATTTTAGCTTCAAGATATACAGAAACAAAAAGCCAGCTCATACAGATTTGTTTGATCCTGCCAGACACATATGCACCAAATTAGATTACTGTTATAGAAACATTTCTTCTTTAAAATCAACACAAACGTCTGATACCACCATTGGAGTGGATAGTTTCTCTGTATGGCCGCGAGGCTTAATCTGCCAAGAAGATGTCTGTGGAAGCAGGAGGGACACAGTAATGAAATATTCATACTGATACTTTCTAGTCTCTTATATTACCATATATCAAAACAGCTTGTATTCATAACCATGACAGACAAACAAGGAAAAGGCGCCGAAATAGAGAACAACTCTTTTATATTTACTAAACTAACTGTAAGATATATAGCAATACAGGATATTGAGAATTTTCACATGAATGGATTATTTCTACGTATTTCTTGCAACCTGTCAGTCGATAAATGATATTGTTAAAGATTTTATTGAATCAAAATCTGTGACTTAGACTGTTCTTATATTTTCCAAATTATCTCCCTTTCAGAGAGGTCTTATTTCAGGTCTTATTGAGGACTTGTTTCAACAGAATTATCTCCCTTTTGGGTGTTTTTTTCAACAAAATTATCCCCCTTGAAAGTCTGAATAAGAAAGAAATCGAAATAATGTATGAATGAGTATTTGGTATTTTATCATAAACATAAATTTTAAGATTTATCACTCATTAACAATATGCTAAAAGTCATTAAGTCTGATTTCAGAGTGCAGTTTTAAGATTTGACATTAAATGGCACCAGAACGCAATAATTATGTTTTTAATTAAAAATTTCTAGAAAAATATTAACCCACTATGTATCTAATGTTATGTCTGAAGTTTAATTAAATATTAAGCAGCCATTTCACTAGAAGACGGATTCAGCTGGAGGCATCAGTCTCAGTGCATAAGTTTCATTTTCAATATAATTTCATCCCAAATCTTCCAGTAATTATTTCATTACATTTTTCAGTAATTAAGAAAACAGTGGGTTCCAAGTTAGGAAACATTTGTAATTCCATCAGAAAATGATCAATGTTTGTGCCTGGAGTCTTCTCAAGTTCTCATAAAGTTTATTGAATCCTTATTTCATAACTTGTAAAAAGAATAAATTTACAAATAAAATCGCAATATCGTAAAAGCTACCTCGTAAAAGCCAAGCTAAGTCGAGCCAACAAACAGCCAGTTTTAGTAAATGTGTCTTCCTTTAAAGCTTACTTCTAATTCTAATGCAATATTGAAAGCTCAAGTCTCGGTAGGGTGCTTAGGAAGAATTAAATACACCACATGCAAATGTGTGTATCAAATAATAATAATAACAAAACCTCTCTCTCAATGCTGCTACCTAGAAAATATGGCAACATGCGCTTGAACTTCCAATAAATTATGTTGTAATAAAACTAACATGTTCATCAATTTATTCTGACATTTGTTTACCATTAAGATCCCTATTTCAGAAGAACTCATGAAAATAAAGAAGAATCTAGTAGACTTGGAAGGTTGATCAGAAACTAACTATTAAGTTCTCTAATCATACAAATATTTAGCACTATAGTAACAGCTCTCCACTTCAGGAGGGGAATATTGTTTGTTTTGACAGTAGAAGGCAGCTGTAGGCAGCAAGCTTTCACAATCATCTGACAATGAAAATGCTTGAAGCAGGTTTCGGAATGCCAAATGTTTCATTCTAAGGCACTTGTGTTAACAAGACCCAATTATATTTTATTACAAGTTTATAACCCTGAGATCTAAAAGAAGCATATGATCTATTGTTGAAGATTTCCTGCTGCTATCATAAACATAGATACAGTGAATTATCTTTTATCTTCACACAGTCATCAATCTACTTTACAAAGTCCAGTGCCACACTCTCCATGTGGAATGAAAATACCATTACTTTGGTTTACTCTATAAACAAATCTAGAAGAAACATATATCTTTTTCTTGATTTCATTTGAAGAAGGGTCATTCTCATCAAGGTAGGAAATTATTAACAGGAGGGTAGTGTCAGAAATGATAAGAAATAAACAATTTATATCAACAAAGCACCATCGGTATATTATCTCCCACTAGTACCAAATGAGCAGGATGGGTGTACTTCCCTAACTCCAAGGCTTCATATTGTATTAATCAGACATGTTTGTATCAAAGAATAAATAGACATAAGCATGAGGTTGATATTGAATATAGAAGCAAGAGAGAAATGATATAGATATTGTCTGTAGCACAGCCATGGGCAAGCCACCATTAAAAGCTATTGGAATGCCCATCTATTAAATGGCATTCATTCTTGAGACATAATCTCAAAAAAACATCCATCTGTGTAGTGCAATTTACGTTGAACTTTCAAATTGAAAAATTGTATAACATAACTTAGCTAACCTTTTTTCATCTCTGTATTTTTTTTCTGTTCTACAAAATGCTATGTATTATTTATATATCCTAAAATTGTTAACACAACAGCAATTCATTGTTATTAACAGTCGTTCTGGAAACATTCCGATGATACACAATGAATGAATGTTTAAATCAATGATTAAACAGAGTCTTACCAAGTAATGAGAGAATGATAGCATAAATCAAAGTACTGCATGAACTTAAAATTGTAAAGTATTGTCAAATTGTCAAAGTAACTGTTTCAATTTCATTATAAATTTTAGTTAAACATAATGTCAAAATGTCTGGATTTTGGAAGTTATTAATACCAGAGTTTTTTTTTTGCGAAAATAGGGACATTATTATTTATGCATATTACAATATGGTGTTATTATTACTGAGACATGATGCAAAAATAAACATTTATAAGATTTATTAATCAAAATCTAATATTTTCTCGAATGTACAACAATTGAATACAATTTTACTTACAAGAACGAACCAGTCAAAATTGTTAATGAGTGTTGAAAACGAACAATTTGTGGACTGAATACTTAGAACAGATATATACAAATACATTAAAAAGTCAGTTTAAGATTTTATTGACATGAGTCATTAAAACAAGTAAGCACTGGAAGTTCTTCTATGAGGAGTGATATAACCAGACACTAATGTGCTGGAAAAGACTGGAACATGACTTGTCTGCCTAGAGAAGACTGGAACATGGCTTGTCAGTCTAGACTCTGAGGAATCAGCACTTACAAACATTTTAATCACTAAAGACATACAAAGATTTTATCTTTGAGACAACAAAATTCGTGACAAAAATATCTCAATTCAGATTACAGTTGGTTAGTTTTTATTAATCCACACGTAATTTAGCGTAAAAACAGACTCCAGACATCTAATTAAGTTCTTAGAAAACATAAATGCTTTACAGGAAGTATCTGTAAGCAGACGTATAACTTTAAAGGTTATATTCCTCGCCTCTAAATGGACGTTAACGGAAGTTTATACCGTATAATGATTCATACCATCTTTAAAAAGATCAATATTAATATTTTGTGATTGTTCAATGGGTTGTATTAAAGATATGAAATATTGTTTGGCAGTAGAAGCTTCTGTTTTCTCTGTGACAACCAGGGTATTATAAACCGGCTGAATGTGAGACAATTTTACGACAAACAATTGATATCTAATGCCAGTTTCATTACAAACTTCCGCATTCTGACAACCATGGTAACACATATGTGAATAAAGTGGGCAAGATAATTTCAATGAGCATGCATCTTCGCATGTTGCCATTGTATTATCACTCGGTTAAAATGCAAATACATGCAATTTTCAATCAGCTAAAGTCTAAAATCATGCCAGAGAAGCCATATTGTTAAATGTTATTGGTTTTAAATTGAAAATCTTATTAAATTTTCTGGTGTAGCAAACTAGAAGTATTTACATTTTATTTACGAAATGAAAGTTAATGTGAAATGTTTAGATGAAAATATCAGAATTCATTTAAACTGGAAACCAGGCTAGCTGCAGTCTGCTTAGTTCTAGCTGTTTGATATTTAAATACATGTACCGGTATTTTCAATCATATTTGAAAATTGGGAAACTCATGACTAAGATGATGGATAAAACAATGTCTAAATATATGAGATCATCATAGAGAAATGCAAATTACTACTTTTTCTCAGGAAGTCTTAACGTCACATCATTTGGTAACTTTCCAGCATTAGTTGTGTAGGAAGACTCAAGGTGTTCGCCAGCAGAATCCCAGACCTTCTACAAGCTAGCGGGAGAGCTTACTCACAAAAGACATACGTCTGGTCCTAGGTAGGATTCAAACTCTCAGTGTGAGGAACTAGTGATAACTTAGTCAGAGGCCACAAACCACTCTACCTAGGAGGTACCCGAAAAATAATTTGCAAGATAGAGCAGTGCTGCAAGTGGTGCCGATGATCGTCTGTTCTAACCGCCTCCATTTCATGAAGTTTTGTGCTGTTATAGTTTCTGACTTATGAGCTACATTAAAGTTTTTGCACAACGCAAATGCAGATACAGACAATGTGGTGATCGCAATAGCTAACAAGAGTGCCAGGTCACAAAATATGCCCGTCAAAATTCATTTTCAAAGCGTCAAGGGGCATAACTCAGAATTGTCTGGGTTGATTAGGCTTGTTATTGAACTTGACCGAGATCTCATGGCCATCAACGTGTGAGCATGGACATCATTGTGGATGCTGCCCTCCCATGCACCCGCCCACTGTGGGTGCCCATAATACGACCCGTTTTTCAAATAGCTGTATAAGAAGACAGTCTAAAAGTGGTCTTTTGAATATAATACAAAAGTAAAATAAGAGATACATTGTTAGTGCAACTATTCAGTAATTCTCCTGATTTCATAACAAAAACAATTAGATATCTATTGGGCTGCATTTTAATATAAACAATTTCCAGTTAAAATACAATACTTGAAAATATACAATGAAATGGTCTTATCCTATTTACAGCGCAATATTTTAATTATATGCATGCAGTTAATAACAAAAAAACTTATGCCATTAAATTATATGAACAAACAGTAAGATGTAAAATATTAATAGAACATAATTTCTAATGAAAGGATTTCACATTTTGCAAAACAAACAATAAATGTTACTACATCCCATAAAATTAAGAGTTAATATATATAATTATGTAGATGTTTTAATGTTAATTACATTCTTAAACAACAAAAAACCTTTGATAAATGTTTTAATTGTATTCAATGTACAAAAAGTAACATGAAACTATGAAAATGATTTCTTCTGTAGAAGAGTTCATGCTAGTGCTGCTGATTTTATGCTGTTAATAGAACCCAACTGACTCCTCTTGTAAATGAAATTATCACAGTAGTTATATCAAGTAGGCATGAAATCAAACAATGTGGTGAACATGTCAGATAGGAATGAAGTCCATAGATATAATGATAATTCCGAATGTCACTTCATTAACTCCTACAGTATCAGTCTGATACCTACATTTGTTTATCAGGAGAGACCAGGTGAGGGAAGCTTTTTTATTTCAGTGTAATGGATATACATGACTCTCATTTATTTCTCACCCTAATTGTTTCCTGTACCTCTAATTCCTGGTCTCCCGTCTTCTCATCCAGGCCACTCCATCTTCTCGGTCACTTCACCTTATCTAATCATTACATTTTCTTATCATTTCATCTTCCCAGTCACTCCATCTTATATAACCATTCCATCTTCCATTACTCCACTTTCCCGGTCACTCCATCATATCTAACTATTCCATCTTCCATCACTCCTATTCCCAGGCCACTCCATCTGATCTAACCATTCCATCTTCCAAGCCACTCTATCCTCCGGGTCACTCCATCTTACCTGACTATTCCATCTTCGGGTCACTCCATCTTATTCTGAATCTTCCCTCATCCCAGTCACTCCATCTTATGTAACTATTCCATCTTCCCATCTCTCAATCTTCCTTATCACTCAGATCCACCTACCTTACCCTTGTTCTTTCTTTTTCCTTCAGTTTCTTCCTCTCGTGCTTGCACCTTCTCTCTATCCTTCTTTAATCATTCTCACCCTGTATCATTTCTTCTTGCACTCTGACCCCCTCTCAACCAAGCTCCTTTCTCCCTCGTCAACACTTATTGACAAGCCATGGTATTACAGTGAGAGGTAATTTATTAAAGCATGCATGTGTATAGGTACATGCTTGCATGTTCAGCAGACATCAAGAAACACCAGGTCTGAATGTCATGACCTATCAGCACATTCTGAATTTACTGATAATGAAATCCAGAGTAAGTCAAGGTTCAAGTTTCAGTTTCTTGAGTTGATTTATTGATATATTAATCAGTCAGGTCATACACACATGTTCTGGAAATCTCTGCATATTTTAGAAATCAGTATTGCTTGATTATAGACATGCTAAGGCCTAAAGTCATTGTTTCTGGTCACCTGATCTACCCTCATTTTCTCCACAACCATAGATTTTTTACTGTACATCCAATTTTTTCACCTTTCCACAAACTTTGTTGAGTTAAACCTATCATGCCTATCTTGAATGATCATGTAACCAGAAAGAAACAAATTTTTTAGGCTTAATACTAAAACACCATATCATCAATCAATGTCCTACCTTTACCTCTAAATATGTTTCCTACTCAGAATGTACATTGGTCAATTTCATTTTCATCAGAAAACTTCTTGTAAAATACATTTTGTATGTTTAACAGTGATTTCAAGATATAAATAAGTCAGTGGTTTGAACAGCAACTCATACCGAAATGCAGCCAGCTATATTACATAGCCATGTATTTAATTGTAAGAAAAATTCCTTCTATCAGCCAAGAGGTACCATAACATAATTATAGACTTTGTACGTAATGGCCCACATTTACATCTGAAATCCCTTGTCTGGAGTTCTATAGGATAGTTATTATTCTTTATGATTTTTGAACAATCTACTGATTGCATTCACAAGAATGCTCTCCAAACATAAAGAAAATCAAATGATTATTGAAGTAATTGGTAATTTCCAACGTTCACTTCCACTCAGTACTGGCCACCTACAGGTGTATGAATGATTTAATTACTCACCTAGGAGCTAGAAAACAGCCAGAGACATATCAGAGATTTTTTTGTTTCATTCTCGACACTTAATGTTCCCTCAATTTCCCTCCCAATTAAATGAACCCTTAAATTGAATTAGGACATAACTGCACAGTTGACTTCCCAATGTTTATTTCCAAACCTAATTAAAGAAATTGAAAAAATAAAACATAAAAATTCAAGGAAGACTGTTTGTAATGAGGATACTTTATGGCCGTTTCCTATCATCCTAAACAAACATTTTTAAGCCACCACATTTTTTCAGAATTTATGGTTCTAATATTAACATTTTTTGCTGAAATATTTGGCAGCTATGATGTTCGACATAAAAACCAATGTTCTACTCATCCAAGATGAAACCCAGTCTTAAGCAGTATTTCTCACAAATGTTTGTTCCTGATCACCCATAAAAATGCCCAATATTTTAATTTTTTCAACGCAGCAAAAACCTCTTTGAAAAAATTAATCAACTTGAATAGCAAATGAGATTTGATTCAACTGCAGTTGCTAAAATAAGCAAAAAATTGTAACAAAAACCACTTTTTTTTTCACATCATAAAATATAGTGAACCTCTTTAAGGCATTGATAGTTCGACATGACTGTGTGCAGCTTAACAACTTCAAACTCATGTCAACAAACCAGTTTGCAAGAAAGATTCCTGAAATGAGCAAGTTTGTTGGAAGGTAAATTTGTGACCAGCTATGTGAAAAGGGCCATTCAGATTGAGTTCTTTGCTTATAAATATACACTTTGGGACTGAAGAAATATTTTTTTAAATCATGTTGTGTTTTCCAGATGGAATGCTACCTTTTATTACCCCACCCACATACTTAAGCTGGAAAAAATCACTATAGAACTATATATATGATATTTTTCTGCATTTTGGATTATAACACGGTGGGTTTAGGATGTATAAACATTATCCACTATTTTGGTCGGGTAGTGGTGAGAGAAGACAGGTATTTATTGTAAATTGTCACATATGATGCACCCATGGAGTTTGATATACTTATAGTCTTTTCAAAGTGGTGGGACAAATTCACGAAAAATTAAACTACATATGGAAAGACAAAGTTATATGTATAGTTTAACGTAAAATAAAAATGTAGGAAGACGTCTGAAAAAAAGTTATTTTCAATGATATGATGCAATTTTAGCATCGTACTGAAATATTTGTACCGGGAGAATCATTATGTATGCAATATAAGGGTCAACTTGTAATTTAAAATCTTACAGTATGATACCCCACTGGAATAAATTATTTATCTTTACAAAAGTACAAGCAACTAAGTCATCACACTTTGAGAGGAGGTTGACATTTCAAGTTTTATATAGTTTGGTTTAATTATACCTTTTATTAATGACTTCTCCTTCTTCCAACCAATTTAGAATTCTTGAAAAGTTTCCTACATAAAGAGTCATAAATTACAAGGAACAAATAACAATAAACCATTGTATTAATTGAATTCCCTTTTCTACGTATCTGTCTCCAAATTGAAGAGTTGCAGTTTTGGTGTTCCATGAACAGAGACTTAAAGGGGCATGCACAGGAACTGCTGTGTCTTTTTTTTCGTACACCAAAAATGCGTTTGTCACTTGTAAAACCAATTATTACCTAAAAGTCAAAGAAGAATGTCCACTCAAAAATTAGCCTATAACGCGCACGTCGGTATTTGTATGTCAGTTTGAATAAAAGGCTTACAGCCTTTTATTGACGACTAGATATTTCCGATACGTCTGAGAGTATAACTGAGCATGTCCGCTGCCTTTCAAGTGAACATAACATGAGAAATACTGACCATTTCAGTTTGTTGACATTTTTTCCGCGATATTTTCGGTTTTGACACATACCGAAAGGGTCGAGTTGTGAAAATGACGAATAATTTCTGAGGCCGAAATCGGCAGGTTTGGTAAATCTTGAAATGTGTATTTTGAGTAAACTAGCAGGATATTTTGTAAATATTTTACAGGGCTTTCATTAATTGATTTAGGCAATAAAATGATACCAATTTGATTGCTATTTGAGACGCTTCAGTTCCAGGGCATGCCCCTTTAACAGAACAGCCTAATCATTAGAATGCAGTGTCAAAGCAAGTGCAAGAACAGGCAGTGGATTTAATAGTTTTAATTTATGACATAATTGGACTAAATATAGTGTGGTTAATTGTAGCAATTCCTGGAAAAAGCCTATTAGACACCATTGTTGCCACTGACAATTTTACTGATGTCAGCGGGTTTTAATCAGTTGTTTGAATCAATAAAACTTCAAGTTTGAACCTAGACACTCAGTACACATGTTTGACATAACAGAAGCAAAAATGCAAATACATTAAAATGAAAAAGACATAAATGTTGAAATGTTGCTTCAGTCCTATAGTTATACTAGAAGCTGTAATCATTAATTTATGTACAATTTCATTCCTACATTCTTGATTTATATAGAACACCCAGATTTTACAGTCTTCAGGTACACATAAAAATCTTCCACTTCTCTGTGATAATTTCAATTGAAGGAATGTCCTTTATTTAATGAACTGATATTTTATAAATATTGGTTGATTTTTTATAGCTCACAATAAGTATCTCTTAATAATATTTTATTTTTGATTATACAACAAAAAACACAAATATACGAACTAGTATTATTATTTCATTTGTCTACGTTTTTTTAATAATATTTTGTAATTCAGATGTGTCTCTCGTTATTTTACGGACAAAATCTCCTCAGTCATTTTTATATGGGTGGACAAAAGCTCTCCCATTACTTACAGACATTTTCTCACCCGCTATCAAAAGTATTTATGGAGGAATGGAGGGGGGGGGGGGGGGGGGGGGTTAATACTGCTTATAGCTAAACCTGCATGAACTTAATGATAAACATTAAATGGACAATAACTATCATATATAACTATAATACATGTATATTGGTAATTGGTTTGGGTTTGTCTTCAGCACCTATAGTAACATAATCATGATTGTGGCATAATCATAACAACATATTAAGACAGAAGAATTAAGGATGAAGAAGGTTCAAAACTTATATCTTTGACAGGAGATCTTTTGTCTGGGGAAGCTTTGATGTCAGCCCCTATCGGGAGCTTTTGTTCAAGAGAGGTTTTGTCCTACTTTCGTTCATGTGACCCTAACAAGGAGTCGAATCAGAATAGTTTAGATAGAGAGCATGTGCTAAAAGACTGCAATGGACCAGGAAGTATTGACCAGTACTTAAAGAGAAGCATTTTACTGACACTGCAGACCCTAGACCAGTACCAGTAATCCAAAAAGCTCAGGATCTAGCAAGCTAAAGGAATCAAATCATATGTATAGCTTAGTAGTATTTTCTATTTACCTTCCAATTTAATGTTCCATCAACTAAATCTGCCACTTTTTCTGTTTAGTCTGAAATTGGAAAATAAAATGATTTTCAAACTATTACACAGAATTGCAGAATTTACATAATTTTATATATTCCCAAATATTTGCCAAGTAAGCAGATTTACTTCACCATGAATTTCATGCTAAACATTAGCGAGAATAGACAGAAAATCAGAGTAAGTTTACCCTGTGGCATGACAATCTATGAATTCTGGCAACTTTACAAACTTCAGACATTCAGAAAATACCCATAAGACACATTGACTGTCGGGGATTTTAATTCTAATACTTAAAGTCATTGACATATCCTGAAGAATTTAGCACCACTTCATTCAAATATGACCAACAGCATTTAAGCACCATTTATTGTAATAGGCAGATGTAAAACATGTTTAAATACCTGAATTAGCCACCTAGTATCGGTACATTGTTTGGATTATGCAGAATGGTATATTGGTCAATTGTGGTCAAAAGGCCCAAATTACAAGTCTGTTACATTTCCCATAAAATTTTCAATTTACATCAAGTTTTTTCTTCCCCTTTTGCAAAAATTACACATTATTTTCCCCAAAATTTGAAGGCAAGGCCCCTTCTCTCTACCTGTGAAAAAGGCCCCGAGTGTTAAGAAAAAAGAAGCTGAATAAAGGAAGAAATTTTCCACACAAAATTAACATTTTGTACAATACATCATAGAATATTTATTTAATAATCAGTGACTTAGTTAACAAGGGTGCAAACTAAAACATTCAATAAAGCACTTCTATTTTACTGATTTCAGTCATCTGCAAAAAGGAATCATTTTGAAACCTTACAAAATGAGATTTCATGAGTCAAGAAGACACCATTCAGTGCACAGATATTGGGGTACAAATTGAGATAAATTTCAATGAAATATCAGGAGATTCATGGTGTTGTCAATAAGTTCACACAAATTTCAATGTCTCTCTTCAGTTACGTGAGACTAATGTCATCAAATCAAGAAATATCTGTTTTCCCCAGCTCATCACAATATCAAAATAGCTCCCAAGCAATTTCCATCCATTTGCTTTTTTTCTTATGTTACATTTTGTCATCTTCACTAAATTCAAGGCATTAAACAATTAACAGTACATTTGTTACAACTAATAACATGTTACAAAACAATAAATATATTTGTAAGGTTAATGGGCCTGACATCACAATCTGAAGCACTTTAATTCTATCTGGTAATATCTGAAACATAAAAATGTAATCATCATTAAAGTTAAGCTGCTCAAACAATCTAAGATGATTTAACATCCTTTGGGGTATTTGGAAATCTTTTGTCTTAATTTGTATAGAATTTCAGTTTCTGTAAGAAATGTTGAAAGTCTCAATTGATACCAGTCTGTTCCTCATCATCTGATGTTCACTGGTGCACACAGTAACTTTCTGATGGTATTAAGGTGCTAGTATGGCCCCTCAGACTGGTGCCTAACTATCAACACAAAGTGATAGGGGATCTAATGATGCTGAAACATGCACTTACTATGTTAGATAACAGTTAATTCAGGAACCAGTCGGCAGCATTTACAAACATGTTTCTATGATATAGGGTAATTATTCAACCAATTACTTAATTAATACACTTAATGACTTTAAGTTTACCCAAATCCACTCCTAGTGTACTGGTAGGTATCAGACCAATAAATTCCAGTGTTCTGGTTGAGAAACACTAATATAGTAGAAGTAGACTGGGTGCACTGGTATAAGATGTCTTGAGGAAATATTCATTATTAATGAAATTGTTGGCCACAAAAAGTGTGAGATTGCATCGAAGTACTGTAAAAAATCTTGCCAACTTTTTTCTTAAAGGGTTAACACTCTAATACAAATCAATTGTAATTAATTTCACTGTCTTATTTTCAACAACGGAGTATCCTCCCCCAATGTGACTAACCTGTTCATTAAATCAGATGTTTACAAAATGTGATGGGTAACATTGTTCAATATCGGTCTCATTGAATCTTCTCATGTCACAGAAGGGGGTTATTGTGTACCATATAAGGGTGCAAGTATACTCTACAGGGCAACCCCTAACTGAATACACACTAACATTCAACAAATAACGCAAGTACAACTGTAATTAGGATTAAATTGACAATTGACATGAATGATTATTGAGCCAGTTTTTGTCATGTCCTAACAAATTAGATTTTTAGTGAAAACCATCAAAAGCGTACTAAGGTATCAAATCAAATACAAAAGAGACCAAACTTTGAATATTTCAAGTACTTTGTATAGAAAATATGTCAGAAAAGACTTATTCAATGTTAAGAGGGTATATTTTATCTCTATTCTCCTTGAAACTATAAAATGTAATGAAATACAACAATCCGTGCTGACCATCCATTTAGCTAAACCACTCCAGACAACTATACCCAGCAGGACTATAGGAATACCAATCATACAATGGTGTTTGTTGCAGGGTAGCCTTCATATAAACAGAATACAACAAAAATATCCACGATAAAAATGATTATTACATGGATTTGAAAGGCTTGTTACAAAAGCGTGAGATCATGAACATTACTATACACTAACTGTACTCAAATAAGATAAATGACCTGAAACAATAGTCCCTCTGCCTTAGGCATGACCCAGTTGGCTGGAAGACATTGAGCTAATATAATTCCAATTAAACCAAGTAATTACTCAGATAACTGTGTGAAAATACGGCAATGAAACCTGATGTTTTTTCACCAAAAATGACAGCAATGGTTGATTTAACCTGAATACAACTGCTGACTGAACTCAGCTCACCAATGTGTACATCAGCGAGAAGGATTACATTATGAATATATGAATTACATGACATTGTTACCTGCGGGGGGGGGGGGGGGGGGGGGGCCAAGGCCACAGGTATACTAGAATGTGTTTTATGATTTTCTTATGGTGATTTGTCTGTACTATTGAAAGTAGCATTTTGTAAGAATGTCGAGAACCAGACTAAAACAACTAATCTGGTTACCGTGTTCATCAATCTTTAGTACGCTACTGTAAGAATGACGAGAACCAGACTAATGCAATATTTCGAAGCAATTGAGAACCATTTATTAAGTATGGATACTATTTGAGATATATTTTTTATGAAAAGCATTACCTTGTATATCTTATCTAATTTTTAATTCCTGAACAAAAAAGGATTCATTCCTCGGAGGTCTATTTTTAGACTTTCATCTTGTCTAGAATACCCAATTTCTGATGATAAAGAAGCAAGTTTAAATCAGAATTTATACTCATTTGATGTTGTCATGTCCTATCAAAGTGTCCATCACAATTTAATCCAAACACCCAGAAAATCAGAATGTTTGTATATATTTAGCTTCAAACATGTTTGATTTATATTTATAATGAACCAAGTACTTAAAGGGCTGAAGTCACACAAAAGACATTCAGATTCATTGCCTTTAAGTACATGTGAACATTAATTTTGGTTGGTTAAATCGCTGACAAAATCTGCTTCAACCATGTACTGCCTTACATGGTTTAATGCCATCAGTAGAAAGGGTCAATATTCGAGAGTACAGCCAGCATTGTGCTGCAGTATTTCTACCATCCTGACAAATGCTACACTACAACAACTTAAAACCAAGACAATATTATGAGAACAATACAATTTGTGCAGATAACTTGATCATGTCACTTCAAGTGGAAGTATTGACATTTATTGCACATCAAACAGACATTTTTAGCACCTATTTTTGTCCAATTAAGGGCTGATCTCCCACAATTTCCAAGAGTTAGAAGCAGTCTAATGCGGTATAAGTAAGTGATTCTTGTAGGCGTTTTGTATGGACAATGATTGGACAAGAAAACAGAACACCAATAAACAGAAAGCAACACAAAATTGTCTGTGCAAGGTAGGACATTCTCATGAACATTGTGTACAAATCAATATTAAATCTGATCAGTCAGTATGATAGCATTGCTTTTTTGAATCCCTTTGGAATAAATTCACATCCAGTAAGATCCTGTCTGAAGTGTCACGTCACTACGACGGCAATGGGACCACAGCTGGGTTTGTAACGAGATAGTGGGTGGGGACCACAGCTGGTTGTGACTTCTAATTTTGTAATCATAACACAGGGCTGCCATAATGTCTCCTACAAGTTACCTCACTTACATGTCCACAAAAGCCAATTCTATATACAAGTAACAGGTATTTTCAGTTTCCATGGTGATGAAATTAATATTTCATTAAATGTATTAAACATGATACATCAAGATGGGATTTTCCAGGCTATCTGATGGGATTTCTATGAGGCAAAAGTAGAAATGAGACAAAATTTCTTTCCTGCTTTTATAACCATCTTAACCAGTAGAAAAATTCCCCTAATAGTGAAACAGGAAATTATCAGGTTTTAGGGCATGAAAGATGTGACCCAAAATTACAACAAATGCTTGGCAGCAAGGAAACAATGAAACATATGGAACAATCATGACTCGAGTCATACATCTTCATCTCTGAATAATGTTTGGCCAGGAGCAAGCCAGGAGTAAATTAGACTTGAAATGTTAATTGTTTGAAGAATTTGGACATCTGGGTCCCAGTTCACAGATATTTATCTAACTGTTTAAGTTAGCATGAAGGCTTAAAATAATTTGTGAAATCCAACTTTTTGCCTTAATAAGCTCTGCATACATTGTGAACTCAGATCTCTGAGTTTTCATACTTTTTGTTTCTATAAAGAACATCAGCAGATCAATAATTGTGATGTAATGATATAGGTTTGGCCAAGAATTTGATACATAATTAGGACTATTATCAGGCTCCATTTTCTGAGTTTCCCTGCAATAATATGAACTAATTAGAACATAGCTTTTGTAAATGAAAATAAATGGTCACAAGACAAGTGATCATATAAGATATCACCTCATTCTAACATCTACAACATATTGGCTTCCTCAATCAAGTTACACACAAAACCAACCAGAATGTTTGAAGTGGACAGTTGATTTAATAGACCAAAGTTAAAATGAGTGCTTTAAAGAACAACAAGTGACCATACTGTCATATTATAAAATTAAAAGCTAACAAATATGGCACCCAACATTTATAAATCATCTCGTCCTCAACAATGATAATACCGGACATTAACATAATATAACAATTAACACCCGCACCTTTAACACTTAAGTACTTGAAAATATACATCAATTTCAATATTGTGTCACCAGAGAGAGACATCAATGATAGATTCACCTTCTATGCATATTGCCATCAAATTTACCATTTTTCATAAGAATCTTAGCATACAAAAACATGCTAAAAAGGTGAACTAAAAATTCTGCCAGTTGCAATGGACATAATTTGTCATGTATAGAACAGATTATGACAGAATCAGCAATGCAGGGGATAGTAACAAAAGTTTCCTTGGCAATGTCATGATGGACTATTAGTCAAACCAGATTTCCAATTGAAACAAAATCCATTGTTTACATTGTATGAAAGTACTTGACCAGAGGACAAGAGAATGGTGAATGCTTCAAAAGGACATCAAGTGGTCAACAAAATCAATTACAACACTTAGCTTTTCCCTGCAAACTAGCAATCTGTATGTTTTCCTAAGTACGATTTAAAGGATTGCTTGCCAAGTGACTTCGATTCTAGAAAAAGTTCAAAAGAACATTGATTCAACATTGACACCAGTATCAGGAGACAATCAATTTACTGTCTTTCTTGTCAAGTTTATTAATGACCAATGTAAGTGTTTCAGGTGACACTGAAAGTTCAAGCTGAGTGAGGAAACCAGAATTAGTTTCTTGGACTTGTAACTATGCCTTGGAAATGACAAGTGAAATAATTTTTAGCAAATTTTCAAACAAGAACAAAGGAAATAAGTATTATTTTCCTGTCTGGTGAAGAATAATCTCTCATAATATTCAACTCCCAATATAAAAAACAAGACGGAAAACCTATTATGGACATTACCATCTTTGAAGCCAGGGGGGGGGGGGGTCATGGGTGAAGAGGTAAAGAAACCATGTTTAGGTACCAGGTATCATTGAAGAAGCTCTGACATTCGGTGCGAGACAATTTGGTGCGAGACAGTCAAACTTATACTGAACTGCACATAAATGTCACCTATATTAATGAAGCAGACATCATAAATATGTGTTTTATGTCTTTGTGTCCATGTAGACTTTCACAATGTCAATAAATATTCATTACAGGGTGAACAATTTCAGAAATAAGTATTTTTAAGTGTTCCCAGTACTGGTATAAGAGACAAGTTGGAATTGTTAATTTTATAATGTTTCATGTACAACTAGAACTATCACTAAAGGTGATGAAAACCCCCCAGATGCCGCCTAATGACACAGTTACTGTTACATTTTACAAAGGGAAATATAACATATTTTCATTTTTTAATACCTGCAAATTGTTGCTTAGAAATATCCTGACCAATTTCTAAATACACATTATGTAAAAAAATAACAAAGGGCCATAACTCATTATAATTGACTTGGACAAAACCTATTGTGGACATGCAAAACTTGACAAACTACTTATCACTTCTTCCTGTATGTAGTTGCTGAGAAATAGTTTGGAAAAAAATTACCTATTGTATAAAACAAAGGGCCATAACTCTGTGAAAATTAATCCAAACAAAACCTAGTTATTGCATGCACAACTTGGCTTACTTTTTATAACTTCTGTGAAGTTTCATTGAATTCCTATGAGTAGTTGCTGAGATATTGTATATACACTGTACAAAAAACAACAAAGGGCCATAACTCGGTGAAAATTTAACAAAACAAGACAAGCTTAATGCATGCACAACTAGGCTAACTATACTTATCACTTCTGTGAAGTTTTATTGAATTCCTGTCAGTAGTTAATGAGAAATAGTCCGGACAAAATGTGCCTATTGTATATACTGTATAAAAAAACAAAGGGCTATAACTCAGTTAAAATTAATTGGTTTCAGCATGCACAACTAGGCTTACTACTGATCACTTCTGTGAAGTTTCATTGAAATCCTGTCAGTAGTTGCTGAGAAATTGTCTGGACAATTTGTGTCTACAGACACATAGACCGACCAACTCTGTCAAGCGTGTATCCAATATAGCCCCTATATATTTCATATCTGGGGGTATAAATATTAACATAACCATATGGGGTCACCTTGACAAAGTTTGCTGCCATCATAAAACTGACAGAAGAAGTAGAAATAAATAAGCAAAACAATGTGGGTGTGCATGATGCTGTTGTCGAGTTTTTTGCCACAGCATTATCCTCATTAATATTTTAAATGTACTCAAAATATTAAGAAATTACAAAGACTTAAAACCTGATATTCCAGCAAATAAATAATGGTTCATGGGTATGTGAAGGTGTAAAATGAGATTTCTGAACACTGAAATCATGAAATGTTAGCATAAAGCATCTATAATGTCATCACCGTTTAAGTGCATTCTTAAGAGAGCTTTGGCAAATGAAATTAACACATCATAAAAACAAACATACTTTTATGACTACACAATTATCATCACAGCTATTCTTTGTACAAGTATCTTTTAAGGCAAAATGTGAAATTCAAGTTAACATTTTGACTATATATGGTGATAGAATGGCTGTTTGGATAGGAACATATCAGTCATACCATATGTTAACTTCATATATCAAAATGTTCTACTTTCACAGCTTACTGGCAGACATAGTTATACAATTAAACATTTTAACCATTACGGAGAAATACTGACCACTTGGCTGATAACTGAATTGACTGTCATTGCAGGTTAACAATTTCGACAGAGATGTAAGAAACAGAAATGGAAGTAATTTAATGTCTGGCACATATATAGACAGATGATCACATCTAAGTCAGTGTCTGATCCAATATGTAGTAAAACATATGGTATAATGATGAGGACAGTTCTTTTCTGAGTAAATAAATTTCTTCCATTGATTACATAATGTTTTTATTATCATCCAAAATGTCAAGGAATAATAAACACATATGCCAGTAAAGTAGACAGACCAATAAAATAGGTTGACCAGTAGAGAGTAGAAAGACCAGTAAAGTAGACAAGTAAAGAAGTTAGACAACTAGAGTGGACAGACAAGTAGGGTAGACAAGTAAAATAGATAGACAACTAGAGTGGACAGACCAGTAGAGTAGACCAATAAAAAAGTAGACAGACTAGTAGAGTAGATAGACAAGTAAAGTAGACAGACTAGTAGAGTAGACAAGTAAAGTAGACAGACTAGTAGAGTAGACAAGTAAAGTAGACAGGCTAGTAGAGTAGATAGACAAGTAAAGTAGACAGACTAGTAGAGTAGACAAGTAAAAGAGTAGACTGACTAGTAGAGTAGATAGACAAGTAAAGTAGACAGACTAGTAGAGTAGATAGACAAGTAAAGTAGACAGACTAGTAGAGTAGACAAGTAAAAGAGTAGACTGACTAGTAGAGTAGATAGACAAGTAAAGTAGACAGACTAGTAGAGTAGATAGACAAGTAAAGTAGACAGACTAGTAGAGTAGACAGACAAGTAAAGTAGACAGACTAGTAGAGTAGACAAGTAAAAGAGTAGACTGACTAGTAGAGTAGATAGACAAGTAAAGTAGACAGACTAGTAGAGTAGATAGACAAGTAAAGTAGACAGACTAGTAGAGTAGATAGACAAGTAAAGTAGACAGACTAGTAGAGTAGACAGACAAGTAAAGTAGACAGACTAGTAGAGTAGACAAGTAAAAGAGTAGACTGACTAGTAGAGTAGATAGACAAGTAAAGTAGACAGACTAGTAGAGTAGATAGACAAGTAAAGTAGACAGACTAGTAGAGTAGACAAGTAAAGTAGACAGACTAGTAGAGTAGACAAGTAAAAGAGTAGACTGACTAGTAGAGTAGATAGACAAGTAAAGTAGACAGACTAGTAGAGTAGACAGACAAGTAAAGTAGACAGACTAGTAGAGTAGATAGACAAGTAAAGTAGACAGACTAGTAGAGTAGACAGACAAGTAAAGTAGACAGACTAGTAGAGTAGATAGACAAGTAAAGTAGACAGACTAGTAGAGTAGACAGACAAGTAAAGTAGACAGACTAGTAGAGTAGATAGACAAGTAAAGTAGACAGACTAGTAGAGTAGACAGACAAGTAAAGTAGACAGACTAGTAGAGTAGATAGACAAGTAAAGTAGACTGACTAGTAGAGTAGATAGACAAGTAAAGTAGACAGACTAGTAGAGTAGACAAGTAAAAGAGTAGACTGACTAGTAGAGTAGATAGACAAGTAAAGTAGACAGACTAGTAGAGTAGATAGACAAGTAAAGTAGACAGACTAGTAGAGTAGACAGACAAGTAAAGTAGACAGACTAGTAGAGTAGATAGACAAGTAAAGTAGACAGACTAGTAGAGTAGACAGACAAGTAAAGTAGACAGACTAGTAGAGTAGATAGACAAGTAAAGTAGACAGACTAGTAGAGTAGACAGACAAGTAAAGTAGACAGACTAGTAGAGTAGATAGACAAGTAAAGTAGACTGACTAGTAGAGTAGATAGACAAGTAAAGTAGACAGACTAGTAGAGTAGACAGACAAGTAAAGTAGACAGACTAGTAGAGTAGATAGACAAGTAAAGTAGACAGACTAGTAGAGTAGACAAGTAAAAGAGTAGACTGACTAGTAGAGTAGATAGACAAGTAAAGTAGACAGACTAGTAGAGTAGATAGACAAGTAAAGTAGACAGACTAGTAGAGTAGACAGACAAGTAAAGTAGACATACTAGTAGAGTAGAGTAGACAAGTAAAGTAGACAGACTAGTAGAGTAGACAAGTAGAGTAGATAGACAAGTAAAAGAGTAGACAGACTAGTAGAGTAGACAAGTAAAGTAGACAGACTAGTAAAGTAGACAGACTAGTAGAGTAGACATACTAGTAAAGTAGACAGACTAGTAAAGTAGACAGACTAGTAAAGTAGACAGACTAGTAGAGTAGACAAGTAAAAGAGTAGACTGACTAGTAGAGTAGATAGACAAGTAAAGTAGACAGACTAGTAGAGTAGATAGACAAGTAAAGTAGACAGACTAGTAGAGTAGACAAGTAAAAGAGTAGACTGACTAGTAGAGTAGATAGACAAGTAAAGTAGACAGACTAGTAGAGTAGACAAGTAGAGTAGATAGACAAGTAAAAGAGTAGACAGACTAGTAGAGTAGAGTAGACAAGTAAAGTAGACAGACTAGTAGAGTAGACAAGTAAAAAAGTAGACTGACTAGTAGAGTAGATAGACAAGTAAAGTAGACAGACTAGTAGAGTAGACAAGTAAAAGAGTAGACTGACTAGTAGAGTAGATAGACAAGTAAAGTAGACAGACTAGTAGAGTAGACAAGTAAAGTAGACAGACTAGTAGAGTAGACAAGTAAAAAAGTAGACTGACTAGTAGAGTAGATAGACAAGTAAAGTAGACAGACTAGTAGAGTAGACAAGTAAAAGAGTAGACTGACTAGTAGAGTAGATAGACAAGTAAAGTAGACAGACTAGTAGAGTAGACAGACAAGTAAAGTAGACAGACTAGTAGAGTAGACAAGTAAAGTAGACAGACTAGTAGAGTAGACAAGTAAAAAAGTAGACTGACTAGTAGAGTAGATAGACAAGTAAAGTAGACAGACTAGTAGAGTAGATAGACAAGTAAAGTAGACAGACTAGTAGAGTAGACAAGTAAAAGAGTAGACTGACTAGTAGAGTAGATAGACAAGTAAAGTAGACAGACTAGTAGAGTAGACAGACAAGTAAAGTAGACAGACTAGTAGAGTAGACAAGTAGAGTAGATAGACAAGTAAAAGAGTAGACAGACTAGTAGAGTAGAGTAGACAAGTAAAGTAGACAGACTAGTAGAGTAGACAAGTAAAAGAGTAGACTGACTAGTAGAGTAGAGTAGACAAGTAAAGTAGACAGACTAGTAGAGTAGATAGACAAGTAAAGTAGACAGACTAGTAGAGTAGACAAGTAGAGTAGATAGACAAGTAAAAGAGTAGACTGACTAGTAGAGTAGATAGACAAGTAAAGTAGACAGACTAGTAGAGTAGACAAGTAGAGTAGATAGACAAGTAAAGTAGACAGACTAGTAGAGTAGATAGACAAGTAAAGTAGACAGACTAGTAGAGTAGACAAGTAGAGTAGATAGACAAGTAAAAGAGTAGACAGACTAGTAGAGTAGATAGACAAGTAAAGTAGACAGACTAGTAGAGTAGACAAGTAGAGTAGATAGACAAGTAAAAGAGTAGACAGACTAGTAGAGTAGACAAGTAAAAGAGTAGACTGACTAGTAGAGTAGATAGACAAGTAAAGTAGACAGACTAGTAGAGTAGACAAGTAGAGTAGATAGACAAGTAAAAGAGTAGACAGACTAGTAGAGTAGAGTAGACAAGTAAAGTAGACAGACTAGTAGAGTAGACAAGTAAAAGAGTAGACAGACTAGTAGAGTAGATAGACAAGTAAAGTAGACAGACTAGTAGAGTAGATAGACAAGTAAAGTAGATAGACTAGTAGAGTAGATAGACAAGTAAAGTAGACAGACTAGTAGAGTAGACAAGTAGAGTAGATAGACAAGTAAAAGAGTAGACTGACTAGTAGAGTAGATAGACAAGTAAAGTATACAGACAAGTAGAGTAGACAGACAAGTAAAGTAGACAGAATAATAGAGAAGACAAGTAAAGTAAATAGACAAGTAAAAGAGTAGACAGACAAGTAGAGTAGATAGACAAGAAAAGTAAACAGACTAGTAGAGTAGATGGACAAGTAAAGTATAGACAGACTAGTAGAGTAGACAAGTAAAGTAGGGAAGACAAGTAAAAGAGTAGACAAACCAGTTAAATGGTACTAGTATTAAGGAGACAGAACTGCAGGCTGTAACTACAGCAAAGGACAATAATTGGCATTCCATTCTTGTCAAACAATCTATCTGTCAGCAGACATTTTATTTAAGATTACCTTCAGTGCTATCAAGTATATAAATGGATGACTTTAAGTACAGTAAGCACTTTTGTGTAACCTAGACTAACAAACCAATCTAAAACACGGAAATTTAATCAAAGCAAGAAATTGAAAGCTTTCATTGGATAGTCCGTAGACAGTTTGTCTTCATCCATTAATCAATACTATAGATTTAAGGACTTTCTCACCATCAAGATAAATAATGCTTTGTAACTATAGTGTGATTACTTTAAAAATACTCCTTGATTAGTAATTATCTGTCATTCATTCATTTATTTCAATACAGATACTTTTCTATGAATTCAGAAAATATACAGAGATATTGCACATAAAATTTATGACAATAAAGAAATGCATTCCATATAAAAGATTTGTGATTTTTTCTAAGAAAATGGTTGATATTACTGATAATTGAAAAGACGGCCAAACTTTCAGGTATTTTAATTACTTAATTAATCTAAGGTCACAATCATCACAGAAAATAATCTCCCATAGCTGACAGAATTACTTATCAAAATAACCAGTTATAGCACAATCATCTAGTAGTAGAGGAATTTCAACATCGAGAGGGAAATATTTCCCTAAATTAACACAATAAATATCCATAAGAATGTACTTTTATTTCGTGAGCAAAAGTAAATCATCTACCAAAATTGTAATTATTTTTCTAATGTAATTATACTTCATCTATCATTAGATTGCAATACAATAATGGGATGTATTTAACATGGATCCAATATACAGCAGAAGACCCGATGATGCATCCTTCAGAGATGATGGTTCATGGTACCACAACCAATACTTTCAGCAGTCAGGTTAGAATTAGCAATTTTGGGGGCAACATTGTATATCTGTTCTAAAAGACTAAAAAAAAAAAAATTGAAATTTCTTTTTAAAAAATGTACACCAGTAGTCTTATTCTGCCATTAAAGCTGGAATAGTCATCAAATGACCCTGACTGTTAAATCCAAGAGCAAAAAAATATTAGCATCACATACAGTGGAATGCTTGCATAATTGGCAAGTTTTTTTACCAATTTATGCTAATTAATAAAACAATTTAAGAACTGAAAATGGCCATTATAGATAAATCTGATAAATCAATATCCTGAAATGAAAAACTGAGCACAATTAAACTAATTGCAAATTTCATGACAAATTACTGACACATCATTGTGACTGAAGTGTTGTTTAAAAAATTATTATACAGATGGCAAGACAAAAATTAGTTTGTATATTAGCATGAGGAAGCCATTCTCCATTCAATACAGTTACACATTTCCTCTCCAATAATCCATTCTAAACTCATAAAGAAATTCTGACTGAAATGAAAATGGTTATGTGGGACAAATTACTAGAAAAATTGTCACAATAATGGCACACAAATCAGAGACATGCTAATAAATGCATAAAAAATGAAATCAGTGATTGTTTACGAGTCATTTCACCATTAAAATTAGTGTCACAGATTTTGTAAAAATAATTCCGGCTTTTTGTCTCATTGAAAAAAATATAAGGTGTTACACTGTGACCAGATATCAATTCAATCAAGAAGATACCATCTGTAGCACCATTTTCATGTTTCTACTTGGTAACTTCTCAACAGCTGTCACCTCAGACTTTATCCTTGTACTCAAATATTGTCCAAGAAATTGTGATTGTTTAATGTCCCATATTATTGTGTTCTACCTGAAGCACAAACTTTCCAAGCTGCAGGTTATGGAACTAGAAGCCCAAGGGCAACATGTGAAGCCCCTGTTTAGCCAGCTTGTGATCTACAAGTATGGGTGATATTCATGACACATCACTTCATTGAAGTAAACTTTTATACCAATTTATTTAAAAATCCTTGAATGCAAACAGAAGTTACAGCCCAGACAAGGAAAATATATTTGACCGAATGTGTAATCTTGACCTTTGACCTATGAAAATCTGGGTGTTGCCCAAGACACATGGTCTCATTGTATTATGGCAAGTCATTTTCAAATAATTCACACTGTACACCGCCTCATGATGTTTTACAATTATGCCAAGTTATCTTAAAAAGTTTCTATGCATAAGGGAGATACAGCCCGGACAAGGTCTATAATGCTCATTTTTGACATTTGACCTCTAAGTGTGACCTTGACCTTTGAGCTAGAGACCTGGATCTTGCGCACTGCACACCGTCTCATGGTGTTTAACAATTATGCCAAGTTATATTAAAAAGTTTCCATGCATAAGGGAGATACAGTCCGGACAAGGTCTATAATGCTCATTTTTGACGTTTGACCTCTAAGTGTGACCTTGACCTTTGAGCTAGAGACCTGGATCTTGCGCACTGCACACCGTCTCATGGTGTTTAACAATAATGCCAAGTTATCTTAAAAAGTTTCCATGAATAAGGGAGATACAGCCCGGACAAGGTCTATAATGCTCATTTTTGACGTTTGACCTCTAAGTGTGACCTTGACCTTTGAGCTAGAGCCCTGGATTTTGCGCACTGCACACCGTCTTATGGTGTTTAACAATTATGCCAAGTTATTTTAAAAAGTGTCAATGCATAACAGAGATACAGCCCGGACAAGGATCCGGATGGACACACTAACTCACTCACTCACTCACTCACTCACTCACTCACTCACTCACTCACTCACTCACTCACTCACTCACTAACTAACTAACTAACTAACGTACAGACACGCAACCGCCATTGTGGCGACTTTATAAAATTACTGAATGATTGATTTTTGTCGAGCCCACCTGCGGTGAGCTCGACAAAAATCAATCATTCAGTAATTTTATAAAAAAAATCTACATTTTCAACAGCCAACACTGAACGAAACGATTAATTGTTTATAAACATAATCTATTATAATGTACAATGTATCAAATTAACAAAGGGCAACAACTCTTGGTATACTGTCTGCATAATTGATCAACTGGAAAATTTAAACATATCGTCATTTTTCAAAATTGACTGAAGAGTAGTTTTAGGTGAAAGTTGATCACAAAATGACAACAATTCTATCACCTTAGCATCGCTACAGACTAGCAATAGTCTGGCTCGATCAACCACGAGTCTTGACAATGCTCCAGAAATATGTCCAAAAGAGATGTATAGTCATAGAAGCACAAGTCGGCACCATGCAGTCTATGATGCAGTTGAGTAACAGTAAATCTTTTATCACTAACACTGTGATAGCAATAATGATCTGTTCTGCTATTCTCATCTATATCCACATAAATGACAAAAATCAGATTTGAAATAAATTATTAGAGACGATCTAGTAAATCTCTCAACTAAAATGTAAGTAAAGCTCAGATTTTCTTGTCAAAATATTTCCTATCCTGTTTTGAGTAATCTATGACTTGTAGAAAAGGATTCCAACACTAACTTTAAATGCATTTATGTCTGTTTACTGATATTAAGGTAGATAGCGTCAATCACCGGCAAGATAGAATCAATCAGTTACTTTTGTTTTTCTCTGGTTATCTTTGAGTTAGACTCCTTCACAAATTAAACAGACATTTGACTACAGAGCAAAAAAGACAAAACAATCACAAAGTATAACAGTTAAATACTCAACAAATAAATACTCTTCAGATTGAAGATAGTAAAATTGATGAAAGTGAGCACAAAAACTGAAAAGAACCAAAAGGAAGACTAAGATGAAGACTGCAGCCAAAATTGATTATTTAAGTTCCCACAAAGAAACTGATACTTAGTTGAGGAAAATTAAAGACACCACTCCTGTCAAGTGACATTAGTATCACACTAAGTGAAAGAATTTGATGAATACTAGACAGGCACCAGCATATTGGTCAGAGGAATCAGTCAGTACATAGATTGGATATAGTCTACAAGGCATGTATTAGTAAATAATTGAGCACAGTTGGAAATTAAAACAGTTGATCTGTAAGACACCAATTGAAAATATTATAGACTTGAGCAACTTTCATCACTATAATGGAATGTGTGAAAGACAAACAATGTATTGCTTCACATACTAGTACTGAGTCCATTGATAGTCCAATAGGCTGAAGTTCTTTGAAACTATTCTTTTCTGTTGATTGCCATCTCAAGTCTGATAGAAGAAATCATTCAATGATTTGATAACAATTCAGTTCATGCAAATAAATAGGTAGGAAACACTAAAACAATAGAGAATTGCCTGAGTTGCAGGCAGTCAGAATAAAGCTGTGAATTGGGTTTATCTTGTGAATAATTGAGACATATAAAACTACTGATTCCTTGTCTGGGACACTACTTATGTGATTTAAAGCATTATCAATAACTGACAAGCATTAAATAAAGCTCAGTGATGTAAATAATGAAATGCCAGGCTTAAATTTCTGTGAAATATATCACCGACATTGATGTATTGTTGAAATATTTGGAAAATGCAACCTTAGATAATTTACAGTTTTCGCTATGCAATTCAAGATAACATTTTGGAATAACATGGCACAATACTTGTGGAAGAATAATTAATCTTTGAAGATGTTCAATATTCCCAAATAAAAATTTGTCATGCAATTTGTTATAAATATGTTCACTGTGATGCCAATTTAAAGGACCATAACTCTCACTCAAAGTCATTCAATGGAAGGTCAACACCTGATTGGTTGCTTAAATATGAGAATATGAGAGCTAGATGCTGGGTTGATACCAAGCTGTCATATATCTGACATGAAACCTATTTACAATGAATTTACCTGTTATGCAGTATCTGTGAAAATCAAAGTACTGAAAGTACTCATGCAAACTGAACTTACTTAGACTTGCACAGCAACATGTAGAATAGAAACCGGTTTAACAACTGTATGGCGGATGTAGAAAAACAGAAATTTGGTCCGCAACAAATTTCATGCGCACCTATGGAAATCTGAAAGTTCTTTCCTTCAGTTTTCAAAAATAGTGCAAGTCAAAAATCTGATTGTTTCATTTAAAAAAGATCAAAATATGCTCTAGTTATACAGTTGTTCAGATTGGAGGAGTCTTTGGCACAATAATGTAATTGTTTACCTTAACGGGACTTTGATTAAAAACAGTTTTTATCTTTATGATGAAGAGTATTTGTATGCATTTTGATAGAACAATATCATTGAAGTATCAGCATAATCTGCATCTTAGAGTAAAACAGACACTTGTAAAGATAAAATTTATATCTTTGAAAACAATTTCAAAGAGGATCATAAATACATGATACTGAACAAATACAATAAATGCACATCTTGCTTTGATAAGTTCACGCTTTAATGAACATGACGTGCAGTTATGTCTGACAGTGGAGTGTCTTTAAGACAAAATAAAGCACCCAGACATTTTCAGGAAAATGATATGTTACAATGATAAATATCACCTAGACTGATAGATAGGTCCACTTATAATGGAATGTACAAGACAAGCGCACCAAGGTTGGCATATTTCAAACATATCATCTTAAACATACTAATATGCTGAAAGCTTCACAACAACAGGGGTCTGGTCAGACAGACTAAGTGAGAAAAGGGGCTACAAATGTGATATGACAGCCGAACAAATATATGTAAGATCTTCCAAACTGATAAGAAAAGTCAGAAATGAGAAACAGCATTATTGGTGGGACTCTGTTTCAATCCTCCTCAACTGTGAGAACACTGTGTTTGCTCTTTAGAGCAACATTTATTAAAACAAGAGGGCCATGATGGCCCTATAAATGCTCACCAGGAGAAAAGGTCATTTGGAGATTAACATTGTTGAAGTTTTCTATACAAGTCTAAGTAAGATCAAGTGACCGATCTGGGCCGTTTTTTATCCCATGGCCATTATATGAACAGATTTAAAAGAGGTCCATTAGACAAAGCTACATACCAAATATCTTAGCTCTAGGCCTTGTGGTTTCGGAGAAGAAGATTTTTTAAATTTTCCTATATAAGTCTATATAAATCAAGTGACCCCCGGGGCGGGGCCAATTTTGACCTTAGGGCAATAATTTGAACAAACTTGGTAGAGGTCCACTAGACAATGCTACACACCAAATATCTTAGCTCTAGGCCTTGTGGTTTCGGAGAAGAAGATTTTTTTAATTTTCCTATATAAAATAGAATAAACCCCTGGGCAGAGCCAATTTTGACCCTAGGGCAATAATTTGAACAAATTTGGTAGAGGTCCACTAGATAATGCTACATACCAAATATCTTAGCTCTAGGCCTTGTGGTTTCGGAGAAGAAGATTTTTTAAATTTTCCTATATAAGTCTATATAAATCAAGTGACCCCCGGGGCGGGGCCAATTTTGACGCTAGGGCAATAATTTGAACAAACTTGGTAGAGGTCCACTAGACAATGCTACATACCAAATATCTTAGCTCTAGGCCTTGCGGTTTCGGAGAAGAAGATTTTTTAAATTTTCCTATATAAGTCTATATAAATCAAGTGACCCCCGGGGCGGGGCCAATTTTGACCCTAGGGCAATAATTTGAACAAACTTGGTAGAGGTCCACTAGACAATGCTACATACCAAATATCTTAGCTCTAGGCCTTGTGGTTTCGGAGAAGAAGATTTTTTAAATTTTCCTATATAAAAAAGAATAAACCCCAGGGCAGAGCCAATTTTGACCCTAGGGCAATAATTTGAACAAACTTGGTAGAGGTCCACTAGATAATGCTACATACCAAATATCTTAGCTCTAGGCCTTGTGGTTTCGGAGAAGAAGATTTTTTAAATTTTCCTATATAAGTCTATATAAATCAAGTGACCCCTGGGGCGGGGCCAATTTTGACCCTAGGGCAATAATTTGAACAAACTTGGTAGAGGTCCACTAGACAATGCTACACACCAAATATCAAAGCTCTAGGCATTGTAGTTTTTGACAAGAAGATTTTTTAAATTTCCTATATAAGTCTATGTAAAATCAACTTACCCCCGGGGCGGAGCCAATTTTGACCCTAGGGTAATAATTTGAACAAACTTTGTAGAGTTCCATTAGACAATGCTACATACCAAATATCTTAGCTCTAGGCCCTGTGGTTTCAGACAAGAAGATTTTTTAAGTTTTCTCTATTTGTTGCCATAGCAACCAGAATTTTTAATGAAATTTAATTTTTTGAACAACTTTGAAAGGGGACCACCCAAGGATCATTCCAGCAAAGTTTGGTTGCAATCGGCATAGCGGTGTAGGAGGAGATGTTGTTTTAAGTAAACATGGACGCCACGAAATCGTAACGACGCACGACGCACGATGGACGCAGGGCGATCACAAAAGCTCACCCTGAGCACATTCGTGCTCTGGTGAGCTAAAAAGAGGAGATTGTTAAAATGCAATAAAAATAAAACATCATGGGTGGAAAACTTGGTAGATGTTGCCCAACTACTAACTGACTAATATAATTCTTCACACTGGTACAATTTGTACACAAGGACAAAACAGAGCAAGTTGCTTTCAATGTATTTCCAAATGTAGAATGCTTTCATGTACTTAGATAACAATGAAGGATTTAACACGCATGTTTGCATGGATTTACTCTACAGGGCATGTGTCTAAATAAACAATTAAATTGCCAATCAAACTTCTCCAGATCAGACCAAAAATCTGCCAAGTAAGCACATGTTTATAAAAATGTCAAAATAGCAAATCAGAAACGTTCAGTGATGAGTGTCAACTGTGGAACAAATCCAATATGAAGATATAAACAAAGAGTTAAATAAGAGTTATTCATCACATTGACTCTATCTACAATCAGCTTCACAGTTAAACATCTTGCTAACAAGATTCTAAATGGTGTAATAGTTATCAACTTACCACATAAACTTAGTATAATTCTCAGTAAAAAACAACAAAGTAAAAGGAATCAACAAAATAAAATCAAGACAAGATCTAGATTAGATAATACTTCAGTGTCATTAAAGTGAAGTTGATCTTATAAGATTAACCCAGATAACTTTTTTCTGCAAATATCACTCATCAGTAAGAACCCTAACTGGGAATTTAGACATGTTATAGACAACTTGTAACATGCTTATGGCGAAGGTCTCCAATGGGTGTACATGGAAACTTAATCCGTTTTTTTTTTCTTCTATTTTTCTCACAAGTAGATCCTTAACATTTATCAATGCACTGAATGAAAGAATACTTCAGTAAGATACACTGAGATGATAGCACCAGTCATGTTGAGTGACATCTAGGATTATGTTTATACAAAATGCAACCAGATAAGACTTCATATCTTTTCAAATTTGTAATCTTACCAGATTATGATAGACATGTTGCAGGCAGGCACCGGAGTCTGTGGAGGATTTTAAGACAGACGCTGAGAGGCTCAGTCAAAAATATTCATGACACTAACAAATAATAAGAAACCTACCAGCACTTTGTTGCCCCCCCCCCCCCCCCCCCCTCCACTAGATCATGAAACTTGAGATCAGTCTAAAAGCTCTGACGTCAATTACATTCTCACAGCATTCTTAAAAGAATTTGCAGTCCAATGTTTAAATGAATTTTCAAAATCATTATAGTGCCGACAGTGTATAATATGAGTAATCGATAACTTAATTGATTTGAAGCAATACAGTTAGAAACAACAAAACAAAAGAATATGAGATTTTAACTTATAGACCAATCTCAAGTTTTACAACCCTGGACCCTGATTACAATCACCTCATGAAGATTTTGATATGAGATTACGATATGAATTACTGTATTAAGTAAACATAATTTCATCATTAAAATGATATATGGCAGATAGGTGTAGACCATGCTACATGGGATATGAGTATGTAACACATCAAATAAAGATTAAATCTGGTCAGAGATTTTTTATCCTGCTGTACAACATGGTAAATAGTGCATTAACTCACAGATGTTAGAGATAGATCACACAAAATACTGGTAAATGTAACTGTAATGTACAAAAAAAGATGAAATCAGAAAAGCTAATCATGTTAAAATGACAGATTTTTATTTGGGTTTAACGCCATTTTTCAACAGTTTTTCGGTTATATGTGGCGGCTGGTTCACTTTACCAGTTTTCCTGGACTGTATTCTAACCAGTACTAACTTACCTTTCCACTAGGAACCGGCAACTTCTCCACATGTGGAGGAAAATGGACATTGTTGTCCAATTTTCATGGAAGGGTATGACATGACGCACCGCTGGGTTTCAAATCCAGCATACTAACCACTTGACCACAGCCGCGGCCACACAGTAATAAAAACAATGATTTATTACACAAAAAGTTGTATTAAAATTTTGGTGAACATGAACTTTATAAAAATATCTGAGTTAAATAAAATAAAAAATAAGACTAGATCAATACTGACAAAACTGTGACAAAATACACCATGATTTTAGCATAAAATAGTATAAAATAATCAAAGAGGGATACATTAGTGATTACCTACTTGTACATGAAATCAGCCATTAAATTATATAATATTGGAAAAGTCATTATAAGATCTTAACAAAAATCTGTAACTGTTTGATTCCCAACAAGTTCATCATCTCTATGAAATATTGATAAACATTGTATCTCCTTATGATAGTGGCATAAAACAACACTAAGTGTTTCTTTCCTGAACTAGAGTAAAATCAGTCTTGCATCAGGCCAACAAATTATGTAGATCAAACCCAAGTGATGTCAATGATTTTAATTGAGTTCATTAATTTTTAATTGTTTTAATATCTTTAATACCAGAATTTTTAACATTATCTCGAAATCTGTTTCATAAACCAATCAGAGAATAGAAAAGATACAGTTATTATCTAAACTAATGCTGAATAAAGATTGATTTTTCATGAAGCAGTAAACTGTTCGCTCGAAACTGTTCAAACAAACAACACTCTCTCTTACATCTCCAAATATTACACCAGTATATAATTTACTAGGAAGTGCTTAAATTGTTCAAGCGTCATCAACACAATTTTTTCTTCACAATTCTTCAAAGCCTCAAATCAATTCATGAGAAATTGTAAACTTACTTTAGTATTGTTTCAGTAAGGGTTTAAAAAAACAAAACCTCCATAAGGGTCAAACTCTAACTCTCACAATACATCAGGATTGGCCAAAGATCGGTCAAACTCTAACTCTCACAATACATCAGGATTGGCCAAGGATCGGTCAAACTCTAACTCTCACAATACATCAGGATTGGCCAAAGATCGGTCAAACTCTAACTCTCACAATACATCAGGATTGGCCAAAGATCGGTCAAACTCTAACTCTCACAATACATCAGGATTGGCCAAAGATCGGTCAAACTCTAACTCTCACAATACATCAGGATTGGCCAAAGATCGGTCAAACTCTAACTCTCACAATACATCAGGATTGGCCAAAGATCGGTCAAACTCTAACTCTCACAATACATCAGGATTGGCCAAAGATCGGTCAAACTCTAACTCTCACAATACATCAGGATTGGCCAAAGATCGGTCAAACTCTAACTCTCACAATACATCAGGATTGGCCAAAGATCGGTCAAACTCTAACTCTCACAATACATCAGGATTGGCCAAAGATCGGTCAAACTCTAACTCTCACAATACATCAGGATTGGCCAAAGATCGGTCAAACTCTAACTCTCACAATACATCAGGATTGGCCAAAGATCGGTCAAACTCTAACTCTCACAATACATCAGGATTGGCCAAAGATCGGTCAAACTCTAACTCTCACAATACATCAGGATTGGCCAAAGATCGGTCAAACTCTAACTCTCTCAATGCATCAGGATTGGCCAAAGATCGGTCAAACTCTAACTCTCTCAATACATCAGGATTGGCCAAAGATCGGTCAAACTCTAACTCTCACAATACATCAGGATTGGCCAAAGATCGGTCAAACTCTAACTCTCACAATACATCAGGATTGGCCAAAGATCGGTCAAACTCTAACTCTCACAATACATCAGGATTGGCCAAAGATCGGTCAAACTCTAACTCTCTCAATGCATCAGGATTGGCCAAAGATCGGTCAAACTCTAACTCTCACAATACATCAGGATTGGCCAAAGATCGGTCAAACTCTAACTCTCACAATACATCAGGATTGGCCAAAGATCGGTCAAACTCTAACTCTCTCAATGCATCAGGATTGGCCAAAGATCGGTCAAACTCTAACTCTCACAATACATCAGGATTGGCCAAAGATCGGTCAAACTCTAACTCTCTCAATGCATCAGGATTGGCCAAAGATCGGTCAAACTCTAACTCTCACAATACATCAGGATTGGCCAAAGATCGGTCAAACTCTAACTCTCTCAATGCATCAGGATTGGCCAAAGATCGGTCAAACTCTAACTCTCACAATACATCAGGATTGGCCAAAGATCGGTCAAACTCTAACTCTCACAATACATCAGGATTGGCCAAAGATCGGTCAAACTCTAACTCTCTCAATGCATCAGGATTGGCCAAAGATCGGTCAAACTCTAACTCTCACAATACATCAGGATTGGCCAAAGATCGGTCAAACTCTAACTCTCACAATACATCAGGATTGGCCAAAGATCGGTCAAACTCTAACTCTCACAATACATCAGGATTGGCCAAAGATCGGTCAAACTCTAACTCTCACAATACATCAGGATTGGCCAAAGATCGGTCAAACTCTAACTCTCACAATACATCAGGATTGGCCAAAGATCGGTCAAACTCTAACTCTCACAATACATCAGGATTGGCCAAAGATCGGTCAAACTCTAACTCTCACAATACATCAGGATTGGCCAAAGATCGGTCAAACTCTAACTCTCACAATACATCAGGATTGGCCAAAGATCGGTCAAACTCTAACTCTCACAATACATCAGGATTGGCCAAAGATCGGTCAAACTCTAACTCTCACAATACATCAGGATTGGCCAAAGATCGGTCAAACTCTAACTCTCACAATACATCAGGATTGGCCAAAGATCGGTCAAACTCTAACTCTCACAATGCATCAGGATTGGCCAAAGATCGGTCAAACTCTAACTCTCACAATACATCAGGATTGGCCAAAGATCGGTCAAACTCTAACTCTCACAATACATCAGGATTGGCCAAAGATCGGTCAAACTCTAACTCTCACAATACATCAGGATTGGCCAAAGATCGGTCAAACTCTAACTCTCACAATACATCAGGATTGGCCAAAGATCGGTCAAACTCTAACTCTCACAATACATCAGGATTGGCCAAAGATCGGTCAAACTCTAACTCTCACAATACATCAGGATTGGCCAAAGATCGGTCAAACTCTAACTCTCTCAATGCATCAGGATTGGCCAAAGATCGGTCAAACTCTAACTCTCACAATACATCAGGATTGGCCAAAGATCGGTCAAACTCTAACTCTCTCAATGCATCAGGATTGGCCAAAGATCGGTCAAACTCTAACTCTCACAATACATCAGGATTGGCCAAAGATCGGTCAAACTCTAACTCTCACAATACATCAGGATTGGCCAAAGATCGGTCAAACTCTAACTCTCACAATACATCAGGATTGGCCAAAGATCGGTCAAACTCTAACTCTCACAATACATCAGGATTGGCCAAAGATCGGTCAAACTCTAACTCTCACAATACATCAGGATTGGCCAAAGATCGGTCAAACTCTAACTCTCACAATACATCAGGATTGGCCAAAGATCGGTCAAACTCTAACTCTCACAATACATCAGGATTGGCCAAAGATCGGTCAAACTCTAACTCTCACAATACATCAGGATTGGCCAAAGATCGGTCAAACTCTAACTCTCACAATACATCAGGATTGGCCAAAGATCGGTCAAACTCTAACTCTCACAATACATCAGGATTGGCCAAAGATCGGTCAAACTCTAACTCTCACAATACATCAGGATTGGCCAAAGATCGGTCAAACTCTAACTCTCACAATACATCAGGATTGGCCAAAGATCGGTCAAACTCTAACTCTCACAATACATCAGGATTGGCCAAAGATCGGTCAAACTCTAACTCTCACAATACATCAGGATTGGCCAAAGATCGGTCAAACTCTAACTCTCACAATACATCAGGATTGGCCAAAGATCGGTCAAACTCTAACTCTCACAATACATCAAGATTGGCCAAAGATCGGTCAAACTCTAACTCTCACAATACATCAGGATTGGCCAAAGATCGGTCAAACTCTAACTCTCACAATACATCAGGATTGGCCAAAGATCGGTCAAACTCTAACTCTCACAATACATCAGGATTGGCCAAAGATCGGTCAAACTCTAACTCTCACAATACATCAGGATTGGCCAAAGATCGGTCAAACTCTAACTCTCACAATACATCAGGATTGGCCAAAGATCGGTCAAACTCTAACTCTCTCAATGCATCAGGATTGGCCAAAGATCGGTCAAACTCTAACTCTCACAATACATCAAGATTGGCCAAAGATCGGTCAAACTCTAACTCTCACAATACATCAGGATTGGCCAAAGATCGGTCAAACTCTAACTCTCACAATACATCAAGATTGGCCAAAGATCGGTCAAACTCTAACTCTCACAATACATCAAGATTGGCCAAAGATCGGTCAAACTCTAACTCTCACAATACATCAGGATTGGCCAAAGATCGGTCAAACTCTAACTCTCACAATACATCAGGATTGGCCAAAGATCGGTCAAACTCTAACTCTCACAATACATCAGGATTGGCCAAAGATCGGTCAAACTCTAACTCTCACAATACATCAGGATTGGCCAAAGATCGGTCAAACTCTAACTCTCACAATACATCAGGATTGGCCAAAGATCGGTCAAACTCTAACTCTCTCAATGCATCAGGATTGGCCAAAGATCGGTCAAACTCTAACTCTCACAATACATCAAGATTGGCCAAAGATCGGTCAAACTCTAACTCTCACAATACATCAGGATTGGCCAAAGATCGGTCAAACTCTAACTCTCACAATACATCAGGATTGGCCAAAGATCGGTCAAACTCTAACTCTCACAATACATCAAGATTGGCCAAAGATCGGTCAAACTCTAACTCTCACAATACATCAAGATTGGCCAAAGATCGGTCAAACTCTAACTCTCACAATACATCAGGATTGGCCAAAGATCGGTCAAACTCTAACTCTCACAATACATCAGGATTGGCCAAAGATCGGTCAAACTCTAACTCTCACAATACATCAGGATTGGCCAAAGATCGGTCAAACTCTAACTCTCACAATACATCAGGATTGGCCAAAGATCGGTCAAACTCTAACTCTCACAATACATCAGGATTGGCCAAAGATCGGTCAAACTCTAACTCTCTCAATGCATCAGGATTGGCCAAAGATCGGTCAAACTCTAACTCTCACAATACATCAAGATTGGCCAAAGATCGGTCAAACTCTAACTCTCACAATACATCAGGATTGGCCAAAGATCGGTCAAACTCTAACTCTCACAATACATCAGGATTGGCCAAAGATCGGTCAAACTCTAACTCTCACAATACATCAAGATTGGCCAAAGATCGGTCAAACTCTAACTCTCACAATACATCAAGATTGGCCAAAGATCGGTCAAACTCTAACTCTCACAATACATCAGGATTGGCCAAAGATCGGTCAAACTCTAACTCTCACAATACATCAGGATTGGCCAAAGATCGGTCAAACTCTAACTCTCACAATACATCAGGATTGGCCAAAGATCGGTCAAACTCTAACTCTCACAATACATCAGGATTGGCCAAAGATCGGTCAAACTCTAACTCTCACAATACATCAGGATTGGCCAAAGATCGGTCAAACTCTAACTCTCACAATACATCAAGATTGGCCAAAGATCGGTCAAACTCTAACTCTCACAATACATCAGGATTGGCCAAAGATCGGTCAAACTCTAACTCTCACAATACATCAGGATTGGCCAAAGATCGGTCAAACTCTAACTCTCACAATACATCAGGATTGGCCAAAGATCGGTCAAACTCTAACTCTCACAATACATCAAGATTGGCCAAAGATCGGGCAGATGATCTGACATTACATATTTGTAAATCTAAGCCACAAAGAAAACAACATTATACTTATGTTTTATATCCACACCAACTGTGATAAATATGACACCATTTGCTTCATGAACTGTACATTAGCCAGGAGCAATTGGATTATTAATGACATAGGGTGACATCATGTTTACAAATGTAGCATTTTGTGGCTTTGTGACAACAATGAGTCAAAAGCTGTAAATTTCAAGTCACAGGTCCCTGTGGGATGTTTTTATAATTAGATAAATATAGGATGAAAATGGCACTGGTACCGAAATGCTTGAAAATGAGGCAACTAACAGACAAATTAGATACAGTATGGCTATCATACAGGATACTCTGGCCCAATACTGCTAGTCTTCAGTTTCAATTCATCACATGTACATGTTGACTGTCTTTAGAATTTTATTACCATTTTCAGAAATTTGGACTCTAGAAAAGATGATTGCCGTTTCTAACAATTAATACCTTAGTAATTGAAATGAACAGTCCAGCAGGCCTGAAATAACGCTGACATTAGGTTTCAGCTATAAGTTATTGCTTATGTGTTCAGTAAAGATACATCACCCATGGAGGTCAACATACATATATTGTATATTATTTATTGTAATATGACAGCTTTGCTAGCTTGCACAGCTGTAAACTGATTTTGAAGGGGGTGAAAAGTCACAGAACAAGGGAGGTAACCATCAGAGAAAGATTAACAGTGAAGTTGATATGTTCACACCATGATTAAAAACAATGACATTATTAAAACCTGCCTAAATCAACTACTGGTACATAATAAGTCAGATTTTATCAAGACACTAATACCTTCATCATACACGTGTACAACCATAATTGCTAACAGAGACATTCTTGTTGGAATCTTTTGAGGTAACTAGAGATGCTTTTGTTCAGAGCAATCTTTCTGGTAATAAAACCAAACTATAACATCCAAGTATTCTAAACTGAACAGAATTAAATCAAACACCACTCCTGATGCCCAGTAAGTCATTACATGATGCACCGTACCAGTCCATTTTAGAAACATCTATTTTAGAGTTTTCTCAATTTTGAACATAGTGAAAAATAGATGAATCCACAGTTTGTACTTAAAACACACAAGGATGGAAATAATTTCAACAATGTCGAATGAAAAATTACCCGTTAGTTTAGTACAATGAGAGAATTCTTTTCCCTCCTCTTTGTCTCTTATTTCCTGCACATACAGACATTTACACATCTCCCCGCTGCCTTCAACATATCAACAGAATCATTACCTTATCACATAATCGTCAATTAGTGAAACAAGTTTCAACGCAACATGTGATTTCTACCCCAAAAAAATCATTATCAACATTTTTTGCTAACGATATAAAAAACTCAGCTCCATTAATTCAGACTATATCATGTTCCCGAAACTGCCAAAGTTTTCCAGCAATGACTGAAATGAATGTCTCCAATAAAACAACAAGATTTCACGAACGATCAGACGAAGGCGGACCAGTTTGATAAATTGTAATAATGGCCAAATTTTCTGAGATGCCTTTTTGTATAACTCTCCAACAGACAAAAATATTAAAACTTTCAAAATGGTAATTCCTCAGCATTATATGCATTTTTTATGAGATTTTATAAAAGCATAATTAAGAAGAGTTTTACAAAAATGCAAATCTTTCAGACAACTGACGACTGTTTCATAAAATTTAATGAAGAAGTATTAAACCTGAGCTGTATGACTACCCAATAGAATCCCATAAAATTCACAAATGATAAAACATCAACATCAAGATAGATAAATGAACAACAACAACAAACCTCTATTAAATTCCTAGTAAATCTCACAGAATCACATTCTCTGAAAACCACAATACACATTTCTCTCAATGACTTCTTAAAAACAATATCAATGTCATAGATCACAGTTCTGTCAATAAGTATTGTTCAATATCCTGTAAGACGAACAGAATAAAAAACTCATCACGCGGAAATAAATAAAACTTATCTATTAAATGATGCAGTTAGATTATCCGTTCCAATTGATCCTAATCCAAATATGTAAGCAATACTAGACAAGGGCTCGTTCTCATAGACACAACATAACTAATATCTTACGCGTTCGCATAAAAAAATGTTGCTGATGGTACAAATTTGAAACATTTGCCTTAACTTTGGACAATAGATCCCCAAATCAATAATAAGAATAAAACACACACAAAAAAGGGGTAGCAACATTTGTAAGTTAAACATATGATCTTAAAGTATGTCTAAGAAATAGGGGCCCCCCTAAGTCTCTAAGATAAAATGAAAAGCTATAGAGGTAAACTTGACAGTTAAATGAAGTTTTTCAGGTGGTATAATCACACCAGAGGTGACAAGAAGTGAAGAGTTATACATAAATCACGTCTGTACTTGTCCAGACCCAGTAATCAGTGTCAATGTAATAGTTTTCTCTAAACAAGCATTTAATGAAGTTTTCTCTCTTTGTCCTATAATTACAAATACATTGTACATCCATGTCTTTCTACCTTTTGAGGAAATGTGATTCATCTTTTACAAAAAAACAGCTGTTGCTCATTTTAGGACAGTCTTTCTCTAACTGTGATTCATTTCAATTTATGTTCATTTTTAAAAAAAATCTTTTTCTTACTCAGTACTTAAGAAGTCATCTTAGTTTGAGACTAGAAATTGTGACACGAATGCCCCAGCTGAGTGCTAAGTCAAAAAAGGGCCATAACTACTGTGAAAATGTTTGAATTTTAACAGAAATCAAACTTGACCTGTGTTTTATCATTATACACCTTCATGTAAATATGAAACCAATCCATGAAATATCCTCGAGTCATCACTCGGAACCCAACATTTGAACAGTCGGACGGACAGGAGTAACACCTAATGCCGCTCCACCATTTCAAATGGTGAGGGGGGGGGGGGATAAAGAAGTGAGTTTATGTTGAAAATCACACAATATCTTATTTGATTCCCTTCCATCGACTTAAAGTATAGATAATGAGCGTCACCATGCACATATTGGCACAGTGCCTTAGCAGATAATAGAGTTTGGTCATGCTACTGAGTGCATTAGAGAGACATGCATTGCTGTGGGCATCATTGAGACATCTCTACCAGGCAAGAAACACTTCTGTGAATTGCATCATGCCAAAAGAGAAATTTTAGAAAATTGTATCATGTTGAAGATTAAGTAATTTCAGCTCTATTTTAATGCCCAGAAGGAAATTGAATCAATACGTTATCCCAAAATGGTGAACCGTGTCAAGCGGTAATTGGGTTATATAGCTACCAACAAACCAACATTTGAGAACTACATAATTCAAAGAACTTCTGCTTCTTAACAAATAACACTTAGTACATTCTAGTAGAATGGGCTATATGTAGATAGCACTACTAGAATGGGCTACATGTAGATAGCACTACTAGAATGGGCTACATGTAGATAGCACTACTAGAATGGGCTACATGTAGATAGCACCTTCGTCTAAGTCCATGAAAATAAAAGACAACCTGTACTTGATAGTAGTGGAATGTACTTAAATGCCTTCAGTGGCAAAAAACAAATAATAGACAAGTTATTTCTACATACCAATTATAGAATAAAACTCATATGTCAACTTTATAATATGCTCTAAATAAGCATACATCAGACAGAGACATAAATAATCAAATTTACAAACACAAGAAAGGATCAATTGACTAAAATTAATCTTCTAGGATAATTTCTGTCTACAAATATCTCGAATATTTATCATCAGTAAAACAATATTTCCCCGGAACTATATATCATGTACACAATTACAGAAACCTGCAGATAATTGTACGAGGGTTCCACAGGGCTCAGTAAAGTGTTCCTTGTTAGAATATTAAGCCATGTTTTAGTGTCCCTAAGATAGCTGTTAAAGCCTATTAGTTGTAATTAAACATGATAATCTACTTAAATCCATTAGTATAACATTATAAAGCCTTGATTGTCTTTGTACATATATCATTTAGTAGCAAGAGAAAAACAGTAGATAATTATAATTTTGGTGCGAGATGAAAAAAAGTTTGAAATTTTAAATTAAAGAAATGTCATCTACGATATGAAATATGATGATAATATTCAAATATGGAGACATTATCGTATGAATTTTGCAAATCCAGTGTTTGTGAACAATTCCCAGATGGGTGACAGTAAACAACATTTTGAAATCAAACGGCTCCATTTTTCATTTTGGGAAGTAAATGAGTCTCCAGTGGTACAGTTTGAAATAATTTAAAACCTTTGAAGCATTTTTATAATCTACAGTAATACACTGAACGCATTTAGTGTACATGGTACATACATCAAATGAATTTGGTATTATGATTATAAAGTATAGGTTTAGTTGATGTTTAATTTTTTTTGGCTGCATAGGACTTTTTGGTTGCATAGGACTTTTTATTTCTTGAAGTTTATTAAAGTTAAGACATCAACTGATACTACTATTATGAAATAAACTCATTATGATCAGGGACATGGTACTGTCCATTTTCAAAACTATACTTTTTACAAGATGTTAAAAACCAAGTTTACACAGTCCACTAAATTTTAATATTTGTACACATGTAACATCAAAGGCATAAAAAATGTACATTGAAATAGGTAGTTAGGGTTTTTTTAGTGGATGAACCGGTCAGCAGGCTTAATAAGAAGTCTGAGGTTGCGGGGAGGGTATATTATAAAGGATAGATCAGGTAACCAGTAACAAGCCTAACTAGGCACACTTATTGCATGGCCACTCTCCGTTTACCTATCATTGCATCAAGTTTTGTCAGGTTTGTTTAGGTGCAGTCACACTCCAGCATTATAATAATGAGAGGAACGTATGTATTGCATGTGAAAAATTAGAAAAAAATGCTAGAAAGTAAACCTGCTGGCCCCCTCTGATCTAGCTGATCCAGCGGGGAGATTCGTGAGGCACCATCCAATATACCTGCTGAGGGTAGTGTTCACTTCAGATCACCATCCAACCTCCTCATGAAGAACGATCATGTGGTTCATCTCATTCATCTGCTATGGCAGCGTCTTATTCTAATCCTCCTTTTCCTTCATCTTCTATTTTGTTGAACATATCTATTAGGCCATGATGGTGTTGAAGAAGAGCCTGTCAACATCTTCTCTCGATTTACAACTGACGAAGATGAGGAAAAGAGACCCTATATATATTTATAGTTCAACTGATCACCTCATACCATCGTAGCGTCTTTAGCGTCACTCTTGCGTACCAAGCTTATGCCTAACGTATGATGAGCG
The DNA here is from genome assembly GCA_964023205.1 of Lutraria lutraria. Taxonomy (NCBI): domain Eukaryota; kingdom Metazoa; phylum Mollusca; class Bivalvia; order Venerida; family Mactridae; genus Lutraria; species Lutraria lutraria. The sequence goes on from OZ026833.1 coordinate 26,164,798, forward strand.
AATGCGCAACATATTGCTATATGCTTGCATACGCTGAAAAAATTTGAACATGTTCAAAATTAATTTTTGGCCTCTGCTTAATTATTAGAACTTACACTGGCGTATGTCAGCGTGCTTGGAACGTAAACGGTCGACATATGCCTAACATACCCCTAGCGTATATCTGCGTATGAGCGATTTTTATCATACGCTCACATACTTTAGTGCCATACGCTATATAGTGTGACTGCACCATTTGGCAAGTGCATGTTATTTGTTCAAGTGTTCCGGGCTTGGAAACCCATTTTGCCTCGATATCTGACCACAAATCACTGTGGCTTAATGTTGCAAAACGATCAAACAACTTTTTAACAGTGGAGGACGACCCATGTCATCTGGCTAGAACCACAGAACTGCCATAACCTATTAGGACAGCTTCTAAACAATGTCATGTGTATTTGTCTGGTCAAAGGTAGGTATCGACTCCTAACATGGATGGGTGGCAGGATCTAGTGATTCCTTACACACCACAAAGACCCTCAAATACAAACTTGAATCCTGCTGTAGTGTTCTATTTTGTACTACTAAATTAATAGAATTATTAACTACAAAATTGTATTCCCAAAACACAGAGCACACATTTTTCCAGGAACATATCAATTACAAAATGTCAATTAAAATTTCCAGCACATCATTTTTTCACAACTGTGATACTAATTCTAAACATTTTCTCAACAATTACGTCCAATTCTATCTGACATTAAGCAACATCCATGCAAATTAATGCAGGCTCATTCATTGTGTTCTAAAACTGACAAAACTTCTAACACCATCACTGAAAATTTCATTGCCGTCTTCAAACCATATAGTCATAAAAAGCTCTCGTGTTAAGAGGCAGAATCATTAAATGCAGCCCTGGAATTTTCATTGACAAATTGAAATAAAGTTAAGCTTTTAAAACCACCATGAAAAAACCCTTACAATGAAATGCATGTAATGTACTTGAATGTTGTAAATTATACCTTTTTTGTTGCTGCAAGTTTCTGAATAATTCCCCATAATAATGCTAACACCATGCATCCACAGACATTTTCAATAAGTCATATTTCCCATCAAAGACTGTTCAATTTTCAGTCATTCATACCGGTAATCCTCAATATTCAATACATAATCATTTCCTACCTTTCATCTTTGTTTTCAATGGTCAATAATGATCACTGAGTACAAATTACTATATTCTTTACACTTTAAAAGACAGACACTTTAGTGCATGTCAAACCAGTCCTGAAAAATCACCTGTCAAACCAGAGCACTTGTAATTAGAAACCCACCAGTGAATGTATAAAATCACCAGTCCTGTGAATAGAGATCATCCCTGAATAAAGACCCTCTGTGAATAAAAACCCTCTGTGAATAGAGACCACTTGTAATAGAAGCCACTTGTGTATAGAAGCCACTTAACAAAGAGCAAGTAATTGTATACCCAATTTCGAAGCATTTCTAGCTTATTGCAACCCCTGAATAAAGAATTATCTTCTAATGGAGATGTTTTTACATCAGGTAGTTTTTACACACACATTTAGCTGAATTCCTTCACAGACTACCATCGTATGTTAGGACCTTAAGGTAACGGGCTTGGATGTCAGGTCAAATCAAGTTTCACCAATTTATAGATTTAAAAATTAAACCATAATTATATACTAAAATAAACCCACTGTATAAAGTGCATTGCAAGTGATTTGAAACATATATTACATTTGATTGATCTTCTATAAAACCAATATCGCAACGTAATTTACACATTTTTGAACAACGATAACTAATCTGTATATAGGAATATATTACAACAAATAGCCTTAAAATCACTATAAATGTATAAAGCAGGGAATCGTGTCTCAGTTTTTATTTATAACATCCTCAGTTCATTAGATACTTGACTTTAAAGAAATTCCATACACAAGATCCTGCTGTTTAATACGTAATATGCCATAGATTAAAATGAAAACAAGTATCAAAATTCTAAGGCACGGTTCCCTAGATAAACATTTCCGCTACATTTTAAATACCGAAAACCGATTTGAAACCGTCATCAAATAAGACAGCAACATTAATTTGAAAATGGCACCTTCTGTGTTTTTTTAAGCTGAGCAATTAACAAATTATTAATGTGTCAGATCATTATCGTCTCACGAAATCAACGAATTTGATGCACCCCTTTCAATTTTGATAGCCAATCAAAATCGCTAATGTTTACGGTTCAATAATCGAAACCACGCCCAGGTTTGATGTCTAGTAAGAAATTTTATAACAAATTTTTGTCATTAATGAATTAATAGTATCATATAGTACCAATACAATGCACATTACATTAGAGATGTTTAACGCTGATAAGGAAAAGTTGATAACGGGGTGCAGTATTTATCGCAATAAAACACCATTTTTGTTCGGTTAGAATTTTTTGTTGCTTGGTATTAAAGTATGATATTTAATCTTTGTAAATAAATTTTAGAGATTTTAGCCAATGCAGATACGTTAATTAACAACAAACAAATTCACCAACGATGTTCTTTAAATTCATCATTCGTGATGTTCCAGTCCTTATGGAAACTCAGTCTTAACATCAAGACCTGACATGTCCATGACAAGATAACATACAGTAATACCACCATATAATCCCCTAGGGTCTTTTGGATTCCAAAAAGGTCCTAATTTAAAAGTGGCCTGTGAGTGCTTTAACTGAGCATCAATTAAGGAAAAAGAAGTAAGCAACAGCAATAATGTGGTATCATAAATATATCAGATGAATCTCATCTGTGAATGTATTGTATTAACAATCAGGTGATTACGTAACAATTAAATCTCTGATAGCTAGGCTAAATATGGTGTACATCTGCATGAATAATTAAAATAAGATAAATGTTCAGTAGTTGTACTGTAAACAGCTGCTAACATGATCATTCAGCAGCATACTGGTACTTACAAGTTGACCTAATCAATACACCACCCAGAAGTTTTGAAGATTCTGTAAATGAGATGCTTATATTTAGCCTATAAACAGTCATTGATGCATTGTTGCAATACAACAGCTTTTACCCACTGTGGCATATCCACTACACATGTTTAATAATGTATCTATGTTTGGCATAAGGTAGGGAGGATGTACTATAATAATGTATCTATGTTTGGCATCAGGTAGGGAGGATGTACTATAATAATGTATCTATGTTTGGCATGGTAGGGAGGATGTACTATAATAATGTATCTATGTTTGGCATCAGGTAGGGAGGAGTTACTATAATAATGTATCTATGTTTGGCATCAGGTAGGGAGGATGTACTATAATAATGTATCTATGTTTGGCATGGTAGGGAGGATGTACTATAATAATGTATCTATGTTTGGCATCAGGTAGGGAGGATGTACTATAATAATGTATCTATGTTTGGCATGGTAGGGAGGATGTACTATAATAATGTATCTATGTTTGGCATGGTAGGGAGGATGTACTATAATAATGTATCTATGTTTGGCATCAGGTAGGGAGGATGTACTATAATAATGTATCTATGTTTGGCATGGTAGGGAGGATGTACTATAATAATGTATCTATGTTTGGCATCAGGTAGGGAGGAGTTACTATAATAATGTATCTATGTTTGGCATCAGGTAGGGAGGATGTACTATAATAATGTATCTATGTTTGGCATGGTAGGGAGGATGTACTATAATAATGTATCTATGTTTGGACTGGTAGGGAGGATGTACTATAATAATGTATCTATGTTTGGCATCAGGTAGGGAGGATGTACTATAATAATGTATCTATGTTTGGCATGGTAGGGAGGATGTACTATAATAATGTATCTATGTTTGGCATGGTAGGGAGGATGTACTATAATAATGTATCTATGTTTGGCATCAGGTAGGGAGGATGTACTATAATAATGTATCTATGTTTGGCATGGTAGGGAGGATGTACTATAATAATGTATCTATGTTTGGCATCAGGTAGGGAGGAGTTACTATAATAATGTATCTATGTTTGGCATGGTAGGGAGGAGTTACTATAATAATGTATCTATGTTTGGCATGGTAGGGAGGATGTACTATAATAATGTATCTATGTTTGGCATCAGGTAGGGAGGAGTTACTATAATAATGTATCTATGTTTGGCATGGTAGGGAGGAGTTACTATAATAATGTATCTATGTTTGGCATCAGGTAGGGAGGAGTTACTATAATAATGTATCTATGTTTGGCATCAGGTAGGGAGGAGTTACTATAATAATGTATCTATGTTTGGCATGGTAGGGAGGATGTACTATAATAATGTATCTATGTTTGGCATCAGGTAGGGAGGAGTTACTATAATAATGTATCTATGTTTGGCATCAGGTAGGGAGGAGTTACTATAATAATGTATCTATGTTTGGCATCAGGTAGGGAGGATGAGGAGTGCTAATTACCAGTGATGTTCTACTATAAGGGCTAAAGGTGATGTTTACAGTAGCATGATGAAAAAGAATTGGTAGGTCACAAAATTTTACTCATCCGTTAAAACACACCTTATGTAGGAATGATTCATCCCCACTATATGACATTCTGACCCACAATGTTCATCTCCTTCCTGTCAGACTGGGACTCCCAAAAGAACATTTAAGAAAGATAAATGTTACAGTCTACCCTAAATCATACAATCATGTTCTTATTTAAACTGATGATTGGTATGCACTGGTGTATGTGGCTGGATACTTGCCAGTTTGCATCCTAAGTAAGCATCATATATTGATTGAAATCTATTATTGCAATAAAGTTATTTTTATCACTATTTGAGTATTGCAATGCAAACCTTAAGGGAACATTTGGTGCCAAAAATTCTTTAATAAGCCATGAATCTGTTGTAACAATTTCCTCCAACTCTATCACAAAAATATCAACCTAGGATGAACACAGCCAGTTTGCTGTCCTGATACGATATTAATCTTTTCCAACAATCCATCATACGACTAGACACCATACATGGTTAATCTAATACAAAAATAAAGTTTCTACCATTTCACTTCAGAATTTAAACAAACAACTCACACTAAGTGAACAACAAGGATATATTGATTATCATAAACTGTTCAGCAGCTGAAAATGACAAACCTGTTTTAAGTTCTATTTAACGCTATGCATTAATAACTCTTCAATCAACAGCTAACGAGGGGTATTTACCTTAATTGGCAGTGTGCCTTAATTGTGTATTTATCAGACTGATGTAACAGCAACATGTTTGAGACTGAATGTTTAAATAAAACTTCATAAAATATCATCACATTGCTTTTGTTGAAATAACAGTGAATGGTGTACATTGGTAATGTAGAATTTACAATACAAGAGCGCAGCAAGCAGTGCCAACGTTCGTCTGTTCATCGTCTCAGTGAGATCTATCCACCTATGAAGTTTCATGTTGCAACCTCTTGTAGTTTCTGAGTTATGAGCTACATTCAAGTTCTTGCACTGACGCAGACCATGTAGACGCAGCAGACGCAGTGATCACAAATTCACAATAGCTTGACTTTATTCGAAAACAGCCGAGCATGGTGAATGGTGAACATTGGTAATGTAGAACTTACAATAAAATGATAATTTTACATTGGTAATGTAGATCATCTTACAATAAAATGATAATTTTACATTGGTAATGTAGATCATCTTACAATAAAATGATAATTTTACATTTGTAATGTAGATCATCTTACAATAAAATGATAATTTTACATTGGTAATGTAGATCATCTTACAATAAAATGATAATTTTACATTGGTAATGTAGATCATCTTACAATAAAATGATAATTTTACATTTGTAATGTAGATCATCTTACAATAAAATGATAATTTTACATTTGTAATGTAGATCATCTTACAATAAAATGATAATTTTACATTGGTAATGTAGATCATCTTACAATAAAATGATAATTTTACATTGGTAATGTAGATCATCTTACAATAAAATGCTGAAAATTTAATTGTGACTTATGAAACTTTTGAATTAATAACATAACATTGAATTCATACAAAACCAATCAAACACAACTAAGGACCATAATGTGAAAACACCAGAATAAACAAGATTATAGAAGATATTTGTAGTATATTTCGAGGGCTCAGCGCAACACTGGCGTAACTTGTTCTTATTTCAATATGAGTTACGACACTGTTGCGTTGAACCCTCGATTTACAACAGCAAAAATAAATACATCCATCTAATGCAACTGTAACATATGTAATATATTTTGTTATTTAACTTACTGGTAAATTAAAATCAAGATTTATAGGCTCACAAATAATATGTCTTTCTACAGTAATGAGACCCTGACATATTACTGGTAAATCTAACTTCATCTTTCTCCGATTAAAACTGTACTGATGCAAAATTACACCAAAAAACAATTTGAATTATGATGCATGTTGAAACTTAAGATTCATTATGCTATATGTTATAAATACTAAATTATACAAATGTTTAATTCACTGGCACCAATATTATTCTGTTACACATATTTATACAATGACATTTAATGCAAAATCCAAAGTGATGTGCAGCCCAAATAAGATATATGTAGAAATACTGACACTAAATGTAACAGACATATAGAGAAGATATACAGATGCAGAGAAGGCACTTATCATCAATATGATATAATTTTAATCATCATATAAATATACTGAAGTATTTGAACAAAGGTACAAATGTACAATATATTTACCAATTCCTAAAATGCTGAGTCTTAAATTCCAGCAATCCTAGAAACAACTTAAAGAGATGATCACATAAAAACCTCAGCGTGTGACAGAACAGAAATCTCTAGCAGATCTCAGTTAAAGTCATTTTCACCATAAAAACCGACAAGACAATTCATTTACCATTAGTTAGCAAGGTCTAGCTATCTGCTAGTGTGACAGACTTATCATAAATCTGTCAGGTTTATTACCACAGTCACCAGTAGGATATCAATCAGTGATTAGTTATATAGGTAAATTAATATTTGAAATCCTTGACCATATCCAGGTAATGAGGAAGCCTACAAGATAAAGGGCTGGGTTAGGATATACACTACTCATTCAGTTAAGGAATGTATATAAATGTAGAAATGACAGCTTGGCAAGAGTCACACATTTATGTCTACCTACCAAATGAAATATAAATTTGTATTATCTCAGCTGAAGGCTGATAATGTCAATATTATCAAAGTACCCAAAGATTTGTGAGAAAGGCAAAGGAAATTTGTATATACAGTTGAATGCGATAGTTTGAAATGCCACGGGAACGTCTGAAAATTTTGAACTATTGCACTTTTCGAACTATCGCATTTTCGAACTATCGTATTTCGTACTAGCGTGATTGCAACTGTATAGTGTTTTACACCATAAATAGTGAGGTACAGTGAGTGAAACCTTCAGAGAACAAACCCTGGCCATACTTGGGAAAGACAAAATGTTGCTTTTATTGATAGGATAGCCTTTATTCATTATACTAATGTGGCCAGTAACACAGGTTTGACAGTACTTGTACAGTACATGAAAATATTATACGTCAAAAAGGTAAGATAGGGGTTTTTTATAAAAAGAAAATTTGCAGAGTGATCTGAATGAAGTCACTGACAGCAAAATCTAAACCTATTTTGAAGTTTCTCTTTTTCTGTTGCATAAATAAAGTCAAGGATTTTCACAGATTTTTTTTTCATACAAATGTTTATGGATAAACACCCAGGTCCATGCAATAAGTAATTTACATATTCTATTATTACAAGACAATAATCAAGCAAATCTATTACAGTACAATAACTATGTTCCTAAATTGTATTCACCATAAACTGACTAAGGCGCACATCAGTAAGGGAGGTAATGGCATACTGATACTGAGTTGTTGGAAAAAATGAAAACATCAAGTGGCCTGAAGCAAGTATTGTTACAGAACTATAACCAATGATTGATTCCAGCGTTTTGGTCTCTTCCCAGTAGTTAATAGGAAATGTGAAGTATTAATTATAGAAATAAATTGGATATGAAGCCCAGCTTTCAATTCAACTTTTATCACCTTCAGAATGGTGAGGATGGTATGAGGCTATTTTATGAGTGATTGAACACTATATTATCCACCATAGAGGAAAAAGATATCTGTTATTTCGGACCTTAATTTCCATCACAGACTACAGTGTCCTATTTACCAAACACGCTACAGACTGTAATAATTATATGATTCTAGCATATCAAGTTCAACACTTCGTGTATTTTGTTATTAAGTTTCTTCTAATGATTTAATGAAGCAATCAGAAATATATTCAATAAACATTTCATGAAAGAACATCGTTTTCAGGGCAATTACTGAAGTAATGTTGGATATAACATATCGAGGGCTCAGTGCAACACTGTTGTAACTTGTTCTTATTTCAATATGAGTTACAACACTTTTGCATTGAACCCTCGATATTAACTAATGTAGAGACAAAGTAATCATCCAGACATATTACTAAAATCCACATTTTAAGAATTAGGTATAAGTAGGTCAATTATTTACATTATTTTAGTTAAAACAAAAATCAATTATCATCTATAATACCTTTTTAGTGAGTGAATTATTTATTTATGATTTATTTCACACATTGTTTACACATACATGTATAAAATTAGTTATTCAGTTTGTTTCTCCCCAAAGAAACCTACAACTTCAACAGTGGGAGTGTTCACTTGTCAAATATTTCATTCTTAATTACAAATCATTTAAAATCAAATATTGGCATCCTTAGTATGTGAACAATTTAACACAAAAATGTCAAAGGTTGTAATTTTTTTCTATTTTTAAGTAGAAGAACAATTAACAGTAAACACTAGATTGTAGTTCACTGCAATATTTTAATCATAAATAATCCCCAATGCAGCCCTCAGCATAAATGGCTTTGTAATAAATTGTTTATCAATACAGAAAAAAAGTAATTATTCATTTGTAATTGTAAGTATGGAACATGCAATATTCTCATTTGTTATGTTATGAATTGAAGCGGAAACCAAATTATAGGCTAGGACAATTGAATGCTTTCATGGCCAAACCTTGTAATTGAGGATTTGTAAAAGATACATTGTTAACATAAAATCAATTAAACAATCTAATCAGGTTGAGTAAAAGTAGCTGATTATGTTGGTTTGAATAATAATAAAGCATTCACTAAAAACATATCAGAAATATTCTCAAACATAGAAATGTCAGGTATAATCATATACATTAAAAAATATTCATTTTTATCAGAATTTTAAAAATACCGGTAGATATTCAGTGGTATCATTTATTTAGATTATTTAGTAATTTTTTACTAAATGGTTTGTATTTATTGTATAAGTAAATTCATAAACTTGATTTTTGTCATTTTCTTCAATAAATTAAACAACCTCATGAGTAGAGCAGAAACAAAGGTAATTGACTCCAACAAAACAACATAATAGTCTAGAAGTTTATCATTTTAAATGTTTAAAAAAAACAGTCTCTAGTGTAAACCTTCATGTCTGGGCAGTAAGAATTTTCTCAGACCAGTACTAAATTGCTATTTTCTGCTTCAAGTTTGCACTACATATTGCAGATTTTGTAAATATTATAGACAATCTTTTCTAAGGTATGTTGGCAATCAAGCTAAAGACAAACAAAATAATAATAAATATTACAATTGTTTAAATGAACATTTTTAGAGCAATAAGACAAGTAAAAAGATGAAAATTTACAATGAATGAATAATTGCCAGATCCCACAATCCCTAAAAAATATCCCTTAATCTTAAATCTGACCAGGTAGTTACCAGGCCAGAAAAAAACATGGGAGATTTGAATGACATCTTCCATTCAATACAGGACTTATAGCAATACTGAAAGGCATTGGAGGTCAAACATCAATAAATACAAAAGCTGTTTTTATTGAATATCAATAATTAAGAAACTACAGGTCAGACATTTTTGACAAAGATTTCACTGTAAGCTACACATGAAAGTCATTAAATATAAAAAACGAATTTGTCAGACACTGGATCCTAATTGCCGACACTAGAAGCAACAAGAAATAAAGATTTAAAACTGGTCTAAAATTACAAACAAGAGAAAATCAATAAAAGAAACTGTATGGAAGGTGGTGAACGTTAAGCAATAAATCATGTTCTAGAATTAAAATCTTTCTAACATTCACATTGGATCACAGATATTATTAAGATTAAGCAAATAATTATGTAAACACTTAGTTGAAAATCAGAACAATTTGATTCTTGCAAGAACCCAATCAATTGAACTTAATCTTATGTTTTACCAGACTTACAGTCAATCAACACAAAGAAATTGAGCATTCAAAGTAAATGTTTAAATATATTAAAACAACGAACCACCCCTGCGAAACGTGACCATGGTCAGCCATGGTCAACCGTTGTTCAACAGAGTCAAACCGGGTTTGACCATGGCAACGCCCGAAAAGACCCTAACATGTATGTGGTTGACCAGGGTCACATTTCCCAGGGGAAGTGCATTTAAGGATTTTCTTCCAATGCTATAAAAGGTGGACATTTAGAAATTCAACTCTGTGTTACAAGTCACACATGATTAAAGATTAATCAATGTTTTCATCTTAAATCAGGCAGGCATAATACACACTACATCCAAATGATAATAATTAACTCTTGGAACTGATTACCATTCATTTCAGTAAATTAATAATTTACTTGATCACATAAAACAACTTAATAATCATCATAAGTTAGTCAGTTCTGTCAACAACACCAAATAAATTGAAATAATTGTCATAAAAAATATGCTCATATAAAGGGAGCTTAGTGTATACAATAACAATGACATGATAAATTAGAAAATCACGAAGTTATTAATGCAAATGAGATGCATTTCTGAGTAACATATCCTACATAATACATCAAACATCTTTTCAATTACTGAACAATTATCATAAATTTATCACTGCATTCATTTATTCACCTTAATCTCAAAACACTGTAATCCAGTTTCGTAATTTTAGAATCAATAGAATCCTGCGAGTTTTTTTCTCCTCTCAAATTACCATTGTATTAGGTATTGATGACAGATTAACAACAGATGAATGTAAAACTATTGTATACGTACCAAATCACACAGGGAGATAATCACTTATTTATCAGTACAACAATAAAAATCATTCTGATCGAAATAATCAGTATATCTATGCAAATATCTAATGATCAACATCGTGTCGAGTATCTCCTAGTTGTGGTATTGTATGCTGATTAAATATACAAGATTTCTATTCAGTAAAATTTCAACGGAACAATAAAATACAAATATATCACAAGTGTCATATATTGTCCCGGGCTTGTATTAGTTAAGACCCCTGTTTAATACTTAATGAAAATATTTATTCCTAATATTTGATTTGCTTTGTGTGAATTTTGTAAGAAACTTTGAAACTTCAAGTGGGTGTTACACTGTAATCTCATCCGATGTTGTGACTATACCAGATTGCTGATATTTCAAGATTCACTCCACAAGGGAAGACAATGTTCAACAAAAATGTTGATTATTTAATATTACAGATTTCAGTCACCTCCATATTTTGACTGTATAAGTTAATATCAACAAAATTATGATAAAGCTTTCTTTTTTGATAAAGTGTGGTATATTCGAGCTCTTCAGTTGGATTCAAATAATTTAAAATAAACCAGTTAAGGGTCAACATTGTAACCTAAAGATTAAAACTTTACTGGGTATAGTCTGAATGCACTGAAAAAGAAGCCATAAAAAAGACAATGTTTTTATAAAGATACTATGTTGATCTGATTTGGTATTATCTTTTAATAACCACAGGCTTACAGCACCATATGTGGAGAATGTGTCTGATCATTTACATGGTTCAGCAAAAATTAAGAATAAAGAAGAACGCCGCAAGCAGTGCCAACTCTCGTCTATTCACTACCTCAGTGAGATCCATCCACCAAGTTTCTACTACCTCTGATAGTTTCTGAGTAATGAGCTACATTAAAGTTTTTGCAGTCACAGACAATGCAGACACAGACAATGCAGTCACAGACAATGCAGACACAGACAATGCAGACACAGACAATGCAATCACAGACAATGCAGACACAGACAATGCAGACACAGACAATGCAGACACAGACAATGCAGTCACAGACAATGCAGTCACAGACAATGCAGACACAGACAATGCAGTCACAGACAATGCAGACACAGACAATGCAGACACAGACAATGCAGACACAGACAATGCAGTCACAGACAATGCAGACGCAGACAATGCAGACACAGACAATGCAGACGCAGACAATGCAGATGCAGACAATGCAGACACAGACAATGCAGACACAGACAATGCAGACACAGACAATGCAGACACAGACAATGCAGACACAGACAATGCAGACACAGTGCAGTGATGACAATATTTTGACTTCTTCAGAAACAGCCAAGCTAAAAACTTACAAGAGCAATTGTCATAGACATATCTGAAACTAAAATTGGTGCTGATACCAATCTGAACAAGTGTAGTATCTTTATACAAAATTATCATTTCAAATAATATAAGAGAGCATTTGAAATATATTAAATCAAATACTTAAGATTTTCACAAATACTACATCAAAATGTTAACACCTATAAATTAATTGTGCCAAACAATTAGAATTATTTACAGAATTTACAAAAATATCAAAATGCTTAATCCAAATCCCTAAAATCAATGACATTTTATTTTGTGAAATGTAGTTTTTTTATTGGAAAGAATTAACACCACCCATAATGAATTCAATGTGAAGTACTGTAGAAAAACCAAAGTTGCACAGAATTGACATTGTTGAGACTGCTTACAGGCAGAGCAATAATGATCTCTAGGTCTCCACAGAAACAAAATATGCATCAAGATGAAAATTTAAACCAATTAATTTCAGTTTTATTGTCATGGGAACTTAATTATTTTTTTCATTTCTCTTTAAACTTGAAGCAATAGTTTTGTATCATGTGACCAGGGTTAAAACAGTGATACATATTATGTGATAGTATCAGGACTGTGTCTTATTATTAATAACCAATCTCTAAGGTGCACTAAGGTTACTCGACCTACATTAATTTTTCCCTTAACCCTAGACTTTTTATTTGACCCATGGGACTGTACATCTATTTTCACGCCTTTTTTAACCTTTCCACACATTTACAAGAGCAAACGAAAACATCAACTTACTTACTCTATTTTTTAATAAGCATGTAAATGGAAAATTTTCTGTGGGCCTTTTAAGTTTTCAACCAGTTTTGAAAACTCAACAGCATTTTGAGAGTGACTTGACTAGCTCATGTTAAAAGAAATGTGCTTCAAATGGTGAAAAACTGTTTCAACAAAATTGAGTCAATAAGTTGTCAATGTCAATTATAAAACACTAATTAAATGGTACTATAGACCCCTCCCCCTCAAACAAAACATCATGTTCACATTTGTATGTATGTGAACAAAGCCTAGATACTATAAAATATAGGTTGTGGATATGTCTCTGATAAAACAGTAACGAACTGAGACAGAACGCATTGTTCCCAATACAGTGTTCCCAATATGTTAATACTTTTTTCATTTCTGTACATCAGTCTGGTTGAAGGTGCCCTGCATGAAGGCCATCTGATGTCATTCTTCTGATATGAATCATACAAGACTAGAATACAGGAGACAAGCCATCATCACCAAGTCCTGCTGTAATCACATTAACATGGTCATAATTTTGTCATCTTGCAGTTGTCTCATGGCTTTCCAATTACTCCCCAGACCAAACTCTACATGGGCTCCCTAAATTAATGTAAGTTTTATTGGCCCTTAACATGCAAGGGTTGATAATCAAAATTCAGCATTCAATGGTATACTGTTTGTTTTTTTATTGGCATAAGTATTTGTTTCCATGATCATAGTTGTGTTCCATACAAATTTATCTCCCAACATAACTTTTGTATCAGATTTATCACAATATTTCAGTATTAATTCAAAGTTTGTACATGCAATGCATGTTTTCATACGGATGTCTATTTGAGAACATGCATGTATAAATATGAGTTGTCATCTTCACCAAATTACAATGAAAAAATACACCCCTCAAAAACAATGGTCATTTTAAGTCTGACAAAATATAGTGACAGCTGTCTGGTCCACTGACCATTGGTCAATTATCACCAGAAAGTGTGGCCAGATATCATATATTATCACTAATATGACAGCTCAGGAGAGGTCACTATTCATTTCTAGTGATTGTCCAGCAATAAACTTTCTCTAAGCTTTCATCTTGTCAGATTGCGTTATGATGTAATGAGGCATTTTGCTTCACAAAACAAAAAGTTCAGGAAATAATATCCTGTTCTTGGAGTGATCGACAGTCCATACAGAAAACGAAGACATTTCCTGGATGTTTTTAATCATGTGGATGATACAGAAATAAACAAATTTTCCCTAAGGAAATAATTGAATAAACGATATTTATAATATCGGAGAAATGTAATAATGATGATGTACTCACGATGGATAAAGTTTGAAATATATTCTTCGTTTTAATTTTTGATTGTGTAACTTCATCAAGGACACAAACAATATGGAAACAATCCCACGAATTCCACTGAGACATCAAATAAGGATTGCTTTTTAAAGACACTTTCATTTATGTATAGATATGTTTATAGTTGTATATGTTTCAAGAGGCTCACAGGGAAGATTGGGCATTGCCTAACTGTATTGCCTCTATAAATAAAGTCTTTATTATTATTATAGCAAACTTAAGACCACATACATCGTAACATAATGCAATTTATCAAAACACAACTAGCTTTCTTTGGACTTTGAAAATCGGTACCACTGCTCTGCACTGTACTCAACAGTATCAGTTGCAGACTATTAGCATAAATTGTGAGTAAGTTATGCTATATAAGAAACAGAAAAACTGGCAAAATGTAACTTGTAAGTAAGGGCTACATATCTATATAGTTGTCAACATTTCTTATGAATAAATTTAAATGAAGTATTAGTATCAATTTAATTCAATTACACCAATTGATATAAAACAACAGTTAACTGACCTTTAATACATATATATTCCTACAATCATATCAAGTTCACACACACATCTAAATGGTATAGTCACGTTTTGTTAAAATCCTTTTTTTTTCATACAAATATCTCACATACATGACCAGTGGATAGTGGTATCCTGTCCAGGTGGGACTGTCATTTGACGCATAAAAACACACAAGCTAGCTGCCAGTAATTGACAACATTTTTACCTTTATCAGTTGACAGTCCAGGAACTCACAACTGTTGTACTTTGTATCATGTAGTTACCTTTATGATGTAGCCATGTCAACCCTCACTATAGTCAGGGTAAAAATGGTAGATATGATTTATATATCCATGAATTTGGTGGACATCTACATGATATAATTTATACAAACATTTGTCACATCTTCTTGAAAAAAAGCAACAAGCTCCCTTAAGGGGAAGGAGGACATTAAACCATAAATTTGGGAAATTTTCTTACTTTCAACAAACTAAAATGCACAGTAAAAGAGATTATTAATAAATCAACAAACCATGCTCTCACGAAAAAGACGCAAACTAGATAGAAAACTCGAGATTTTCACAACAATGATATTGTCTAATTAAATCGTACACCAATAATGATTTCAACAAAGGTGATACCATTCACTGTTCCTTTCCAATGTAACACCATATCGAGGGTTCAGCGCAACAGTGTCCTAACTCATGTTTAATAAGAACAAGTTACAACAGTGTTGCGCTGAGCCCTCGATATCTGATACGATGTATCGCCTGATTAAAAACCATAACTCATAGATCAACTTTAATCAGATTAAAGAACAGAGATTGATTGATTGATGAAATTGTTTTATTGACTGATTGACACTGATTAATTATTCAATCAAAACCTTTTTATTTGTTTGTTTCTCTAAGCAATCATGCATTAAAAATGCATAATAATACAACTCATTAAAAGATCCACTATTGAATTGTTCAAGTCAGTTGGTTATTCTAGGTTATTATACAAAGAAATTAAACAAACCAAATTTGTAACCTACGCACAGAAGAAGACAATATAAACATTTGAATTGTTTAATGTTAACAGGTAATTTAAGTCCTGCACAAATCTTTGTTTATCTAATAAAAAAACAATTAACCTCTTAGCTGGCATTACACTAGCGGATTCAAGGGGGACATCCCTCTCCAGCAATTCCCTCCCCCCCTTTAAAGTCCCTGACAGTAGATAGAAATGAAATATTCAATGAAAAAGCATTCAATTATTCAATTCTTAAGTGCTCCAATTAAACTTCAGAGATACCAAACGACCTAAAACTCACCAGAATGCACCATTTTGCTTCTTCAAATTAATCATTATAGTTGGAAATCCTGGATCCGCCTCTGCATTATCAGACTTCACAAATGGACCTTGGTACAAAACTTAAAGGTTTGGAGGCACAATCTTAACAAATCTAAACTGCGTTAAAACATAAACAACTGAAGGACTACTGGTGATAATTAAGTCACCCAGGCAGGTGATGTGTGTGGTAAAACTTGAATCATGATCAATATCAAACGAATAATTTCAAACTAAAAAATAGAAGATAAATTCTGCAAGTTATAATTGAATGACTAACAAAACCTAAAACTGACAATTATATTCTCGTGCAGTGACGGGTTCAGCATTTCTCCATTTCCATTTTCTACCACAAAAATTACAATGCAGATAATCCTCACGGAATTCTTCCTTCAATTATAATAGCAAATAATTGTATGCTTCGTAAGTATTCTGTAATAATGTCAGTCTGAATCTATCCTGTCATGATTTACCTAACTAACTTGTGATATAGCTGGCTTAAGACATGTATGTAAAGGAGTTTGCATAGTATAAAACTATTCCATAAACAGAACTTAAATACATGTACTTAATGACAAGTTCTGAGCAGTGAGCAAATACTTACGTCATTATTGCTTATGCTTCTATCAGCATTTTCAAATCAGAGAGGCCAACTTGAAAATCAAAAACTTAGCTATGTCAAAATAAGATAAAATCATTATCACATTAACCACTTGATATAATTCAGACAGGCAATCAAGAGTATAATCAACAAGCATTTAAATATCACAGATATCTTGGGTTGTTAAGATGTCATCAGAATTTCTTGCCAAAGATGTCCCTCTGTTGTCCAGCCATCAGATCCAACTCTGGTCTCCAGATGGACTATGATTCTATCCCAGTGATTTAAGGACAATTGTGTGAATGAGAAAATGATTTCATCCATTTGCATGACAAATAAAACATGAAGTATTATATTTTATACAAACATGCTATGCTAAACATCCCTCTGAGGGCTTCCCATCTGTCAGTGCTTTTTCTGTATTAAAAACTATAAGTACATGAAGTGTTCGAAAAGATAAAAATATGTAAATTACAGATATTATTCTGAGATATCATTTTTTTCTGATTAACATTTATAGTTACATGAAGTATAAATCATTACAACAAATCAAATACTAAACAGGCTAAAACAGCTGTCAATAAAATCAGTGAAAAAGTAACGGAAATGACCACAAAGAGTGCATGGTCACAAATGACTGACCATAGCCACCATGTCAGCTTAGTTGACACTTCAGATCATAGAGGAATATTGAGAAAAATGATTCTATTTTCTTTGTGGTTTAGAAATGACTTGAAACCTTTGCGCACAACCGACTGTGATCTTGTTGATGGTTAGAGAAAACAAATCAATATTCAATCAACATTGTCATAATGTCTTTTCAAAAAATCTGACCACTTATATTTGTACATTCAGCTTGGTTAAATAAATCTTGTATTTTTATAAAAACTGTAAACTCCCTGAGGTGAACTTATTAGCTTCCTTTATGTGCTTCATATAAATTACACAACACTGTAAGGCCTAAAAACAAAATGCTGGTTTCAGGTTTCATGCTTATTGGTTTCTGGTTCCAGGCATATTGGTTTCTGGTTCCAGGCATATTGGTTTCTGGTTCCAGGCTTATTGGTTTCTGGTTCCAGGCGTATTAGTTTCTGGTTCCAGGCTTATTGGTTTCTGGTTCCAGGCGTATTAGTTTCTGGTTCCAGGCTTATTGGTTTTTCTGGTTCCAGACTTATTGGTTTCTGGTTCCAGGCTTATTAGTTTCTGGTTCCAGGCTTATTGGTTTCTGGTTCCAGGCTTATTGGTTTCTGGTTCCAGATCAGGTAACCAGAAACAAACATTATTTAATGCCAAAATAAAACTCGACAGGAAATGTAACAGAACTAATAGAAGCAGTATGAAGAGTATGGTATTAATAGTAACTATTTGAGTCTGAGCAGATTTACTTTGGTTTGATAAACTGAGTAAATAATGTAAATAACAATTCAACCATCAAAATTACAAAGGATGTATTTATATATATTTTTTTTGTTTTATAGAAAATTTTGGATAAAAATATTTAACTGCTTAGCCAAGTAGAATATCTTGGAGATCACCTCTGCATGTAACTACCAAAGTCCCAGTTCTGAATGCAGCCATGTTTTCGTTATAAATCAAGGGGACACAAATGGCAATTAAAATAATTATCGACACATAGTAAGACAATATTGACTGATGGGTGCAGCTAGGCTGGCTGCCAGAAATGTATGGTTTGATTGATAATACAGTCAGTGCTTTAGTAATCAAAGTACTGGAAGTACTTATGGAAACCTAACTTACATGACCAGCTAGCACTGCAACTTGGAACGGGAACTACAGTTAAACATTAATTGCATGGCGGATGTATAAAAACGTAGTACGTTGGTCTGAATCAAAATTCACAGTCATTATTTAAAAAAATGGCACACATACTAACCTACATGTAGTTCCCAACACAATTATCAAATGGGGTACAAATAGGATGTATACTTTGAGAAAAACAGAATAATGCCTTTTAATCTATTCAATAAAGCCTGTGGTATGGGGAGAGCACAGAATTATCCATCATAAATGAATGTTATACCCTTGAAGTCAATAAACCGCACATAATGGATACATATCGGTTACGTAAAACTGCTAAAAATGCAAACACAATGATCACATTGCATGTTAAACATTTATCATTACAGTGAAAGTGAATAGAATATGCAGGTTTTGTATTCAATATAATTATCAGGATGTGTCTACAGACTGTAATGTATCAGCAAGGATGCCAGATATGAAATACTCACACTTTGAACATAGGGTACTATTTCATAACATAGTTCACTCCTTTAATTCAAAACATGTTTTTTCAATTATTCTGGTCTTTTATAAGAAAAACAAATTCTGTATGAATTCAATACAAGCACAAACATTACTGATCTTTGTTCTTTCGATTGACGGCATTAGATTTTTTTTTTTATGTGCGTTCTACGCCCATTTTCAAAAGAGTGTCATATGAGGTGGACAGTTCCCAAGAAGAACAAGTACTATTTTCGTTGGGCTCAATTTTCGTGTTTTTTTACTAAAATGGTTATCTCGTGGGGAAATAAATTCATGGATTTTGATTTTTTTTAAAGAAATGCCTTATCTATGTTTTCAAATTCATGGGATTTTGATTTCGTGGATGAGCCAATCCATGAAATCCACGAAATTAAATCCCCAACGAAAATTCATGATTCCACAGTATATGTTTTGGAGCGACAGTATTGTACCAATGCAATGTTCAGTCCTTGAGTTAAACAGAATAACCATCGCAGTGCTCTATCAGTTCTGTTCTGCTCTAACAGGATTTAAAACACATCAACTTGGCCATAGAGAAAATTAGCTTCTTTTACTATCATCTTCAAAAATGACATTTTCCTGTTATAATCTTTCTACAACTGTGAGATGAACCAACCACTTAACAAAAACACATTTTATGGAATGGAAATAAAATTCAAAATACATCAGTATCATTCACATATACTTCATGTAAGCATGTTAACTACTTAATATACATAAAATTGTTTTTTAATGAAATATAAAAAAGCTGAAAGCTAATGAGTCTTGTTAAATGTTAATGCCCCATAAATATTTACAAGATTTTGTACTTAAAATGACATTAATGTTTGTTTGTATCAAACTCAGAACCTTTGAGCTAAACAATATTCATACATTTTGTTAAAATGTATATTTAACCTGCTGTCATAAATATTCAATATTAATACTCAGATTCTGGAGTAATTTCATATGTATGTGTGTACATGGTTACTTATCCACTAAATCATTTATTTCCATTGCCAAGAAATTTGTTACTGGTACATTGATTTAAATTATTGCAATTAAATTTTATCTCTTTTCGCCGCAAAATTATTAACATTTCAAGATATACTGAAAACAATGTAAACTATTTATCTTAACTAATTAGAATTTTCATGATGTATGCCAATTAACAGATCACAGAGAAAATGATTGATAATAAGAAGACTTCTTGACATAGTATGAAAGCAGAAACATCAGCACATCAACGATACATCAATCTAACATTGTTCTCTTGCTTGAATGTACTCATAAACCTTTGATAGTTTCCCCCCCTCCCGATGTTTTATAGAGTACAAAAGCATAAATTTAAATTTCTGAATAATTACACTTTATTTGCAGAATACATCTCTATTATCCTCTTTAAGATTACTGGAACATCAAACAGTGCTGGCTTAAAGCAAAATTGATGAAATTATTACAATATGAATGCACCACTAAACTGCAAAGCATACAGTAACCATTATTTACCATATCTTGTACAAACCTCAACCCTACCACTTAGTTTCATGAAGTAATTAGGATAAAAATTGAACTAAATGTACTTGCATGCAAATGTGAAACTTAATTAATCCAAAATTGTTTAATTGACATTTAATTCACAACGGAACCAACCTTAAATAGCATGTTCGAAATTTACTAACACTAAATAAATGCCAATCTTCAACTCAACAAACCAAATAACAGTAATTATAGATCAGAAAAACATGGTCTTCTTGCAAGCAGAGATTAATCAAATATTCATGTAAGTGTTAATTTTACAAAGGCTAGTTGATGATTGAAGGAAATAAGGGGTGAGAGAGACATCAGTTAACATTAAGCAAGAAATACCAATAGAATACCAGTATTATATTAATCATATCAAAGTCCATGCATGATTATAACATTTAAATAACACATAAATATCAGTTAAAAAGCTATTAAATCAGAGCAAGTAACCTTTAGTGTGAACCTAAACAAGTTCAATATGACTGCATGAATATCACTTTCTTACAATATAAATGCTGAAAAGGTACTTTGACTGTGAGTGTTAGTAAAATATCAGACCCAACAGCTAACATACACTCCAAAGGAAGAATGATGTCATTTGACTTGATTTAGTTTACCATCATCTATAAAGTAACTTTAAAGGCAATCAGCTGAAATGATCAGGAAACTATTCTTTGTTTGTTTCTTACACAGGGTTGATGTCACACTTAAGGCAAAGGTGATCTGTCAACTTGTCCAGCTTTAACACGGCAGGGAGATCCCAGGTGTAAACCTGTATATAAGACCCTTCAACCTTCTGTAAGGTAACAGGAGAGCTAATATATGATGAGAAATTCATCAGGCCACAAGTTTACAAAACTTGAGAACCGTCTCCAAGCTCGAATCTCAATTCCATTCTCAAAGTATAATGTTTGAAAATATAGAGCTGATTAGTGTTTAAAAAAATAATCAGATCAATTATACAGTAAGAATAATGTTTTTAATAATTTCATTGTTGTCTGATCATAGTTAGCTTAGGAACATTAAAAGATATGAGATTTGAGCTTGGAGACTGATCTCAGGTTTTATAACCTTGAACCCTGCAGGTCTAAGGTGGTGTTCAAACTCATAGCTCTGCAGGCTACTAGTTACTAGTCAGAGCTCATAACCACTCAACAATGGAGCCCCACAGAGCAAGCAAACTAACCTGAGACAAGTACATTAGAACTGTTTGTGTGCTGAACAGGACTACAGAAGTTTTAATGTTCATCAAAAACATTGATCGATGATATAATGAAATTCTGGCATTTTGGTTATCACTTAAAGCAAAATACAATATACTTTTTTTGCTCAATGTTGGCATTCAATGCTGTCGAGGTAGTTTGACAGGGAGCATAATAAACAACACTACATCATATGTTTTATCTCCACATTCTACAACTGTAAATGTGATTTATCCTGACAAAAAGAGCATTCTAGTGTTAATCAATAAACAATGTTCTTTTTATACAAGGAAAAACTATCAAAAGATGTCATTGAGGCCATACAAAAATGAAAAGGACATTAACATTATCGCAGCACAGTTCAACGGCATAAATTTCAATCATGTGACAATCAAGACTGTGAATGGTGACAAAACACTGGTTTTATCTGTCACTCAGCACATCCATATTTTTATTATTCAAATGATCATCCCACTCAAACTAACTAGATAAAAATCAATTGAAGAATGAATTGTCACCGAATCATGAATATGTAGACTTATAAAGGTAATGCAATTAATCATATTTTATTATTAATTCAGTTGTACCAAAGGCACTGAAAAAACAGACCTAGTAAAATAACAACAGACCAACCTTTAAAAAATTATATCCAGCTTACAATATAACTTTGGTACATAGTTGAAATATCTACTTATCAACCCTTCTTTTGTACACTGACTAACCTGTGTTAGCGCTACCTCTGGATAAGGGCCACCCTGTGGATAAAGACCACACTTATAATAACCGTCTTGATCATTTAGAAGAAACTTACCTCTGAATAAAGGCTGTCTGTCAATACAGGCCACATTAAGTCTTTCCCAACTTCCCAAGGGTGACTTTTGTTCACAGGTTTCACTGTATTTAGATTGTATGACAGGAAAATAAAATATCAAGTAATACAATGTAGCTATCAACTGCATGATAAGCTGCAAAGTATTCAAATTAGGGCTAAAATTAATCATGCTTTGAGGCTTTCCACTAAACAACCTTGACCTTAATTGTCATATGGTGAGAGCAGAATAATAAATCATGTATTGTTGATATTTACATAAAACTCAACCTTTCAGCCTAAATCTATTCCTTATCTTCAATTAAACAAAATAGCCTACATCCAAACAGACTTTATCAGACAGGGTGACTATTATTCATGTCTGTTGAAAACATAAATGACATGACTCTACAATATTTTGTCATTTGCTCAATACAAGTTGACTGAATCCAAGTTAATTAACTTCTAAATTAAATAGATAAGTGTGAACATTAATTTTATACTCAACAATACTTTATGTTTGATTTTACCTTGTTTATCTACAGATGACAAGGATTTTATTTATCATACCTGAAATCTGTCACCCTGAAGCATGTGCATCTCTTTTAAGTGACTTGAGATGTTGTTGTTGAACTCAAGACGCTCAATTCTGCAATAGAACCATACTCAAGATATTATAATCAGAATGCAAAATTCACCCAAAACCTGAAAAAGCACACTAAGTCTTGTTTTTTACAAGTTACAATAACTTTATTTTCATTGATCTGTCAAGATACTGCCATATATGGTACGTTCCACTTATTACATAATACAAAATACATTATACAAAATGTACAATACCCATGTTACCTAAAAGACAAGTCTGAAAAGGATCATTGGTGTAAGATGTTACTTATGACATATTAACTTAAAGTCTTTAAAAGAATGCACTTATAAATAAGGAACCAACTGATTTCCCGCCTGTTCAATTCTCCTAACCTCCCTCAGCATTAGCCCTCAAAGATTTTCATCCAAAAAAAATTCTGAATGTAAACATTTCAGTTGAATACCACTCCATTCCAGTGGTATTCAAGAATCCGCTGGTATTCCAGTGGTATTTCAACAGAATACCACTTCATGCCAGTGGTAATCAAGAATCCACTGGTATTCCAGTGGTATTTTAGCAGACTATCATGCCATTCCAGTGGTAATCAAGAATCCACGGGTATTCCAGCAGAATACCACTCAATTCCAGTGATCAATATTGAACATATTAGAGAAAACATTCAATACCTGGCACTTATAATTGATCATTATTTACCATGCTTGGCAATAAATCTTCTCAGTATGCTCATTTTCTAAGTACAGTGTTGTCATTTTTCAATACAAAAACCACTGTCTAATTTAAAAAAAAAAAATCTGAATACATGTATGAGGAACGATTCATCCGCAAGATTTACTGCCGAAATCTTAACAGCAATTTCAAATAATAAGGTCAGTCAGGTAAATGTTAATACAATTATTTTTTCAGGCCTAATGAAAAACATTCTCCTTTTTGTTTAATTTGATATCAATACAAAATGCATGCATCGTCAGTGGCGTCTACAATAAAACAAGACAAGATTAGCTGTAGATTGACAATTATTACATTCCTGAGAAACTAAATCACCAATATCTAACAGATGCTTCAGTGTAGAAAAAACAACAGTGAAGCGCAAGTTATAGATATATATAAATGTACTTCATGTTATTATTCCACAGGAAAACTAATACTACAAAATCAATTAGGATATTGCATTGCGACTAAGAAACATTTACTTAACTCTGACAGATTCCTTGTTAAATTATCTTTTGCTGTCTTCGTCAATTAGAATAGAACACTATATTTTAGCTTGCTTCTTACATCTACAGCTGTATATGTACTGGTAACCGTAAATTACCTAAACAGACACTTGTTTACTTAAATTAGAAAATTGAGAAATAGAAGACTGTCTTCAGATCTATATCAACTTCACATCAGTGTGTTCACATTATCAACAATGATTGATTTTATAGGATAGTGCAACATGACATTTAACCCTCAAAAATAAGTTATCTTCAAATTGAAAGATTAAAGTAATTACAAAAAAATGTACATAGTTATAAGCTGGTGCAGAGCTTGTGAAAATAATTTTATTTATTTATGTGTTGTTTAACAGCTCATTCAACAGCTATGGTGATTTCAGAGTCACCCCAGAGAGAGTGGAGATGAGAAACAGGAGACCATGGCATTTATATCCCTATTCTTTTGGAATCCTTTGCCTGGTTCTTTATTGTGCCCAGTAAAAAGCACCAATACACATGTCATCCAATTTTCCAGCGATTTTCTAGACACAGTACTTGGCTCAGTAGTTGAGATGGGGACACCGAAATAGCATCCCTGAAAAACTTGAAAGGCAGAGCCTAGAATCAAACCCATATGACCTTGGGTTTTATAGTCATTCGACCTTTGTTAAAATGAGACTATCAAGTACAGTGGTAGAGGTTTCAGCAAATACTATTTCTTGACATAAACTGCCACTCATTAAACCCGTAGATTGGTGTTCTATAGAATCTAATGCTAAGGCAAAACATATGTAAATTTCAATGGTTACCCAATCAATCCTAATTTTTAGTGCCAAGGCTAATGCTTTTTAACAGACACATCCATAGTTTGAAATTGCTTGCAATGAGTCATACCTCCAAAGTATGGTATGAGATACCGGGTTTATTTAGAAAAGAATCAGAAATGTTTTGCCACCTTTTTTCAGTCAAGTAACCATAGACATGCACACATCTAATAAGCAAATTACAAACCACAATTGTACCTTTTACGAAAAGTTTTCAAGAGCACGTAAAATACATGTACTATAAAATGTTTCAGCAAACTTGGTTAAACTTACATGAATTCATTTTAAGACAATGCATATCACTATAGTGTTCACAAAGATGGTCACCACACAAGACATAACTGTGTGTTCACAAAGATCGTCACCATACAAGGCATCACTGTGTGTTCACAAAGATGGTCACCATACAAGGCATCACTGTGCTCACAAAGATGGCCACCACACAAGACATAACTGTGTGTTCACAAAGATCGTCACCATACAAGGCATCACTGTGTGTTCACAAAGATCGTCACCATACAAGGCATCACTGTGTGTTCACAAAGATCGTCACCATACAAGGCATCACTGTGTGTTCACAAAGATAGTCACCATACAAGGCATCACTGTGTGTTCACAAAGATAGTCACCATACAAGACATCACTGTGTGTTCACAAAGATAGTCACCATACAAGACATCACTGTGTGTTCACAAAGATAGTCACCATACAAGGCATCACTGTGTGTTCACAAAGATAGTCACCATACAAGACATCACTGTGTGTTCACAAAGATAGTCACCATACAAGACATCACTGTGTGTTCACAAAGATGGTCGCCATACAAGACATTACTGTGTGTTCACAAAGATAGTCACCATACAAGACATCACTGTGTGTTCACAAAGATGGTCACCTTAAATTACAACAATGTGTGCTCACAAAGATGGCCCCCAAACAAGACTTGAGTTCATGACTGTGGCCTCTCCTCAACTGAAATAACAAGAACTTAATACTACACAAGTTAAGACCACATACTATACAATACCATTAATTCACTGGTATCATCCTCAATGTACTAATTAACGGTTCATTAATTAGTTTGTTACCATACATAACTCAAAGAACAATCTTTCTCAAGTTGCTGCCATCAATATTTGATGATAGCTGATACATAGGATAGATCAATTTGTACCCTAACATATAACTGAAACAAGAATCAAGCTTTAAGTCACTCATACTAGCATACACTTGCAAACAAATGGACATTTATCATGAAAATCAAGCTCGTTAATTTGCAGTAAAAATATAACAAGATGTGTTTCAAAAACACAATGCGCCCTCCCGGTGCCTTTTAACTTGAAAATACACAGGTTCTATAGAGATTGTCATGATGAACCAAGATATCAAATTTGATGATTGTAGGCAGTAGCCTTTTGATTCAAAAGATGAGGTTAAAGTTTGGTACAGACAAATAAAGGGCCATAAATCTGCTAAAAATGATCAAATCACAAAACCCTGACAATTTATGCTGGGAACTTGGTGACAATAGATCTATCAAAGTTTGGTAAAAATCCCTTGAGAAATTTAGGAGGAGTTGTGCACAGAAGAGTATTTCTCTACTACATAATTATGCACAAAATAAACAAAGGGCCATAAATCTGCCCAAAACAATCCAATCACAAACCCGAAATATATGTGCTGGGTTTCTTGGTGACAATGAGTCTGTGAAAGTTTCATCAAATTCCTTTGAGAAATGTAGGAGTATCACAGAAGAAATTTAGGACACAAAATAAAGTAAGGGCCATAAATCTTCCAAAACTGATCATATCACATAACCAGCACAATATGTGTTGGGGAAATCGGTGACAATAGTTTTATAAAAGTTTGGTCAAAATCATAAAACCTTTACAACATGCATTGGGTATATTGATAACAATAGTTCCATGAACGTTTTATCAAAATCCCTTGAGAAAAGAAGGAAACAAGAGTATTTCGTTATTACAATCGCACAAAATAAGCAAAGGGCCATAATTCCCACAAAACCCATAATATATATGTGAGGGTTCTTGGTAACAACAAGTATGTGAAAGTTTCGTCAAAATCCCATGAAAAATGTAGGAGTATTATCTAAAAGAAATGTAGGAATTTTTTAAACACAGTGACCCCGTGACCTTTTTTCTACCTTTGACCTACTGACCTGAAAATGCACAGGTCCTGTAGAGGTCATCATGAGGAACCTACATATGAAGTTTGATGAATGTAGGTGCAAGCGTTTTGATTTTTTAGGCAAGGTTAAAGTTTGGTACAAACAGACAAATAGAGACAAAAACAATATGCCCCCGATCTATTTATACGGGGGGCATAAAAAACATTACTTTATAACATACATACCCCTTTTTGCCGGGTGTCTGGCTGAGATGGGCCTACGTACATTATTTAACTAGCCGGCAGCTCACCAACCGATCGCATCAGTTCTAACCCAGTCACCACTGGGGTTCGAACCTTCGATCTCCCGCTCCGAAGGCGGACACCCTAACCACTCGGCCATGGTTGCAGTATTTACTTTGTATTAAAGTATCGGTATATCATCAGCACTGATTTCCTGATATATCAATATTGTTGACATCTGTACATGAATGTCATATATATGCAAACTGAGCACACAATAACACAAACAGTATGACCATTGACAAAGATGGTCCTGGTTTATGCACTGGTCTAGTTGTGAAGGATTGTACTGATCTGGCTGTCCAGTATTCATTCCTCATCCTGCAGCCCTGACCAAGCCAAGGTGTTGAGCAAGCATATCTGACATCTATTAGTACCAGTAAGTAAGTTATACTCTATCTAAGACCTGGTTTTTGGCTTACCGGTATCTAATACTATATAATGTAATATACTCGTATATACATAATGATACTAACTACTAGTGTTACTAACATTCAACTTTTAGTCTTACACTCAATAGCGTCTTCAAAAAATGATGGCACATAAAACAATACCATCAAACTTTACAACCAATCATTGCATTATATAACATTGTAAGTGACATGAAATAATAAGATATTTACAACAATTGTCTTTATTCCATTGCAAGCAGGTAAGTGTGTGAATGCTCTGCATTTAATAGGAAATACATCAAGAGAGCATAGTAAAATATCCCTACAGACCACACATAACTCAATGAAAGTTAGTTGTAACCCTGTATAACAAAAATCTAATAATGTAATAAAAGTCATAATAAGTTTGAATGGCATATCTCAAGAATGTAGTACATCATCAGAAAGCTAATTTTGGCTTAATATAACACTAACAGTAATTTGCGGTGCTAGACAGACAATCGCAATACAGAGTTACATTAAAAATACCAGGGGAGTTTGAGGACACCTTGCAACAATTTTCATTGACGTTTTCATAAAAAATTGTTAATGACAAAACATTGACTAACACCTTCCTTCAGCCGTAACTTCCCGCAATATGAGAATCACAATGAACAGATTTCAAACCATGTTCCAATCTTTTTATTTTTGTTTCCTATTTCCTGATAAATTGAAAAGATAATCAATTAACTTAACAACATGAAGATTTTTTTTCAGCATTTTATCTGAAGACGGGATCTTGATATTTCACTCAGAACTCATTAACACCGAGTCAGTGGTCTCCCCTGGGAACTTGAACTTTGTCAGTTAACTCCCTTGAGTGTCATCAGAGAACAAGGATATATTGAGTTTTCTACCTGTCAGGTACTTGAAATCATGAGTCTATAACAGCACTTCATTCATAATTCCATCTTCTTCACTCTAGGTGTTCCTACATTTTTTCTGATTGTCTGAATTGATTCTATGCTGTATAATCATCATCACTGCAATATTCTCAGTACAGAAATTTATCAAATCTGAAATATACAGTCAGACCTGTGAACAAACACCATCCTTTGGGGAAGGACAATATGGACTTTATACAGAGGTAATTTTGTTCTAAATACTCCAGGACAGTTTTTACAAGAATAACCTTTACTCACAGGGGGGGGGGGGGGGGGCTTTAACACAGCTCTGACCGTAGTTGATGTTATTTTGCATACACTATATAGCACTTATATCATAGTGTCATATTGTATAATTCCTAAAAAAATGGTAGAAATCTGCTCCATCATGTAACCAGTAATGAGAGTAGATTTCGAAATACCTGATAGGCTTGTCTGAAGAACTAAATCATCAATTTCTAATTTTCTCGCTTAACTAACAGCAACAATGTACACAGTCATACTGATCGAGAGTTAAACCTTACAGGTCAGACTTAAAGGAAGCATCAAAAACATTATTTTTCTTAAGCATGAAAAACTTTAAAGCAACTTCAAGTGCTTCTAGAAGTAAGTATATCTTACAAACGTGTATATATATATAATAACAAGATACCATTGACCATTAATTCCCTAAGTTAACACAGTACCTTAAGTAGCAATGGTATATAAACTGACCACTTATGGTGCATTCATTATATAATTTGTAAGAGCCTCTCAAAGTTGTTGACTTTCCGTGCAGTGATCTAAAATGTACACACTTGATTCTTTATTTTTATGGAAGATCAAATACGTGAACTTATATTTTGATACCCCCTTAGAGGGTTATAATTTGAGGTTTGGGTTTAAAATGTCGGAGTGAAGTTATGGAATAAAGCCCAATGAGACAGCTTAGTTAGATATAGAATAGTGTCTGTGTGTCAATTTGATGAACACTATCATGTCCAAGGTTAGAAGTCTTCTCTATCAGATTCAGATTCCACAGACAATATTTCAGATGTTCCAGGAGAAACAGAGGTCAATAATTATCAGTAAACATTTAATCACACAACTACATTACATACGGTCTAACCTGTGTTAGCAGCCACCTCTGGATAAAGCATATTTTTTTAAAACTGTCTCTGATTATTTAGAACAAAATATCCTTCAAGTAATAGCCACTTGTCAATAAAGGCACATTTTGTCTTTTCAAAGGGGGGTCTTAGCTCACAGGTTTGATTGTATATGAATGCTTTATTTAATTTAAATGTGTATCTTTAATTGTATAAAAATGAAAATACTATGGTACTATAATCAGAGAAATATATCACAAAAACAAGAAATATACAACCATTAATGATAATAAACAAAGGCAAAAGTTCAATATCAAGCTTGTATAAATATATAAACTTTAATCCCATAGTAGACTTAAGCACATTACCTGACACAGACACGAAATGTACCAAACATTATACTAGTTACCTAACTTATCATCATCTTCATCACCAACACCACCAGTGCCTGCATCAATATTGTCATCATCATCAACAGAAGTACCAACATATACATCACACACAAACATGGTCACCATAAAGGCTAACAATATCCGCCTCATCATTAAAACAGTCACCCAGCTCATATAGCCCTAACATAGTCATGCAATCATACATGCATTCCCTACACACAAAGTATCTGAAAATTGCAAACAAATATCAAAATTCCAAAATAATACATGTATATCTAAATACAACTTAAGTTTAACTGAGTCTTAATTCTCCAACTATTTGCATAATTATAATCTAGTAGAATTTCATAGACTCATACAAGAACATTACCATGTTGTCAGATGTTTTCTGTTACAAGACATTGGAGACAACATACTTTAACCAGTTTGGATCAACATTTTTATATCCATGCCAAACAATAAATTTCATGCAATAATATCATCTCAGATGAAATTTGAATAATGTTATACAGTATCATTCAGTGTTGTTTTGTTTACACTTAGCTATGTACAGTTCTCATTCTTTGAGAATATTTCACCTCAGATATTGAACAATGGTGTTCTTGTTAGAAAAAAATGTCATCTTTTTGGTTCTTTGAGCCTCCCCCACCAAAACAAAAAAAAATATGCTAGGCAAGTCATTAACCTGGAGATGTGAGATTTTTTTCCCAAATGCTTTTTACTCTGGAATTTGCTTTTATGAAATTTAGGTTTGACAAAAAAAGAAAAGGGTAGGTCAAATAACCTTTGTCCTTTTCATCAAATACTATCTTACAATTTTTTGGGGGGATAAAAATGAACCGTTCAGGATTAGCTGCATATTATAGCATGAAGCAGAGAAGACACCTGGTCGTATTGGCAGGTTGTATTATTTTACAGTAATTAAATATCCAATAGACAAATTGATCTCAGTAATAAACATAAAATAAAGATAAACTTCAAGTTGGTTAAGCATTACTGATCAGTCAATCTGATTTGTGGACATATATTGTTACATCATTAACTTCATAGCAGACTTATGAAGTGTCTTCATAATATTTATAGATATATTGCAGGCAACAAGACAGAGGAGGTAATATATAGATTATTAATTAAGCAGAATTCTAACATAGAACCAATGCTTACAATGGATTGATGACCAAGTTATTCAAGCAACAAATAGATTGATTGGTCAATTCAATGATTACTGTCTACCAATGAGACAATCATTGATCAAATTGAAACCTGTCTGCTTACTTATAAGGGAGACAATTCATCACAATCTGTATCTGTAGCACAATAACTGGAGATTATAATCTGCCTTAAATGTACCATATACTCGTCAAACTAAAAGGTACACACACACAGACAAAAGTCAGGAAATTCTTATCTACAGGAGGCTAAAGTACAATTTAAAAACAGTTAGATTTTTTTAATAAAATGTAAAACGTGTATGAAGAATTAAGAAGAGGATGAATATCATAACTCTCTAAAACAGTCTGGAACAGGTGCTTAATTAAGGACAAAAATATCCCATTTTTTGTTTTGCATGAAACTTGATATCTGACAAGCAACAAAAGAGCCAATGTTTTGTGACACATCTAAATGACTGATAAGAGACTTATAGCATGAAACACATGATACAGGGATCAGTAAACAGTATATTTTCATAAATCACTGATTTATCAATATTTTATTAAAATTGAAACCACTAATCTCATTAATCATAAAACACTAAAAGCTAGAAACAATGATAAATCTGTATTATGACCACATCATAATAGAAAATAGTTCAAAATTTATTAGCTACCCCAAGTATTCCGGCCATAAAAATTGAACTGGATGCAATTAGTTACAATTATCTACAATATCTATGAAATTAAATACAAACAAACAACTTAATCTGAGTGTCAATCTATAAGGCTTAGATGAGTCAATATGGGATTAACACAGAAATAACTGTTCAACAACGACCATAAATAGATGATAAAACATTAATTAATATAATAAATCATGAATTTTAAGAGGTACATTGTATTTATATCTCATTACAAATATTATGCTAATACCTGAGTTGGGTACAGGTATACAAGAATACTTTGAAGGGAAGGTTACATCAAGTTTGAATAAATTAAAGTTTAAGAATACCTGATCTACCATTAAATATAATGTGTCAGATTACAACACTAGGAATACATTTAAGCAAATAAAGACTTATTACTGGGGGCAGATAATTAAAGAAATGAAATTAAACTGCAATAATTGTATTTACATATAACTTCACAGATAATATACCATATGTAAAATCAATAACTCTACAAATCATATCATTTTTTATAATTGTATTGCACACAGATAGTTAAAATAGAAATCATACACTTTAAGTTTTATCTTAATTGAAATTTAATTCATAATTGGAGGTAAAATCATAACTGGTTCAATCACCATTGGTTAGCACTAATTGGTTGCAAGAATACAATGGCTTATCTATAATCCATGCAAGAATTTATCAGACATTTCAAACATTATAAACTTGTGAAGGGTGGGTGGACAGAAATACTTGTAGATTAACTTGTTAGATAGCTGGTTTTACCACTTACAACTTGCAAGACTACATGTACAACATTATTATGTCTATTACCATCTGCAACCAGTTTAATTAAATCAATATGTCCCCAAATCTGTCCTTTATACTGTATCTAAGCAATATGTACATGTGTACAAGTATTGTAAGTAATCTTGCAACATATGGTAAAGTATTTTCAAAAATAGAGCTTAAAATGAACATGGCCACCCTAGACATCAAGTACCACAGCTTTGGTGATTTTATAATGAAATACTTCACATTCTGTGACACCAGGCTATTATTAATGAGAGATTACTTGTTTAAATAACCTTAGTAATGAATAACATCGTCAAATCAATCTGCAGTAATCTTATTATGAATTTAAACTACCGTTATCTTGAGATGTCAAAGACACATGGCTTTTATGTGACGTCCTATTGTAAATTTATGATCATTTACATCGGCAATAATGAAATATTGAAAATCTCATTTCTTTTCCATATTTACATACAAGAGTCACCAAATCAAACCTCAGGTACAACATACTCAACAAATACTGTACTAACAAAGGGCAGTAAAAATTCTCTTGACAATTGCTGCCTACACAAAGCTTGTAATTAGAAACCGGGGCACATTTCACCAAAATGACTAACATAGCATTTATTTATTTGGTCAATACCTATAATTATGAAATATATTCCCAATCTTAAGGTTACAATTAATTAACCTTCTTATAATAAACTTATTATAAATATGTCTGGTTCTATTTGCTTACGGTTCATTCAATTGTATAATTTCTCAATTCTCAATAATGAGATTATTTTTGTGTATAATAGTTTCTAATTATAAGTATTTACTGATAAAACTTCTTCAGAAACTACATAAAGAAAAGGGGAAAATGACAGAGAGACAAATTACATGATGAATTAACCTTACAAAAAAGACACAGAGCCTAAATCCGTGACAAAAATAATACAAACTGTCAAAAGTACTTTGATAAGCACATTTATCCCATTAAGGTTCTCTGTGTGTATGAGAATTGAAGCAATTAAGTGTAACAGTCATGTCAATAAAGTAGAAAATACCACCTGATATAACAGTAGTAATTACTTTCTAATTAGAAAACTACAAGATCAAGAAAATAGGAACTTCAAGCAATTTAAAAAAAAAAAGATGGAGAGTGTATGTTGGGGGGTGTTAAGTCTGAAATTTAATTTCAATTTGGCTTTAAGAATTACTAATCAGACTCGGCGTATACCACATGTGAACGAAGATTCTAAACTTTTCTAACCAAATAAAGAAACAATCGATCAAATAATAATACACCCAATAAAGAGCAGCATGTATGGCGCTTTACCAGATTATGCAATTTACAAGTTAGCATCACAGCTTATTACATTAACCTTAAGTTAAGTTAGTGCCTAACATTAAATAGACAGAATATTTATGATAGTGAAACATTTGTAATAGACACAATAAAACAACCTCACAGATCTCACATTTATATAATTATTTGCACTAAAGTCAGAAAATATAGCTTCATTATAAAAATAAAGAGACAAGATGTGAAAGTACTGTACCCCATAACCATCTCTTTCAGACACATAATATACCTGGAGAATGTCATAAACAAATTTTATACAATTTCTAACCAAATAATACAAGGGAGGTAACTCAAAGATGTTGTGACAAAGGACATTATGAGAGTTATCTTCACCATATAAATAAACTAACAAGCCAACTCATCAATCAGTTCATTTCATTATCATTTCAAATCTTTTATTTAGCTGATATGAAATTAAAGGTATAGATTTCTAACAAATAGAGAAACAATTTAAAGCCCCATTAGCTTTTTCGATGTTAAAATTACTGTAGGTCTATTTTACCTAGAAAGTTGTCTTAATTATCTGTGAAACTTTTTTAAATCATGAAGTACATATAGAAATGTAGCACCATATTTTTTCAATGATACTGCAAAAAAATAATAAAAAAACAGCTGACAACATTTTTACGAGATGTAGCTAAAGAAAGACATTATGTTTGTTTATATCAAGGTTTACGCCCCTTTTCAACAATCAGAGACATATGAGGTAGACAGTTCACCTAACCATTGTTCCTCGCAAGAACCAGCCCTAGATTTTCATCCTCTGTAAGCAACTGCCAACTTTCTCCTTAAAGAGACATGATGGGTAGCGGGGCTCGAACCTATGACCCTCCATCAGTGGAAGGTTACAATGACTTGAAGTAATATTTTTGTAGAGCAAAAATATATTTCTTATATTATACTATCATTTTATCTATTGTTCTGTTTTACTAAATTCTAAAAGCTAATGGGCCTTTAAACAATAGGCATGAAACAATTATACCATTTTAAAACATGAAGTACCATTTCCACAATCACATCATTTAGTTGAGATCACATTGTCTTGTTGAGATCACTTCGAATATCATCTAATTGAGATCACTTCATTTAGATATCATGAGATCACTTCTTTAAGTTGAGATCACAGACCACAAGTACCGGCAGCAAGAACACCTTAAAGTCAATCATGAAACATAGGGGTAGTCACGGAATCCTTGCTGACCAGGGACCATCGGTTTCAGTAAAAGGAGTTCCACTGAACGTGTGACTGTTTTCCACAATACCACTACCAGATGTTTCACTTGACATTTCTGGAAAATGACAGCCCTCTCCCCTCAATGTACAGGTACTCCCTTCTTTTTCCTGATATTGAGCTGGGATCTTGCTAGATCGTAGTAAGCTCAGCGAAATATGTACATGGTGACGGTGATAAAAGCTCTCATTTACACTTAAAAAACTTGAAAGTTAAAATCATTTGTAATGTTTGACATCCTCATCATTCTGGTCAGGCACTGAGGAGAGCCTGGAAGTTCTCAAATATTAACGCGGCTGTGATTGTTTGATGGGAGGTGGTTCAAGTCTTTCACCGCTGGCAAGGAAGGCCATGATTAAGTGTTGTTCCTGGAAGAACCTGTTCCCTGTTTGTGTCCTACCATAGTTGGTAGCGTTAGAATCTAACTTTCTTGCACTTGCAACTTTTTGCGTGTACAAGAAATTTCTACTCGCAAAAAAACAAACTGAACTTACACTTTTTTCAGGAACATTTTTCACATGTAACAATATTTTAAATAGTTTGCACTGGTGTAGCTTCTTTTAGGCACTGTAGGCATGTGCTTACACTTTTTCTGCCAATTGGAAAAAAATAAAAAGGACAAAAACACAATAAACTGAAGGGGGTATGGATTAGAAGATCCAAGTATCCTTCTTCTAAAGCCCGAATCATTGATTAGTTAATATGAAGTTCATTTGTGGCCTCTATTAATGTCAACGTACATGTATTAATTACTGAACTTTTGCAACTTTCGTGGAAAATTATTTGATAAATGAAAAACTCTACAGTAGACAAATAAATCTGGCAAAGCAAAAACTGCAAGAACTACATAAATATTTTTACACTAAAGTTAAGCATGCCAGAAAATAAATGCCCCAGTCAATGCTTCTCCGGCAATCTAGTAGATTGAATCTACAGAGGATTTTTGGGGGGCATGCACCTCAGGACAACCTAGAAAAGTGCCTACACGTTAGTTTAGGGCAAGTTAGTGCCTCTGGATTGTCACACTCACTGACATATAAAATCAAGGAAAGCATGTTAGACCTCCATACAGCTGTTAAAACAATGTAGATCTATAAAACAATGATATACAAGAGGATGACAAAACCACATGCTGTCATTTTCTTTTTTAATCTTTTGCAATCAGCATTGATCATGTCATTGATTTCACAAATTGTGATATACTCGAGTTCTAGGTAGTTGTCTGCAGTAGACCATCTTGGACCTTGAAGAGCACCTTGAGCCAGAAGTGTTGACATCAACCGGAGGTCCTCAAGCATTTTTGTGACAGTCATCCTCAGGGGTTCTGCTGTAACAAATCTTGCTGCTCTCCTGGACTTCGAGGAGGGGTCCCTGCAGACACTCAGACAGTTGCCATTCGACTCCAGGTCTTGCTGTGGCTTTATATGCAGCGGTCATGACAGCAGCTGTAGAAGTGATGTACAGTCTTTGAGATGTCGCCTTAGAAAACCTACTTGTTTATCAGTTTTTTAGGGTGTTTCTTATCTGTTTTTCCCAGCTGAGGTCTTCTGTAAGCCTAAGGCGGCACCAAGATATCAACAACCTCAAGTGTGTGTCCAACATGAACACCAATCTATTAGAGACCGTACTTTGCTTTCGATGGGCATGTAGTCGGTTTGGTCAAAGGTGACGATAAATTACCAGGACTGGTGATTGCTGACCTTAGCTGGCAGGCGCTCTAGCGGTGCTGGTTACCAAAAGTAAATTGTCCTTTTTCATTTCGTCATGTTAACCATTTTAACAACAAATGAACTGCAATGTAATGCATACATCATCGTCAATGACCTTCGAGTTTTTAAATAAAAGGAAGTACAATGAAGAAGTCAGTAATGAATACCTGTATTTTTTGTAAGTAAATACTTTAATATAATAAATGTACCTTCAAAATTGTACTCGTATTTGACAATGGAACATCTTTGATTCTGGCGTCCCGAAAAGCTCGTGCAAGATGGTCACGTGGTCGTGAAATTTACACTGTTGTTAAAATTACTGTAACGAAGGTTAATTGCAAATAAATATAACTTACTACATAATTTGGTTCCTCTTTCAAAAGTTAAAATAAATGTTTGACACCTAAATGTACCACTGCAAATAACCAAAAGACCGTGAAGACTGTGGCTCACGCATTTTCAGACTGAATCACGCTCACACGGCTATAAAATTGTGTAGGCCTATCCATGATATATCGCATTTTCTCACATGTATATTTCTTTCAAGTTTATTTTATGTGGTTCACTGCAAACTGGGGGCAATATTTAATTGTTGGCTAATCAAAATTCTTTAGTGGTGTACTTCAATTAGATATAATCAATGTGGTGTGATAAAAGGAAGTTATGTCTTCGGAATTCATATGAACATTGTATAATCTAAAAGTTTGTATATACAAACTTGCTCCAAAAGAGTGCGTCACACAGGACTTTATTATACATGTAATTCATGCCAACATTATCTATGGAACGGAAACACACACACTTGCTGTTTTAAAGTAATTAGACCACTTTAACAAATACAATAAGTCTTACGAGTACAAGCTTGGTCACTTGTAATAGACTTCCATGGTGCTTACAGTTATCACGGTGTTTACAATGAAAATTTAGTCGTACCCAATAAGGCTTTGGTCCAAAAAATAAATATGCCTTTTTAAGCATATCGTTACGGCTTCATTTCGTGTAAAAATTAAAGCCAGTAATCGGTTGTATTTTTCAGCATCACTCCAACTGAATAGTCGACAAAACCAAAGACCAATAATATGTATAGTATAGGTCTTTGACAAAACCTTTGAGTGTTCTAAGAAACTTCAAAATTTTCACATTCGAGCTTTTAACCGCTAAAGTGTGAAACTGTAATTAACATTACTTACCAGCTAAATAGTTATCAAAATCTTCAAAAATATCGTATAAAACCGCCATATTTGAAATAAACAGCAATTTCTCTTATTTACAGTAGGCCTACTTACATAGGCAGTTTCTATACGCGGTACCCCTTGTACAGTGGTGATCTTAGTGATCACTGTTAGTAAGTTCGGGGATGACACATTATTGAGCTCTAGATCTGTCTCGTTGACAATTTTTACATACTTGGAACATTGTCAGAAATGGTTTCGAGGAATATTAGAAATGAAGCAAAACATAAAGAAAATGGTTGACTGAGGGAACAATCTGAAAGATTGTCTATATTGATATTGAATATGTGAAAGAGCCAGGTCTAGAAACCTCCTGGATAGCCAGTGAAGAGTGCCGATGTTCGGGATATATTATGTATACACTTGGCATGATCAGAATGTAATGTAGAGTCCTGGTACGTTTCATGAAATCTGTCTCTATGGAAGTCCCGTTACGATGCCTTTTAGCAACCTGAAGTCATAGGCACTTGGTTTCCGTGATTTTTATCTTCAAATTTCGCCGCTATTGTGCGTATAAAAAAATAAACCTCTTATTTTGATGATAGACAACATATTATTAATGAATCTTGCAATTTTGTCATCGAACAGATTTCAGCGAATAACTACAGTTGGTTAACTATTGTATCGAATGTTAAATACGGTAAATAACCCTTTCGCTGCCAGGCACATACTGTCCACATTGTGCACTGTATTACCAGGAAATGTTTAAGAAACGCAAACTAATTTAATCAACAAAGGAATATAACATATACTAGTAACAAAGAAATGATCATCACAATCAATTACTAGTATTGTGTTCACAAGTGTCCGCCCTATTATTTCAAAACTAAACGTATGGACAAGTCTTGTCCGGTTAAGGTTTTCGTGATTATTGAAATCTGTCGTAAATTATTATTTTACTACTTTACACTTAAGTTGTGCTAGAAGTTTTGTTTAGTTTATTTGAGTTTTACGTCCCTCTTCAACAGTCGAGTCATATGAGGCGGACAGTTCACCTAACCATCATTGCTTGGAAGAACAAGTACTAGGCTCCCATCCTTCGTCAGCAACTGCCTACTTTCTCACATAAAGAGACATGGTCAGTAGCTGGGCTCAAGCCCATGACGTGTGCTGGAAGAACACATTCAATATCTATAAAAATGAATGACTCCAAGGATCTTCTTTCGAATGGTACCCTTTTTTATGATGAACAAATATAAACAATAAAGAAATTGAAATATTTATAGGCCAGACAATACTGTTGTAATTAAATGTGTATACATTGTATATGTATACGAGGAGTACATGTATAGTGTGAAACAATTGCCCAGACACGTATGTCTCAGTGATATGAAATCAACTCCACTTATTCATTCTTGCTTACATCACTTGTACCCTTCAAAAGTAAGATTGATAAAAACAAACTTTGAAAGAAGAGAAGTGAATTAGGCCAGTCAATGTATTAAAATAGTCCTACCTGATGTTTATATTCAACACCCTGTATGAATTAATCAGTGCACAGGTCAGTCGAAATTGATTTAGAGAGATAAATTAATTCTCATAATCTCACAGACAGCAAACATCAATAAAATACAGACAAACTACAATAAATCATTTTATTTTCATAATTTATTACACATGATTGTGAAAATGTAATAAATAGATAAAAACAATAACAGTCATATAACATAGGAAAACATTCATTCTAGCACTAGTTGATGCGTTACTATGACAACAATTCCCTATTACAAGCTGTTATAACCAGGTAACATTAAAGTTCATGGTAAGATAAGTATAAACAAAGAATCAAATAATCAGACAGAAAGTTATAAATAAAACCAAGCAGAATAATAGGATCCAAGTTTCATTCGACAGCAAACCTTAGACTTCACAATCCTTAAACAAACATACAGAATGCGACAATAATATAATAAAATCTAAAATGTAACATCAGTATATGGATAAATTGCAGAGATTCATATATATTGCTTATATCCTATTGTTATTCTTCATAGATATGTTACACAGGCATTTAATGTAAAGCAAATATCATTCAAGCATGTTTTAAAGGAATTAATAATACAGAGAGTTGTGTAACAGTTTAATTAAGTTATTCGGTATGGCTATTCCACACTACATCATGTATCAAATTACTGGGATCAGGGACTTCAGCTAACTTCAGGTTGTCATTACCAGTATATTAACATTAAGACAAGTAGAAACTACAAGTAGTCCATACATCTATACAATAAACAACATGTGTGTAGTGTTCTTCCAGTGTAGAATAATGTCAGAATAGTGTGTATCAATCCACACTGGACTATGTCTGCATAAGATATAACCAGACATCAAACTTCTCACAATGAAGAGAGAGCAGCTACTCCAGGTAAATTCTTGCCTGAAAAAAAACAGGGAAAATTATACATACATGTAACATGTTCCAGGAAATTGCAGGTAGACTAAAATACAACAAGCTTTACAAACAAGTTAATGGCATTACTGAAATATTTCAAAAGATATACAGGTAATCTGACAACATAGATTCATTATCTTAAAAGTACATAGTTCCCACATCCACAATATTTACCTCCCTTGTTTTGAATTGGCAGCCATCTTGAAAGTCAAATATCTTATGTGTTTAATAGAAAAAAAAACAAGGGAGGTAAATATTGTAGATGTTGGAACTATGTATAAAGAAAGCATATATTGCATGCAATGATTACTTTTTAAAATCATGACAGTAAGGAGGATAAGACAGGGGAAAAGTTTCAGATAAATGTGTGCCTGGTCATGTGCTCAAAGAATTAAACAAATAGTAAGATACATATCAATCTATACCTTC
Source organism: Lutraria lutraria (assembly GCA_964023205.1). NCBI lineage: Eukaryota > Metazoa > Mollusca > Bivalvia > Venerida > Mactridae > Lutraria > Lutraria lutraria. The sequence continues at coordinate 26,206,421 of OZ026833.1, forward strand.
AAGTAACTCCAAACTAGCACCACCTCCAGTGCTGACATGGCTGACTTTATCCTCTGTATTAAATTTAACACAGCAAGTAGCTGTATCTCCACCACCTAGAAAATCAACATTCACATTATAGAAAATCAACATTCATATTGTAGAAAGACCTACAAAATTGAGTAGAAACTTAATAATGGACTCAAGTGTTTTTTCTTTCTAGAAATCTTGTGTCTTTGATCAGAAATGTTACCATTTGTTTTCTTTATTCACTAAGAACATGTTAAACATGCCAGCAAACAATATTCTTGGTCGGGTAGTCTCAAAACTCCATTTTTATTTGAGTCAAAAGTGTAATTCCCAATAACAGACTCAAATCAATTTTATTGAATTATAACCTATCAAGAGATTAAAGTTAGGTAAGAACTGTGGGAAACTATTATTAGACCATGTTTGTACCTTCATATAAATACCTCATTCTGAATTGCAAACAATAGAACAGAGATATATATGATTAAATACATAAATTGAGTTTGAGTAAAAGTTTGAGTAAAAATTTAAAATTTTTTTGTGAAACTGGAGCCTGCTCTTAACAATGGTTGTCTATAAATAGATCAAAATGATTCATGCTATCTTTATACAAGATATAGAGAATGAATGAACTATAAACGAATCCATTCTTTTCCTGACCACTATCATCTCCATAGTTTGTCATAAATACCTGACCATCAAATATTGTAGTTTTGTACTTCAATTTTCAACCAGCATATGTTGATATGACAAATCAAGAGGCTTCTAGCCCTAAATCTCAACTCAATCAGTAAGTATTAGAGAATAATAGTTTGTTTATTGTCAGGTAAGAATCTCAGTGTAATCTTTCTTCTATCCTATTAAAACTTGTTGTCTTGGCCAACTTCTACTCACCAATAATTGAAGTAGCCTTATTTTCTGTAGCCGAAACCACAGCTTCCATGACAGCTTTAGTTCCTGCAGCAAAATTAGGAAACTCAAACACACCAGGTGGACTGAAATAAAAGACAAGTTTGTATAATTTATCATTACCCAATGAATAAAGAAAAATAGTCTGAAGTCAAATAGTACTAATATTTTAAATGTGAACAAAGAACTAAGTCTCATAACAAGTTTATCATGTAAGTATATTAATTTCAGCAAACTGATTTCATACAATAAATTATATATCCGGCCATAATGAATACATTTGAAATGACACTTTCTAATCAATTCTACACCAAAAATGATACCAGCATAGATCATGGTACTCATTAAAGCAATTCAGTTTCAGATTGACATCAGAAAATCTTAACAATAAATCTTACAAAAAAACATACGCTATGATGAGCATTACAGATCAAACTTCATCATAACATATTTCTACTGTCTTACTTATATTTTGCACATAAACATAGCACCAAAAGCAGAGATTTGAATTAACTCTACTTAACATACTAATTATGATACTCTCGACCGCAAGCACTTTCTAAGGTTTAAAACAACAACATTAACTTTGGTCCTTTTAGGCACATACTTATATTTAACAACATGAATCAGTACTGAAGTAGAAGCCAATACAGTTGGTCAATCACTAAGATATGCTGCATTTTGTAATTAATTCATCAATTCACAAAAGTGTATTACTTACCCATTCCAAACAATAGTCTTAGCTCGTCCAATAGCCTCAACAAACAGCTTTATAGATTCTGGTCCAACATCTAAACCCTTTAGAAATACAAGATTATAAAATGAGAGAAAATCAGTTGTTAAATAACTTGACAATCAAAATATCATATTAAGTATTTAATTCAAAGAAGTTATTTATTTCATCGGATTTAATGCCATTTTCAACACGATTTCAATCACATTGTGGCGGTAGTTATCCTAACCAGTTTCCCTGGACTTCATTTAGGCCTTAACCAGTACTAACCACATTCTATCCACAAGCTACTGCCAAGCTACTCCACATAATTCTGAGGTTGAGGACAATTTAACATAGGATGTAATATCTTGAGTCAAATTTGTCACAGACAGTGAGAGACTCGCCGGGGTTCGAACTCACAACCTCTTGATCAGTAGAACAATGCTCAAACCACTGAGCTAATTCAAAGAAGACTACACAATTTGGAACAACTTGTTAGTAAGAAGTTTTACTGTTTTTCTTGTTTGTTTCATTCTACACAGATTTCCATGTGCTCTCAGCAGGGGAACCATACATAACAATAATGTATAAAACATACACATAAACTTCTCACTCCTCATACGTTAAAAATTCCAAGAATTTTTTTCAAATTTCAAATGTGAACAAATCAGTGGGTCTCCACTTTTCTGCTATTGGAATGACTGAAAACTTTCAAGCCAAATTCTAATACTTTCTGGGACATCGAGTCATATATTTCACTTAACTTTTCAAATTATATTTGTAGACATTCTGTGCAATAAGTTTAGATAATGATATACAGAAGAGACATTCTCAACAGTTTAAGTAAAACTGAAATTTCCATATCAAGTACAAGACGAGTGAAGGAGTCAAACATTATAAACACATACCATGCATCCATCAGGAATTCCATCTGAGACAGTTGCCGAGCCAACAGCAGCATCTTCAGCAAATTTGTCACCAGTAACAAAGTCACATGGTAGGTGAATCTTCACTTGTTTGGCAGCTGCTTTTTTCATGAGATCGCTAACAATTTTCGAGCCTTCCTCATCATACAATGAGTTTCCAATCTGTAATAATAATATTATATGATACACTCAAATACAATTACCCTACTATTTGTTCATTTCTGACTATTCACTTAGTAAGCAATGTCAACAGCATTTCAGATATGCACAGTGTTAAGAAATAATTATGTTCAGTAAAAATATTGATATAAAACAAGTGCCAAGTCTGGAGCAAAACCGTCAAACCTTTTAATAAGTAGTACAAAGCTCTACTCACAGAAGTAGTCTGGTGGACTAGCTATCAGTTACAGAATCATATAATTTATCAGACAGTTAGATTCATAGCAGAATATAAAGTCTAACTCAGAGTAATCTTAAGGGGAAAATTTTATGTGAATTCAGATTTATATGCAATTTCTGAATTTAGAGCACAATGTCTTCAAGTTCAACAAGATTGCATTCAAACACTTTGATCATTGAAGTTATGTTAGATAAATCAATTTAACACGCATGACCAATTATATATGAATGCACGAATATAAACTCTAGCAAAACAATTTCAGAACTGAATTTAAGGCATACCTTCATATTATTGGTGACTTTAAGGAAGGTGAAGGCCATACCACCACCAATTATCATCTCATTTACTTTGTCTAATAAGTTTTCAATCAACAGGATCTTGTCAGCAACCTTGGCACTAGACAAATAAAATATACCATATCATACAAACTTTATTTTTGAATGAATGACAGTAGGATGGATTAGTGATAAATTGTACATGTTCCAGCAATATGAAGAAAATTAAAAACAAAATTTGAGATAAATTTTTTTGAACATCTGCTACTTGTACTGAGTGTAAAATAAACCAGTAAAATAGAAATATTGAAATTATCAAAATCATATTAATAAAAGATTCACATGCATGGTGCTCCATCCATCTTCAGGGAGGGTGAAATGAAAAAACTGCTTTTTAAGATGACAATTTACGTAGCAAGTCTTATTAAATTATTTTTTCATAAAATATATGTGTATTAAATGACACTTTTCAGTGCTTGTGTTATATCAATTAAGGCTTACCCTCCAAGAATGGCTAGGAATGGACGTTCTGGTTTATCTAAAGCCTTTGAAAAGTATGTTAGTTCCTTTTTCAACAAGAAACCTGAAGCTTTCTGTGGTAGTTGACATCCAACCATGGAACTGAATAAGTATAAAATAAAAATAGCATTACAATGTACAAGTAAGTTTCGAATCTGAACAGATCTTGATATCAAATAATACTGATTTTTAATGATTTGAAGTGTCAAAATGTGAAACATTTTTATCTTAAAGACTGATCCATTGTATAAGATAAATTTATGTCATATCCAATGGTTAACATAATATTTAATGGAAATTTCAGAATTTTCCAATCTAAGAATAGAATCCGGTCAATGTATTCGTCAACCGGAATTGTAAAGTATTTATTTATGATATACAATGTAGTCATCTTTCTTTATGATTAGTAACTAGTGAGCTGATATTCAAAGGCATATCAAATCCTTTGATAATATGGCTCACTAGTCAATAATAACTGTATATTCATTCACAATAAAGTAAAACTTGAAAATTTACCTATGTGCTCTGTGAGCAGTACCAAAAGCATCATTGATATAAACATCTCCAAGTTTGGACAAGGAGGCACGGAATGCATCAACATTTTTAGGGTCAGCCTTAACCTGAAAAACATTGTGCATGTTGCTCTTAATCTTAATAGAGAATGTCAAAAATGTTGTATTGTACTGGAAAAAAACATGACAAAAAAACATGGGTATTGAAGTACATTTGTATGGTCATGTTGTTGATGAGTAACCCGCCTCCGTGGTCGAGTGGTTAAGGTCACTGACTTCAAATCACTGGAACCTCTCACTGATAGAGGGGCATGTGTTCGAGCCCAGCCACCAACCATGTCTCTTTATGTGAGAAGGTAGGCAGTTGCTTAAACGGTGGATGGGAGTCTAGTACTAGGTCTTCCCAGGAACGATGGTTAGATGAACTGTCCCCTCATATGACTCTGGCTGTTTGAATGTTGTGTGAAACTCAAACAATGAGTTACTAACCACTACAAATGTATTTGATAACTTCCTTACATAAAATGCGATTTGAGATAATTGTGGTGGGATGGGGGGGGGGGGGGGGGTAAATGACTACAGGTGTGCGTCATCAATATGCTACCACTCACATAGAAATATTGAATAGGAGTCATTACATACTAAACATGAAACGTTTTTGTGCAATATTGATCTAGCATAACTAATGTTGAAGTCAAGTACACCTGACATAAACTGAATTATAAAATTGAAGACAACTGATACTGAAAACAAGTCTTCAGCACAAAAATAAAAACAACTTTGCTAAAATCAACCAAAAAATAGGGTCAGTAGTTTGGCAGAACTCATTGTTTTAGTTTGAAGATATTAGTTCGTATGAACATATCAGCACGAAAAAAATTAACAGAGACCAAAACAAGTCAGAACAAAACAGGACCATTTTTCATATTCCTTACCTTTTTTCCTTCAGCATCCACACCTTTACCTTCTTCTTCTATATGGAAACGTAGATTTTCCAACAAGATAACAGAGCCTGGAGCTGGGTTACTACAGGCAGCCTCAACCTCAGCACCAACACAATCTGGCAAAAAGATTACTTCCCTGTAAGGTAATGGTAGTAAAAATCAGTAAAGAATATGGTATCAAGCAGTTGTTGTTTTCAAACCTGGATGGATATGAAGCTATTACTTAGGAAAAACACACAAATGAAAAAATCAGAGGAACATTTTTATTTTAATGACTTCATATAGTAAGCAAACTTTACCAACAATATCGATAGTAAGAACAGAGACTTTAATAAACAAAGACAAGTAGTTATTGCTACATCTAACGTATGACAGTTTAAGCCCTATCCTTTACCAAAGCATGACTTATTTATGAAGGTAATAAGGTTTGACCCCTAAAATGCTGTACAGACAGCTCTTGAGAGTTTACTTACTTTCCAAGCTTTGCATCCAGTTCTTTTTTCACTGGAGCCATTGAAAATTTATCTTGTTTTCTTCCATCTGGCCTCCCCAAATGGCTCATCAGCACCACAGATTTAGCTCCCTTTTCCAATGCATACTGCACAGTTGGCAAAGCAGCATCAATTCTAAAAAGAGAGTGAAAATAAAACTAATTGTCTAGTATGTCTACATAATTAAAACTAGAATTTTAACTCATTCACTGTATCACTATGCTTGAAACTCATTGTAACACACACCAGTATATAGTAATACATAATACCATATGATACCTTACCAACTTACATAATGACAGTCAGTTAACAAGACAATTTGCATTTACTGAAATGAAGTTCAAAAATACTTATTATGAAAGCACCAATCAAAAGCTTTAAATATAAGATATCAAATCCTAACCTTTGAGTATTAGTTATTTTTCCATCCTTCAACGGTACATTGAAATCAACCCTGAAAAGAAAGACATCAAAAGTATATATGCAGTTCTTAGATACATAAACGAATCATAAATTAATGTTTTGTTTTGTTTCTATTTCCTTCCTTTTACCAATTACAGCCAATTGTACATATTGTTGGCTGTTCACCTAGCCTGTGTTCCTAATATGTGAACCAGTAGTAACCTCATCCGACACCAATAATAGACAAATATTAATATAACTCAACAAGCACAGGAAAAGACAAAATATCTTTAACAAAACCATAGCAGAGAACACATGCAGCACCAAGGTTCCAAACTGACAAACCTCTCCATATTAAGCTAAGTAGGTCAGTGATCTTTTCCTTCTTTGTTCGGGTCTGGCAAAAAGCAAATACGATGGTTATAACAATATACATCCCTTGTATGCCTATCACTGCGGTGATGCTATTACCGCTGATGCCTGGATAATAACAATACTCGTGCATAAAATGCGTCGCGTCCACTTCCTTTTCCGCCTGGCATCTGTTGGCAGGGAACCAGACTATTGTTTACAATGCATGCCGCGACTTTAAAACATTTTCATTAATGATTTGTATCATTTCTACAGTCAAGTCAATTTATCGTTCATACTGCCATTTGCATTCAATCCAAATTAACACCACTACATGAATGTGTCGCATTTTGATGCATTAGATCTCTTAAAACATAGTTTTGATATTTCTACAATTGATAGATGGTTCGCACATTGGTTGGAATTTAGTACTGACGCAGAAATTTCAAGCGTTACTATGTATCTCGCATTTGATTGGTCAATGGGCGATAATAAGGTCATCAAGCAAAAATCAATATGGACGTCAGTGTGTCAAGAAATGTGACCACTTGATGTATTATCTGATTGTTATTGAGAGTATTTTTATGTTTTTCGACAAGAAGAAGAATGCTTATGAGGATTATATGGTTTTATGATTGCAGACTTGCACTGTCATGCATTTTAACACTGGTAAAGAGTTAGGTAGACAGTAATAGGGACAGCCTCAGCCTGTATACCATTCATTCTGTTATACTCCTGGTTTAAACCAAGGGTCTAAACCAGGATATTGCCAGGCCAACTCACAACAGCCTCGCTGTTAAGATAGGTGAGTTATCTCCTCAGCTACGTGGTTGCGTGTCTGCCTACAGTGCTAGGGTCAGAAAGGGTCCTGGGTTCAATCCCTGGTGAGCACAGCTGAATACAGTATTCTAAATTTGTGACCACAGAATATGAATATAGCTTAAACTAGATCATAACAGTATTCAGTTTTAAAATAATATGTCTAACTTAAAAAAGGAAAACTTAGAACATTACTATGCAGAGAATCACTTGTTTTTATGTTTTAACGAATGTTATTGAGAAGGAAGCAAGGTGAAGGACGTTTGCAACGAAGGTCAGCAACTAAATACGCAGCGATTACGATAAGAACACGAATTAACATGAACTATTTACCCACCTTATCAATACTCTTTTATCCTTTAAGTCAAGAGCATCAACGGCAAGTTTGTTCAGACTCATTTTTAACTATTTTTTGCAACAAAAATGTAACGTTCCTAACCGACCTAAAGCTAACCGGCAGTGTAGTGAGAGAGAAGAGTGGTCAAGGGGAACTACTCTGTGGATACTGTGCAAATGTTCGGTCCTCAAACATTTCGTAACTTTCTAAATGCGGTCACGTATTGATGCATAAAATCAAAGACCTGTAGGCCTACTGTACAGTTTGTAGTGTATAATTCTCATGACAGAGTATCGTATAAAATGGAATGACTTGCACATGTGTATATTGGTCTTCTTCTTGCAAGTTATGTACATTACATGCGGTCACTTTGACCATCATACACACTGAGTTTGACTACCTGGCATTGCTAAATTCGCAATAGGTATATAGTGCATAGTACAAGTGGTAGTGGTATTTCATGAAACATAAAGGCCAGCATTATAACACGAAAATAAACGAACTATTGGTGAAAAGCACACAAGGATAAAAATATTCATATGAATTGGCTTGTCTAGAGCATGGATATGATCCTGGGATTTGGTGATCTGTATAGGGTAGATGTCCTTATTCGTCCTGAAATAGTTTGGAAACAGAGATTATGGTTCTGGCGAGCAGCACTGAGACCTGTACGTATATTATTATATATATGCATACCTGTCGCGATCGAGTGACTGACTGATTGGGAATTAATATGTGGTCTGGGTGAAATTTATGGCTACAATTTGTAGAAAAAAGTATTTTTCTTGATCGACATTCTTGTAAGGATGGCCAGTATAAATACGACTCTGTGTATGTACACATACCTATTACAAGTTTACGAATTTACTATTACCCACTGATGATAGGGGCCCACACTAAATACGATAGTGTTAAAACATTTTTAACTATCAACGCAGGCGGCATTTTATTATCAGACTGATGGGGTATTTTTTAGATCCTATTCCGGAAAAGTTTTTGTGAAACAGAGGTAAGGATATACATGTGTAACGTGTTTCAAGTCGTATACCGAGCGACTATGGCCTAAAATATGAAGAACGGCTTTATAAACAACAGATTGAATTAAACAATTGAACGAATACAATGTTCATGAACATATATCAATTTTCCTCAGGGACTACTTGGTCCGTATGATTGTCTAACTAAACATAAATAAGCACTATATATTTACATGCACAAAATCAATTTATGAATCAATGGTAAGTACGACACTCGTATGTTCAATAGACACAAAGACGTTTGTAAAATGTTAAAATGTAGTTTGAAGTAAAACATTAGTTCGTTGGAGTTGCCCACGACCCGGTACTGGTATTAGGGAATAGAAATCTCTATCATGGTAAATATGCCGCAATCAAGAGGATCTAACCCTTACGTACACTGCCCAAAGTCCCGGACACGCACCAAATGCAATGCACAATAAAAAAAAACACAAGAGATAACTACGACCCGGTACTGGTACTAGGAAGTAGAGACATCCGTCATGGTACATATGCCGCAATCGAGATGCCCTAGTCCATATTCACACTGACCAAAGTCCAAGCCATGCACTCGTATAAAAATTAATAATACCATAACTATATAAAAGGACAAAGAAACGTCGTTGTATCTATGCAATGGGAATAGAAACCTCGTTCATGGTACATACGCCGCAATCCGGAGGCTCTAGTCCTTATAATCTCTTAAGACTAAATTCAGCAATTGGGAGAAAATCTCTATCATGGTACATTCGCCGCAATCAAGAGTATTAAGCTCCACAAATTACTGATCAGTCTCAGAAATTAAAACATACCTTCCATCTAATGATACTACCACTCCAGATGTTACCCAGCAGACTGACTAATGTTTTAAGAGCGCATGCTTTTTATAAGTAGCGAGCCAGTGAGATTTGATTTGATTGGCTAATTAGAAGGCTGGTGTAAAAACAAACGAATAATTGAAATGTTGCGGTCGTCTCCACAAAATGAATTAATGCATTGAACACAAACTAAAGCATTTTTTTTTTTTTGATTATTTAATATATCTATTTTTTTACGAAGGCTGATTTCTTTACACATGTACAAGTGATTCTAGTTCTCGAAGATTTTTTGTTTGTTTTTGTAGGTTTCTGTTTTAGAAAATACATGTATATATATAGATTGCGTGTATAGCCCAGTTCACATCAGCCGTGCATTTTTTTTGTCCGTACGATTTCGCAGTCCAAGGGTTTCGTAGACAAATTCGCAATATGACCGGACAGGACCGCACCAGTCGTAGGTACCACAAGACGTCAATACGATGCTCGCACTGGGTGATCGCACAAGTCGCAAGATGTTCGAAGCTTAATCGTAGGAAAATAAAACGTACGTTTTTATACGGCAAGCGCACACCTTTTCGTCAAAACCTGACTATCCAACAACAGTGTTGCATTAACAAAAGGAATGATATTTTATACAGACGAGTGTCGTGAAGATATTTTGGCAACGTCAAAGAATACGAGAGAGGTGTTGGTGTGTCAAGTCATGGGTTGAAAGGCGACGGTTGTTTGGCCAGTACCACATACTTTTCAGAAGCTGTAGGGAGAGTTTGATGCCGACCACGTTAGTTACATAATGATTGACCGCAACATGTTTGCCGAGTTGCTTCTGTGTGTCACCCAGTGTATCACCAAAAACAACATTTGATATATACTGTCTCTTCAAATCCTTCCACGGCATAAACTCTTGCCACCGTGATGAGTTTGAGGTCCTTGCAATTTGCCTTTAGGTTTGCTTACAATACCATCTCCCTTTTTTTCCTGAGGTGAGTCAAGCGATTTACGACGAGTACATAGGGTCAACCTGTCTGTCATCCCTGTCCAATGGCGTAAACAGGCGCATACCTTTGGCAACCAGTGAAGATTCCGTCACATGCGTGTATAGTGTCAACATGTGGCCACATAATGATGAACCACGTCTATATGGGAGCGAAGTCTTCAGCTGCAAAGAGGTCTGCTCCATTGTGCTCATGTGTGTGGCAGATGCGGAAGACAAGTTTCTACGATTAAATGTGGAAGCAATGGATCAGTGTTGGATGCTGGCATGTTCAATGAGTGTTCTCTAAAAGCCGCCCTGGGGGATAACACAATCGAGTTTGATTTTGCCAAGCCACTCCCTCGAGATGATCTCAACATTCCGATGTTAATTCATACTGGGAGATGAAGCTTTCCCACTCTGGACCTTGTCGTACTCGATGAAAGCGATGTTAAATCAACAAAAACAAAGAGTGTTCAACTATTGGCAATCCCGGCCCAGACGTGCGGTTGAAAATGTCTTCGTTATTTTGGCACACATTTTCTTTGGAGCAACTTGATGCGGACCAGAATGATTCCCAGCCATTCTTCTGTCCGCCGATGAGCAGAAGGATGAGGTAGGCAGCCTTGTACTCGGTGCTTGGCGTCAAAGCCAACAAATTTTTTATCTGCACTAGTCCAATGGATCTCTCATCGCACATGAAGCAAAGATATAAAGGGAACCTATGAACCTTTAACAATAGCGCAGTTGAGAAGCTTCTATATTATGCCCTACTTGCTGCCATCAACAGAACATCTGAGCAGCGCGAAAGACAACCGCGGGATGACCTTGATTATTCTTGTGATTGTCTTACGTTTCGCATCAGTCTTGTGATGGCTTTGTGACGAAATGATAGGCTGCTGCAAGGTGTTAGTGTGACAGCCTTCATGGCCTTGCGGTATTCGTAAGTCAAACACGATTATTGATGGACAGTATTTTCTGCCGGACATCGTGTAAAATCGCACGTTAATGCTGCGGATGTCTCAAGGTTGCCGTGTAACTGCCTTGCGAGGTACAACAATCGCTAGGAAAATGTGCATGTCGAAAAACCAGTTTGCGACGACAGCCCTAAAGCTTTGCGAATTTGTACGGAGTGCCGTACGAAACCAACCGATTTTCTCCAAAATGTTGGTCACAAATAGGTGTACGGCTGTCGCTAGGCTGATGTGAACTGGAACTTAGATACACCTGATGTACATCTTTGAAAGTTCAAATGTATTTATATAAAGGTAGAATTTTATCAAACTAAATATGACTGCGTTCACATTAAGTTTATAAATTATCATATATACCAAGTACACACGTACTTAATATAAAACTAAGTATGACTGTGTTCACATTTATTTAGTACACGAATATGATAATATAAACAAAGTACACAAGTACTTACAAAACTAAGTGTGACGTACAGAATTCACATACATGTATAAAGATAACATATACAAAGTACACCCGTACTTATCAAAGTTCACCAGTACGTGCAACTTCACTTTAATTTATGTTATCGAAGACATTATAAATCAAGGTAAAGGAACGGTTACATGATTTTACAGCGACACACACCGATACTTGTGCAATACAGAATTCTTATTTCATATTTGAAAACATCTATATTTTGTGCATATACATAACGTTCAGTGGAGGTGCAATTTATTTATATATAAGGTAAATTTGTTCTTTGTGTTAAATCCTGTTTTTTTTTTATCGTGGACCCCGCGGTCACTGTTTTACTTTTACAGCGGTCATCTTGTTTTATAAACAAATGTTGAGAAACCTTCATCGTAATGATAAAGCATACTCAGTTCTTACTTTAAGTGCCTGGAAACAGGATATGCAAACAAGACTTCGGCATGCCATTTCATTATCACACAGCCCTAACTTTTAAATTTAAATTTGAATATGTCATGTATTTTATCATCATATACTTATTTTAAATATATGACTCTTTTCATGTGGTTACAATAAAATAATTTGAAATATTTTTAGACCCACCACACTTAACTGAGGAAATACCACATATATTATACCGTATATATTCACACTTAGTTCGGACCTATTTTCTGTGTGGCTTTCCTGTGCGACAAGGTAAGGCTGTTATTAGGTCGACGGACAATTTGTACCATACGATGCCATAGGAAACTGATTCATGAAATCACATTTAAAAAAACGGAAACTTTGTGTTCGCTCCCGGTTATCTCATCGCATATATTATTTTAATTAATAACTTTCAGCTAAGTTGCTACGAGACCATGGCATTACTAATATAAACATACCAACCTGTGAATAACTTCTGTCGCTTCTCTTTTCTGTGATCTAACAAAATATTAACAACATTTAACTAGCTGCAGAAATCGCCATTTTTAATATCTAGTGGAACTGGGATTGAATTTGTATTCCTTAATTTGTTGTTAATGATTTCAAGAAACAGCTAATTCTTTTGGTAAGCAATCATTATTCCGAATACTAGTGGACGTGGTCGCAAGGTATTTATCCATATTTTACATATTTTATCGTAAATGAATAATTATGTTTTTTGCGTGTGTTTTTTCGTACTTGACCATCGGAGATTAATCGTCACACAGTCTGTTGTGCAGTATTTAACCTGCGTCATAAATCATCTCAGTCAGAGTATGCCTGAGGTATGGTGTCAAGATAACAGTGTCTATACGGACGGTCTTAATATTGACGTCCTGTTTTGGATCTGTCAGTCCTTTTTAGAACCGAAAGCGAAGCGAGCTAGTGCTTCTATAGTGATAAACCCAGTTTTGTATTTACAAAAACGTGACGCCTTCTTATCCATGCATTCGCGTTGAAAATAGTACCACTGGTTGTATAACTCTACCGATTGCAGATATATTGCAGGATTATGTTCATTTTGAATTATTACATTGTTTTGGCATTTCAAACTGTAAAACTATTGAGTTTAATAAATTATTCATCTGCACAAAAGTTTCATTTATAAAGGCAATAAATAGTGCGCTTCGCTACTATACGCATGGGAATCGCAAAAGACACTAGCAGAGCGAAGACACCAGTTAACTCCGCCTACTGGATATATACTACAATGTAGTATAAAGTACGGAATGGACTAGATCTCGTGAAATGAAATTCTTATTTGCGAGATGGTTTGCATAATACATCTTTATTAAAAACAACTTCAACAAAAATGAAATAATTAATATTATTAAAACAGAATTATAAACAGCCCGTTTGACTATTTTAAGAATTCTTTCAACCCAGGATCTCTAGCACACTCAAACACACCACAGGAGATACTAACTCTATTATTACATATAATTACGAAGTTCAAGTTAAGAGTCAGTGAACATGAAGTGGTGGTATGAGTTTACTATCAACTTCAACAGAATTGGGAGCATAACAAGTGGACCTCTACCAAAACGTCTTTATTACACTGGGCCAAAACCGACTCTTCCTTTTAAGGACACTATTAGTCCAAACAATATATACATTTGGGCTTGTAACCTTGTGACCTAGAGTTGGTTGAGAATTTTGGTATCAATAGTTATCTAATGCATATCTACCAAAGATTATCAATAACATTTTAACTTTCGCTTCTGACAGTACTCTCAGTGCTTTGATTATTGCAAAAAGTAGACATATAATCATTGAACTAATTTCAGTTTTACTTGTAAAATGATCCAGTTTTGGGAATTTACTGTTCTCATTAAATGTTACTAATGAATCCAAATATTCTAAGGTACGTGATCCTTTCTTGACTTGGTACTTCCGGTAGATGTTTCTCACTTGAGGAGGTACGTTTCTATGTGTATTCAGTAAGTGATACTTTTCTAAGGGATATTAAATTATTTGTGATTTTTCCGAGGTTATTTATAAAAAAAATTATAGCATGGAGTATTGGCTAGGTAGAATATAGTGGTACATATTATACATGTACTAGTAAATACTTATGTGATTACCGAGCTGTAGTTTTTGAAACTGTCGGGATGAATAACCAAAAGTCGATGCGGGCCCCACTTTCCAATTTAAATATCCAAAACATTTAGGACACTGAAATCGTGAACTTATGGCACACGAATAAACTATTCATGTAGATACACTTCACACATATTCAAATAACAAGACATGCTCTAGATACAGTTAACCTACTGAACACGTTTGCATGCGTCATTGGAATTTTATGTTCTATATTAACCACCATGGGAGTATTAGCATCTTCCACCCAGTAATTTATTTCATTCTCTTTTTAACAATCCTCATATATAACGATTATACACAAGGACATTCATTCATACCACGCAGGGACCTTTTTATACCAAATCTATGTCTTGCCCGATATCTACTAAATGGGTCATTTAGTTTTATCAAAGTCGGTATCTGTACAAAAGTAGGATACTATACACACATTAAGATCACAGTAAACTTTGAAAAATGTCACAGAACGTGACTTGTAACCTCAATGTATAATTACATGTATTCAAGTTCAGAAAAAAATATGTTCTAAAACTTACCACTTAAAGTTAAGATACACGATGTCATAATGCATGATTTTTATTTAATTCCCAAAGACGGTTGCCGTTATACACGGTGGTTAACCGGCTCGGACTTTTTTGGATTAAATCAGCGTCCCCAGACTATTTTTAATCGAGCAAAAGACTTTTATTGAATATAAAGTTAAATGTTTACACAGGTGTGTTCAAAATATTTGATATTTTATATGTTCTACTTATATTTATGTGCGACGGAACAGCACAAAAGTATTTTAACAAGGAAATAATGTTAAATCAACATCACAGAGAACAGAGTCCGAGTATGCACAAGTGTAATCAAATTGCATTTTCCCTCGCAACATGCGCAAGATTGGGCGATACTGTCGACTGTCGAGTGAAAGAACAAAATGTCAATTTCTACAAAGTTTTCATGTTTTTCAATCGATATCGTTACTGAACTGAATAATAACAAGTTCCTTTGGATCGTTAAAAATGATAATTTGATATCCGAAAGACCCACGTTTAAGTAAAACACATTGGCAATAAACATGCATGAAGTCTGAAAAATCGGTGTACTTTCTTAGTAATTTCACGATTTTATACATTACAAATCGTACAATCACAAAAAGTAAACATTAAACAATGCAGACTCGCTATAAGTTGGTGTGGTCTTAATTGTTCTACTTTTGTAGGTTTCATCCAATGGAAGGAAGAGTTTCCTCTGAATCATCCAATAAAATGTGGATTTTTTTCTGAATAATTAATACGTCATGCTAAGAAATATAGGTAAAAAATGATCTTAGACACATTCGCGAAAAGATCTACCCATTGATGTTTGCACTTTTTGAAGTTCTTTCTTGGTGGTAAGTTTTTTTAGTAAGATAGGTATACCGACTTTACGTATTCCGACAAATCTTATTCACTGAATATAATACACTGTCTCTTGTTTTCTTACTAAATATGAATTTTTCTAGTCATACACCGCCATTGATACAATTAGATATAAATACAAATGATATTAAGTGATTTCTTATTGTTTTATGCTGTTTACAGAGATTTGACGTTGAACGATTGGAATTCCGAATCAAAAACTAGAAATGCCAGCTGATTACCTGCCCCTGACACTCTTTCATTGATTTATGAAATTGGGCCATTTCATTTTAGTTGCATATTTGTCCTCGAAGAGAAATCCCCGGCAGGGCCATTTTCTAACATTCCCATTAATTTCTATGGATTCTAGTTGTAAAGTGTATGTGTGATATTATATAAATTTACTTGAAGCGGCTCTTACTGTATTTTTTTTTGGAGAAAATTACTACAATATAATCATATAGGTACATGAAGTTGGCACAACAATCGTTTATCGGTAATCAACATTCAAAACCCATCTAAGCCTGAATACCGTGAAAACATGTTTTTTTTCTTGAACTGTTCTTGCATACTTCATGAATAGTTCGTGAATACATGTAGTATGAATAATTGTTTGACAGGGAACCTGACATTGAAGATTGAATTCCGAAAACACTGCCACTTTTTATGCGTTACTATTTGTTATTAAATGCGATAAAATACGAAATAAAAGTGTTGTAAATCAGTGTGTAAGCCTTTTATGCTTTTATCTACATCTAGATATCGCATAGATATGATAGATTTATTTATTACACCCATCCATTCACTCGGAACTTCTCGGTGTTTGTCTAAAGAAAAGTGCGTACATTGTATTTCACAATTACGGAAATGCCCGAATAGTTACGATTGTATTCCTTTGTGTCGACTTGTTTCTTGTCGTCCTTGCAAACGTTTACCCCCCCCCCCCCCCCAAAAGAACCCGGAAATTTTAGACAAATGAATCGTAATTACATCGAAGTTGTGAACGTAAAACCATTCTAAAAGTGGATTTCATCGTGTGTGTTTATCATATATTCCAATGTAAGTACTTGCACGTACAGACGTACATTATCTACTAGTAATTGATTAAGTCGTTATTTTGTATTTTACTCGTTCCTTCCGATGTTCATTCATACTTTAAGCTTAAATTATTTACTCGTCATTGAAATAACGTAGTTGTTTTGGTTACAAATAGTACACACTTTATCGGATTTGTACAAAAGCTTGTTTTTTGTTTTTGTTTTACTTCAAACTGATTGGCTGCAATGTATGTTATATTTACAAGTATGTCAATATATTTTTGGATAGTCGCCCGTTAAGTGGACAAATGCTAATTTTGAATTGACCATGGATACTTGGTCGTGTACTCGGGTTCGAGCACCGATACACATCTCACCCCTTTCCGGTGATTTTCCTAACACATGGTACTTAGCTCGGTAGATGGAATGCAGACACTGGAAATCCGTTCTTGAAAAAATGAACCAGGAGCCACAGCCTTCCGTTTGGTTGGCCAGTGCGTTACCACTAGACCACCCATGATTACACAAATTCTTAACCTTTAGACACACATTAATTAATATGTGCAACAGTTTTAAGATATACTGAGTTTTTTTGTACATAGTTATGTTGTTCAATATTGGTCTAAACTAAACCTAGATACGCACCATTCTTTAAAACCCAAGCATTCATTGCATCAGCACAGCATTATTTTTCTTCTCTTTACTGCTTAAATTGTCTTATTTCTTCATTTATTGTAGAGTAATGCACCTGACAAATTGATCAAATGGGCAATAACACAAAAAGTTCAAAAGCCAGGATTATGGTCCTTGTTCTCTGTACTTCTCCTCATCACCCCCGATCCACCTAATAAGTCTCAAATCACTAACTTGGTACGTTGTGGAGTTATGCTCCGGACAAGAACGTGTGACACATTTACATTTAAATATTAATCAAAGGGCAATAACCCTTTGTATCATATTCACTTTAGAAATATCATGTTCATAACCGGCTCGGACTTTTTTTGGATCAAATCAGCGTCCACAGACTATTTTTGATCGAGCTAAGGACTTTTACTGATTAATTTCTTAAAACCAATGGACAAACATCCTGATTCAGGCGCAATTCCTGTAGCACGGAACGTTTACATGTCTGTTCTTTCCATACATTAAAAATAATAAACAATTTCTTGTAAATTTATTCGTTACATCAAGAAAAAGTCTGAAGTTTCTCAAGTGAAAGTGCATCAACATTTACCTGAAATAACTAAGAAAGTACACCGATTTTTCAGACTTCATGCTTGTTTATTGCTCTAAAACATATATACATGTAGTACATTGCCAAGGTGTTTTAGTCAAACGTGGGTCTTTCGGATATCGAATTATCAGTTTTTTACGATCCAAAGGAACTGATCATAACTAGTCCGTTTCCATGATCACTAGAAGTCCTTCGCTGCTAAGTTTGTTGTTTTTTCTGTTTAACAACAATGAATCGAAACTTGACTGGATAAATACCAGATAAGTAACCTTTGATAAATTGTTATTATTCAGTTCAGTAACGATATCGATTGAAAAACATGAAAACTTTGTAGAAATTGACTATAAGAATCCACCATGAGCTTCTATGTAGGATAAGGATATCTCACCCGAGGGGCCGGATTTTAACCAGGGACGAGGCTTGCCGAGTTCCCTGGTTAAAATTCCGACCCCGAGGGTGAGATATCCTTATCCTACATAGACTGTCTCATGATGGATTATTTTTCTCCCACTCATTTTGAGAAAATACAAAACCCTCGTGACAACATCGACAAAATTGGGTACTTTTTTACTTTTTTACCTTATCGTTTATCACATCCAAAAGTTGCAAAGCTGAAGAGATCGGTATTTTAAAGTACATACTAAAAGTATGTACCAAACAATTTCCCCGCGTACAGTCTTCTCCGGTGTGGTTGAATTAATTTACAGTTTAAAAATGTGAATGTCGCATTTCGTCATCATGAGTGCATGAATACACAAAGTGTAAACAAATATTGAATAAACGACAATGTAAACAATATACATTTATTGTGTAACTATTTATGTCATTAGACACATCCAATAAAACAGTATTTAAATTAGTAAAACAACATGTGTTTTGAATATTGAACAGTTAACTGCAACAGTTAGGAACTATTTGATAACGCGACAGTCTTCTTCACTATGACTGCGTAACAAGTCACAAAAGTTTAACGGGCGTGCGACTTTCACTCAGAATCAGAGTCGCTTGACACAATTATTCTTCGTAGTTTTGGATTAGTTTGACTGTAGTTATTGAAGTTAATGTTAAATGTGCAGTTCTTCATTATACTGCCGGCGAACATGCCTTCAACGACACTTTGTGTTTTCTTTTTCTTTTGCAAGACTGATTGTGAACTCATGTTTGGACTCTCGGCCTAGATGGAGAACGACCTTGTTATAGATTGATAGATTTATTTCGACATAAAATGAACACGATGTAAATCAACCTAATTCATTGGATCAATAGAGCTTGTGGGGGGTGGATACCTAATACTGAAAACTATCTTACATGAGTAGTGGGAGAATATAAGAATCCACTAATGCGTGTTTACTATGCAGACGTAGTAGTAGTAAAAATAGTCCCGTCAAGGTCGGAATGAATTCACGTGCGGTGGTCGCTCATGTAAGAAAGATGTTGCTAATGTAAGATAGGATTTTCTTATATGAGCTGAAAACCTATCTTACATGAGTAAAAGTGGGAGAAATTTTATTCCTTCACTCGACAGTATCGCCCAATCTTGCGAGGGAAAATTTGATTACATTTGTGCATAGACTCTGTTGTATAATCGTTATATATGATTGTTAGTAGGTTATTTTTTGTCCATGTTGCACGTGCGGAAGGGAAAGAAACCATTGCTTTAAGATTTATTTACCAAAAAAAAACAGCCGGTGATAATGTTTCAGACAGGTAGATCAAGTGCAGCATAATTTGTACTTAAAGTTTCTCGCATAACAATTTGTACAAGGACGCACATTATCTAGAGCTAGAAGATAAAAACGTCGCGGGATTTCTTCACATGGAACCATCCTATAGTCTGGTTCCCGGACGTGCTCTACAATAACATAGTGTAAGAGGAAGGAACCATCCTAGATGTCGGCGTATTGTCTAATATTATTCTACAAATGCATATACAAAATTTATTTATAGTAGGTTCATACAAATAACTAGTAAACATTAGCTATGTATAGTTATTGACCGACTTATCTATTTCAGAAATATAATCTTTCAACGTAGCTATAATGATTTACGTATTTGTTTGGAAACTTTTGAACGTCAATACACACGCTATATCACGCAGTTAGTTACACCTTCTCCTATCAGATACGACGGCGGCCGTGGCTCAGAGGCTGGTGCGCTGACCGTGGCTCATAACCCGGCGATCTGGGTTCGAGGTTGAGACGTGTTGAAAATTTGACAAAAATGTCCATTTTTCTCCATATGTGGATAAGTTGCCGGCTCTTTGTGGAAGGGTTAGTTAGTACTGGTTAGAAAACAGTCCAGGAAGAATGGTTTGGTAATTTGGCCGCCATATATGACTGAACTATTATATCGTTGAAAAAAAAAAACGGCTTCAAACCCACTGAAATCTTTCAGATACACAATAAGACACTTTCGCTTCAATGCCTGGATTTACTGAACAGTGTGAATTCACATTTTACTGCACAATTTTAGAAAATACCGGGCCAAGTCATTGTACTTTGTAAAGCTGTTTTTTATATTTCAACTATGTCTGGAAAAAGAAAACCATTAGATAAACATTACCACTATTTGAAATCACAAAGCGACTGTTGATCGTTTTCTATGATAATAAGGTATTATGTCCGGCGAGCCTTATGTGTTTATGTAAATTAAGAGATAATTGAATATGGTAACTTAACATACAATTTACCGTCTATAACTTCATACCCCTCACGGTTATTATGTCTTCCGAAATCGAATGAATGATTTATACAAAACTCGGTCAAAAATAGCTACCATACTGCTACAGGGAGCTATTGCTGGCTGACGAAAAACTATAACATAACGTTACAGGTAGACGAATTACAAGAAGCATATTGGTTTATGTTTTTTTTGTTTTGTTTGAAGATGCTTTTTCATAAAGGATATTGACTGTATATTTAATTCAATCCTACATTAAGGAGAGTATAACATATTTGCATGATATGAGTAATACACATATATTGACAATCATGAGTATTTGACAAATGAATAAATTCATGTATATAGTTCACAAGTACCGTTAATGATGTTAATATCATACCCTACATCAATCAAATAGAATAAACCCTAAATGTTTACAAATTCACCATAATCTGCTATGATACAACCACATTGAACTTCAAATAGCATTTCAGATATTATGCCACACAGCAACTAATCTAGGAGCAATGCCTATGAACTATTAATAGATTCAGTCATCACCATAAGCCAACCAAATAGCTAGGATTACCCAAACTTGTAATAGACACTCTACTATATACCCACAAACAACTAGAATAAACTTATACCCATGACTAAACTTCGTCTAGAAAAATGAGTAAAATGACGACAATATTCTTACTATCGCGTTATTTGTACATATTAAATGTTCAGTGATATAAAGTTACTAATTTCAGATTTTGAAATTATAATGATTTCTAAGATTACTCACCATAGAAAATTGGTGACGTCAGTTTCGTTATGAAATGTAAGATAAAATGGTACGTAAATCGATTTGTACGTCTACCTCAAACGTTGCTTTCGAGTTGTCAAAATGTCTGTATCAATGTAAACAAGAAATGTCTTTTAAAAAAGATAATCGGCGTGTATACAGTAGAAAATTAGTACTTTAGATAATTGGCTAGCTAACACAGCAGGTTATATATGTCATGTATTCAAATAACTTGAATAAGATAAAATGGTTTACACTCGTCCGTGTATACAATAACATTGCTGATCTAAAAATTCAACTTCATATGTGACCTTCTCCAGCGTACTAACAGTTAAGGCTATAGACAATCAATCTAAAAGTGTATATACATACTATTTTTCATTAAATTACATTATATATAACATATTTATCTTATTTACTGTATATGACTTCCACATAGTATAATTTTTCATGGTTTAAACGTTTTGGTATTTAATGTGTGGTTGTATTGGTGTTTTTTTTGGCTTTAATTACTGCATTATTTTCAGGCAGTAAAACAAATAATACTGATTTATGCTAAAACAATTGTAACAAAATAGTATTTAACCAATGAGAAAACTTCTACTTCAGCTGAAGATTTTGTATCTAACAAGTTCATTGGTTACAAATGTAGGTCAAAATCAATTTTAATACAGCTGCACTGAAAAATAACCCTACCCCGTACCTCAGTTCAATTGTCATATCAACCGTACACGTGACCTAATTAGTTGTGAAAGGTTAAAAGACCAACATAAAGCCAGTTTACATTGTCTGCAGTACTGTAACATTCTGTATGTCCTTTGTCATACTAGTAACTAGTCCTGTCGTTTTTTGTGACATAATTATTTATACACTGATACTATTACATGTATTTATATTAGCGACAATTTATAGATCTATGGTGGTGTTTAAAAGCCTTATTACGTACAGCAAATAGAACAGAGGAAATGGTTTTTATGTTCCATACTATGAATTGAAAAATAACAATTAATAACGACATACATCTACGCTTATAACAATTTGATATCTTTTCTTTTGTAGTTTAATATCCATGTTCAACGCGTGACTTATTATATATTTATATCATACATACAGAACATTAGAGACATAGATATCTATGTCTCTGAGAACCCGGTACCATACCACGCCCGTTTAACTCTTCATCCTTCGGCAAAAATGTTGTGAGGAACTTTCGTCCTCGTTGTGAGCACCCATATTGTACGTCGACAAGGTAAGTTTTCCCGAACTTTTGAAGAAAACGGGCCTTTGTGTAAAAATATCGAAATGCAGTTAGCTACCTTATGGTTTTCTGAGTACGCAGATGTAAAGATATTGCCTGTTGGTGGACAATTTGATGGTAAAACCGCACGACGCAGTCACTCGATCGTGGTGGCTTGAAAACTTCTCACCTGACCAAATATAACACCAAAAACGTCAATCATGGTCAGTATCTTAGTGTTTGTCCTATTTTCCCCATCGTATACTCTTAATAAAAGTAGGTCAGACTCTATATGTTGAAGAGCCCAGACAGTCGTCTTCATGAAATTAATCGTAACAAAATTAAAATATTCTTGGCAGCTGATTGGCTGGAAAAAATAGGACAAACACATATATAGATATGTAAATTATACGAAGACCTGTGAAATTTGCCAATATTAGTATTTATTTCATCAGATTTAACGCCATTTACAACATTAGTTCAGTTATATATCCTAACCAGCTTACATGGAGTTCATATCACTAACCACACTCTATCCGCAAGCTATTGCCAAGCTACCCCACATGATTCAGACGACAATTTAACAAAGGATGTAATTAAATTATGTAATAGATCAACTATTGAAATTCACCGGGCTGGCCGGAAAAAATGCCAAGAATGGTGTGCATTTGCAGTTATACATTACTTGTATTAATTAAAGCGAGCTTTCTATATGTTTGATACAAATTTTAAAATATATATATATTAACCTTATAATAATATTATAAAATATTCTTGGGAATAAAATGAATTTGATTTTATTTAAAGCTCATACTGCCAAATCTGTTTTAGTGGCCATCTCCGAATAAATACCATCCAGTGAAAAATGTCTTTCTTGTAAAAACGGTCATTGATTATTTAGAACAAAATGACCTCATAATAAAGGTCACGTGTCTATAAAGGTCACCTGTCTATAAAGGTCACCTGTCTATAATAGTCACCTGTCTATAAAGGCTATATGGTGTGATCTTCGTTCTCAGGTTTTACTGCGCATACATGGACTACATACTTACTTTATCCAATATTTCAATATTTATCTATTTATATGATTCGATAGACAAGAATTCAAATAAACAGATTTGACAGTTGTGTTTCTCCCACAGAGATGCTAAGGTTAATAACTAGACAGTTGGAACATTGGCAGTTTGTGATACTCTTTGTTATCTGGAGTATAAGTAGAGGTCTTGACCTTCTATCGTCTGGTTCATTGAAACGGCCGCCTACAGTCAGTTGTCCAACATTGCGGTTGATTAATTTCGTCATTTTAACTTATCGCCTTTTTAGTAGTCTACACAGCTTGGATAATATGGGTGCCGTATCATACAATAAATAAATTTAAAGAAATGTTTAGTTTTACATTAAGCAGCAAATCATTTGAAACTTTGGAACTTGACAAGAAACACGAAATATGTATATATTTTGTATGAAAATATTATCCAATCGAAATTAAGTCTAGTTTTATCCTAATGTTTACTATAGGACACAGTCCGTGTATGTGTATGGTATTATATGGTGTTCGGATCAAACGAGATATTGTGAAATGTAGGAGTATATATTCAAATTTTATTATTGTATAAATAACTCTTAAGTTATTGGGAGAAGTTTACTGAATTGAGTCAGATAGATCTAGTCAAAAACTTAAATTTAGTTTCACGGGACAAACGTATTGATTTATTCGAAAGGTAAGAAAATTCAGCCTTTTTGTAAATCTCTTTATTTATTTCCAATCTACCATCTACTTTTACCTGAATTAACTTAGTATACAAAATTATGTTTTTTTCATCGTTCATTCGAATATGCATGCATTTTGGATATTTATGTAAGTTAAGGAAATTTAATTCGGTCGGTTTTATTGATTTATTTTAATCTGAGAGAAGTATTTAACCATGAAATTATTAAGTAAAGTACATTAAAAACTAAATAATTTTATATTAAACACGTGTTGATGTTTTTTAAAAGGTCATAGACAACAATAAATTTCTTCTTTTCTAACTCATGATAATTTCCGTAGTATTTAATATTTCTGGCGAATATTGATTGTAAATAAGCCGAAACTAAAGTTATTATAATATGAATGAATTATACAATGCACAAATCAATGAAACCTTTGTGTATATGTCAAAATATACCTGTAAAGTCCACCTGTATTAGTTCTATAATTATTTTATTAGAGTTTGTCAAGCGGTAATTTGTAAACACAATGTTTTTATGATAAACACAGTTCGTAAACCAATACCACCTCTTGAACATTTTGGCTATGTAAATTTGATTCAACAAATATGAAAATAATAATTATTTTAAGATATTTAAATAAAATGCATGAGGAACATTTTATTTGTGATACATGGTATTCGGACAGAATTAATCGGCTATTTCATTGTTACTTGACACATTTTCTTTTGTCTTCTGACTAAACAATTCGTATCTCAACTATTTAAAAGATTTGTTAAATTGACAATGATGAAGAATATGTTCTTGTATTTTGTAATGAATTTATTATGTTTATACAATTTATTGAAGACTGTTATGAAGTCATCCACCTGCAGGCTGTTCCATATTAATATAATATATATATATCATACGAAATGCAAGAAATCATGATCAGATAGATAATATCATATTGTTATTGTTTTTTAAGAGAAATAATTATTTTAGTCATGTTATATATAAAACGCAAACTAGTTGTAACCGTAATTGTTTGTTATTGATTGTAATAATGGTAATAATTAATACAATAATTAATACAGATGTTAACACGGCGATTGCATACCCATAATAATTCTAAAATACATTATTTTCTCAAAGTATCAAAATAAACAGCGAAAACATGCGTTTATTCTTATTTGTGTAAAAACGAATTTATCTCGTAATACGCACTGTATCTTGTCAGACACCAATCTTGCCAATAATGCGCAAAAATGTCTTATAAAAAATAAATATTTTCGAAATACTAAAATTAATAGATGAAGTTATTACTCTTTAATGTGCATTAATATCTTTTTTAACAGAGCGTAATTTTATTTCACGTGTACACATATTTATGTACACTACATAAAATATATATACATACATGTTATTAATATAAATGTATCCAAATATTCAACATGATCTTAATTAAACATATGAATCAATATAAGCTTGTACTGTACAGTTTTATTCGATGATGCTGAATAATAATAAACACCGTTTCTCTAATGTAAAATCTATGGAAATATTAAGTCTCATAACAACCAGCATATGTAATAGCAAATAAGACTTTACACTTAACGTATATTATTGTTATTATCGTTTTATTACTAATTTTAATTGATGAATGAATTACTATAGTGTATTTAAAATGTTAATCAAAGAAAAGAACAGAAAGAGACGTTCTATTTGTTCTCTAATATAATTAATTATATTTGGAACAGAAAAAAATGGAGAAAATATGTAACCCATGAATGATAGAGAATAATATTTATATTGTAATTCAAATGACAGAACAGACATTTGGAGATATTTATTTTTCAGTTTGTATTTTCCCGTACTATCATTGTCTTAGAGTAAAATATTGGGAACAGTTTTTATTATGTTAAATTATCTTTTTTTATTTTATTATTCATTCAGTTGCCATGACAGTAGATTTCTAAAACAAATAGGAATTTATAGTATAGAGTCAAATAAAATTAGAAATAACTAAACTTTCATTGAGGGTTAGTACAGATAATTGTTGTTGATATTTTTTCTTCCCAGTCTCTCCATGCTTTGTTAGAATAATTTTGCACTATTATCTGGCCAAATCATGTAGCCGTACGTGTTTTGTATTTTATTAACATGCGTTTATATAAATAAATATTATATATTAATCGCTGACTATAATTATTCAAACTTATACATAAATGCCGTCTATATTGACTACAACAGAGCAGAACAGAGTATATTACATTGCTCTGACATCATCAAACAATAATTACATTTTATAATCGAATGCAATATAGATATATGCAAGGACTTATATACATACATATGTATATAAGTCCTTGATATATGGCATAAATAAATATTAATATAGTCCAATATTACAATAGTAGGACATTTCAATCAGGTATTCAACCATATGATAGATTTAATTTTGTGGAATAATTAAAGCACTATATTCACCACTCAATTCTACATCTTAACATTTATGTCGGACAGTGCTGAATAATGTTATTTGTTGACAGTTCATATAGTTCACATCTGTGTTCTAATTCATTTAGTTTCAAAGTTTATTGGCATACCCAGCATTAATGAATTGCCTTCGACCATTTATAATATACTGTAAGGACAAAGACATATTACATAGTTCAACATGTATAACAAAATTGATTAAACAATAAATAGAAATATACAGAAAAACATTAATTATTTGAATAAAATTTCAACAATATAAATACGCACATATAAGGAAACAGCGTCAGATTTCTACATTATTCTTTCTTAGAGTCATAGTTTGTTAATTTAATAAATTTGATTATATTTTTAGATGACGTTAATGTGAATTTATAAAATATTAGGTCAAGAAAAATGTTCTAAATATTTTCTGACATTACTATACAGGGGACAACATTATAATAATAATAATAAAAAATGATAAGTTTAATTAGTCCTTGTAAATATCTTGATAGAAATGGCATATCTGATGTGTTGTGGCTGAATATTCGAAGATTTTAAAGGAAAGAATGAAGTATACGTAGACATAACTCCTACGCCTATCTGATTCAAATACTGACATAATTAACTGATTCAATTAATGATATTCATTATCGGATAAAAAATTCGCCCATGAAATATCATAAAAAACGCACGTAGGCATTTCTTGAAGGCAGATTTTCTATCTTCTGCCATCACTTATTGCGTGTCGCGTAATATAGTAACTTTGGGGATAAAAAAACATGGCGAATCCAGACGGATCTGAAGTGCGTCGTCGATACAATAATTCGGTCAATAATAAACAACACATTACAGATGTATGCCACAAATATGAAGTTGTTGTGCATCAAATTTCCTGCTACAAAAATGTCTCACTGGCGGTCGTGGTGACTGGTATGTTAATGCACGTACATAGATATTTTTTGATAAACAAACGGTGTGAGACGATTGCAATATTCCATTTACCAAACTTACGGCTTCCAATTTCAAACAAAATTGAAGCACCAAAACCAGTACAAGTAAATCTGATATACTGAAATAAATGATAATTTGAGTATTGACTATTGATGGGTATTAAATTATCCAAGATTTACCAAAATTTGGCACTTAAGGACGTGCTATGTCATTTCTCAGTCATTGTTTTGTTTATTTATTCAGGAACAAGATGGCGGCAGGGAATGTGAACAGAAACCAAATGCCCGGATGGATGGTAGTCTGGTTTTATGCCACAGCAATAATTTGCACGATTGATGCAAGTTTTGTTGTCTTTAGACCACATACCTTACCAGGTGGTTTTCTAAACAAGTATTTTAGCCCATGTAAGTACAATATCATTTATTCAGTACTGACCTCGACCAATGATTGAAAGAAAAACACCGTCTTATTTCTTCAATTTTATTCAAGTTTTGTTGTCAGCGGGTATGAAAAATATTCACTCGAATTTTGACCGAATTTCCATAAACATTTTTTTATTTGGTCAAAATTAAATTAGATTAATGTATGTATACTACATACTGAATGACATGCGGGGCTGATCACTTTGGGAAAGATGTCAATATTGAGGCACAAACTTTTTAAAACATTAAAGCCAACTTGTTGTAGATTAATCCTCGGCGAAATCACTACTATACGTATATTAAGCCTTTTTAACGTATTTCTGTAGCGTTATTTCATACATGGCTGTTCACAATGATTGAATGGTTGTACACATCGTTTACGACTTACAAAGGTTGAAAAGTACCATATGGCAAAGGTCCGATGTAATAGCCACTTCTCTTCATGATCTTCACTTCTTCATCATTAATTTGAGTTATTTGTAGCATATATTAAATTGTCTTAGTACACGTGGTGTGTGTTATCATGTGATATATGTTTACAGGTTGTCTTAGTACACGTGGTCTGTGTTATCATGTGATATATGTTTACATGTTGTATTAGTACACGCGGTCTGTGTTATCATGTGGTATATGTTTACAGGTTGTCTTAGTACACGTGGCCTGTGTTATCATGTGGTATATGTTTACAGGTTGTCTTAGTACAAGTGGCCTGTGTTATCATGTGGTATATGTTTACAGGCTGTCTTAGTACACATAGTCTTTGTTATCATGTGATATATGTTTACAGGTTGTCTTAGTACACGTGGTCTGTGTTATCATGTGATATATGTTTACAGGTTGTCTTAGTACACGTGGTCTGTGTTATCATGTGGTGTATGTTTACAGGTTGTCTTAGTAAACGTGGTCTCTGTTATCATGTGGTATATGTTTACAGGTTGTCTTAGTACACGTGGTCTGTGTTATCATGTGATATATGTTTACAGGTTGTCTTAGTACACGTGGTCTGTGTTATCATGTGGTATATGTTTACAGGTTGTCTTAGTACACGTGGTCTGTGTTACGTGAGCAAAGAGAATCTTTGAACACATAAGACGTCATAACACAGATTACGTGTACTAAGATAGCCTGTAAACATATACAGTACCACATGATAATAGTTACGACTGTAAACTGTACTCAGTTGGTTAAGTACACATTTTTAGCAGTTTACCCGTTTTTGTACTGGTCTATTCAAGGTTACCGCATTTTCCGGGACTATATGTGCAACTGAGTGTCATGTCTTACGTGAAAACAGTCATGAAATAAACGTAGATTGAGCTTAACTTATACATTGCGTACATAGCGTAGATGAATACAGGAAAAAAACCACCTCGATTTAGATGAATAAGAAGTAGATCGTTTAACGAGACGATGAACGCGACTTAAACCTTGACCCAGACTGACATTGACTTACTTTATGTGACCGATTTGCTCACTGACTGTGCGATATTCATCATTATTGTACGGGCTTCTAATGGTACACGAAACGAAATATACATCGTGTCTATGTATTTAAATAAACTTGTCAGGGGATGATAATTGTTCAAGTGAACAGTTCTATTTTTTATTTAATGCAATTCACAACAAGAATTGCACCAAACATACAAAACATAAATTTAAAACAGATTTCACAAATGTGAAAATTATATTTTAAGAACATTAATTACTATGTCCCTGAGGTTTTATCTAACATCGATTGTATGTCAGACACAGTCCATGTAATCATTCCACGCTTGTTTTTTGTTTTTTTAAGACATGAATTAACTGCATTTTCTAGGAGTGAGAACGAAACACTGCTGATCTAGTATCGTTGTATCCGCGTGCAGCACGTGTTTTCTGGATTGATGTTGGAATTATTAAAGGTGACTCAGACTTTGACGAATCTGTTTTGTTTCTTGTATAGTCACACCTGTGTTAGCGGCCACCTGATAATAATTGTCATTACTTGAAAAACTATCGTTGGTTATTTAGAACAAAATGACCTCCGAATAAGGGTCAAATATGAGGTTTATAAGTAAATGTGTATACATGTATACATACACATTGATATCTAGGCGGTTTGCTTTGAAGTAATTAAAGAGTTTATCATAACAATGAGTCTTCTCTCTATATAAGATATACTTCTTTATTGATAATATGATAAATCAAGGAAACTTTGGTGAACTTTATCCATTTGTTTATTGAAAAGTTGAAATACAGACCTCGTTGTAAATTCTCGAATTATGAGGAGTATGGTACAAAAATCCGTATTGGAAATTTCTGTGACCTTTATACAATAACTAAGTTGCTCGACCTATATTAACACGCATGGTCTAGCTCATTGAATGTCATGACCGATAAACTTCGCCCTTGATTTACTTGATGTATTCGTTAAGATTCAATCTAAAACAGACGTTACCATGATAAACATTTCGTAATTTAAATACTGCATTCCATTACTATACCATACCGATTTGCATAAGTTTTTTGTGTGCAGTCTTAATCATGCATATAGCAAGAAATCCTCTTTAGTTGGTAATTCATATACATGTACACTATCAAAAACTTCATTCTCATATACAATGTAGATCAAATTGACACAAGAAAGTTTAAAAAGGAGTAAAAGAAACAATAACACATCGATTTCTTTGATTGCATTCACATCAGAGCAACCATCACGAACGTAGTCTAATTAATGTGCAATTTTAGTTTGCGAGTTTTATTTACCTTATGCATGCATTTAGCCACATCTTCTACAAATGTATCTAAAAATGTTAATATAATGTATGTATGCCTTACCTTTGTGCTTTATCGTGTATGAAGGCCTGTTATATTCACCATGACACATCATGCATGCAATCAATTCATGATGACTTTGACAATAAATAATTTGATAGAATGAAGGCTAACCCAATGCAAACATTAATGAAAACTCGAGAGCAAATACATTATGTATTAACTACAGTATTAAGTACCTCTGTAATCATCGTCACGGAAGATTCAGATTTCTGTTTAAACGCAGTCAGTGCATGGCCAAGGATTTCTGATAACAAAGAAAACGGTCATAAAAACGGATATATGCACTTGAACCCGGGTAACTAAGTACACGGTACTATACTTGCATATTCGTTTGAAAATCTGAACGAAGTTTTACATTTGTACTTTAGTATTAGGAATTACATATGTACGTCAGTTTAATAAATAATATGTCTCTGATGATAGTGTAACCATTTTGCTACATATATGTTGTGTAACATCTAAAGTGTATGTAATATCTACAATTTAATGTGTAATATGATTATACATTGTTTAACATAATTATTATGTAGTGTGCAACATCTTCATTGTGTAACACATATATTGTGTAACATTTATCTTGTGTTAAACTGTGCAACATCTACATTGTGTACCCTCTACGTTATTATACTTCTACATTGTGTAACAGATACAATATCAATATGTCACCATTATATTGATGTTGTGTACATTTGTGGCAATATGGCATGGTACAGCTAGTATACTTGAATAAGAAACCAAATTGTGTCAACCTGACATTGTACGTGAGGTCCATCAGACGCAAATCACATAAAAAATATCACCTTGCCAACGGACGATTCAACACACATGCACTATTTTAGTTATATACTGGTCTCCATCAAAATCCTACAGCAGTGCACTTTGGTTTAATTATATCATGAGATTGTCAATGGATCAAACAAATCAGAATGCCAGAATATACTCACGTGAGGTATTTTTGAGTTAGAGTACGCAGAAGTATGCAAATGTTACCAGCTATTATTGTCTAACCGAATTAAACGATAAAAAGACTGTCGACCGACTTTTACTATATTCAAAGTAGGACATGTCATCAGTACAGAATGTGTGCTAAAATAAACTTTAGACACATTTTAATATGACGGAAAATACTAATAATAAAAGCATTGGTACAATTATTATTTTGCATCGAAAACATCTATAGCTCTGGTTGTATACTATAATACATCCTAGGTTTATATAATGACTTCATGTGGCAGATATCAGACGCGGACCTAGGATCTGGATTTAAAATTGGGGGCGTAATATTCAGGAAAGTAGGCAGCGGGATGGGATGAGCGGATATTTCATTTCTATTCATGGTGGGGCACTGTTAGGGGATGGGGTATACACCCCCCCCCCTGAATCCGCCTCTGGATATTACAATGACAGAATAGCCTAGAAACCTTGTATATTATAGTACATTGTACTATAGTATTTTAAAATAAAGGCAGTAGGGCACGGTGTGCCACATTATAATAAATCATTTCATACCTTAAAGTGTTAGCGATACTTAAGGTTGGTCTAACCTTATGTACTATTCAGACAAGAAGTCAAGTTCATCATCTATTTGACATACATTCACAATCATTAAAGTCCCATTAGCATTTTGGATGTTAAAATTAAAGTAGGTCTTAGTTTACCTAGAAAGATATCTTATCAGTAACAAGGACTTATATACATACAAGGACTTATATACATACTGTATGTATATAAGTCCTTGGTAAAATTGACTTTTACTTACAATAAAAACATTCCGAAATTTTCTTTTTTAATCACAAAGTACATACAATGTACATAGAATTATAGCACAGTATTTTTTTCAATGAAATTGTAAAAAAATAAGAAAAAAGCGTCTGACGACATTTCTACGAGTACGAGATGCGGCAAAAGAGAGACATTGTGTAAATAGGTTTAAGAGCAAATAAAATAGATTTCTTATATTTTAATTGCTATCATTACATCTACTGTTCTGTATTATTAAATTTAAAAAGCTAATGGGGCTATAAAATATACAACCTTTGTACTTGATATGTATACGTCTCGAATGAAATGTTTTGAACACTCTTTCCACCTGGTTCCCGAGATCTTACAGTAAGATCTGACATATCATGTTGTTGAGGAAAATCGGACAAAGTACCAATAATTGACCTCGATTGCTATTTAGTATGCTTTTAGGATGAAAGTGTATGAATGACATTGCATGGTAGCCTATGGGGACAAATCTAATTAACTGAGTTACCAGATATACGGTCTACTTAAAGTACGTGCTGTCGCACTTGATATATATATGTTCTATATTTTACTTGCTAGTATTAACAAGTTCATTAACTAGGTATCTTTCTAACAAGTCATGTGTGTCAACTCCGTCATTAACTCCTGTTTAAAGTAACTTTACAAAAAAGATGCGATAGATCATAACATGTATCGTATACGTACGTATATCCTTTATTGCGAACACATGAAGTAATAAAACATGTCTCACATTTGTCACGCACATATTCCGTGGAGAATGGTACAAATTAAACACTTTACATGTATGTCACAACTCATAGTACTGAAATAATAGCTAGGGCAAAAAACCCGTGACGAGGAGGTGATTCACATTTAAACACGTGCATTAATTAAACTAAAAAAATATCAATATGGCCATCTGTGTAACACTTTAAAATTACATTGTTTTGAAATAAAAGGGAACATGGTATAAAATTATGAACGGGGTCAGGGACTGCAGTACTAGCTGTTTTCACGTGTTGTACTGTATTCACGTGTTGTACTGTATACACGTGTTGTACTGTATTCACGTGTTGTAATGTATTCACGTGTTGTACTGTATACGCGTGTTGTACTGTATTCATGTGATGTACTGTATACACGTGTTGTACTGTATACACGTGTTGTACTTTATTCAACTGATGTACTGTATTCACGTGTTGTATTGTATTCACGTGTTGTACTGTATACACGTGTTGTACTGTATTCACTTGTTGTACTGTATACACATGTTGTACTATATTCACGTGTTATACACGTGTTGTACTGTATTCTTGAGATGTACTGTATTCTTGTGATGTACTGTATTCACGTGTTGTACTGTATTTACGTGTTGTACTGTATTCATGTGATGTACTGTATACACGTGTTGTACTTTATTCACCTGATGTACTGTATTCACGTATTGTATTGTATTCACGTGTTGTACTGTATACACGTGTTGTACTGTATTCACGTGTTGTACTGTATTCACCTGATGTACTGTATTCACGTGTTGTACTGTATACACATGTTGTACTGTATTCACGTGTTATACACGTGTTGTACTGTATTCACCTGATGTACTGTATTCTTGTGATGTACTGTATTCACGTGTTGTACTGTATTCACGTGTTGTACTGTATTCATGTGATGTACTGTATACACGTGTTGTACTTTATTCACCTGATGTACTGTATTCACGTATTGTATTCACGTGTTGTACTGTATACACGTGTTGTACTGTATTCACGTGTTGTACTGTATTCACCTGATGTACTGTATTCACGTGTTGTACTGTATTCACCTGATGTACTGTATTCACGTGTTGTACTGTATTCATGTGATGTACTGTATACACGTGTTGTACTTTATTCACCTGATGTACTGTATTCACGTGTTGTATTGTATTCACGTGTTGTACTGTATACACGTGTTGTACTGTATTCATGTGATGTACTGTATTCACGTGTTGTACTTTATTCACCTGATGTATTGTATTCACGTGTTGTACTGTATTCACGTGTTGTACTGTATTCACGTGTTGAACTGTATTCATGTGATGTACTGTATACACGCGTTGTACTTTATTCACCTGATGTACTGTATTCACGTGTTCTATTGTATTCACGTGTTGTACTGTATACACGTGTTGTACTGTATTCACTTGTTGTACTGTATACACGTGTTGTACTATATTCACGAGTTCTACTGCATTCACGTGTTGTACTGTATACACATGTTGTACTGTATTCACGTGTTATACACGTGTTGTACTGTATTCACGTGATCTATGTATGGTTATATTATAAGTATCATTATCAAGTGGATTTTGTCATCATAGAAGGTCATACCAAATTCTTAAATACTATAGTAGTACCCTTAGCTTGTGCAGGTTCAGTAATTCTTAATGGTCTAAAAGAATATTTCATCAAGTGTGTGTTTGCATACAGGGTTGAAGATACGGGTGCAAGGCATTTTTGAAATTATTCATATAAAAGAACATTTATAGCATTTATTTTATTTTTACAGACAACTACTACATTTATACAGACCAGAGATATTATGACATGAGTGATTCGTACTCGTTTACTCAAAGTTTGTAAGTACATTTATAATCATGTTAATAATAAATACAGTCTGCCGATAACTTCAGTATTATTAACTTGATAATTAGCGACATAGCATCCTCTGATAATAATTGTTAAAAAAGATAATAAGTCTCATATCGAAAGTCATAAGATAATTTTACATCAGTAAATGACGGCTTCAGTTTTCTATCGTCTGGCGCAAAACGCAAAAAATCGACATATCTGGTTGGTCTCCGTACCAAACCAAACAGCATGGGACTACTTTTCTGGCCAGGTGTAAAACGCGGATCCACGGATCTGGATCCAATATAGAATATATAGGGGAAATAATGGGGTGTTACGGATCCAATAATAACTTCTTTATTAGTTCGTAGAAGAAGATAAATGTGGTACCGAATTAAAGCTGAATATATTAAATTTATGTACATATCAGATACTTTAGTATTCAAGGGAAAGACAAAAGTGTAATCTAAAAAGAAACTTGAGTATTCAGTCCCGGATCCAGTTCTGCCAAGATAGATAAATGAGTGTTACGGATCTATCCAGTCATAACTGCTTTATTAGTTTGCAGAATAAGACAATTTTGGTACCAAATTAAAGCTGAATATAGCAGCTTTGTAGATATACATATCAGAATTTGAGTGTTTAACGAAAAAACAAAAATGTAATCAAAAGTGAGTATTCAGTCCCGGATCCAGTTCTGTCAAGATAGAAAAATGAGTGTTGCGGATCCCTGCATAACTATTTTATCTACTGATGTAATATAAAGATTCTGGTATTAAAATATAGGCCTACTAAGCTGAAACCATAGCACTATGAACATGTATACATTTGCTATATTTGATGGAAGCACGTAAAAACTTGATGATTCGAAAGAAATGAATATTTAGTACCTAATTCAGTTTGGCCAGTTGAAAACTTGAGGGTTGGGGATCCATCATTACTTTTGTTATATTGTCACTATCACTGTATGTTACATACCTGAGAGAATGAAGTTCTGTTCTGTACTTATATTTAAACTTCGATCCAAATAAAGCTTGGTATTGCAGATTTATGAACAACAACAACAACAAAAATAATCAGAGAAAAGAAAGTTAAATAAGTGACAATGGTTAATTGATTAATTGTTAAAGACTCGTTCACACGTTTTCGTGACAATGAATGCATATGTTCAATAAGTATTTAACGACCATTTTCGCACGTTTCACTGATCAAATCTAAAATCTAGGGGATGTTTTTTTAATCGGTGATTTGCAATTTGACAATAAACTTTGAACTTGAATCCGAAGTCAAGTCAAATCAAAATACTTTTATTACAGTCTTTTTATTGTTAAAATCGGTTTTCTCAGTCGTATTGTTTTGGTTTCATTTCAGAATGAACTATGCGGAGGTGATAATTAATGTCATTACGTTGATGTTTGTAAGTATATATAGATTATATCTACGTGCAATTATAAATTTATTATCATTGTAATGCACTTTATATTATCCGGCAGTGGGTGATAATGTACGTTCATCTTCATTATAGCCCCATTGTCCTTAAAACTACAGGTATCACATATTTGATGATATGCTAGGTACATATGTATGTATAAGTCACGGTTGATGCTATATTGCGTTCGACTTTTAAAGTTTTAATTCATTGATCCTATATTCGGCTTGCAAGTTCTCGTGGTGAAGACATGACTGGTGGCAATGACAATTAAGCTTCAGTGGATGTATCTATAAGTGACTGAGAATCTAATTGTCTATGTCAACTCACATGTACGTCACACTCACCTGAATTTATTTTTATCTATTCGCGGCGCTCAACTTGATAAAAGAAACAAACAAATACACAAACACTGTGTATATCAGTTGGTTATAATTGATGTTCGTCGCGAACGCTTAACAGGTCAAGAGTTATCTTGATTTAAACGAAATAGTTGGGTAACCATAGCGAATAGTTATCTCATGTTTTGCTGTATTGCGTTGTATTCTTACAAGTACTCTACCATACGTCCTATAACTTATTTAACTAGTGTACGGTTACCATAGGGATTAATTGGTGATCTATAGTATGAAAGGTCAGTACATGTAGGTATAGGTCTTTGAAACGACCAAGCCAAGTACTGTGTTAAAAAAGTCCCAGGAAATGGATGAGGCGTACATTGGTGCTTTACACCGGGCACGATAAGGAACCAGGAAGTATGTTTGATATGAATATAATCAAAAGCTCGGTTCTCCTGTATTCTATGTCCCCCTCATTCTGGGGCTGCCCTGAATGAACATTATGTTGAAAGGGCCGTTAAACAACATATGAACATAAACATTGGTATGGGTATGCTACCAGTCCTGTGTAGTGGACAAAGACTGATATTGCTGTGTTCCATATAGGGTAGTTATATATTTGTTAATCTGTATCATAATTCTCTCGAGTGTAAATATATACGTTATGTTTATATGCATACTTTTCTATCAGCAGCAACGTAAATACTTAAACACTAATTCATTGAATTCCTCAGTACTATAGTTTTCAGATTTTCATGTTGTTCATCCTCAATGAATAATGTTTCTCTTATACATTGTATATCTATGTTATATCCCTTTCTTTTCTTCTTTTTTCATTTTTTTCTCTTAATGAATCGTTTGTATTTATATCTCACGTGTTTGTCATTGTTATTTCATATGTTTGTAACAAGATACTTTGTGTATACATACGTTACTTAATAAAACTCTGTTCTGTTCTATAAACGTCGCCCTTTTCTGGAATTATGTACACGCGTATCAAACTACACATACTATTCTTGCTTCAGTAAAGCCAATCGCAAAATCTCATTCTGTTTTCAGCATTATCGGAAGTCAACACAAACGAACATTTGGGCATTCACGGTGTCCGTGATGACATTTTGGAAGACTGTGTTATATATTGCCATGTTTTATGAACTTGCTGGAGGGAAAGATTTTAGAAAAGGAAATACGATATTTGAAGAAATTCTTATCGTCCTCATACCAAATGGTGTCTGGATAGTGCTGCCATTGATGTGCATGGTGGACTTATGGAAGAAGCTTGCCCCAGGTAGCAACAGGATAAATTCCCAATCAAAAAGAATTCAATAGTTATGTATACATTATAGCTAAACAAATAACGTCATATTTATTTCAATCTCTACTTCATATGTAAAAGATATTAGAACTAAACATGGTTTGTTCCTGGTGACATGCTCATTAAGGATAGGGTAGGTAGGTCTTGCTGTTGTTCTTTTGGAAATGGGGGCGGGGCTTATTTAAATAGTGAGAAAGTGGGTGGTCCGTTCCTCGGGCCTAATAAAAAGTTAAGGGTTGTGGGGAAAATTTAGGGTAGGTTGGGTAACTGAGAACAAACAATTTTTTACACCTTTATAATTAAAAATAAACCATGACTTGTGTTGATTAGCGTATAACTTCAATCAATCCAAATAATAATTGTACGTGTTATGACTGGAGATGCCTACATACCTGTAACTTCAGGGTTTTAATACATAGTTCCCATATCTACAATATTTACCTCCCTTGGCGGCCATCTTGCTTGGCAAATTTCTTAAGCGCTTAAGAGAAAAAATCAGAAAATTGGTTATTAAACAACTTAATGTATAAAAGATAACTTAATCATGAAGTTGTTAAGGCCATAATCACATCAGGTTTAAGAAAATGTAGTTGTCACATAATAAATATCCTATATTTAGAATTATCAAAACAAAAATATAAATATCTTCTATTAGTGCTTGTTGAATTTGCCAAGCAAGATGGCCGCCAAGGGAGGTAAATATTGTAGATGTGGGAACTATGTATTGTTAATTCATGTAATTATTTTTCTTTGCTCGAGTTTGATTTTTTTTTCAATTATAAAATTTTGTTTTACTTTGTGAGATTAATATTCGTATATATTTGTTACACCAGCACTTACTTCAATACTTGTCCTGTATTTTATTTATTTTTCAAAGATTTACTTAATACAATTAATGTATAATTGTTTTAAATTAATGAAGATTTTTAGATATACATTCTCTCAAACTAAAATTGATACAGAACTTCTCCTAAGTCGAATTAAAGCTATTATTGTAGGAAAATATGTATGTTAAAAGCATGTCAACTATTTGTATTAACCGAGGATGTTCTTAGAAGACAATCACTTTGTTATATTCATATCTAAACTTTTTAGTCTTAAATAAGACAAATATCATTATTTTGCTACAATGTATAAAATGTTTCCTTTACATGTACAATAAGGGTCATAACAGATATACTGGTACTGCACATTAAAATTGTATACATATATATATATAAAGGGTAAGACACCGGTACCAGGTTCCGAGAATTGTTCAAATTTGTAATGGTCTGTAACCGTTTAAAAAAATACTGGTACTGTAATTGATACTTCAGGTGTTTGAAAGAGTTCCAATGTGGAGTATTATCTTCCAGATTATAAACATATTTTTTTCAAAGACCATTTTCTGCATCATTTAAAAATTAACACAACTGGACAGTAGTATGTTTATTGCTTATTGCTTACGAAGTGTGATGAAGTTTGGAACTGTGCAATGAAACATTTAGGCCAGCAATAAAATGTACGGGTGACTCCATATTCTATATCACTGGAAACATTCAGTGTAGTATTAATGCATGTCCTGATGACTGTATGTCAGTTTGTCATTTATATATTCATACTTGCAAGTATATTACTTGTATATTGCACATCATACTCAATTGTATCATCTTGTATAAATTGTGTTTCATTTCTTATTGTTTACTGGTCAGTCAATATTAAATGTTGTTAATTTCTTGTACTTGCAGTCATATCTAGATATAATTGAATTTTAGTCAATAAATCTCTTTGTACATGTATTCATAATCAACAGCTTTGTTATCATTTGTCTCCATTGGCAAACTGAAACAATATGATATACCATTCATCAACTTACTCCAAGACAAGTTTCATGCCTGTTTTCATAAGTATTTCAGTTATATACCTGTGGCCAGGTAGCCTGTGTCTGTGGGTAGTTAATCTAACCATTGTTCCTGCATTCTTTAGCAGTATTATCTTCTAACTTTTTCGCATTGTCACATTTTCGCCACGAAAAAACAAAGATACGACAGAAGTAATGCAAAAAGACGACACATTTTTGGTGTTGTATTGTCTTCCATCTTTTGTCATACTTCGCTTTTTTGCCACGACAATGCTACAATGTGAAAATGCAACAATGCGAAAAAGTCTTCTTTTTTGTATTTTCGCCTTTACTCATTTTCGCTTTGTGGCATTAATCAGCCACAGTAGCTAGTTACTGTAGCTGCCTACTTTACCACATGAATCACTCAGATCTGTGGTGGAAAACATAAAGCCTTAGACAAAAATAACAAAGTTTTAGACACCAATTACATATAAAGTCTAAGAAACAATCCAGTTTCTATTCAGGATAAATATCCACATAACATGATACATGCATGCCTATCACACCATCAGCTCTAAATTTAGTCATTTTTGTTTCCATTCCTTTAAAGCAGACTTAGGTTGTATATCAATAATTTATTGTTAATAACATTACCTTGAATTTATAACAAGTATCATTGTAATAAAAATATTGTTCCTAAAAAGGCACTTATAACTTAAAGTTGGTGCTAAGACATTGTACAGAATGAATGATGCAATTATGATACAAAGAAATTCTCTTTATAAGCTGAAGTCACAATGTAAGTCAAACCCTGCATTTTACAGTAAAGTCCGAAGCAGACAATATTCCAGCCTTATAACTAACTTCACATTCTGCCCAGGAAAAACAAGAGGGCCATGATGGCCCTGTATAGCTCACCAGAAAAAGATCTTTATAGAAGAACATTTTTCAAGTTTTGCTATATACGAGGCCCTGTATAAATCCAGTGACCCCAGGGTTTGAACAAACTTGGAAGAGGTCTGCAAGACAATGCTACATCTGAAATATCTAAGCCTAGTGGTTTTGGACAAGAAGATATTTTAAATTTTCCTATATATAAGCCTATATTAATCAATTGTTCCCCGGGGCGGAGCCAACTTTGACCCAAGGACAGTACTTTGTTCAAACTTGGTAGAGGTCCACTAGACAATGCCTCACACCAAATATCTCTAAGCCCTGCGGTTTTAGACAAAAAGATTTATAAAGTTTTCCCTATTGGTTGTTTTTAATGAAATTTAATTTTGTGAACAACTTTGGTAGAGTTTCATGCAAGGAACATCCCAGTAAAGTTTCGTTGAAATTGGCCAACTGCTTATAGAAGGTGATGTTGTTTAAAGCAATTGTTGACTCACTGACAGACGCATACATGCACGACAGACAACATACCATCACAATAGCTCACCTTGAGCATTTTGAGCTCTGGTGAGCTAAAAAAATATACAGTGAATAAATGGTAGAGAAATAGAGAAGTCACTTGTATCTCTACACAGAAAGTCATGGAACATCAAGTTTTGTAGATGAATGTACGAGACTTTAATGAAATAAGAACACCTGACAACAACATACATTGCACTATTCTAGGATACATTGTAATGAACCAATTGTACTTTTGATACACACTCCATCTTCACAGTTACATGGATACATGTACAAAGAAGTTAACTTTTCATTCTACACAGATAGACGAGGTAGAACTTCTATACATCAGTGATCAGTTCATACCATCAACAATGTCACACATCATACTGTCCAGCTGATCACATTCACCATTCTCTCTCGGTTGTTCTGGTTCATGCATCTCTGATGATAACAGTTCACTTTTCACAAGAACTTTAGAATCGAGACTAAAATCATCAGGTAAAGCATTCAGACTTCTTTGAATTAATTCATTAACTTTATCTAAATGAATCTGAAACTTCTCAGCGATTTCAAGTCTCTTCTTTTTCTGTAGTTCCATCATGACACGTAAAGTTTCTCTAGCTTGATGTGGTCGAAATTCATTAATTAAATGATGCATATGAATGAATAATAAATTCAAGTCTTCAAGTTTTTCATTGCGTTTTGGGGAATCAGGTGTTTTTATGAGGATATCTAAAAGGTCGAGAAAGTTTGCTAATATGGAGTGATTAAGTTTCTTCAGTTCTCGTTTATGATCATAACTTTGTGGATGAAGGCGACGAAAGCCTTGAGATTCTAGAGGTCGAACAATCATGTCGTCAGCGGTGAATGTGTTTCCAAACATTGTGTAAGTATCCTGTAATTTAAAAAACATAAAATCATAAATGCTAATTATTTGCCCAATTTAAATTTTAGACTAAGAATACTACTAGCATCATGAAAAGTTCCAGATGAAAAAATCGAAATCAGTCCAATTGTTGAAATAGAGGATAATTTTTATTAATTATATCAATAACAACAAATGTATAAGTTTTATTTTCTCGAGCCATAAATATCATACAAAACATGGACATAACAAAGTATACTTTGTCAACAATTCTTCAAAGCCATGCAATTGAAAGAAAATTTAAAGGT
Organism: Lutraria lutraria; assembly: GCA_964023205.1. Lineage (NCBI taxonomy): Eukaryota > Metazoa > Mollusca > Bivalvia > Venerida > Mactridae > Lutraria > Lutraria lutraria. Next base: position 26,249,373 of record OZ026833.1, read on the forward strand.
GTTAAATTCTAGAAAAGTAGATAATCATATCATAGACACACAAAATATGGAAGGGAGACAACTCAATTAAGTTTAAAATACAGCCATTGAACATACCAGACATATTCAACAAATACAATGGTCTATAAGGTACTAAGGTGTATCTGAGTTTGGAATTCATTGAAAACACGTCAGAATACAAGATCCTATAACCAATAGAGAGGTCTTCCTTCCTTGAAGTGTACAGTATAAAGCTAAGAACTTGAGCGACTTTTTGCAATACAGTAAATCATGGGCTGCAAGTTGCAACTTTATTAGCCATTGGAGTCCTGGGACTGCAGCTTTGAAATCCAAGTGAGAGCTATGGCTGATGCAGTGCATGAAAATTGGATTGAGGATTCAGTCACAATTTTACTCCAATTTCATTTTTTCACATAGGCAGACGGTCATTATGTCACAATGATGTGTCTACAAATTCACCAAGTAACATACAAAGAACAATTACTATTTGTATTCAATATTTTTAAATATTTGCTGGCCTAAAGACTATCATGATAACAGTGCCATCATAAGTAAAACACTATTTGTGGACAAAAATGTAATGTAGTATTACACACCTGCATAGGAGTAGGTGGAGGTGGAACTCGTCCCCTTTTTATGTTCTCATCGGTATACTGGTTGACATATTGCATTGGTGGTAACGGGAAAGCACTAACTTGTTGAGGTTCCCCCATTTTCAATTATCAGCTATATGCAACCTAAAATAGAAAATTCATACTAAAATTTGATAAAAATATTGTATGGTGTTACAAGTCACTACCGGTACTGGTTGATTCAGGGGGGCACATGTGACACCCCTCCTAAAAGTCCTCGATCATAGATAGATTTGTAATATCATTCAATGTAATGGGCCTGGCATTCAATTCTGAAGCGCTTAGACACAAAACTCACCAATTAACCTCTTCAAATTATTTTTTACGCTGCCTAAGTTCCTAAATATTATGCCCCCCCCCCTAGCCGGAAATCCTGGTTCCACCTCTGCAAGAGTCAATGTACTGCCATATCATACATTGTGAATTCTGACTAAAACTAATTTAGTTTGATATAGTTACACAATAGTACTAAAAAACTATTTCACTGTTAAGTCCCAGTTGTCTAAAAACCTGTATCTAATTTTACTAAATTACTTAAATAACAATACCTTCATTCTTTAAAGACAGCATCCAATATCAAATTGATCATGAATATACTTAAGAGGAAAACAATCAGAGACATTCATCAAAGGTTATTATTATGGTAAGATGGAGATGGAACCGGCATGTTCTCAGAAAAGGAACACGTTCCTACAGCATTAGTAGATTCTCCGACAGACCTACAACTCGTTGGGAACAGATGAGGAACATGCATTACACCTGGGGGCATACATAGAGGGCTTGTAGGAGGCGCAATAGGCATTAGGTACATGTAAGTAGAAGAAAAACAATTTACCACAAGCTGGGCTTGAACATAACTTTATAAGACCTCATGCTTACAAGTCAGATACTCTACCAACTGAGCTGATTGGGCTGGTTAACATTTACAGCCAATTTATTAACAAGTTACAACAATAACAAAATAAATAAATCCAATTCTTAGCATGGACAGTTTTGCTTATTTTGTTGTTTATATATATTATATATACTAATACCGGCATAGAGTTTTACGTCCCTTTTCAACAGTCAGAGTGACTGAGTCATATGAGGAGGGCAGTTCACCTAAGCTTCGTTCCTGGGAAGAACCATCCTCCTTAAGCAACCACCTACTTTCTCATATAATGAGATATGGTCGGTAGCAGGGCTCGAACCCACAACTCCCTAGCTAGCTACCAGTGAGAGGTTACAGTGATTTGAAGTCAGCAACCATTAAACCCCAAACCAACACGGAGACAGGTCAGGACAGTTTTGCTGCAGCACCTTGTAATGTAGTCCAACTAATTGTACACTACAAACGATATCGAGACATTTTTTGTGCTTGCCGATATCTAGCGGGCAATAGATTAAATAGCAAAATCAGGAACGATTGCTTGTATACTATGTCTCATAAATGTAGACTACTTGTAATGTGACATTTATCATAAACATTATTCCTAACAACAATTATCCAAATGAAATCACTCAGACATAAAAAAATCCCTCTGCACAGTAAAAATGGATCAGCATCAATAAATTGCAAAAAAATATGAAATGTTTTATCCGAACACTAGTGCACTTAACCCACGCGTAGAAGAAACAAAGACTACAATATGATTAATTGTATATTATAAGGAAATAACAAGGTCATTATACTAGACTCTCTTGAGCAGTACTCATTCTCTACGTTTATCAGACTTACCTCCTAAAACAGTTTAGTATCTATATCGATGTTTTCATGGCAAAACGGTGGCGGATTATAATTATAGCTGGTTCAATTAGTCCTACGGAAAAAAGTGTATCGTCACCGGAAACATGGCGTCGTTAGTTCGACAAGTTAGTCGTTGCAACAAATCTTGTACGTATATTATGGCATTTTATGTATCTCGTTCCATTTTCTTACACATTATATCGTATGCTTTCACTTATCTCAAGACTTTTGAAATCTCTATTTTTTATTTTCTTGTATGTCGTAGAACAATATTTTCAGTTTCTACCGGTCTAGGCTACTTTTTCTCCAAGGTCACAATGTATAACGATCGTTTGACGCATCCTTGATTGACAAAATTTGGTTTACGTTATCAATGTCACGTTTAGAAAGTATTTATCAAAATAAATATAACCCAGTCTGCTTATCGTGATGAACATTTGTTTATTGGCAGCTTCTTTGTGTTTTAACCAGAGTTTATATAATGTAAATTGTTATGTAAGGTTGATTGGTCAGAAAATGATAGAGTATAGTCTGTTAATTATGTAAATCGACTGTATAGAGAAATGCGTATACAAAGATTTCAATGTATTATTTGATGCTTATTTATATCACCTAATTTAAATATCATTACTTGTTTACTTTAGTCCTTTATATGTCTTGATGTTTCTAAAGTTACATAAGTTTCAGATTTTGTTATCATGTTTGATGAGGATGGGATTATTTACTATTAAAAGTAAAAAAAAAAAAAAATGGTCCCAGTGGGGTTTGAACCCATCACCCTCCAGGAATTTGTCAATTGTACGTAAAATTCATGAACTTGACTCTTTGAGTACGCTTCAGAATGGAGGGTGGAGGTAATGCATTTTACATCTAATACCGTAATACACTTTTTATGAAAATAGGATACATATTTTTTTCAGTGCACGATGTGATCAGGTTCTCACAGATTAGAAAATTTGCTGATTTCCCAGCTTCATCTTTTCCAAAGATAACAACACACTATTCCATAAACCCAAGGGAAAATGATGCAAGGTGGAAAGGTTGGTCTTCTCAATTGCTTGTATTACTATTTGTCATCTTGGTTCCGTCCATGATTGCTTGTATAATTCCTGAAACTTATTATGTGTGAACATATTACAAAAAAGTGTGATATTGTATTACATATTGTTACTGGTTCTGAATACTTGCTGAAAACAAGATTGTGTTCTAAATATTTCATGATTTATCATACATTTGTTACTAAATAAAAAACAACTTTGTTCTGCCATTATAGTTAGTGTATCTTCTAGTTCTTTTTGTGTTTCTTTGTCATGTCTTAGAACCTGATTTACTCATTTTTTAGATAATTTGTATTATACTGCTTTACAGATGTTGAAATGGAGAGATTTAGTGATGAAGCAGATGTTGTTATAGTTGGTGGTGGGCCTGCTGGTCTTTCAGCAGCTTGTAGACTCAAGCAGTTGGCAAATGAACAGGAGAAAGAGCTGCGTGTTTGCCTTGTAGAAAAAGCTGCAGAATTAGGTGAAACTATGTTTTGACATTAGATATTGACTCATATTTAATCTTTCAAGGATAATTAAAAAGTTAATAACTTCATGTATAATCAGGGGTTTTGTTCATGGAGAAGTTTGGAGAAGGCTTACTAGCCCTTAATATGGGGATGAAATAGAGGGCTGAACCCTTTTAAAGCCTGAAACCAATTTGGGAGATCTATGAAATTCCAATGAGTACAAATGTAAGTTGGACATTTGGGGAAAATTGTATGATTGCAAAGAAATTTTCAGAGGAAAGGCACCCTTAACTGGCTACAACTGTATACTATCAAGTAAAGAAAACCCCAGATAATAGGTTAATACATTTCTCTGTAATCTGTCAGTTGTTGCATCAGAGTGGTCAGTACTCAGGTCATGCTATTTTAGTACCAATTGCTGGATGACCATCATTGATACATCAGGCTATCATCACCCAATTCAGTTCTACTTAAGATAAAATCTGATTCTCATGAATTGTACTTTATTACTGTACTTATTTAGATAGAGATAAAGAACTGGAAGTCTTCGGTCCACCCAAGATGTGTTCAATTCCACTTGAAAACAATATAACATCTGTTCCAAACATATTGAAACTGTATACATGTAAATAAGTTTGATTTTACACACATATACATAGCTCAGTTACTTTGATTACATTGTCATAGTTATAAACTAACCATACTTGCTTATATTTTAGGAGGACATACTTTATCAGGTGCATGCATAGAACCAAGAGCACTCAATGAACTTTTTCCTGATTGGCCAATGAGAGATGTAAGTTTATGATAATTAATATTTAAGGCTTTCATGTATTCTTGTAGATTCATTATCTTGTTGACCACACATACTAGCTTTAATAGTCAATTGTTTATTAACTAAATCTATGATTGGATATTTCTTACCAATAAATATAAGAATACATCCTGTTTTAAGATGTAGACCACATCTGTGACTGTGTTGATCATTTGTGTTGTGTCTGATATAGTTATACTTGTAATTTCTAAATATGTATTTGTTCTCAACAATCTTCACAAAGTCACCAAAGCATGCCTTTGAATTTGAAAACTGGCTATACAATATGATAGAACATGTCCTTGTAATTTTAACTCTCTCTTGTTTGTCACATATTTCCCTATGTTTGTAGCCTCCTACTATGACACCAGTGACGCAAGATAAGTTCAAGTTTCTCACCAAGTCTGGAAGTATACCTGTCCCTATGGTTCCTGGTGAGTATATACTTATACTGTAGTCTTCATGGTGTTAACAAGTGAATGTAGATTTCACTTGTACGGTCAAACCAGTGAAAAAAGGTCACACTTGGGAAAGACAAAATATTTCCTTTATTGACATGTAGCCCTTATTCGGAGGTCATTTTGTTCTAAATGACCAGTGATAGTTTTTAATGTAATAGCCTTTATTCAGGGGTGGCTGCTAACACAGGTTGGACTGTTTATTATATAAATATAGCCCCCCCCCCCCCCCCCCCTTTATTTACTTTTATATAAGATTGTGTTCTATTTCAGGATCACCGTTAAACAATCATGGTAACTATATAGTAAGGTTAGGTAACTTTGTACGATGGATGGGTGAACAAGCAGAGGCTCTGGGTGTTGAGCTGTACCCTGGTTATGCTGCTAGTGAGGTATGTGTTGGACAGGGTACTTGTAATGTTAGTGTCTGAGCCATCCATTTGATGAAAATTTCACATAATATTTTGAAAACTTTTTAGATAAAGACATGTTGATTGTACTTAAAATTACATAAGATTAGTTTGAAGGAAGATTTTGCAGATGCATGGTTAAGTAATGTATAATGTTTAAATGTTTCCTGTTACATTATTGAAACCTTTCATTGTGGTTTACTATGTACCATGTCTTTTCATGTTTATGATAAATTCATTGTTCTCCATTTTCTTACATACTGTGGAATAATTAATTTTTGTTGAGGATTTAAATTCATGGGTCGGCTCATCCATAAAATCAAATCACAACAAATTCTAATGTGCAGATAAGGCATTCTTTTCAAAAATCAAAATCCACGAATGTATGTCCCCACGAAATAGCCATTGTTGCAAAAAAAACATGAAAACTGAGCGCAACAAAAATAAATGAGTACCGTAAGTACAGTATTTGTTCTTCATCATTAATGTTCTTTTTGTATGTAGTGTTGTTTAATATGGATAGGTGCATTTAATTATATTAAATTCATGTGATGTTCAATGAGTATGATACCTACTGTGTATTTATTATAGATTTTATATCATGAAGATGGAAGTGTTAAAGGTATTGCTACAAATGATGTTGGTATTCAAAAAGATGGAGCACCAAAGGTAGTGTTACATTAATTGGTTTTGCTAATTGCTATATTGAATCTTATTATGGGTGTTTATACCACCAGGCTGTATCAGAAACAAAAGTAAACCATCTATATTGTAGAATTATTGATAAGTAATAAACAACTAAGTATATTATTCCTTTTAAGTTTTCTTACAAGTTCTGATATCTATTATGTATGGTATAAGCTGAATAATTACATGGCTGCTGCTTCGTACCACAATCAATAGTTTTCATTTATTTTAGTGTCCGGGAATGTCCCATTCCCCATGTTTAGAATAATAATATATAATATATATATAGCGTGTTGTTGAATACATTCTTGTACATTCTACAACTGGTATAATATAAATTATTGATAACTTTCGAAAGTAATTGCGTCTCACCAAAGCTAGAAATAAATGCAAGCATTGACCGTGAAATTATGCAGCTTTGACAGTTTGATAAAATTACACAATACTTATGCCAATCCTTAACTGTAGTCTGTTCAGTAATAAAAGGTCACTATTCTATGAAGATTTACTATTGTCTTCATCTATATTAGAACCCACAACAGTATTTTAAATCTGAATTTTTCTGAAATTGGTTCTTTATTTTTTAGGAAACATTTGAGAGAGGTATGGAGTTACATGCTAAGGTTACCATATTTGGAGAGGGTTGCCATGGCCATCTTGCTAAACAATTATTTAATCAATTCAAACTGAGGGAAAATTGTCAGCCACAAACATATGGTATTGGATTGAAAGAAGTATGGGAAATAGACCCTGCTAAACATCAACCTGGTCTAGTTATGCATACAGTTGGTTGGCCATTTGTAAGTTCTCTTCTACATTGTTAGTGCTAATTGCTAGAATGTATGACGAGTGGTACAGAATAATTAGATTCGAAATTTTTGTGACAACTTGATTGAGCAAATTATATATCCACCAAGCATCTTCCAGTCAATCTAATTGAAAGAATAACTGGTATTTGCTGTGTAGAGGTGCCTGAGATTTGGATTGCCTTTAATAAAGTAACCAAATATCCTCTACACCTCATTTGATAAAAAAAAAAATACTTCTTATTGACAAAACCCTTTTTTTATTTTCAATGATCTTCTTAAAAGTTTATGAAGTCCTTTTTCTCAGCATGGAATGATAAATTTGTTATATGAACTTTTCATTATGTACATGTGCTGATTGTATTCTTTATTTTAACAGGATAAGAATACATATGGTGGATCATTTATGTATCACATTGATGAAGGTCCTTTGGTTGCTGCAGGTGTTGTGGTAATGATTTATGATATTCATTTATATTTACATAATAGAATAAGGCGGTGATGATATAAATTTATATGTCGTTCTGGCACAAGAAAACGTATATGATAAAATATAATCAATGCTTACTTTTTTTTGCCTGGTGGCTCTTCGGTGCATCTTGTGAATTATTCATGTCAGATTGAAGTTCTATGCATCTTGATTACTTCAATGTGGAATATTGTAAAATTAATCCATGTCTTGTGCAGGTTGGACTTGACTATTCAAACCCATACATCAGTCCATTCCAAGAGTTCCAGAGATGGAAGACTCATCCAGCTATAATTGATACATTCAAGGGAGGTAATCGTATAGGATATGGTGCTCGAGCTCTCAATGAAGGAGGTTATCAGGTTAGATTGTGCTACATAATTATATTATTTTATGTTGAATATGTTTACTTTGATAAGAATAGATTGTAAAAGTGGTGTACAGGGCTGGAATATGCGGGAATTTCTGGAGGATTTTTTAGGCTTTTACCATACATTTTTGAAATTTTAAATTTTCACCCATGAGTCACAGGTTTGAAGTTTGATGGATCTAAGTTAAAGTGACTGTTTAATAAAGCTTGTGTCATACTAAATGAGTGGACAATTGAAACAAGTAAATTGAATGAGAAAGGTTCATCTTTTTCATCAGAAGAAATCTTAAGATAATATTTTGCAGTATTTCATATTAATGTGGACAATGGGAAGCCAATTGTGAGGATAAATAACTAATTAATAACAAGATGTTCAACCATTTGTATGATATTAGACAGGCCCCAATAAGGGCCCAATTGATTGTTGCTTCTTATTTTTTTTTGTAATGAAAATAACGCTTCAATCATTTACACAGTAAGTAGGGCTATTTTGTGCTTTAATCAACTTACTTGACAACAACTCAGTAAGTCTAGTATGTTATATTAAAGGCGTATTTCTATAAGGATTCTACACTTGGCGTAATTAAGCTTTTACTAATTTTCTTGTGTTTGATAAACATACTCTTGACAAATACTTATGATTGTAATAAGCTTTGTTATTCAAATTTATTATCTATGATTATGAATTGCATTATTATTAAGTGTGGATGGATGGTTTAGTTGAAATGGAGTTGTAAAGGTCAATGGTTCGAATCTCAGCACCAGCTACCAGTATTTCAGTGACAGTTTTACAGTGTCCCCATCCCCACATTAAAACCCAGTACTGTGTTAAGAAAATCATAGGAAACAGATAAGACATGTATCGGTACTTTACACTAGGCACAATAAAGAACCAGGAAAACTGTTAGAAATTACATTAAGGATATCATACAGATGCCGAGTTCTCCTGGGTCCGTATTCACAAAGCATCTTAAGATTTTCTTTAACTTAAGTCGAAATTTTTTACTTAAGTGTAATTTTGTTCATGGTAAAAGTTTGTAAACCAGTCATCAAAAGTGTGAAAATGAATTATCATTTTCATAATTGGCATCTTTAGAACAAAGATAAAATCATATTATCGTGATTTCCTCCTTTATATTAGTACAAAAGAGTTAAGTAAAAGGTCGAATTTAAGGAAATATATAACTTAAGTTAAAAAATTACTTAAGATGTTTTGTGAATACGGTCTCCCCTTTGTCTGGGGAGCTCTGAAGTGACTTGGCCATTAAACTAAAGATAAACAAACATATTTGATTATTTCAGTCAGTGCCCAACTTGGTATTCCCAGGTGGTTGTATGATTGGTTGTAGTTCTGGTTTCTTGAATGTACCAAAAATTAAAGGGACACATACAGCAATGAAGAGTGGTTTGATAGCTGCTGAGTCTGTCTTTGATACAATTATGGATGAAAATAGTGAATCAAAAACAATAGGTATCTTGTAGCTTATGTGACTAATCTGTTATTATAAATCTTGATTCATGGGCCTAAGGCTTATCACCGTGAATTAAACTATATTCACCTGTGGGTTTTTAATTTGGGGGTGTCTTAAGTGTCGGAATTCTGGATATAGACCCTCCTAAACCACTAATGAGATTTTTTTCGGGGAGGGGGGGGGGGGGTGTTCAGGGTCAAATTGGCTCTGGTAACATTGAACATCATACGGTTGTGTAATTTAGTGCTGAAAATATTTCCATCAAAATACAACACCATTTTTTATTTCGGCTATTGATATCATGAGCAAGTGCATGCATCTACCAAAGTCAATTTGCAAGAAAGATAACTCACTGCACTGAAAAACAACTCAAACGGTGCCATTTGTTCTTGCTGTAGTACTAATGGCTGGTTTTCTCTGTATTATGCATAATGTCGATGTGGTGTTTTGTTACATGCAGAAAAGTTGCCAGGCACTTTGATATTGGAAAATAGTGTTAGGAAAATTGGAAGAAAATAACATTAAAAGGCAAATATTTATACAATTTTAATTCTTGCTACTTTTATTATTGTATTATTATGTACATAATATGTACATGTATATTGCTTATGTTTGAATAAGTTTAATTATTTTTTTCATTATAAAGGGCTTACACCGTCTGTGTATGAAGATAGGCTAAAGAAAAGTTGGGTTATGAAGGAATTACACAAAGTAAGAAATGTTCGTCCATCTTTTAACACATCACTTGGAGTGTATGGTGGTATAGTGTATACAGGAATCTTTGGTATTCTCTTCCAAGGCAAAGAACCATGGACCTTTAAACATGAAGGTATATCAACCATTTTCATTCAGAATGTGATAGTGTTATATTTTAATTTTTAAGGTGGAGACAGGTGTATTGCCTGACTTTAGTTTGGGAAAACTAGATACAGGCGTTGTCAAAGATTGTTCATTTCTGCTTACCCAACCTACACTCCTTATTTCCCACAACTCTAGTTTTTCAATAGGACCAAGGAATTATACATTCACTTCTTCTTTTTTTCATGTTTTTGCCATTCTGCACACTTTCAAGAGCAAAAAAATCCTCTTCCCTCCCTATAACATGTAACCAGAATCTTAAAAATATTTTTTAGAAATTTTGATTGACTTAGCTGGATAACGACAAATTTTAAAATGATTGACAGATCAGAATCTGATGCAACTTAAGGAGCATGAACCAATTACTTTTTATCTTATAAAGCTGAGTGAAAATTGATAAAACTTGCAGTGGTTGATATTTGAACTTTATTTAAAAAATGTTATTAACATTGTGTCATTGGTATAATTCGTTGTATCACTGGACTAATAAACCATGTACAATAAACAGGTGGAGACCACTTACATCTTAAAGAAGCTAAGGATTGTAAACCTATTGATTACCCGAAACCTGATGGAGAGGTAACGTTTGACTTACTGTCATCTGTAGCTCTGACAGGAACAAATCATGATCATGATCAACCTGCTCATCTTACACTGAAGAATGATGAAGTGCCTGTAAGGACTAACCTTACATTGTATGATGGACCTGAGGGAAGATTCTGTCCAGCTGGTAGGTCAATTTACCTTGTTCAAGAAAAGGGGTTTATTAGCTTAGCACATGTCTGTCGGTCGGTCCATCTATGTGACCTAAGCTATTCAGATTTGGTTGAAAGGTTCATCATCACATGCGATGGCCCGTAACAATTTTGAGGTCAGGTATGTCAAAGGTGAAGAACCTTGTCCGGGCAATAACTAGAGAACAATTCAGTCCTCAGATTTGGTTTTGAGGTCGGTCATCATGATTATGTAGATGACCCACCCCTATTATTTTGAAGTCAGTAGATCAAGGTCTTACTATATCCATTTAGCCTTCAATGGAATCTATGTTTCACAAACACTTATTGTTTACTCTTCTATTTGTGATATTGAGTATATGGTGTTAATGTCAGAAAAAATCCTGGATTTATTCAATATTGGCTAATTAGACATCTGCATTCACCATTATCTTTAATGAAATTATTCTCTGCATTTCTAATACTAATTTAAACTAAATGGTATATGTTTAGATTTCATTTTGGTTATTCTGTATTTTGCTTATTGAAATCTGTCATATTTTTGATGACTAAAAACTAAACAAAGTTTGTTTTCATAAGGAGCCTAACTTATTCTTTATTCATCATTATTTGTCATACCAATAGACTCAGTAAACAATTTACAATTGAGTCTGTTTCATTATATGCATAATTTATAGGATCTTTATGCAAAAAAGTCTAACAAGGACTTTATTGTTTGACTCTTAATATTAGATATAATAGTATTTCTTGTATTTCAGGCGTGTATGAATACGTAGAGACAGAAGATGGACTTGGAAAAAGACTTCAGATAAATGCCCAGAACTGTATTCATTGTAAAACCTGTGATATTAAAGATCCTACCCAGAACATAAACTGGGTGTGTCCACAAGGGGGTGAGGGTCCAGCTTATAATGGCATGTGATATGATTATATACAGTGTACATAAACAGTTCTAATATTGCTTCGGTGTGTCTTTCCTGACAAGGCTTTATCGGACATTGATTCGATTACTTGAATTTATAAATTCTGCAAGTACCAAGTGTGACTGATAACTGCAACATTCTCTAAACAGATATTTTTTTTGTTCATTTCAATTAGAAAGTTGTTTTTGCGTCTTCAGTCACTTCACCAATACCTTGGACAGCATTAATATGTCACTAAGTGTGTAGTAATACCAGGGAAGTTTCTTTTCCTGACATAAACAGTATCACACTCTTAAGTCACAGACCATTGCCATGAACTAGTGTTAAATAAAACTGTACTTGAAATATTTTAGTAGCTCATGAAGGAATTCTCATCTTCTGGAAAACTTGTGTTATCTTTCTTTAAAAATGTAAGAAGTTTTGCAAATACTGTAAAATCACTGAAAATTGGGAGTCTCAGAAAATTGGATGAATTTCAAATCCATTTTTTTCCTGAATTTATCAAAAGTTCTTTGAAAACAGGAAATCTCAGAAAACAAGACTTTGTCTTGTACAGGATAGGGTTCAATCTTCTGAGGCTTTACTGTATACTGTTTTATATATCTGGTTATGTACATGTCTATAACATTTATCCGGTGAAACAATCTGTATTTTGTGTCAAACTTGACTCAATAATGGTAGTGTAAGTCAGACTTGACTTTAATTGATATATTCAGTGAACCAATTAAAACACCTTTTTTAACCATTTGATTAAAAAACCATGCATGTACATGTAAGTGACCTATTTTGATCTTGAGTGTTACATACAGTATGTAATGTCTTTTGTCTACCAAATATATCTTAGTTGAAAGGCTTTAGATGTTATAAATTAAGGGATTGAACTATGCTTATCATGATCACTGTTTAAAGCTTCAAAATTCATCTAGTATAGTTGTTGGTTTGCTATGTCTCTTAATACACACATGTAATCATTGACAGCTTAATCAAATCAGTGCTGGTATTTTTTAATTTAGTAAAGGGTAAGGACATACAGTCAAACTGGTAAAAAAAGGTCACTATTTAGATAGACAAAATGTGGCCTTTATTGACAGACAGACTTTATTCAGTCAATTTGTTTCAAATAATCAATGATGGTTTTTCAAAGAATGGCCCTTTTTCACAGTGTGGCCCTTATTCGGAGGTGACCGTTGACATAGGCTTGACTGTATATTATATATAGCATGTTATTGCTACATTACATTGTAGGCATTTCTTGTTTTCTCATATATTGAGTTTGTTAATGCTCACCACAGGCACTGTTACTAATGAATATCTCTTTTATACATAATCAGTATGTTATCTACCTCACCCTAGATCTTGAATGAATGAGGTGTCCTTATTTGGAGATGTGTTAATGTTATTATAAGTTCAAGAGGAAAACTCAGCAATGTTTATTGTCATTATTGTTATCTTTAAGAACAAAACATGATTATTTATGTTATGGTTGTTGTGTTGTATTTTGTATACTATGTTTCATCAATTGTTGCTTGCTTCCAAGTGTTGATATTTGAGTGAAAAATTATTTGTACTGCTTGATTGTTGCTATATGTATGACCATGTTTGTATGTATATTATATTGAAATTATTCACTCTCATTTTGATTTTATGCAATAAATGGTCAAAGTACCTTTTCTGAAGAATTGAATTGTTGATCTCAAGTTGAGTTTAAGTTTTACAGAGTTATCTTATCTTGTCACTTGCTTGTATTAGACCATTTGTAACATGTTTATTTATTTATTTTCCAAATATTGATGTATGTATATCTTTAAATATGGATATTCTTATTATTCTATAATATAGTTACTTAATGGTAGAAAAATAAGTTAATTGATAGATATAAAGTGCAAATTTGTTAATCAGGATTTTGAAAAATGCTTAGGTAACTTTGAGATTAAAATTTGTCTTAACCAACAGAAACTTGTATTGACATAGAAGGGAGACCTACAGAGAACTAAAGGAATGTAAAAATCAATTTCAACAATATTGAGCTAACGAGCGTCAACTATATACATGTATATTTTAAAATTTTGATCTCACAGATACAGATTTAAGAAATAAAGACATTGACCAAAACATGCGGACATAGTCCGCATTGATTACTCTCTTAACTATATCAGAGTAAAAATATAGTATTAACTTAATGTCATTCAGAACATGACTTGTACAAAAAGGACATGATCATTCTTTACGATGTTAGCAAACACAAAGGAGAAGAATTATTCTTTACAATAAGGATAATTTTCAGGTTTTTATCTGTCCGGTCAATCAGATAAAGATGGTGCTGTGTAGTACAACCTCTGTACATGAACACACTGAGGGAGCTGCCAATATTGGCCCTTGTTCAAAGATTGTTGCTCTATGTACAGAGGTTTTATTTATGATAAATATCAGCTTAGGGAAAATTTGAAGGTTTTGTTATAGAGAGGTTGTTGCTCTACTGAGGGCCACTCTGGAGAGGTTGTACTGTACCTAGGTTTAGTTTTCCATAGAACAATTATCTGTGCATTTTCTACTTTATAATAGTACTGCTTGTTTGAACACCAGTAGGTTGCTGTGGTTTATATGAATACATGTGACTGACAGAGCATTAATTAATTCAGCCAAGTTTCTATAGAAAAAAGTGTCAAGTTTATTATGAAGTTTAGAGAAGATTTTCAAAGATAAATTCTGATATTTTCAAGCCATAACATTTAAAGTCATTGATTTTGATTTTACTAATGTATTGGTACTTTATATTTGTTTACTTGAAGAAAGATTTGTCTTAGTTGATACAGTAGAACTCTAGTATTACCTGATATGGCTTATCAGTTATTTGACCAAACGGTACATGTAATTTATTCCTTTTTCATCAGTTTCTGGATGAGAAATAATAGAGACAGTTTATTGTATGTTTACTTTATTTGAAATGGTAACAAGAAGGGATTGTGATGTTAGTTACATTCTATGTTTTATAATAAGCATGTAACATAATATGTTGAATATATAAAGACAATTCCAACTTTCCTAACTAAGTTAAGGTATTTATGTGTGGGGTTCTGTATTACAGTGGACTTTACTTTCTATGTAAGTTTTTATTTAAGTGATAAGTATATGTAAATAAAAATTGATTATCTTGGGACGGTCTAAATTTCTAAAATATTATTGTAGATAATCAGATATGTCTAGGGTAAGCAATGCAGTCATGAACAGGAGTAAACATATGAAGATAAACTGAGAATGTGTGCATACCGGTATATATAAAACAAAAAATATGACACACAAGAAATAAAATTTTGAACACAAGATTATGGAATGAGATTAATACAGAAGTAACATACATAATACAAAAGTAACATACATGTATATACAACACAAGTTTGTATCAAGATTTCAATTAGGCCAGAAAATAGGTTTACGGTTCCTAGACCAAATTTAAGAGCGAAGGTGTATTGCTATTATTTTCTCTTTTTTTTCAAACACCCAGTAATGGCGACCGAGGTGTTAGCCGAGGTTGACACTTTCTTGTCATGGGTGAACATTACATTCTATCACCCTATGAGGGAT
Organism: Lutraria lutraria; assembly: GCA_964023205.1. Classification (NCBI taxonomy): domain Eukaryota; kingdom Metazoa; phylum Mollusca; class Bivalvia; order Venerida; family Mactridae; genus Lutraria; species Lutraria lutraria. The sequence continues at coordinate 26,264,824 of OZ026833.1, forward strand.
GTGATATTTATTTTATTATACTGAACCAAGTAATCATTAAGAAAGACACTAAATGCAACAAACATTTTAACAAATATGACGAAAATTATAACAGAAATTGAAACAAAGCGTCTTTCTGACACCATAGTTACTTTTGCTGTCAAAATGTCTTCTGCTAAACCGGATGTCAAATTACGATTATATTTTAAGCGCCTTAAGCGTCTAGACAAGGGGAGAAATCAAAACAACAGAGATTGACTAAAACCTGACACCCGGTAATATCGCGTGAGGGCAGTTTCATTATGGCAAGCGGGCCAAAATGTAATGTCACAGGGTAACATTACGGACTGTCACCCTCAGATGTCACATAAGACTATAGAGTAGATGAATCATGTGAGGTATAATAATAATAAATATTGTATAGTAGAGACAGATATATCCTGCAACATTGTATAACAAATGATAAACATGTGAAATAATGTACAAATCGAGGGCTCAGCACAACACTGTCGTAACTTGTTCTTATTTCAATATGAGTTACGACACTGTTGGGTTGAGCCCTCGAAATAAGAAAAGAATATTCATGGATGCCTTACTACAATTTGAAGTTTGACCAATCACATTAATAGTCATTCTTATTGTATGAAAAAATTATGAGTATACATAATGATCAAGTTTACTGCAGATCAGATTTTGGATAAGTATTGGAGAACAAAATGTGAAAATGTCATAGTTGGGTGGCAACTAGATCTGTTGGTTTTGTTCCAATTTTTCTTACTTGTAGAATCTAGAAAGTATTCAATAAGCATATGAATATGTTATGCAGACTGGAGTATGCCAAGCAAAGACAAACACAAAACAAAACTTAAACTAAAGGGTTATTACTCTGTTTTTTTAGAAGATATTTGTTTATCTTTACACAGCCAAAATAGTATTACTTTAATACAGGATTTAAGAAAAAGATACGGTTAAACAAAGTCTTGCTTTTTGAATGGCTGCCTAATGAACAAATAATGAATTGGACACATAATACAATGTATATGATTTTTAAATGCAATCAAAGCAAATAATTTGTGCAGAAAACTATCACCAGAGCAGGGACAGAACCCAATAACATGCATACAGTTAAAGATTCATGCTTATATGTTCAACTTTCTTATGACTATGATGAATTTTTTATCAAACTTTGTATCTATGCACTCTATGTATCTCATACATTTTACTATGATATCACTATCAAGTCGTTCTCCAGACAAGACTCAACAAAACATGTTTACATCATATTATTATGTTACTTATATAAGATATATATAAACCACATAACCTTGAAATCAGACACTTCAACAAGCATGTCTATCTTATTACTATTCACACTCATGATTATTTACCTATTTGATTTAATCTATTTTTACAGCAATGTCAATTAGGCCAAGAAAAATGTTTGTTTCTGGTTTGACACTCATTAAAAACAAGATAGGTAGATTGAAGCTTCTTGTGTTCATTAATACATGTGGAAAGGTAAAAAACTGAGATGGTGTATGTTCTGTTCCTCAGGCCTAATATAAAGTCTAGGGTGACAGGGAAAAATAGGATAGGACGTGTCACCAGAAACCATCAATTTTTTTACGCTTTACCAAATGCTCTTAAAGGATTAACTTTTTAGACTTCAATTTCTCATCCTTAATTAAATCAGAATCTGAATCAAGAGTGGTCTGGCTGGGTGCTGACATATTTTACTTTTTCTTCAGTCAGTTATATAGCAGGTAGATTTATACATCTAGGCATAGTTATCTATAGGAATCAAAATTAATCCTGTTAGGATTAATCGTTGTAAAGATTAGGCATATTGAGACATAAAATATCAATGATGAATTAACTAGAAGATGATGCATCCTATCTTATAACAGCTCAATGACTAAATCAAGTTAATTTCTAACCTTAAATCATTTCATGAAAGCTACAAGCGTATGTTTAATGTACCATCCTAGCTTTTGACTGCTCTTGAGATGATAGTGAGATAAACCAAGCCTTTGTTTGATGTAAACTGTTCAGACAATAAAATATGCAATAAATAATACACCTTGTCTGATGTTGCAAATAATGTTCAACTTGAGAGTTGATTTTGTAAACATGCATGTTTATAAACCATATCATCCACTATATGAAGGTCTCATCTTTTTAAAATTTAAAACCTTATACATTACAGATACATTGACAGACAAGCATTCACAACATAAGTTAGAAGATCAGCTTACAAACAGTATTATCTCAATGTTCGGAAAAATAGTGATGATCAACTAATGAACAAATTTGAAATTGATAAGAATACATTTAAGTACAGTAAAACCACTCCAGAGCAGCCCTCTGTAGAGCAACAACCTCCAAACAATGGCCAATATTTACAGCTCCCACAGGGTGTTGCTCAACAGAGGTTGTACTGTATATTCCATGGGACAGTTTATTTTGTTAAGTTATTCAGAGATAAATCTTATACCAACTGCATAAAAGGCTCATTCCCTTGTTTGATATTCTTTATAATCATTCAAACTTTCATAGCATTATTCTAACATACTCCAAGCAGTTAACTAATATTGTAAAATGGTGAGAAAATGTTTGACTATTAATTAACAAATACCAAATTATACACACTGTAATAACTTAACTATGATAATTTAACATCTAAGCCAGCTTTCAAATAACTGCCCATCAGGTAATAATATGCAAATTACCTAGCGTTCAAATACATTCATACATATATAATATGTAAATAAAATAATTTATTAATGTTATACTACTGGTACATCTTTCAGAAAGATACTGTAGGTGGGAGAACAGGATTACTGGTATATCAATTTGTTTTTATGAGATGTCATTTTCACCAATCTTAAACTTTCCAGAACTTTAAAGTTCAACATCACTAAGCTACTGTCTTACTATCATGACCACTACTGGATTGGTTTTTCATTTATTTTTTACTAAGGTTTAGTGTCACAATAACAGCCAGGGTCATTTTGTAAATTTCAAGCTTTGAACAGGGAGGAAGACTAAACGCTTAAATCCAAGTAGAACCATTAACCTGCCGTAAGCAAGATCACATGTGAAATTTAGTCCCAGGTAGGATTCAAACTCATATCTGAGAGGGGCCAGTAATTCCTAGTCAGAGAACATCACCACTCGACCCCTTCAATATTACATCTGTGATTCAACTTGACAATCAGACCATCTCAAGACCTTTTTCCCCCTTGGTCCAAATACCCATATGTTTTATTCATGTTTGCAAAAGCTACGCATGAACACAAGATACAATAATAAGATTGGTAATAAACAATTTTCAGAATATCAAGTAGCTCATGCCAGTATTTTCTGCAATGCCATGGACTTATCTCGTGGACATTACTCGACACAAGCCAATTTAGTAACAGTTAAATACTGATAGCAATCTAATTGATGCCAGGAAAGAGTCATTCTGGCAAGTAAGCAGTCATTATATCAAGCATTAGAAACAGAGGAATATATCTAAACCTTGGGTACAATTATTAGCCAATGTGGATAGAACAAAAATCTAGTCCAAGAAATGTAGACATTATTTTCATTCAGAAGAATGGTAAAAATATGTCAACATATTATAACATTTAGACTTACAATCATTTTGTCTAGGACTATATTATTCCATTCATATTGTAAAAACTATTCATGTACAGTAAAACCCTGAAAACCGGAATTCCCTGAAAATTGAACAATTTTTCATGTCCCATTTTTTTTCAAAATTCACCAAACTTTTCTGAAAACCGGATTTTCTGAAAACCAGACATTTGGTCCAATCCAGTCCAGTCCAGGAGTCTTATTTTCAGAGGTTTTACTGTACATAGCCATTACATTACAATTTCTGTAGTTTTGTTCAACAACATGCATTGTGTACTAAAATGCAAATTCACATACATTTTGTAATATCCTGTTACAATATTTCATGAAAGTTTCAGTCTATTTCCTTGATTAATTAAACTAGGATATAATTGTCAGTTTTTCTTCAACATTTTTTTCAAGGTTTATAATTATGGAAAATGGGTGACGATTGTAATCAAATTTTCTTGAACGGAACTGAAAATAGTAAATTCATATCCTTGACTATTCATTAAACAAATTTGGATTTGGCAAGTATTTGGGATGATTTTGAGTAGAAATGGTACCATTATTATGTTACCACAAATATGAGCATATGTCTAAACAAGATCACCACAGAGCAGTGCCCATGCTCGTCTGTTTTTGTAGATAGGATAACAAGGGGCATTTTAGAAAATTACATATAGTTTAGGAGAAAATTGATTCAATGGACATAATTCATGTTTATACATTTCAGATGTCTCTCACAAATGAAGGAATAATTTACATTCAACAGATAAGAGACCTGTGAAGTGAAAATTTAGAAATGAAGTTAGTATGAAAATTAATGAAAAGTCCAAACTCCCACTTATGCATTAAATCTTAAGCATGAACATTAAACAAGGGCAATAACTATATAAAACCTTCAAGAGTTTTGGCTCTTGCACACTGCTGTTCTTCTAAATAAGATAGATTAACATTTTGAAGTTTCATGCTGGTACATTGTAACTTCAATACTTTTTGAATTATGGGATCAATTTTTTAAGTTAAAAAGGGACATAACTCTGAAAATAAATGATGACTGTGTTATGGCACTTGTGCTACAGATGAGCCTTGTACCTATAAGCAAGTATGCCAAGATTGAGTTGAATGTTTATGGTACTTTTAAAATATTCTAAAAATCTAAGTTAAAAAGGGGCGTAATTAAAAAATGTTGCTTTCAGAGTAATGTATCGTGTGTAATACCTGCACCTTGTTATGATAAACATGTATTCCAAGTTTCATATTCATATCTTTAATACTTTTTGAGTAATGGCTGATATTAAAGTTTTTGCACAGACGCAGACTATGCTGTGATCACGACTTCTTCAAAAACAGCCGATCTAAAAACTAGATACAACAAAAAGATGTTTGTTTTTGTTGTTATGAAACTTACTGAAGGATGGTGAATTAGAGATAATAAACCCATGCACCAATCTCTAGTCTAGCAGGTACAAAATAAAAGGAATGAAGCAATAAAAAGGTAACATTTTTTATTTCTTATATCTACACATATTTTATACAGTTATGTACAATATCGGTGATAAAATCACCTGACTGTAACTTTATGACTGATATATAAGATAGAACACATTTGAAGCATTCACCTGACTTTAAAAAACAGGATTTACTTAATTGTATTCTTTCAGGAGATAACATTTCAAATGAACTTTCTACGAGGCTAAATTGAAGAAATAAATTAGTTTGCTTCTAAAAACACCAAAAATACTGATCGGCCATTATTCAGACAAAAGCTCAACTTTGAGAAACCAACAAATTATATCATCATTAAAATGATATCTGGTTATTGCCTTACCTAAATTCATAATCTAAAGTTATGAGAAAACAACACTATCTATCTTCCTAATATGGTCCAAATGTTTGTTTTCAATTACTGTACATGTATTTGACAGTAAAGATAACACTGTAGATAAGTAAGTACATTAGATCTTATCTGTACATGGGATTCTTATTAGAGATTTCAAATAAACACAACAAGAAAATAAATCACCTCAAACAAACATGCAAAACCGTGAAAACAGAAAAATAAATTACTGAACAATTTTCTCAGCAAACAGAACCAAGATCTTTACCAGTGGTATGTGTATTTGTAGTATGAGTAACAATCAAGTGTGTGTGTGTGTGGGGGGGGGGGGATGAGAAATATAAATTACATTTGTACTGAACAATAGTTCTTATTAAAGTTATGTAAATATAAATTTGGAATTAAATCCTTCATGATCATTGTGATCAGACAGCATCATCCTGCTACAATATAAACATCTTACTACTTCAAGACTAGGTAAATGAGACACTAGGTCAAGGTCAAACTTAGGTCAAGGTCAAACTCATACATTATAAGGTCAAGTAGCACTTTTATAGAAAAGTATGATGAAAACAGGGAGAACAGTAACCAGAAAGAGTGTTCTACAGGCTGTTAATAATTTTGGGAAGACAAAAAACAATGCAAATAGCTAATACTGGTATTGAATAAGAAGTACCTTAAGTACAGAAATTGTTTAATATGAACTATTTTCAACAATAAATGTCTCTAAAACAGAATGAAGCACATCATGAATGTATTGTTTCCATCTTGTTTATAGTTCAAACATCAAACTTAACAAGGCAAGCACTAGCAACACTTGTATGTATACATGTACATGTACTATATCTAAAATGCACCTTTAATAAAGCATGTCAACCATACATAACAACAACAATTCCCATCATACAGATGACTTCCCTCAGCATGTTACACAGACATCTGACAGTCAACAGATGACAAATGACAGAAAAAAAATACTCCTAAGCCAAGTTTTTGTGATGATTAATTTGTTATGGATAACTGTAATAAATAACTGTATTAATAAATCGCTTTAGTATTCTATGGACATATTTAAACATTTTTACACATAGAAAACATTCACTATGTTAATTCAGTAAAATCAAACATGCTAAAAAATTCAGGTAAATGAAATCTGCCAAACTATAATAATACTAAACAATGCCATGCAAAAAATAAGCTGGCAGCACAAACCCACCTGAAAGAAAGAATGAAGTAAATGTTGTATCACTGAAATCCTGCACTTTTCTTTATACATGATGTATTATTGCAATATAGTGATTAATGAAGCTGGATTTTCCAAACAGATATGCTAAATAAAATTATATACAATAAAGCAAAAATACAGAATACAATGTGTTTCTGATATACAAAAGTAAGTTGTAAATTTTAAACCTCTAACAGCACATAATGGGTCTGACGTGATGAAACAAGACTTGAATATCAACCTCAATATCTCCAGAGTATGATTGATTGTTTCTGAGGTTTGGCCCAAAATTGACCAATGAAAATTCAGCATTCTGAGAATTGTTACCAAGCTATTTCATAACCTCAGACCATGGTCCCAGATTCACACAAAACTTTACACATCTCCTAAGTCCAACAGCTCAATACAATCATTGTAAAATACACACATAACAAAAGTTTTGAAAAATAGAATAAAATAAAGGAAAACACTTGAAAAATGTTGAGATAGTTTAAATGTGAAACTTTCCCATCCATATTGAGTCCTATAATTATTTAAGCATTTTATCACAAATATCCATTTTTGAAAACAAATTCATACATGAAATACCCTGTGTAAATTTAGATCATCAAAGTAATAACCAAACCATAAAATATTTACATCAAAATATACATGCACAAGTCAATCAGTAGCTATAAAATTGCACAAAAATTATTTACTACCCAATTAATTGGTTCAGGTCAGACATAAAAATACACAAGGTAATTTCTAAAGTCACAGTTAACAATTAAATCTCTAGACGGTCCCAAGTTTGAACACGAAGAATTTGAAATGAAGTTAAAAATAAATCAAGCATTGATTAAACTATATGTCGTCATTTGTACAATTAAATTATCATCCCTAAAATGAGCCACCATCTGATACAAAAGTACATGACTGATGATTGATAAAATAATACTGAATAATAGCAGAAGAGCAAAAGAACCCAATAAAGATAATGAATTATTTATGTTTCCATGACATATGTTATCTGGAATCAAACATTTCCATCTTTCATTTTATAACAAGGTGTAAACGCAGAATCGAACCATACATTTGTATATTCAATGACTAGACGCTTTTACAACAACCCTAACAAACTCAACATAACAACAGTACATATTTGGATTATGTTCCTGGTAAAAGTATACGCTTTGTATCACTAGAAAGAGACATGGTTAAACATGATTCAAAATATATCCACATCAAACTAAAAATAAACAGCATTTAATAAAAGCACTGATCTATCATGTTTTTGTATATTTCTGAGTGGAAATACCAAACTAGCAAGCGACTGGTTAACGTTTTAATGAACTAATACTTTATCTTAATGTATTTTTAATGGTCATTTTGTTTTATTTGTCGAAACTGTGAGCCACAGTAGGAATTTGTAGCTACACCAAATATACCATATCATGAGAACCCATTTAGTACAGAGTTTTAGAGTAAACTTTTATCTCAATCCATGTGTTTAACTGTTATATGCTTCATACCAAGACATTTATGAAGTTAATCATTCTTAAATACTTATTGCACTAACAAATCATTCAATTACAAGATTATTAGTTACCTATAAAAATAAATATACTAAATTACATGTTAAACTACTACCAAAATTCATCTCTCTATTGAACATTTCTAGTTCAACTTAAATCCTTTGTACTTATAAATTCATACATTAAAAATAATAAATACGCATTCTTTTACTCTAAAAAAAATAGAACTACAAATTGTTTTTAAAACTGTTCTAATTAGCTGATAGTTGTCTTTCATCATTCATTTTTTTCAATACTCTTCATCAATATCATAATACAATTATTTATATAAAGGAAGTTCTGACATCATAGTTGGTTAAAACTTACATGTTATGATTGAAAGGCAGTAAAACAGCACATTACACCATCGTAATTCCAACACCCTAAGTACCTATATATACAAACACATAAAACAGAAAAACTACAGCAGGACTCTTAACTTCTAAACATATACAAATCAAAATGTATCACTCTAAGAAGCTGTGTGCTGAAACAATGACTACCAGTATCTATATTCTGTTTATCAGACCAATGTTTAAACATATGTACCATAATTAAATTATATAAGAATTGTAAATATATGACCAGAAATTGGAAGATGTTCTTGAAAAGCCATTGGGAAATGCCATGTTATGCACAACATGAATACCTCATTAAAAATGCAAGTATGCCTTTTTGAATACAAAGTAAAGTTTATCAAACACATAAAATAACATGTAAAGAATACAGGCAAACTGAGAGATTTAATGCCAACATATAGGTATGCCACACTATCAGGATATATATAATACATATAATGTAGAACTATACAAAGCAGAATGAACACTGTGTGCTGGTGCTTAAAGCTACTCTGTTAAAAATAGTTGAAAAAAAGCACAAAGTTGAAACAGGCAGTTGTGTATATGTTAGAAATGTTTGCTCAATTTAAACATTATCATCTAGTACAACTTTCCCAGCATCATGTTAAACAATATGTAATTTTCAAGCTTGTAACAAAGCAGCTACAATGATTAGATACATATATTTAACCAGGTTTATCATCCCACAATGTAACCATTAATTAAGTCCCCAAACATTTCAGAGGAAGAACGTGAAAAATTCTAATATTTACAAGAAATGTATAGATAAATGTAAGCAAATAAACGAAACATTAAACAAGCTTACATAAGTAAAATTATCTTCAATGGTAGAATACTACATATATCTATTCATATTCAAGGACAAAAAAATAATTTAGTAGATAAAAATATGTCTATCTATGTATAATGACAAAAAACTTCATACTTTCATTTCAACAGCAATGCAATCCTTATTCAAATTGTATCACATAGTCTGATTACAGATTTGTGCACCATTTTATTATGGCAAAGTACATGAACACATGCCAACTTCAATCCTGTTTCTTCTCAGCCTCAGTTTTATCTTTTACTTCCTCAGTCTGTTCATCTTCCGTATCAGAATAATCCCTTGGCTGTTCCCCAGGCTTTAATAATCTTCCAACGTAATCATATTTTTCTGAAAATTGTAAACAAATAAAGTGGTAAATGTTTTAAATATGACAGCTTTCTGATGTAATCAACCTTGCATGTCCCTAAAAGTAAGGATGTACATCATTGAAACTAAAGAGAACTAAATTAATAATGTTAGAAGTAACAATAAAAATCAAAATCTGCCTTCTGTATGAAGTGTGAAATTAAATTTTTTGCTTTTCAAGGAAAATGGATTGAATGAGACTAAATTTCAAATAGAAACCACACAGTAAAGTTACCATGATATTGTTAAATGATATATACAATCATACAGTTGGTGAGATTAACAAATTTTCATAGAGATATATGAATTAAAAATTAATATGATAAAAATATAAAACAAGAGGGCCAAGATGGCCCTATATCGCTCACATGACAATCACTGTTCACTCATTAAAACATTGTTTTGAACCGGTGACCTAGTTTTTGACCCCAGACGACCTATGTTCGAATTTGTCTTACATATCATTAAGACAAACAGTCTGACTAGGTTTGGTGAAGATACGATCAAAATTTGACATCTACAGTGTTATTAAGGTTTTCCTAAGATTTGACCTTGTGGCCTGGTTTTTGACCCTAGGTGACCCATATTTGAACTTGTCTTTAATATCATTAAGACAAACAATCTGACAAGGTTTGGCCAAGATCCAATCAAAAGCGTGACATTTAGAGCTTTTACAAGACTTTTACCTAAGATTTGACCTGGTGACCCAGTTTTCGAACCCTGCTGACCCATGTTCATCCTTGACCCACATATCATTGAGGCAAACATTTTGACAAAGTTTGGTGAAGATCCAATTAAAACTGTGACATCTACAGTGTTAACAAAGTTTTCCTAAGATTTGACCTGGTGACCTAGTTATTGACCCCAGATGACCCATATTTATACTTGACTGTTATATCATTAAAACAAACGATTTGACAAAGTTTGGTGAAGATCCAATAATAACTGTGAAATCTACAGTGTTAACATGGTTTTTCACAAGATTTGACCTAGCGACCTAGTTTTTGACCCAAGATGACCCATGTTCGAACTCATCCAAGATATTATGAAGACAAACATTCTGACAAGGTTTCATGATCATCCAATCAAAACAGTGACTTCTAGAGTGTTCACAAGGTTTTCCAGCAATTTGCCCTAGTGACCTAATTTTACTACAGAAATTACTCATTTTCAAACTTGACCTACATATTATTGAAATAAACATTCTGACAAAGTTTCATGAAGATAAATTCAAAACAGTGATTTCTAAAGTGTTCACAAGGTTTTCCCTTATTTGGCCCTGGTGACCTAGTTTTTGACCCCAAATGGCCCAATATCGAACTCGTCCGAGATTTTGTTGATATTAACGTTCTGACCCAGTTTTGCTAAAATTGAGCCAAAAATGTGGCCCCTAGTGTGGTCACAACAAAAAGTTTGACGACGCACGACGCCGGACGGAGAGTGATCCTAATAGCTCACTTTGTCACTTTGTGACATGTGAGCTAACAAAAGGGCCAAGATGGCCCTATATCGATCACATGACAATCATAGTGTACTCATCAAAACATTGTTTTGAACCTGTGACCTAGTTTTTTACCTCAGATGACCCATGTTAGAACTTGTCCTACATATAAATAACACAAACATTCTAACAAGATTTGGTGAAGATCAAATAAAAAACATGACAACTACAGCATAGACATGGTTTTCTTAAGATTTGACCTTGTGACCCTAGTTTTTGACCCTAGATGACCCGTGTTCGAATTTGTCTTACATATCATCAAGACAAACATTCTGAAGGTTTGGTGAAGATCCAATCAAAATTTGACATCTGAAGTGTTATAAGGTTTTCCAAAGATTTGACCTTGTGACCTAGTTTTTGACCCTAGATGACCCATATGTGAACTTGACTGTTCTATCATTAAGACAAACAATTTGAAAAAGTTTGGTGAAGATCCAATTATAACTGAGAAATCTAAAGCGTTTACATGTTTTTTTCATAAGATTTGACCTAGCGACCTAATTTTTGATCCCAGATTACCCATGTTCGAACATGTCCAAGATATTATGAAGACAAACATTCTGACAAGGTTTCATGATGATCCAATCAAAACAGTGACTTCTAGAGTGTTGAGTGTGTTCGAAAGGTTTTCCAGCAATTTGCCCTAGTGACCTAGTGTTTGACCGCAGATAACCCATTATCAAACTTGACCTACATATCATTGAAATATACATTCTGACAAAGTTTCATGAAAATCCAATCAAAATGGTGATTTCTAGAATGTTCACAAGGATTTCCCTTATTTGCCCTGGTGACCTAGTTTTTGACCCCAAATAGCTCTTTATTGAATTGTCGTAAGATTTTGTTGATATTAACATTCTGACCCAGATTTGCGAAAATTATGTGGCCCCTAGTATGTTCACAAGGTAAAGTTTGACGACGCACGACGAAAACTGATCACACCCTGAGCACAAGTACTCATGTGAGCTATAAACAACAGATTTTAAGGGGGAAAAAAGCTTTTTAATTTTATTACCAGTAAACTGCATTTCCCATTCTCTTACACTTTCCATCTGCATACCACTGAGATCTGATAAATCATCATATTCATTTCTAAACACATCATCAGTCATAGAAAATGTAGCAAGAGCTCTAGAAGCATCACGTCCAGCAAATAAACCATACGGTCCACCTGAAAATAAAAACATGATAAAGTTACCACAATACTATATTATTAGACTATCTACAGTATAATAGTAACTCTTTAGTTAACTAATGGGTGAAAAATTCAGTAGATCAAATTAGCAGTCAATGAATCATATTAGTCCATCATTCTTATTTAAAAACAAACTTGTGCAAAATTTATTAGGTACAAAATGTACTTATTTAAGTTATTAGTAGTAGTACCATGATGCACTTATAAATATTATCATAATTATGCTTTGTAGCAGTGTGTTATTATATAGTATTTGTATTCATAAATTGGCTTGGATATCATATATTCATCAGCCTGATTAGCTCAGGCTGAAAATAAAAATAAGTTTGTTTGGAGTGCTCCAACCCAGAATTTCCGCACTGGGTAGGAAGGTAGACTTTTTTTGCTATTTAACAAAATTTCATTTTATTTATTTGCTAGGATTTTCTTGAGTAGGTATAGGAGCACTCCAAACAAACTTATTTTTATTTTCTTGAAAAGCATCTGACTAGCAAGCAGGTCGCGGGTTTGTGCTGCGCATCGGGTACATTATTTTCCTCATCCTATCAAAATGATTTCTCAGTAAAGGTGAAGTACAAGTTACGTTTATAGAAATTTCTACAGCATTTTGTGAATATAATGTACAGATAACTGTATCATGCAATATCCTTTTCATCGTAGCAATATAAGACACTGTATCACATACTTAAGTTCATTAATAAGTAAATAATAACAGAAGTGTGCAAAAACTGAAAAATGCCATTTCATGTAATGTATTCTTTCACAGCATATGGTGTCAACACACACATTTAGTGTAATGATATTTTACCTGGACCATAGAATCGTTTTCCTCTTGTGACATCAAACACTTTTCCATTCGCTGCCAGCAAGATTCTTCCATCCGGACCTTTGCCATCATATTCTCTCAACTGTTCAAGGGTCATATCCTGTTTTTTCAATTTTGGAAGTTCCGGTTCTCTTGGTTTAGGCGGTTCCTGCTTCTTCTGACCGACGATTATTTTGTAAAGAAGAAATCCACAAAAACCAAGTAATGCTAAATTCAGTGGACTAGAAAGTAGTTCTGTAAAAAAACTGGTAAATAGGCTTTCATCGCTGGACTGCTCATCATTGTTCGCCATTTTGACTTTGTTTATCAGACTAAAATATTGACCATTCAGGATCGCTGTCGTCTTCCCACAGTAAACAATCTAATTTTCTAAATCAAACTGGGTGATAAAACTATCACATGAAAAATTGTCAAAGCAAATAAAAGCTGTTAAAAAATAAAGATAAGTCATATAGAAATAATCTAGTATCGTAAATTGTGTTCTTGGCAAAAATGGTTTGATTTTAATTTTATTTTCATTTGATCAAAAATAATACTAAAATATAGCCTTACTCTGGATTTAACCTTATAATTACCTATTAGTTTTTATCTTTCCTCTAAAGATATATATATTAAGCCTTTTTTCAATTCCCGTGAGACGGTCGACTTCCGTGTAAAAAAACAACTTAGCCATAGCCTGTCCTAAGGCTTCCTTCCAAAAGAAGAGCTTTGTGTACAAAATCACCTAGGATACTGTACGGTCATATATTGCAAGTTTGTGGATTTAAATTCGTGATAATTGCTTAATACTACGAAAACATTTACATGGGATCGGAATAGTCAACATACATTATGTCTTTGGCCGAACAAAAATACAATCTTGCCTTGGTAAACACTGTTAAAGACAAGAAGATACAACAAAGACCATGGTATGATCTCATTAAAGGCTTGTCTAAAGACATGCTAGATGTTTTGTAAACAATGGATTATTTTGCACCATGATAAGTTTTATCAGTATGAAAATAATTAATACAATGTTATTGTTAAAATAACTGTGGCATATTTTTAATACTGTTCAGTTGTCCAAAAATTAGTCTTTTTTGACGGCTAGACAATTTTTTAGATTTGACTTATCCGGCAGGCCATACAATTCAACAAAGAACTGCATATTTTTGTGAGAAAAATCCCCCAAATTATCAATTATGAATAGAAATGTTCTGACAGTTGATGTATAAGGCGTAAAATTGGATGTGGCTACTAAAGTACCTTGACACTGTTTATAAATTTGTAATCAACATGCGACATAAAATTTCAAATTCAATACATAAAATTGATGTTCAACACAGAATTTTCAAGGCACATTCATAAAGATTATTGTTATATCTGTCAATTAAAGCAAGTTATAGCAGTTACTGGTGCATTTTTTACTTATTTGTGTTTCTGCACGAAAATATGCAGTTCTTTGTAGGGCTGAGAGGAAGGTCCTACTGTATTTGTTTATGAAATCGGCCTACAGGAAATCATTGAAAGTGCATATATATTTTTTTCAAATGTTGCATCTTGTCTGATTATGTCACATATCTTCTTCATTTCATTCTCATGGCCATGCAATAGTATTGCAGTTATTCATCCTCATTCCTAATTTCCTACCATTTTATTGGTAGCATCTTTAAAATTTCATGCACATTCCTCTCAGATATTTGTGTATACAGCATACATCAAGATGACATGTTAACAGTGTTTTAATTTATTCACATACCCATAATTAAGACACATATTGCAAATTACATTTTTTGTGAAATTGGCCTTAACGTTAACATTCTAACATTTTTACCATCATAGTGCTGATCTATGCTCCTTTCTCCTCTATCTTCTTGTTTCTGTCTTTTGTATCCTACATTTCTTTTCTCTTCATTCTTCATTTTATCTATTTTTCATTCAGACTTATAATAGTAAGAGAGATATTGATGACTGTGAGAATGAGTTCTTTAGAAATGCTGCATATCCGTTGGATTCAAATGCAGAATTACTGAATCCTTGGGGTCACATACAAACTCCTCCTGATCATGAAAGAAAGGGTGGTAATTGGTAAGGTTATGCTTAGAAAAACTTCGAAAAAGTTTTGTTCACTTTTTTCTGTTACTGTTTGTTGAAGTTAACGACTATACTTTTTCAAAAAGATCTTTACATGTCAAGGGCTCAGCGCAACACTATCGTAACTTGTTCTTATTTCAATATGAGTTACAACACTCTTGCATTGAACCCTCAAATTTTTGTTATACTTTTGTTATCAAAAATTGTTGTGAATTTCTTTCCTCATTACATTTAGCTTCCTTGGCAGCATAGAAATTATTCATCCACCACATACCATGCGTTGTTAGACATTTTAAATGAAATGATTGTTATACATTGGTTGCTCTTTTAAAGCTATCTATTTGTCTTTCATGTAACCATTATGAGACAAGTATTGTTTTTCAATTTTGATATCATTTTTAAACAAAATCCTGTTTTAAAAACACTGTGGTGGCAGCAATTACACCATACTTCTATTATATTATGTAAAAAAGAAGTCTAACTTCAGCAAAACTTAAATTGTTTATTTAATTTATTTAAACCTCAACGTTTCGGCCATATTGGCCTTCATCAGGATCAATAAATATTGATACCATACTTCTATGGGAGATATGTGATGCTTCGCTGAATGTGTGCCTCAATTTATTCTGTAAAATGCAGTGTTTGGTATTTATAATATACTGTTTAAATATAATGTTGTTGTAATCCAAATTTTCTTGTAATTATGGAAGACCAAGGAAACTTAAAAAAAATCTAATATGTAAAGTTGTAACATCTATCAAAATTGTAAGTATTCTGCATTATGCTCTCAGACTGATATAGCAACTTTGTTACAATTATTTGTATTAAAAATCATTGTTGCCTTCCTTCTGTGCCTTTAATATGCTCCTTTTATGCATTATTTTGTCCTTATTTCCAAAGGCAGAATACTGTTTCGGTAGTGTTTATTGCTAGATATGCTTATCTTACAAATTGAGGTATTCTTTATATGATGATGGCCACTTTTTATTCAGGTATAAAGAACGTTTACAAACAACAGTCATTAAATCAAGAAGACCATCTGATACTAATAAGAATTTAGTTGGTAAAGACTGGTTGTTTCTGAAAGATGGGCTGGATGACTTCAGAGATGGACTGCCACCTCCTGTGGAAGGAGATATTACTTTGAAGGTATGCATCTTGTTCACTGTATGGTATTTCATGGTTGATAAGACATGCATAATTAAAAGATGACCTCCACTTAGCTAGACATGAACTTTATGATTTTGCAGATTCTTTAATTAATTTGGAAACAGCATTTTTTGAATTCAGCTGTTTACTTTGCCATGCAATTACATGTTTTTGTTTGTTTGTTTGAATTTTACGTCCCTATTTAGTAGTCAGAGTAATAATTATGAGGCTGATAGTTCACCTATAACCATCGTTCCTGGGAAAAACCATTACTACACTCCTGTCCGCCGGTAGCAATTGCCTACTTTCTCATATTTATAAAGAGACATGGTTGGTAGCTAGGCTCAAACCCACAACCCTCTATCAGTGAGAGGTTACTTTGATTTGAAGTCAGTGACCTTAACCACTTGACCACAAAGGTGGGTGACCAATTACATGTACTTTAAAGATAAGATTAAGATTCTCATATAACCATTATGTTTTGCAGATTATTACCATATGCTTTTATTTATAACCACTTTATTGCAGTCTTCAAAGGGACCTGGCCCAACTATAAAAAATTCTAGTGAAAATTTATCCAGTATCAAAAGACCAGCTGTCCGAAAGAGGTTTTCCAAACATCAAATATGTTACTCAAGATTAACACCATTACAACAACAACGAAGAGAACATATCAATCAAATAGAGTATGGATTAACACAGCATCCACTTGCTTTATATCCACATCTAGAGGAAAGTGTTAATCCTGAGGTAGGTGAAATAACTGCTGATATATCAGCACATTCTTGATTAGTGAAGTTAAGTATTAACATGTATATCATCAGGGCCTTTTTTCCAAAAATTGGGAAGGGGCCTTAGCCTTTCATTTTGGGAATTTCAAGCGCGATTTTCGGCCAAATTGGGAAAAGGTTAAAAACTCTTTTTATTAATTGTAAGTTTTAAATTTAAAACAATAATGTAACATTTCACTAAATAATGCTGAATAACATAAGTTTTATTCACAGAACATGAGAAATAGATTTAGGGAGAATCATATTTTATCAAATTTAATTAAAATTTTCAGCATTGTATTTTGGGGAATTTCTTTACAAAATTGGGGAAAAAAAGCCATTTTGCAATTTGGAAGTCACCGAATTACGGCCTCCGTTATAGAAGGAAAAGAGGCCCTGATATCTGTGTCAGTTATGATGCATGTATATGATGTATGTCAAGTTTTGTCTGTTATTCTACATTTGTCTAGTTGTATTGACTTTAATAGATGTATCTATTGTTACATTTCACATGTCAAGAAGAATATGTACATGTATATTATGACTTTGATGTAAAATTCCCTAATAATATACAAAACTAAAGCTACTATTCAAATGTTTTATACATGTGTATCTGTGTTTTAAATTAATCATTTATGTTCATTTAATATAATTATTCTATTTTGTATACTGGTCAGATGTCTGTTTTACAATTTGTTTGAAATTACGAATTTTTAACACAGTTTACAATTTTCATTCCCTATCCTAGATCTATTTTGTAAATCCTGGTCAGGGTTTTTTTCCTTCTGTAGCAGGACTGTCATTAACAGGCATCTTCCCCTCAGGAAAATTCTTTAAAATCATGCAGTTTTCCCTAAAAATTCAATTTACATCAAGTTTTTCTTTCCCTTTTGCAAAAAATATGTGTTATTTAACTTATTTTTCCCCAAATTTAAGAAAGAGGCCCCTTCCTCTACTAGTGAAAAAAAGCCCTGCTGGTACTTCCAACTATCTCAGTTTTACTGATATTGTTTTTGAAATCTATACACTATTAACACATGTCTACACATTCAACAGTTATTTGAAGATATAATGAACATACTGGATCCAGAAATGAACTTGATAGATGATGAAGAGGAATCTTTAGCTGAAGGAGAAGAAGACGAGGATAGAGATAGTACAGAAAGTGAAAAACCTAGAGACCTGTCTAGAGAAGAGGATGCCAAGTCTGAACAGAGAGAGTATGTGTTTAGAAAATGTTTGATGCAGAAATAATGTTTTATAATAAATAACTTTTCAATTTTAGTGCATTATTAGATGTTATACATGTAGTTTCTATAAAAGGGCTCTTCTGTGCAACTGTTTTACATATGAATTATCTTTACAATTAATTAAATTTTACAATTATTATACACAGGAAAATAGTGAGCCATTTGCTAGATATTGACATATCAAAAAGCTTCAAGGAAATTAAATGCTGATGTTTGGAGAATACTGTGTACGTTGAATTATAGTAATAATAAGATTTTACATAACAGGTACTTTTTGAGATGTGTTGAAAACTTGAAAAAAAGATGTTTTAGATAGGCTAGTCATAAAATCTTGATTGGTCTTTTTTTGTCTGGATGTACATGTACATCTTTGTACACTTAAACTCACTAATCGCGTGACTGTATATGCATATAATATTGAACGACTTCATGTAATCAGGAAGTCGAAGTCAAGGTTAAAATCAAGGACCTTCTTGTCTCATATTTGGAGAACTAACTGGTTAAAAGGGTATGATTTATGTTCATAGGTTTTGTATGGTATATGTGAAGTTTGGTCAGTTATTTAACATTTGTCTAATTGTACTAAGTAGAGTTATATCTTTTGTTACATAATTTCATAAATCTGTTGTGTCAAAAATAGGTATAGTATGACTAAGATGAAAAATTCACATATCATATAAAAATATTACTGAAAAATGCAGTAACTACCAGACCCATGGGAAGCAATTTGAGATTGGAGGAGGGGCTTATTTTGGATCATGTCTGACAATGAAGGGGGGGGGGGTCTAGCCCACCCTGGATGCTATGCCCCTGCCTTCTCCAGTATATTTGTTGTAATACTTATACGTACATGTCTCATATATTACCTGCACTTAATTATTGTTCATAATTACATTATTTACTTTCTATGAAACTACATAACTGTGAAGCATGTTAATTTAATTATCAAGAATAGAATGATATACTTCAATTTGCTCAGAAACTCTGTGTAAAAATTCCCTTACACAAGTAACATATAAGTGTGAGCATTTTATCATCATAATTATGTTTTTAGGTAACATAAATTGGCATATCTTTGGAAAATAAATAAGTTGTTCTGTTCTGTTCTGGCAATGACTTTTAGTGAAATCATTGATTATTATTCATATTATCATATTTCAACATTTTTCACTGTTACATTATCCTTAATTTAGTTTTTAAGAACTTGATTATATTAGCAGTTCAATGTTCCTTTAGAGGGTCAGTGATTCTCACATATATTTGTATAGATCAGATCTTTATAATGTTTTCTATGAATTTTACAGAAATGAAGAAGGTGTTGTTCGTAATCCATACAAATGGATTTCAAAGAAAGAAGAACAAGAGAGGAAGAATAAGAAGAAGGCTGGTGAGAAACCAACAGACACATCACAGGTAAGATATAACAACATTCAGGCATTCATTGTATACATTGTGAGTGTTGAATAGGGTTTTATTGGACCCTGAGAGGTCAAGATTATGCTTTTACTGGTTTGATCTTCAGAAGTTACTGCATTCATGACAATAACAGATTATATTATGCTATTCATTAAATTTTGGAGTCAATTTAGAAATTTAATTGGTACTAAGTCTTGATATCAAGTATTGGATTAAAACAACTCTGAACGAAATCAAGTCAAATTAATCAGTAATTTAGCAGAATCACAGTTCTTTTATAAACTTCATTTCTTATTTCTAAATACTTAAAAAGCACCTTTTCAGACCTCAATATGAAAAAGTGCTGAATTGCATTTATTTATTTAAGACTGTATTTCCTTGTTTTAAAAATTGCTATATTAATATCAGTGTATAATTCTGAAGACAAAGTATTACTGGATATACTGATTTATCTTAGAGTTTGAATCCATTTTACATTTTTCAGGAGGAACATATAAAAAAAGTAACAAAAGAATTCTGTGACTGGGTTGCTAGTCTAGGTGGACAGAGTAATAATATTGAAGAAAGTACTATAACCAGTCTGTTTGCTAGCGGTTACGAAACCAAACCTGCTCTATCAGTACCAATACATGTTGTAGAGTTAACAAATGTTCCACCTGAGCTTAGAATGTCGGCGACCGTTCCTCAACAACAACAACAAAATAAAAACTTACCTCAGGAAGTGAAAAAGACTCAAACATGGGTATGTATGATGAAGTATATGTTGTTTGTACATGAATAAATTAGCTGTTTGCAATTGTCTGTTTTCATATGAAAAAAAAAAAATCTAAAATCTTAATAATAAAAATAATAAGACTACATTTGTATTTCAAGAAGCTGTGCATTTGTTTAAAACCAATCTAGCATGTGGGCTTAGAAAGAAATTTATATGTAATCATGATATACATTTTTGCCTTGATTATATTTTTGCTGCTTGATTTTTCCTGGTTCAGTGTGATTACTAGTAAACTAAAGGCATAAACAGAATACTCAATACTGTATATAAATGAGTGAGAGGACTGTTGTCAGCTTATGTTTGAATGATAAAATTCTTATCTGGATTATTTTTCTGTGCCATGATTGATATAAGTAGATGCTGGCCTGTATTATCGTTGTCTTAATGTAATACAAGTGTATTGTATTTGTTCCATTTACTGTTTCAAATAAATATCATATACATGTAATATCATATACTGAAAATTCAGATAGCTTATCTGGCTTATATACTTGTTATTTACTTCCCTTTTATATCCTGCAAGTAAGAACAAACTCATATATTAGTAAGGTAGTAATTAGAATACAATGTCATTTAATAATTAGATCTACATGTATATAGATAAAATTATCAAAAGCCATTTTTGTGAAGTCATGTGCGCTGCTTGATTTTTTCTAGAGATTTTTTTTCTTGATTTTTTTTCTTAATTTTTTGACAATTTCATAAATAAAGATTGATTTGATATGTTTGTTTGCCAATGTTGTTCTGATATTGACACTGACTATATTGTAACTATACCAGGATGAATGGGTAAGTGTATATAGTACAAGATGAATAACTCTGCATGGGTCTTATAAATCTTACACAAGTCATGTTTTAGTTATAACATAGTGTCATGCTCATAGGCACTCTGTACCGTGATTTTTATATCCGTACACTACAGACATTTTTTAATCTTAACTCATCAAACACAAAATTGTCAAAAAGAAAAACCTTCTGATTTTTTCCACTTATATATACTGTGCGTATAAGAAAAACACATTTTCTTGGACAATTATGCATTGTTTAATGAGTCTAGATTAAAGAATAATGTCTATACAGGTATGAAAATCATGGAAACCGGGTTCCTACTGTCAGGTTGTGAATGCACTCGAAATAGCTGAGGTCAATGTGGCACATTTAAAGAACAATGTATCTTGGATTTTTTTTTTTATAATAATGTGATAGGGTTATTTTGTCCATGGTTTAATTCTTACATTTCTTTCATTTTTTCATAGATATAGTACTTTTGGAGGATTTGTTTTTTTTTGCACATCAGTGGGTTAAGGAAGCACATTTTGTTTTAGAAACCAATCCCTCCTTGTTAACTTAAAAACAAGAGACCAGTATCATTTTTTCCTTGTTAAGTTGAAATTCTGTATCTATATAAACCAGAAGAATGCAAATTTCTCAGGGAGACTAGCTATTTCAATGTCTCCATACCAACTACTGAGTCAAGTACTGTGTCTAGAAAATCACAGAAAAGTGGGTGATACATGTATCGGTGAATTACACCTAGCACTATAAAGAACTAGGAAAGACTATTCAAATAAGTGTAGGAATACAAGCTAGTGCCCGGTTATCCTGTGTCTTCTCTCCCCTCTCTGAAGTGATCATACCTGTTGAATGGGCCGTTAAACAATAGATAAATAAAACAGAAGATGAAAACATCTTGTTTCACTGATTTTTTGTTTTTTAGATATTTTTCTACTTCATCTACTTCATTGATGTATTTCTTAAAGTTATTGTATAAAGAGGGATGTTTGTAAACCAACATTCAAAACATCATTAAGAAACATCATGTGAATCTTTGGCCTGTCAAACAGATCAGTATCATTTTGAAAATTAAGAATATGAGATAGTAAATCAAGAGTTACGGCCCTTCAATATTTTCTGATTTTTTTCTTTGTATCATACTTGTATTAAACAGGGCATGACATATTAACTGAAGTACTGGGTCAATATGCCTTATCTCACAAATGAACTCACTATGTAGAATGGTAAATTGTCATCATAATAATCTGATATTTATTTCAGCATGAAATAGAAAGAGAGGTAGTTAACATATGATAATCAGTTAACCATTTACAAACATTCACCATCTTTTATAAACCATTACAATCTTCAAACATATCATAATAACTGTACAATGTGTTGCTCACTTTCACTGTAGATAAGATTAAATCTTGTAATATTGTGGTAGCCTGAAAATGATTTTGGAAAAATATATATGTCAGAATGCATAATTATCTGGAAGTCTTGAGTTTTGGAAAATGATTGAATCTAAGGTTAGCATTCTCATTTTACATTGATGATCAAATAGGACATAAATAACTTGTTTCATACCCAAATAACAATAAACTAAATGTTTGTATGAACTTTTTCTAAAGGCTCTAAAATTCATTACTGTCAAATATGAGAAAAGAACAAATCATTTTGAAGTTACCACATTCTTGTACAAAGCAGTACTGCTATCACGATTAATTTATCCAACTTGTGTTAGCATACTGAACATTTTATGATGTGTTATACACATTATTAAACATTATTCACTTATAACTCATGAATAGAATTTATATATAACTTAAAGATGAACCTTGTTAGCTATGGCCATTTAATGAAAATGACTTAATTGATTGAAGTTGTTTTCATCTTTATGAAGCTAATTAAACCAATTATGAAAGTTTTTATAATTTGATCAGTATAGTATTACTAGTAGTATTATAATATGTAAATCCAATTATTAAGATTGTCTTTAGAGAAACATACCTTTATTGGTTTTTAAGTATTTTGGTCTTATTAAGCAGTACTGTTATATATTATGATTTATTTGTATAAAGTGGGAAAATGTTTATATCTGCCATACATGTTTTTATTTTCAAACATTTTATTACATGTACATGTAGGTACATTTGTATATCTGTAATTATCAAAAAAATCACTTATCTTTTGTGAATGAGGAAATCAACCTTATCATTTAAGTTTGTATTTACTTGGTTGATGTATATTCTACTTATTTCTACTTAAAATTAAATGTGTGGATATGAATTTCCAGTTATTTTTTTGTAGTATGGTTTGATTTTATCACATCATTTTCTATTTAATTTATATGGCATATTTCAGCAATACTCGGGACAGTATGAGCCTAGCTGGGTAAAATTCAAATATGGTGCTTGGTACCTGGATCCCAAAAGTTGGGAAAAAAGGGATGCTGAAGAGCCCCTTATGGACCCTAAGGAACTTAAAGATAAGGAAATGTCTGAGGCAAAGAAAATGAGCAAAGGATTGGTAAGCATAAGACATTCATTTAAGTTATTACTTATAAACTAACTTGTATACATTGTATAATCCCTTTACTTTGTACCATCAATAATCTTAACCACCTATATATGTCAGTTAATCAAACAATGGTTACAACTAAAGTACTTGCAATATATAAATGGTTGAAGTTAAAACAGACTGGAATCTATATCCAAATGGTACACATGATGAATTTGGTGTTTGGAGATTGGTATCAATGTAACCAATTTTAATACTTCATGAATAACAAGGATTGATTTATTACCAGAAAGAAACAAAGTACAGTTTTGTGTTACCTTTAGTCAAACTTTTGAACAAAGGCCACCCTTGGGAAAGACAAAATGTGGCCTTTATTGACAGGTGACCTTTATTTAGAGTTCATTTTGTTCTAAGTAATCAATAACAGTGTTTAAAAGAGTGGCCTTTATTCACAGGTTAGCCTGAAGTCGGAGGTGGCCGCACACACAGGATTGACTGTACATGTATATCATTATTTTCCATTTTGTAACTTCTGCATTATTTTATTTTCAGAACAATGAACTTGCCACAATGCATGGTGTGAGCTTGTTTAAGGAGTTTGTGGACAAAAAGAATGAGAGAAAGCCAGAGGTTAGTTTGCACTTGATTTTCTGTTAAGGATTTCTAGACTGTGTGAAAAACGTCAGACCTTCTGTCCTGACTGGCAAAGAAGAATGCATTGTGGCATAATTTGGCCTCATTATTATATGAGTTAATGTCTTTATACTTGTCTAATGGCATGCATTCTTTGTCTGTTCTGATTAGCATTGGCAACAGTATTACATGTACAGTGTATTTGGTTTCAATAGGGCTGTGTTACAGTGTATATATGAAATAATATATATTGACTGGTCTGCAATGAATGCAAATAGATATATTCATGAACTAGTCTGAAAAATGTTGCTTTATTGTTGAAATAATCATTTTCAAACATTGGTATACAGTAATATTAGCTATACAGTACAATAACATAAATTACTTAAAGCAATATTGTACACTCCAAACCTAGTTTCACTGATAGAGGGTCGTGGGTTCGAGCTCGCTACCAACCATGTCTCTTTATGTGAGAAAGTAGGTAGTTGCTTATGGAGGATGGGAGTCTAGTACTGGTTCTTGCCTTGAGCGATGGTTAGGTGAACTGTCCGCCTCATATGACCCTGACTGTTGAAAAGGGGCGTAAAACACGATATAAACGAAGAAACCAAACCTAGTTAAAAGTAGAAACTACTTGAATTATGAACGCATATAATACAAGTATTTCATCATCTATTGTTTAGTTCTTGGATGAAGTTGAGGAAATAAAGAAGAGGGCTGAGGAGGAGGAGCTAAGAAGAATAGAGGCGGAGTTAGCTGCCAAGAAGAAGAGAAGTCATGTTAAGAAATCTGCTGATGGAGACAAAACTCCTTCATAAACTTTTGATTTTTGTTTCTTTTATTTATTATTGTTATGACTCTGAATTGATGCATTTGGATTGTTCAAATGTCATTTTCTGGACTCACTCAGTGCATTCATGACTGCATTATTTGTTGCATTGTGTTCACTTTAAAACTATGTGATAAATAAAAAGTGTTGTAAAATGCTTACACAATTTGGATGCATTGTTATTGTTTGGTTGTCTTAATAATTACAAGATTTGACTGTTATTTTACTATAATCATGCTATAATGTATATGTTTATGGGTAAGTTAATAATGATGAATGCATATATTATGATAATGCTTCAATCAAATTTACAGAATATATTTCATTTAGATCATATCTTAAGTCTTTAACACACTTCTGGGCATAACCTCATGTTAATACTTGCATACATAATAGAGTTTTAAGTTTTGTTAATATACAAGTTTGATTAGAACATGTTATACTTATTGTAGGTTATAATATTTAATGGATGTTAAATATTATGATGATTACCTGTTGTCATCAAGATTTGAGAGTGAATGTGTGATTTTGGAGTAACATAGCTTTTGTGTGATCAGTCATGTTACGTTACCCAGAATTACACAGAAACGATTGAGCCTGATAGTTGCTTGCAGACAATAGATTAATACAAAACCTTGAAAAAATGGATTCAACAGAGCATTCTTGAAGTGAAGTTAACTACTCCTCGCCATCAGATCTGTACATCCAGACTCAATAGACTCTGTAAGCTATGATTTGTGGGATGAGAAAGGAGTTAGAATTTAGCTCTGATATTCATTCTTCTGCTTGGTGTGACACGTGGGTATATCTTGCTACATGCTCACTTTGTATTGTTTTCCATGTTCACAATTAGCCTGCCTCATGATTTTGCCAAAATGTGCATACACTAGAACTGAAGTAGTAGTTTAAGGTTTTTATAAAGAGTCATTGTGTATTTGATTTTATAACATCTTAAACACCATTGTACAGCTTTTTCTGCATTTGTGTAAAAGTGAACTTACTGTTTTATTGTATTAATATTGTTTTAGTGTATTAATAACTTTCTTGCACTTCCTGAACACCGTCATATAGAAGTATGTATACATGTTGCTATTTCTGCCACCAATTGAACTTTGTGTGATGTTTTGTTACAAATAATGGTCAGTTCAATTTGTTATATATTAATCTATAACATTTCTTATACATGTACCTGGATACACTTCCTCAGAATTTAAAAAAAAATGTAAAATAACAGTTAAACAAGTAATTGCACATCATGATGTACAATGTAATACATGTACATTTGTATTATGTTGTAATTTAAGATTGTTTTCAAGAATAATGTCTGTGATAAATGCAATTCTTATAATGAGAATAATAAATGTATGTTGTTAAAGTTCATCTCTCATTGTTATTTTTACATTTTAATGAAACAATAAGGAATGTCCGAACATGGATGATAATAATTATATCACCAATAAAATGGTTAGTGGAATATTGTTGACCAGGTGCTCAAAGTATCGTATGTTTGATCTATGGACTTTCAGTCTGTTAAATTATGTCAAAATAACTAATAGCTGGCGAACATACGAACTTCATCTGTAAATTTGAAAAGCATACATGGCTCTGACTTTGGCAAATTGTGCCAGAGTAAAATTGTCTAAGTTTAGCTGCTCTCATGCCTTTGTTTTGGACAGTACTAAGTTACTAACCATTGACAGTTGTTTCACTCTCCTGTATTAGAGAGCCTTGATGCTTGAGATTGGAGAGCTAGATGAAATATAACCATATATACCGAATTTTATGGATGGATTAAATTAAGATGCTTCAAAATATCACTCGCTGAGCAATACTTGGACTACTTAGGGTACTTGCACTTTTAGGCTAGATATATAGTGTTTACCGTTTCTTGACTAAAACAATAGGAAAGCCAGGTCGCAAAACTTTTATTATTTTCTAAACCTATCTTTGGTACGTTGGAGGTGCGATCCGTCTCCAAATATTCTTGTACTTTCGATTTTGCTGTTCGAAACTTAAAGATCGACGCAAAAAATAAGGATCATTTGATTAACTAGAAACATCATTATCATTTAGAACTGGCCTTAACTAAGGCTGTGGTCGTCAAGTTGAACGCCCGCCCTGCTAACTCAGTGGTTAGAGCGTTTGTCCACGGAATTAACAAAAGATTACTTCCGTGGTTTGTCTCATGATCAGGTGGACCCCGGGTGAGGCTCACACTGTCTGAGACAAATTTGACTGAAGATATTATATCCTATGTTAAATTGTCCTCCACTTCTGAATCATGAGGGTTAGCTTGGCACAAGCTTGCTGATAGAATGTGGTTACTACTGGTAAAGGCCTAAATGAAGGCCAGGAAAGTTGCCCGCCACGTACGATATGTGACCGAAATAATGTTGAAAATGGCGTAAAACCCGATGAAACAAATCAAGTTGAACACTAGGTTCGGGGACAATGAGTATTTCATACACAGTCTATGGAATGACAATTATTATTGACTATGGCGACATAAAGTTGCTTATAAATTCCAAGTAGCCTGATGTACAACCAATTGACGAACCATAATTATCATAATATGTTTACTGAGATCCAATCAGCTTAAAACTCACATACAGACTCAGTGTTCGGAATGATCAGTACGGAAATAATGAGATTGGCCCAGTTTTCATTTATACCTTGATTTATTTACCTTTGATCTCATCTACAATAACTACAGAAAATAAAGCCGGATTATCCCCATGTAACATATGGAGATAGCAGCAACGTCTTTATTACTTATTCTTGTACGAGACATCAACAAGAAAGCAGGTAATATCATATATTGTTCTATTCTGAATTATTTTCTTGTAATTTTAATGTCGATATACTTTATTGTCATGTGTACTACACCATAAAGAGCTAAAATATTGCGTTATGACGTATGATGTAATGTTCGAAAATGGTTACTCTGGCCAAACGTAAGAACAAATTTATACACCACCCAAGTTGTAATACTCGTCATGACGAACCATTTATTGCACTAGTTAATATTACATACAAAAAAGTGATTGATTTACAAATTTACATAGCTTTGGTGAATTAATATCTATGGTATACCATTAATTAATGGCAGCGTTTTTATTTAATTTGTTAAATTACAATTCGTTTAATTCGAGTTAGCGATTCAAGCTGCATTCCATAAACGCATTGAACAAAACCAACATCGTACCAGCAAGATTATAGATCATAATGAATATTGATAGGAGCAAGGCTTTATTTCAGGTATGTCGTACAGGTTGTACGTGATTGCGGCCTTCTGTTGTACGGTTTGCCCCGTCGTGTTGGGGACGATTGTACTTCCGCCACCAATTTCTGTCCCAGTATGTTATCAACCTAAACAGCCTGGTATATGCAAAGCATATTTTCCGAGATGGTGGTTTAATTCAGCTACACGAAAATGCGAGCAGTTTATTTATGGTGGTTGTGGGGCAAATGACAACAATTTCATGTCAGAATTGGATTGCTATGCAGAATGTGATGTTTGTCAGTTACCAATAAAGCCAAATGGTGGAGGTCCAGTTGTATGTTTAGCGTACTTTCCAAGTTATGGATTCAATACCACTTCATGCCAGTGTGACAAATTTATATACAGTGGATGCGGGGGCAACGAAAACCGTTTTGGAACACTAGAAGCTTGTTCGGATAAATGCTCTGGTACGCCCTGTGGTCCGAACTGCGCTCTTCCTGCAGACCCAGGTCCATGCGAAGCCATCATGCCAAGATATTTTTACAACACGAAGACCTGTCAATGTGAAAGGTTCAACTATGGAGGATGCAGAGGAAATAGCAACAACTTTCTTTCAATGGAAGAATGTCTGGGCTCCTGTCGAGGATTTGCAAGCTGTGATACCAATCCGAATCAGTGCTATCTTCCGGAAGATTCGGGAAAGCTTTGTAAAGAGGCTGATGAAAGATTTCATTATGACCCACTGGAGTGTAAATGTAAAAAGTTTTCGTTCGGAGGTTGTGAAGGCAACGATAACAATTTCCTTAGTAAAAGACAATGTAAGAGATCATGTAGGAATGCCACCTGTCCAATCTGCAATTTACCCAAAACTCCAGGACCATGTAGAGGGTCATTTCCGCGATATTTCTACAATATTCAGACATGTCAATGTGAGCGGTTCATTTATGGGGGATGTGGCGGAAATGAAAACCAGTTCGAGACTCTTGAAGATTGCCAATCTATCTGTGGTACAGTGCAATGTCCTGTATGTAATCTGCCAAGTTCCAAAGGTCCTTGCAAAGCGAAACTCAAACGGTGGTATTTTGATGCAGCTGAATGCGCTTGTAAAACCTTCGCCTATGGGGGATGTGGAGGTAACATGAATAGATTTCTGACGAAAAGTGACTGCGAGGGTTCATGTGGTACTTATCCGTGTCCGGTATGTTCTTTAGCTAAGGAGGTTGGTCCTTGCAGAGCTGCTATAAAGAGATGGTATTACGATTCAACAAAACATAAATGTCTCTCATTTTCTTGGGGAGGCTGTAAGCCGAATGGTAATAACTTCCGAACTAGGAAGCTTTGTAAGAAAGTATGCAGCGACTTTAGATGTCTGTTGCCAGTACAAGTTGGTCCATGTAAAGCTTCAAAACCCCGATTTTACTTCGATAAACGCACGGGTACATGTAAATCATTTAACTGGGGTGGTTGTCGGTCGAATGGAAACAATTTCAAAACACTGGAGGGCTGTGAGAACCTATGTCTTTAATACCGAGACAAAAATGTATGTATTGCATTAATGAACATTGTATAATCAATAAATGTCATTGAATAAAAAAGACTTCTTCTGTATGGCCTAAGGCGCGTAGAAGACAATTGTACTTATTGAGAAACAATAATGGCATCATACGTATTACACATTTGTGATTAGAAAGAAAAGCTAAATATCCAGAAAATGCGACATGCTAAACACCAATACTGCTACACGTGCTACATTATCACGACAAACACGTACACAACACAATCAAATGAGCCTATAAATTTAACTTTTTCTACCCCTACAACGCCAAGAGGGCTCTCACAGGCGTATACACAACAACAAACAGAAAACAAATAACACAAAATCCATACCGCATTGAATACTGAAGCCAAAAAATGGAAAAAAGGTAAATCCGTAGCCCGATCGCAGGCCGAACGCAGCGAAAGTTCCTCATGCACTCAAAGTTCTACGGCGTGTCTGCGTGCATCCAAATCCGTACGGAGGCGGTACTCACCACGTACGGATCGCCAAGTTTTGCCCACGTTTTTGCAAGTAGACATCACGCAGTTGCAAGTACGGCGGGTTGGGACCGGCGCTTTACTTGGATACCCGCGTGGTTTTACTACATGTGCAGTATTAAAATCCTATACCGGTGAAACATGTGACACGTTGAAGATCATTGCAAAAATGGAACTTCGAGTAGAAATCTGTCGTTTGGTTTGGAAACAAGAATTCCATTTTAAAGAGATAAACACTCAGAGCGCACCATTTAAGCACCGGTGCAAACCCGCCGTACTTGCAAGTGCATGTTGTCTACTTGCAAAAACGTGGACAGAACTTGTCATTCCGTACGTAGTCAGTACCGCCTCCGAACGGATTTGTAACCACGCAGAAAACGCCGTATCTTATAAACTGAGAAGCCATCATGCCATGCCATGCTGTGTTTTCACATTAGACATACATACATCAAGCAACATGTACTAATATAAAAAATATGTATCTATGTAATTGTATTGTCTTTCTATTCAACTTAAACAATAATGATAGAGTTGAAACATCACACTAAAAGCAGTACAATTGGGACATTCTGCATATTTTTTTTCGTGCATAACTTTATAATAAATAAAATGACCATTGTCAAATTTGACAGTGTGAAAACTTTAGCATTAGGACACTAAATGTAAGCCTATTTACTAAATCATATAGTCCTTATTGTTCATTTTATAAAGGACTTATATACACATATATTTGTGTATTAGTCCTTGATTTTATAAGCACATTTAGAAAAGGTTCATTTTTATTTCACTCATATAGAGAAGATTTGCACGACTAAGTACATTTCTACGCTGTTTGTCTTTTTAAGGAAATTTCTTACTTAAAATGTGAGTCATTTTCTAGTTTCGGTGTTGACAATAGTTTGTAAAGACAAATTTTGTTGAGCAATTGGCCAAATCTATTGTTTAAATACTAAGTATTGGTTGGTACTTTGGGGAAAATGTGTTATTATAGTACATAAATTATAACTTTTTGTTCATAAAAAAATCATACATCGATTGTTCTAAAGGGTATAATTTGTGCTCGATTAATATAATTATAGTCGAAATATATGTTTATTGTTCAAAAAGATAACATAATTTATAGCATATGGGTATCATGTGTGTATTCGGAGTGTGCATCTATTTGCAATATATATGCAGTTTATCGATTTCAAGTTGTAATATCAACCAATTATATGAAATAATCGAGTAATAAGCATGCTGTATTGTCTTTTGTACAGAATCTAGATATATATACCAGGCTATTATCAGACATCAGTTTTATGGTGTCCGGCTCAGTGGCAGCTGTAAACGGTATAAGCCTGTCATTTTATGTAAATGTACCCTGTTTGGGTCTTGCTTTATGTTATGTTGACAATGTTATGATAAATGTAAGCATCAGATGGTGCCAGCAAATAATGATTGAAAGTATATACTTGTCACCGACAGAATTCGACACCATAAAAACAATAAAGGATCCGATTAATTGCCACTTGATATCAGTGTATGCACATAGGGGATATGGTTTATTATAAAAAAAACGCTGTAGCAAATCACAGGAACAAACGTGTTTGTGTGTTATTAAATTTTGATACGTATCAACTTTGCTTTCTTAAATATGACAAATCGGAATTTTCTTAATAGGTTTTTAAAGATTTATGGTCTTTGACTGAATAAGAAAAATAAATTAGATTGATACAAACATTATGAACATACATGTATCTTTGTACATCTATGTTTAACTAGGTGTGTGCTTATCAACGTTCAATAACTTGTATTATATGGTTTGAAAATAATCATAAAAACCTCATTCTCAAAAAGTACATGTATGTAAGTATTGATTAGACTGATATATAGTATGTCTCATTAGAATGACATGTATAATATGACCATGTTAACATTCATATTCAATATTTGTATATAACTTACACTATGTACTGTGCACACGTCACAACAAACTAATGTTCTGTTCTGTTTGATTACTTTTGAATGCGTTCTGTAATAAAGTACCCTGATTTTGACATGTTTGTTCGGCCATTTGTTTTACAAAATATGTGTGACAAAATCACATGTACACATCGTCGCCTCAATGGAGCGATGCTCTAACTACCATTTTCTAAATTTTAGGAAATCACTCCCAAAGTTTTACAAGCTTATATTTCGCATTGAGATGGAGCAAACGTTAGGCGTGAACACGGGGATATAAAAATCTCATAAAAATAGTGATAGAGCACTATATGAATCAGGCGACGCCATCTTAACTAATGAATATTTAAAGAAAAATGTATTTGAGGGCATTTCTATAAGCGAATTTTAAGCCACTAACACTACAATTTAAGGTAAATTATTTCACTCTACCACCCCAAAAAATGACCGCTTTTCAACTATAACTTCAGACATTTAGTATACAAATATGTTTTTTAAAGTGCAACATAAACCCGCATGTAGTTGATATTTACATTATGAGCTATGCAATTATTTATCTTAAGAATAATATGTATCCCAAACTGAATATACTTTATGTGTAATGAATGTTTACACTGTTCTAGTATAAGTTGCATATCTTGCATGTCCTAGATTTTCCATTCACTCTGCATATTTAGATACAATGTTGAACCACTAGTCTTATATGTTGGACATGGATATGAAATGTTAAAAATTGAAATAATTAAGACAACAAATCTGAGAGAAACTGACGATTTCCAATCCCTGTGTATATTGGTCCAAGCTGTTACATTATTACGCTCGTAATTGTGTATGATGTTATCATATAACTGTTGATTGAACAAGTTAGAAAACAAACATATCTGTTTTAAATGGCACCCGTTGGTGCTTTGATAGTATCTACAATAACTTTTTTTTCACGTAACAAATGGCTATAGCAGCAACATATCTTTATTAATTCTTGGACGAGACATCAACAAGAAAACAGGTAATAGCATATATTTTCTGTTCTTAATTATGTTCTTTTAATTTTGATGTTAATATTATTATGCTTATGTGCGCTACACGTAGAGTTATTTCATCAGAGATGGTGTATTATGGCGAATTTGGGTTTAAAATTGTAACACTGGCCAAACATGTGGGGAAGCTTCCCTCTTTATCTGAGTTATTCTCAGTACCCGATTGAGTGTCCACCACGTGATCAATGTGCAGTTTAAGCATTTGACCAAATGATCTGACCATCAGATCGGGTTCTCAGTGTTGTTAATAAGATTTACATTGGCTACTTGCACAGCGAATTTAAGCTTTTTAAAAACTCCAAAGGATATAAAGCTTTTTAATTACACCGAGACCCCGATCTGATGGTCAGCTTACTTAGTCAATGATAAAGCCGCTAACTGATCACCTGGTTGACCTCAGGTACTGAGAATAACTCCAGATGAAGCAATCTACATTTAGGATACAAAAACTCTTAGGAGACTTTATTACCTATATGTAGATAAAGAGGGCGAGTTCTCCCATCTAGATGAAGAGGGTGGGTTCTTCCATGTAGATGAAAAGGGAGGGTTCCACCATGTAGATGAAGAGGGAGGGTTCCACCATGTAGATAAAGAGGAGAAACTCCACCATGTAGATAAAGAGGGAGACTTCCACCATGTAGATAAAGAGGGAGACTTCCACCATGTAGATAACGAGGGAGAGTTCTCCCATGTAGATAACGAGGGAGAGTTCTCGAGACCATGTAGATAAAAAGGGAGACTTCCACCATGTAGATAAAGAGGTAGACTTCCACCATGTAGATAAAGAGGGAGACTTCCACCATGTAGATAAAGAGGGAGACTTCCACCATGTAGATAAAGAGGGAGACTTCCACCATGTAGATAAAGAGGGAGACTTCCTCCATGTAGATAACGAGGGAGAGTTCTCCCATGTAGATAACGAGGGAGAGTTCTCCCATGTAGATAAAAAGGGAGACTTCCACCATGTAGATAAAGAGGGAGACTTCCACCA
The DNA here is from genome assembly GCA_964023205.1 of Lutraria lutraria. NCBI lineage: Eukaryota > Metazoa > Mollusca > Bivalvia > Venerida > Mactridae > Lutraria > Lutraria lutraria. The sequence goes on from OZ026833.1 coordinate 26,299,521, forward strand.
TGTAGATAAAGAGGGAGAGTTCCACCACGTAGATAAAGAGGGAGACTTCCTCCATGTAGATAAAGAGGGAGACTTCAACCATGTAGATAAAGAGGGAGACTTCCACCATGTAGATAAAGAGGGAGACTTCCACCATGTAGATAAAGAGGGAGACTTCCACCATGTAGATAAAGAGGGAGACTTCCACCATGTAGATAAAGAGGGAGACTTCCTCCATGTAGATAAAGAGGGAGACTTCCACCATGTAGATGAAGAGGGAGGGTTCCACCATGTAGATAAAGAGGGAGACTTCCACCATGTAGATAAAGAGGGAGACTTCCACCATGTAGATAAAGAGGGAGACTTCCACCATGTAGATAAAGAGGGAGACTTCCACCATGTAGATAAAGAGGGAGACTTCCACCATGTAGATAAAGAGGGAGACTTCCACCATGTAGATAAAGAGGGAGACTTCCACCATGTAGATAAAGAGGGAGACTTCCACCATGTAGATAAAGAGGGAGACTTCCACCACGTAGATAAAGAGGGAGACTTCCTCCATGTAGATAACGAGGGAGACTTCTCCCATGTAGATAAAGAGGGAGACTTCCACAATGTAGATAAAGAGGGAGAGTTCTCCCTTGTAGATAAAGAGGGAGACTTCCACAATGTAGATAAAGAGGGAGAGTTCTCCCATGTAGATAAAAAGGGAGACTTCCACAATGTAGATAATGAGGGAGACTTCCTCTATGTAGATAACGAGGGAGAGTTCTCCCATGTAGATAAAAAGGGAGACTTCCACAATGTAGATAAAGAGGGAGAGTTCTCCCTTGTAGATAAAGAGGGAGACTTCCACAATGTAGATAAAGAGGGAGAATTTTCCCTTGTAGATAAAGAAGGAGAGTTCCCTCATATAGATAAAAAGGAATACTTCCACTATGTAGATAAAAAGGGAGAGTTCTCCCTTGTAGATAAAGAGGGTGACTTCCACAATGTGGATAAAGAGGGAGAGTTCTCCCATGTAGATAAAGAGGGAGAGTTTTCCCTTGTATATAAAGAGGGAGACTTCTTCCATGTAGACAAAGAGGGAGACTTCCACAATGTAGATAAAGAGGGAGAGTTCTCCCATGTAGATAAAAAGGGAGAGTTCTCCCATGTAGACAAAGAGGGAGACTTCTACAATGTAGATAAAGAGTGAGAGTTCTCCCATTTAGATAAAGAGGGAGAGTTCTCCCATGAAGATAAAGAGGGAGAGTACTCCCATGTAGATAAAGAGGGAGATGTCTCCCATGTAGATAAAGAGGGAGATGTCTCCCATGTAGATAAAGAGGGAGAGTTCTCCCATGAAGATAAAGAGGGAGATGTCTCCCATGTAGATAAAGAGGGAGATGTCTCCCATGTAGATAAAGAGGGAGAGTTCTCCCATGAAGATAAAGAGGGAGAGTTCTCCCATGTAGATAAAAAGGGAGACTTCCACAATGTAGATAATGAGGGAGACTTCCTCTATGTAGATAACGAGGGAGAGTTCTCCCATGTAGATAAAAAGGGAGACTTCCACAATGTAGATAAAGAGGGAGAGTTCTCCCTTGTAGATAAAGAGGGAGACTTCCACAATGTAGATAAAGAGGGAGAGTTTTCCCTTGTAGATAAAGAAGGAGAGTTCCCTCATATAGATAAAAAGGAATACTTCCACTATGTAGATAAAAAGGGAGAGTTCTCCCTTGTAGATAAAGAGGGTGACTTCCACAATGTGGATAAAGAGGGAGAGTCCTCCCATGTAGATAAAGAGGGAGAGTTTTCCCTTGTATATAAAGAGGGAGACTTCTTCCATGTAGACAAAGAGGGAGACTTCCACAATGTAGATAAAGAGGGAGAGTTCTCCCATGTAGATAAAAAGGGAGAGTTCTCCCATGTAGACAAAGAGGGAGACTTCTACAATGTAGATAAAGAGTGAGAGTTCTCCCATTTAGATAAAGAGGGAGAGTTCTCCCATGAAGATAAAGAGGGATACTTCCACCATGTAGATAAAGAGGGATACTTCCACCATATAGATAAAGAGGGATACTTCCACCATGTAGATAAAAAGGGATACTTCCACCATATAGATAAAGAGGGATACTTCCACCATATAGATAAAGAGGGATACTTCCACCATATAGATAAAGAGGGATACTTCCACCATATAGATAAAGAGGGATACTTCCACCATATAGATAAAGAGGGATACTTCCACCATATAGATAAAGAGGGATACTTCCACCATATAGATAAAGAGGGATACTTCCACCATATAGATAAAGAGGGATACTTCCACCATATAGATAAAGAGGGATACTTCCACCATATAGATAAAGAGGGATACTTCCACCATATAGATAAAGAGGGATACTTCCACCATATAGATAAAGAGGGATACTTCCACCATATAGATAAAGAGGGATACTTCCACCATGTAGATAAAGAGGGATACTTCCACCATATAGATAAAAAGGGATACTTCCACCATATAGATGAAGAGGGATACTTCCACCATGTCGATAAAGAGGGATACTTCCACCATGTAGATAAAGAGGGATACTTCCACAATGTAGATAAAGAGGGAGAGTTCTCCCATGTAGATAAAGAGGGAGAGTTCTCCCTTGTAGATAAAGAGGGAGACTTCCACAATGTAGATAAAGAGGGAGAGTTTTCCCTTGTAGATAAAGAAGGAGAGTTCCCTCATATAGATAAAAAGGAATACTTCCACTATGTAGATAAAAAGGGAGAGTTCTCCCTTGTAGATAAAGAGGGTGACTTCCACAATGTGGATAAAGAGGGAGAGTTCTCCCATGTAGATAAAGAGGGAGAGTTTTCCCTTGTATATAAAGAGGGAGACTTCTTCCATGTAGACAAAGAGGGAGACTTCCACAATGTAGATAAAGAGGGAGAGTTCTCCCATGTAGATAAAAGGGAGAGTTCTCCCATGTAGACAAAGAGGGAGACTTCTACAATGTAGATAAAGAGTGAGAGTTCTCCCATTTAGATAAAGAGGGAGAGTTCTCCCATGAAGATAAAGAGGGAGAGTACTCCCATGTAGATAAAGAGGGAGATGTCTCCCATGTAGATAAAGAGGGAGATGTCTCCCATGTAGATAAAGAGGGAGAGTTCTCCCATGAAGATAAAGAGGGAGATGTCTCTCATGTAGATAAAGAGGGAGATGTCTCCCATGTAGATAAAGAGGGAGAGTTCTCCCATGAAGATAAAGAGGGAGAGTTCTCCCATGAAGATAAAGAGGGAGAGTTCTCCCATGTAGATAAAGAGGGATACTTCCACCATATAGATAAAGAGGGATACTTCCACCATGTAGATAAAGAGGGAGAGTTCTCCCATGTAGATAAAGAGGGAGAGTTCTCCCATGTAGATAAAGAGGGATACTTCCACCATATAGATAAAGAGGGATACTTCCACAATGTAGATAAAGAGGGAGAGTTCTCCCATGTAGATAAAGAGGGAGAGTTCTCCCATGTAGATAAAGAGGGATACTTCCACCATGTAGATAAAGAGGGATACTTCCACCATATAGATAAAGAGGGATACTTCCACCATGTAGATAAAAAGGGATACTTCCACCATATAGATGAAGAGGGATACTTCCACCATGTAGATAAAGAGGGATACTTCCACCATGTAGATAAAGAGGGATACTTCCACAATGTAGATAAAGAGGGAGAGTTCTCCCATGTAGATAAAGAGGGAGAGTTCTCCCATGTAGATAAAGAGGGATACTTCCACCATATAGATAAAGAGGGATACTTCCACCATATAGATAAAGAGGGATACTTCCACCATATAGATAAAGAGGGATACTTCCACCATGTAGATAAAGAGGGAGACTTCCACCATGTAGATAAAGAGGGATACTTCCACCATATAGATAAAGAGGGATACTTCCACCATATAGATAAAGAGGGATACTTCCACCATATAGATAAAGAGGGATACTTCCACCATATAGATAAAGAGGGATACTTCCACCATGTAGATAAAGAGGGATACTTCCACCATATAGATAAAGAGGGATACTTCCACCATATAGATAAAGAGGGATACTTCCACCATGTAGATAAAGAGGGATACTTCCACCATATAGATAAAGAGGGATACTTCCACCATATAGATAAAGAGGGATACTTCCACCATATAGATAAAGAGGGATACTTCCACCATATAGATAAAGAGGGATACTTCCACCATATACATAAAGAGGGATACTTCCACCATATAGATAAAGAGGGATACTTCCACCATATAGATAAAGAGGGATACTTCCACCATGTAGATAAAGAGGGAGACTTCCACCATGTAGATAAAGAGGGATACTTCCACCATATAGATAAAGAGGGATACTTCCACCATATAGATAAAGAGGGATACTTCCACCATATAGATAAAGAGGGATACTTCCACCATATAGATAAAGAGGGATACTTCCACCATATAGATGAAGAGGGATACTTCCACCATGTAGATAAAGAGGGATACTTCCACCATATAGATAAAGAGGGATACTTCCACCATATAGATAAAGAGGGATACTTCCACCATATAGATAAAGAGGGATACTTCCACCATATAGATAAAGAGGGAGACTTCCACCATGTAGATAAAGAGGGATACTTCCACCATATAGATAAAGAGGGATACTTCCACCATATAGATAAAGAGGGATACTTCCACCATATAGATAAAGAGGGATACTTCCACCATATAGATAAAGAGGGATACTTCCACCATATAGATAAAGAGGGATACTTCCACCATATAGATAAAGAGGGATACTTCCACCATATAGATAAAGAGGGATACTTCCACCATATAGATAAAGAGGGATACTTCCACCATATAGATAAAGAGGGATACTTCCACCATGTAGATAAAGAGGGAGACTTCCACCATGTAGATAAAGAGGGATACTTCCACCATATAGATAAAGAGGGATACTTCCACCATATAGATAAAGAGGGATACTTCCACCATATAGATAAAGAGGGATACTTCCACCATATAGATAAAGAGGGATACTTCCACCATATAGATAAAGAGGGATACTTCCACCATATAGATAATGAGGGATACTTCCACCGTGTAGATAAAAAGGGAGAGTTCTCCTATGAAGATAAAGAGGGAGACTTTCACCATGTAGATAAAGAGGGCGGCTTCTCCCATTCACACCACCCTAAGTTGTAAATAGTCATCAATTACACTTATTGCACTAGTTAATCATATGAAGGAAGATTTTATTAAAAAATGTGATAAAATACTAGTAACATATGGATAACGATGATATGTATGGTTTATTTAATGTTTATCAATGGCAGCATCCTTATTTGTTAAATTGCTAATTCGTTTACGTACTAGTAATTCGAGTTAACGATTCAAGCTGAATTCCAGAAACGCATTTACTGAAACAGATTAAGGTTCATAATGAATATTGATAGGTGCAAGCTTTCATTTCAGGTATGTCGAACAGGTTGTACGTGATTGCAGCCCTCTGTTGTACGGTTTGCCCCGTCGTCTCGGGGACGAGTGCATTACCGCCACCTCTCACAGTATGCTATCAACATAAACAGCCTGGTTGATGCAAAGCATACTTACCGAGATGGTGGTTTAATTCAGCTACACGAGAATGCGAGCAATTCATTTATGGTGGTTGTGGAGAAAATGACAACAATTTCATGTCAGAATTGGATTGCTATGCAGAATGCGATGTTTGTCAGTTACCAATAAAGCCAGATGGTGGAGGTCCAGTAAAATGTTTTGGCCACATTCCAAGTTACGGATTCAATACGACTTCATGTCGGTGTGACAACTTTATATACAGTGGATGCGGGGGCAACGGAAACCGTTTTGAAGCACTAGAAGCTTGTTCGGATAAATGCTCTGGTACGCCCTGTGCTCCGAACTGCGCTCTTCCTGCAGACCCAGGTCCATGCGAAGCCATCATGCCAAGATATTTTTACAACACGAAGACCTGTCAATGTGAGAAGTTCAACTATGGAGGATGCGGAGGCAATAGCAACAACTTTCTTTCCATGGAAGAATGTCTGGGCTCCTGTCGAGAATTTGCAAGTTGTGATACCAATCCGAATCAGTGTTATCTTCCGGAAGATTCGGGAAAGCTTTGTGAAGAGGCTGATGAAAGATTTCTTTACGACCCACTTGAGTGTAAATGTAAACAGTTTTCGTACGGAGGTTGTGAAGGCAACGATAACAATTTCCTTAGTAAAAGACAATGTAAGAGATCATGTAGGAATGCCACCTGTCCAATCTGCAATTTACCAAAAACTCCAGGACCATGTAGAGGGTCATTTCCGCGATATTTCTACAATATTCAGACATGTCAATGTGAGCGGTTCATTTATGGGGGTTGTGGCGGTAATGAAAACCAGTTCGAGTCTCTTGAAGATTGCCAATCTATCTGTGGTACAGTGAAATGTCCTGTATGTAATCTACCAAGTTCCAAAGGTCGTCCTTGCAAAGCGAAACTCAAACGGTGGTATTTTGATGCAGCTGAATGCGCTTGTAAAACCTTCGACTATGGGGGATGTGGAGGTAACATGAATAGATTTCTGACGAAAAGTGACTGCGAAGGTTCATGTGGTACTTATCCGTGTCCGGTATGTTCTTTAGCTAAGGAGGTTGGTCATTGCAGAGCTGCTATAAAGAGGTGGTATTACGATTCAATGAAACATAAATGTCTTTCATTTTCTTGGGGAGGCTGTAAGCCGAATGGTAATAACTTCCGAACAAGGAAGCTTTGTAAGAAAGTATGCAGCGACTTTAGATGTCTGTTGCCAGTACAAGTTGGTCCATGTAAAGCTTCAAAACCCCGATTTTACTTCGATAAAAGCACGGGTACATGTAAATCATTTAACTGGGGTGGTTGTCAGTCGAATGGAAACAATTTCAAAACACTGGAGGGCTGTGAGAAACTGTGTCTTTAAACCCTAAACAAAATCGTATGCATTGCATTAAATTAAATTGAATAACCTATACACATTAGACAGTTGTGAGAATATCAGTCTTTAATGTACACATCAAAGTACTGAGAGTACTACCAGGAGCGAATATAAAACCATCCTTAACAAGAACAACTACTAGTATAAAAAAACGTTATAGGTAGACGAATTACAAGAAGCATATTGGTTTATGTTTTTTGTATGAAGTTGCTTTTTTCATAAAGGACATTGTCTGTATATTTTATTCAATCCTCCATTAAGGAGAGCATAACTATTTATATGATATGAGTGATACACATTATACTGACAATCATGAGTATTTGACAAATGAATAAAGTCATGTATATAGTTCACAAGCACATGGTAACATCATACCCTACAGCAATCAAATAGAATCAACCCTAAATGTTCACGAATTAACCATAAATCTTAGCACTATCATACAACCACATTGAACTTCAAATAGCCACACACCAACTGATCTAGGCAATGCCTTCATGATTAACTTACCTGTCAACTATTAATAGATTCAGTCATCACCATTAGCTAATCAAATGGCCAGGATTAGCCAAACTAGTAATAGACACTAGACTATATACTGGCAAACAGCTATAATAAACTCATACTCATATCATAATTATAATTCGTCTAGAAAATATGTACAAGGATGACATCATACCTATGGCACATATACCGCTCGATTCGAAAGTAAAGCTAAAAAAAAAACAATTGACACGGCTCTCACAGGCGTATACACGACAAGCAGAAAGCCATTTCACGTAAATAACATAAAATCCGCACCGCCTTGTATACTAAAGCCACTTAAAGCAATGAAGGTACTGATAGGAACACTTTGGACAGACATGTTGAGAAAATAGTTATAGGACATAATTATACATATTATATTTGTAATATTTAAGGACTGTTTATAGTGCCAATTTGTTTGGACCAAACATTATTGACATATTACGTACACATTGACATAATGTTACTTTAGTCTACACACACAAACCATTATCCATTGTATTTATATACTCAACAGTCAACACCAATATTAGTCTACATATAAAATGGCATCATTACGTGTTGTTTTTAAGTAATCAATTGAATAAGAAATATTAATAAAGCTACATTACAACAAAACACAGTTCTTTATGTGTTTTTTTTTCATATTTATTACATGTACTTACTATGAAATGCATTTTATACAAATTTACAGTTTCAGAAGTTTCCGGCAATTTTTAAAAAGTATACATGTAATACATTTCGTAAACAGAAACATTAGATTCCTTCTCCTAACCAAACAGTCATAACACCATCATATAAAGACGCATTCTCGCATGTCTAAATTCAAAATTAAGTTACAAAATCTGCCATTATCATATTGTCCCGTACCTTGTACTTAAGTTCAATGTCTGTGCTTGTCGTATCTATCTCTGTGTGTTTTGTGTCTTAACTATTCCTGACGTTTCAGCGTCAACACTAGGTATACGTTTACCTTTTGCTATAGTTTTTGGATTCGGAATAATTTTAATTACGTGTCCATTATTGAAGCAAAAGTTTCCTTTTGTCTTCGCCATTCAATGACATTCATGACACTCAGCAATTTTATTACATTTTCCCATACATTGCAATTCAGTTTCATTGTCATCTTCGTTAACATCAGTCACTTGTCCAATATAGCATTACGTGTCATACGTCACTATCACATTATCTTCTTCTCAATTCAACCACATGCCGCTTTTTATTGGTTTTCGTATTCTGTTGTTATTGGTATCAGTATAGTTTTCTTTCACTTCAGATTTCTCATTCACTTGTAAGGAGGTCAGAATATAATGCAATAACTAATTCTATGTTGACTTACATAAACCTGAGAATTAGGTATTACTGCTTCTTCGGGAGCAATTTTACGCATTTTTAGCACAGAGTGCCAGGAGTTTTTAGGATCGAGCTATGTCCGTCTACCTTCCGTCCGTCGTCAACAATTTCTTTAAACAACATCTCCTCCTAAACCACTTCGTCAATTTCCACCAAACTTCACAGGTGTGTTCCTTGCTTGAAGCTCTACCAAAGTTGTTCAAAGAATTCCATTCCATGCAGAACTCTGGTTGCCATAGCAAAATCTTCAAAAAGAATCTTCTAAAAAAACAGAGGACCAAGAGCTTAGATATATAGTGTGTAGCATTGTCTAGTGGACCTTTACCGAGTTTTTGTTAAAATTATGGCCCGGGTTAAAATTGGCCCCACCCCGGGTGTCACTTGATTTATAAGGCTTATATAGACAAAAATAAAAAACTATTCTTCTCTAAAACCACAAGGCCTAGAGCTTAGACATTTTGTATGTAGTATTGTCTTGTGAACCTCTTCCAAGTTTGTTCAAATTATGGCCCCGAAGTCAAATTGGCCCCGCCCCGGGGTTTACTCTATTTATATTAGACCAATTAAAGTATATTCTTGTCCAAAACCACTTGGCATAGAGCTAAGCTATTTGGTATGTAACATTGTCTAGTGGATCTCTACTGAGTTTGTTCAAATTACGGCTGCAGGGTCAAAATTGGCCCCGCCCCGGGGTCACTTGATTTACATAGGCTTATATAGGAACATTTTTAAAAATCTTCTCCCAAACCACAAGGCCTAGAGCTTAGATATTTTGTATGTAGCATTGTCTTGTGGACCTCTACCGAGTTTGCTCAAATTATGGCCCCGGGGTCAGAATTGGCTCCGCACCGGGGTCACTTAATAATATAGGCCTATATAGGAAAATGAAAAAAAGTCTTCTTCTCCAAAACCACAAGGCCTAGAGCTTAGATATGTTGTATGTAGCATTGTCTTGTAGACTTCTATCAAGTTCGTTCAAATCATGACCCCAGTGTCAATATTGGCCCTGCCTTGGGAGTCAGTTGATTTCAACAACTACTTGACAGTTGTGGTAGATAACGTTTTACCATGACAAATAACTTCCCTTGATTGAATTATCCCTTAGTGTTACGATACTCAGGTGAGCAATCTAGGGCCATCTTGGCCCTCTTGTTTTCTGATATTTCACAATGTCTCCAGATTATTTTGCGCTTGTGTTCTCGTTCTTCCTCAGTAAATTCAGACATAGGACGTTTTTACATTCTGACTCTTTCTCTCCCGTGTGTTTAACATTCCTCTCTTAGCAGAGCCTTTTGTCCCTGTATGCATACCTTCAAGTACTTTACCTTTGTATTTGCCATTCTGAAATACAAACTAAATATAATTTATCCTTTCTGCTTACCTTATACAAACAATTGCAACCTTCAACCCCAAAATTATGTTCCTTTATTATTATAAATCTCAGGATTAGGATCAAACAAGATATATTTATGTTCTTCTGCATTTAAAAGCATAATAAGGAAACACTAGGTACGGGACAAATCATTACCAAGTACGGGACAAATCATAACCAGGTACGGGAAAATCATAACCAGGTACGGGACAAATCACAACCAGGTACGGGACAAATCAAAACCAGGTACGGGACAAATCATAACCAGGTACGGGACAAATCATAACCAGGAACGGGACAAATCACAACCAGGTACGGGACAAATCACAATCACGTACGGGACAAATCATAACCAGGTACGGGTTAAATCACAACGAGATACGGGACGAATCATAACCAGGTACGGGACAAATCACAACCAGGTACGGGACAAATCACAACCAGGTACGGGACGAATCATAATCAGGTACGGGACAAATCATAACCAAGTACGGGACAGATCACAACCAGGTACGGGACAAATCACAACCAGGTACGGGACAAATCAAAACCAGGTACGGGACAAATCACAACCAGGTACGGGACAAATCAAAACCAGGTACGGGACGAATCAAAACCAGGTACGGGACAAATCAGAACCAGGTACGGGACAAATCATAACCAGGTACGGGACAAATCACAATCAGGTACAGGACGAATCAAAACCAGGTACGGGACAAATCACAACCAGGTACGGGACGAATCATAACCAGGTACGGGACAAATCATAACCAGGTACGGGACGAATCAAAACCAGGTACGGGACAAATCAGAACCAGGTACGGGACAAATCATAACCAGGTACGGGACAAATCACAATCAGGTACAGGACGAATCAAAACCAGGCACGGGACAAATCATATAACCAGGTACGGGACAAATCATAACCAAGTACGGGACAAATTATAACCAGGTACGGGACAAATCCTAATCAAGTACGGGACAAATCAAAACCAGGTACGGAACAAATCATAACCAGGTACGGGACAAGTTATAACCAGGTACGGGACAAATTATAACCAGGTACGGGACAAATTATAACTAAGTACGGGACAAATCACAACCATGTACGGGACAAATCATAACCAGGTACGGGACATATCATAACAGGGTACGGGACAAATCACAATCAGGTACGGGACAAATCATAACCAGGTACGGGACAAATCACAACCAGGTACGGGACATATCATAACCAGGTACGGGACAAATCATAACCAGGTACGGGACAAATTATAACCAAGTGCGGGACAAATCATAATCAAGTACGGGACAAATCACATCCAGATACGGGACAAATTATAACCAGGTACGGGACAAATTATAACCAGGTACGGGACAAATTATAACCAGGTACGGGACAAATTATAACCAGGTACGGGACAAATCAGAACCAGGTACGGGACAAATCATAACCTGGTACGGAACAAATCACAACCAGGTACGGAACAAATCATAACCAGGTACGGGACAAATCACAACCAGGTACGGAACAAATCATAACCAGGTACGGGACAAAATATAACCAGGTACGAGACAAATTATAACCAGGTACGGGACAAATTATAACCAAATACGGGACAAACCAGAACCAGGTACGGGACAAATTATAACCAGGTACGGGACAAATCACAACCAGGTACGGGACAAATCATAACCAGGTACGGGAAATATCATAACCAGGTACGGGACAAATCACAACCAGGTACGGGACAAATTTTAACCAGGTACGGGACAAATCATAACCAGGTCCGGGACCGTGTTTAAAATATATGGTATCAAGAACTCATGTACATCAACATAATATTTAGTTAAATATTTCCGAAACAGTTAAAAACTTCACATGCAAAAATTGACAACTAATTAAATTTTTAGATCCATTTCTTATCAACATACATGGCTTTTTTGTATCAAAAGCTTGTTGATAATTCAGTTGCAACAAAAATCCTGAATATGCATGCTGTAAAATATTGTGCAAACAAGTACAATAGCATGTCTTAATTTCCTCATTATTATTCACAATAATTGCTTACAACCAGGTACGAGACACTAAAACCAGGTACTTGACGAAACTGAATGCTTCCTTGTGTGAAACGTATATCGTATTTGACTTTTTAGTACATCGACAATAAAAAATATATATTCAAAGATTGTATTTAATTATTACCTTCAGATAAATCTTGTCAATCTTTCAGATGCAACACTCGTTATAAATATGTCGATAAAAATATCGTTTTCACTTAATAATGTGCGAGCTTCAAACGAAATGGCGGCAACAGTTATTTTGTAACAAGGACAAGGTTCTTGACGTCATCTGATCAAAATTAAAGAAACAAGCGGAAAAAATTTATGGACATAACATTGTAAAAAATGATGTTTGTCCCGTAACTGTTGTTTCGTACCTGTTCCAATTGTTGTTTTGTTGATAAATACATGTATGTTACTTCTGCTTTAAATGTTAGATGCTGTTTGACTCGTTACCGTTAGAAAAATGTGTCATCTACGGATAGATATGACCAGACAGTTGGCACATAACGGGGACTACAAAATAGAACTGTGCATTTAACAGTGTGGGGAATCCACGTGACCTAGTGACGTCACAACGTTATCGTTACAAGCGCGTTTTCTGTCAATTAAAATTAAACTAAGAAAACATCACGTAAGTGCATTATTTTTCGTTTTCTTTTAAAGCCCCATAACTGTTGCAACTCATTACATAAAGGGCTACAAGAAAGTAAAAAAGTAGAGGGCCTTCAGGGACAACATTCTGAACCGCATTCCATGTTCCAGTCATACGTCGAACTTCATCAAAATTCAAAAACGATCAATTCAACACGTAAACGTCGAACAATTTTATAGAAAACTAGAATGCAACGAACTCTCATTAAGTACAGAAGGTTCGACTGACGACGAACATTACCAGTGGTTCATGCTGTACAGCTTTTTTTTTATTTCTAAACTACTTGGTGAGCTTGTTTCCGTCCCATAGAGAATGTAAATGCACGATGTTTTGGTGCTGATAAATAAACTATAATATATGCGAACAAGGAAGAATTAATAACGATAATGGAACTTGTTCTAACACGTTCATTATTGCAACATATTATTTTTGTCGTTCTGTGTAATCTTAGAATAAAAGAACTCTACAATAACTACAGACTAACTGCAGCATTTGCATAAACTCATCAAACTAACATCAAACTAATAAAAATAAGTTCAAATTAAAAAATTAAAAAACAAAAAGTACTAGCATGAGCAGCACTGGATCACACATCACGAGCGGATATTCTCTGTATTAACTGGTAAGTAATTGTAGGCATCAGTTCTAAGGCATTTCAACACCGACGTAATTGATGAAATTTCATTGAATTAGAAATGTGTCCGTAGGACACGGATGCCCCCGCCACTTCACACTGGACACAGAAATGAGTGTTATGTGGCAAATATGTGAATACAACATAGAGCAGGTTGCTTGGGAATGCTGCCCATAGTGGGAGGTAAAGATCGCCTAAGGGTCCACTGTGACCTTGACCTTTGAGCAAGCAACACAATTTTTGCGCATGACACATCGTCATGTTATGATGAACATTTGTACCATTTTATTTCAAAATCCAATCATGCATGACAGAGTTATGAGCCGGACACGAACATATACATATAATGCTTTAAGTGCCCACTGTGACCTTGACCTTTGAGCAAGCGACACAATTTTTGTGCATGACAAATCGTCTTCTTTTGATGAACAGTGGTGCCTTTTTATTTCAAAATCCAATCATGCATGACAGAGTTATAAGCCGGACACGAACATATACATATATTGCTTTAAGTGTCCACTGTGACCTTGACATTTGAGCAAGCGACACAATTTTTGTGCATGACACATCGTCTTGTTATGATGAACAGTGGTGCCTTTTTATTTCAATCATGCATGACTGAGTTATAAGCCGGACACGAACATATACATATAATGCTTTAAGTGTCCACTGTGACCTTGACCTTTGAGCAAGCGACACAATTCTTGCACATGACACATCGTCTTGTTATGCTGAACATTTGTGCCAAATTATTTCAAAATCCAATCATGCATAACAAAGTTATGAGCCAGACACGAAAATTCCGTAACACACGAACACACACACGCACACACCAACGGACAGGGTAAACACTATATGCCATCCGCCATTTCATGGCGGGGGCATAAAAACTACAATTTACATGTACATTCTACTTCCGTTTACCAAAAGTACACTAAAACATACTTGGGTGTCAAAATTACGGGTAAATAAACGGACGTATTTTTAGTGCTAAATGTTGCAGCAAGGAAATAATGACGGCCCCTCCCCCCATTAAAACTTATATCAGCTTATTCCACAGATAGAGAGCTTGTAAAAGCAACGAAAATAAAATGAAAACTGCGCAGCATTCTATAGTATGTAAATGTACATTTGTTTCTGTTTTCATAAATGCATTATGTCCTCAAAGGCCACAAGTCTTAATGGATTTACTGAAAAAAACTTCATATTTGCCTTGTGAGCAGGTTTATAGCCTAGCTGTGCGTTTTACCATTGATATCCGTAATAAAACTTATGTGAAATTAAAATTGGATTATACACAGGTAACATATGGATATCGTACCATTATTCACTGCATGCATTCTTGTTGCAGACGCTGACATGAAAGCAGGTAGTTTTCTGTTACACTTCAATTTTAATATTTAAAACTATATTGGTATCAATAACGATACGTGTAGTCTTTGAATACTGTTTTATGTTACATAGGCATGTGAACGAATTTTCTGCAATGTGCAAATTAATGTGAGTGAAAAGTAATAATTAAATTAAATTCTTATTAAGAATTGAAAAGCGATTTTATGTAAGTATATTGAATATTGAATTATTTGATAACAACCTTTATATTCCACTATGACAACTTTAATTAATCACGGAATTTGATATTTCAACAATTCCAAGAAGCACATTTAAAACAAATGCTTCATGTCACTGAAAGCCGATCTGAATATTTTCTATAGGTATGTCTATCAGTCGGCTTATGACTTGGTCCTGTTGGATTCTCTTCAGTACAGTTGTCACGGCAACACACGTGGATACCAACACAGTTAATGGTAAATTATTACTTTTACAATATATAAATGGGTATTTATTTAAATTTTGTGAGAAAGTCATTATATAATAGATTTCGATGACATTGTTTTCATAAGCTGTTCATCTATTTGTATTTTGATCCATCAGTTTTGAAAAAAAATATCATAAATTAACTTCTTATTTAACTATTAATGTTCCGGATGACACGTGATTATATTCGTTTTATCCCATCTACCACGGAGAAAAACGCATGATTCAGCCAGTTAAACATTGTCTTTATCCACCAAAATGCATTATTCAACTTAGTTAAATATGAATATATAAGAACATGATTCATGGGAAAAAAATATTACAAAAAGCTCACCTTCCCAAAAACTAACACCTACCCAAAGTGATGTCTGTCTGTTTCAGTTTGTTCACTTCCCAAGAAGACTGGGCCATGTAATGTGTTTACTGTACGGTATTTCTACAACACTACATCATGCCAATGTGAACAATTTATATGGGGAGGGTGTGAGTCTAATGGTAATAATTTCGATCAGCTTGATGTTTGTCAGACGACTTGTGAGAGTAATATGCCGTCGAATTATATATGCTCTCAACCACGACATTCTGGTACTGGCACTCCATATCGATTAAGATGGTGGTTTAATGCGACCTCTTGCAAATGCGAGGGTTTCATCTTTGGTGACGGCCTCGGAAATGATAATAACTTTGAAACAGAAGATAATTGTAAATCTGTGTGTGGTTGTTACAGTTGCGATGTTTGCCAGCTACCAATAAGCCAGGGTGACGGTGGAAGTACATGTCAAGCTCAATTAATTAGTTTTGGGTTCAACAAAACCTCGTGTCAGTGTGAAGGATTTCTTTACTCTGGTTGTGGTGGCAATGGTAACCGTTTTTCTTCAATGAACGAATGTTATGAAAGTTGTGGGAACATGCCTTGTGTTTCCAAACTGTGTGATCTCCCGGCGGACCCAGGACATTGCGCATTTAATATGACTAGATATTTTTACAACACGAAAACATGTCAGTGCGAGGAATTCACTTGGGGAGGATGTGGTGGGAATGGTAATAATTATCTGACGAAAGAATTCTGCATGGATTCATGTAACGAACATCAAACCTGTGATAACGACCAAAGGCAATGTTATCTGCCTGAGAGGGGCGGGTCTTGTCAAGCACATACGACAAGGTATCATTACGACCCATTGCAGTGTAAGTGCAAAAAATTCCTCTACAATGGTTGTCAAGGAAATGATAACAATTTCCTTAGTAAGTTGCAATGTATGACAACTTGTGAAAATGCGGTATGTCCTATATGCAATCTTCCAAAAGTACCTGGACCATGTCAAGGCTCTTATCAGCGATACTTCTACAATATTACTTCTTGTCAATGCGAACCGTTCATTTATGGGGGATGTGGCGGAAATGAAAACCAATTCCAATCTCCAGAAGATTGCCAAGCTATCTGCGGTTCTGTGCAATGCCCTGTATGTAACCAGCCAGCCTCAAGAGGGCGTTGCAATGCCAATCTCACTCGATGGTATTATGATGCAGCGGAATGTAAGTGCAAAGCTTTTGTATACGGTGGCTGTCGTGGTAACATGAACAGATTCCATACAAAAAGTGACTGTGAGGGTTCTTGTGGAACATTTCCATGTCCCGTGTGTACTCTGCCCCAGAAAAGCGGCCCTTGCGAAGCTAGTACAAGGAGATGGCATTACGACTCGGCGAAGAACAAATGTGTCAAATTTTCTTGGGGAGGCTGTGAGCCGAACGGCAATAATTTCAAATCTAGAAGAATTTGTAATAAAGTATGTAGAAATTTTGTTTGCTCATTACCTGCACAAGTTGGACCATGTGAAGCTTCGTTCCTGCGATATTACTTCGACAATAGTACCGCTACATGTAAGCCATTTTCTTGGGGAGGATGCAAATCGAATGGAAACAACTTCGAAAGTCTGGAAAGCTGTCGAGACCGCTGTCTCAGATAAAAAGAATATATATTGTATCTATAATCGAATAAATTACTTAAAACTTTCGATTTATAAATTGAATACATTTTTTTATTCCTGACTCCAAACACTTGGCATTACACTTCATCGTGCTATGTACCATGCGTATTTCTACTGGCGTAGCTAAATAAAATACTCAATAAGTAGCTACAATCAGATAAAAACTTGTATCTAATGAAAAGTAATTTTTACTAAATGTTAATCGACAAATTCATAATCTTGATAACATAAATCATACATATAGTAATCGGATAATATTGACAACAAACCTACATACTGTGTGACCGTCCCATTGGTTCTGCTATCACAAGCTGAGAATAATAAACTGTAGTAAAAATATTATGTCCAAATATATTTGTATGCATAAATATGGGCAGAGATAGCGCAATAAAGGCAAAGTTATTTAATTCTTCATCACACTAAATGGATGTAAATGACATGTTTGAAACTTAAAGATAAGCCTAAAAACATGTATACTTACAATGTAGATCATATAACAGTATGAAGTATATACGAGAAGGTGTATACATGATGATATTTTATTATGTTTGATATTTGGTTTCGAATCCATTAAAAATTAAAATGGGATTAGAACACCAAAATTAAACACAAATCTAGTCACACACGTCTTTTTAGAAACAAAACAAATGGAGAAGAAGCCACTGGAGTTGAACTGTGACCAAATGATGATATGACACGTATGGCAACAAACTGGTGGTGGGCAAAGTCAGATCACATAGTGTATGAAGCAATAGTATATGCACATCAGTATCTGCAAAATAAAAAGTAGAAACTATGTGGCGTACAGTTGAAACAAAGTCATTACAGTGCATTTCATTGTAAACGTCCATAATTAAACGCTAGTATAGTATTACGGGAAATAAAGCAATAGCCATTAACAAACATTTCTTGCATTCTTGAAAATTAAGTGGTATTGTCCCAAATACAGACGCGCCAACTCAGTTGTCATGCAGTCGACCATAAAATTTAATTAGAAGACATGTAATCTAGACTTTATGTGTCTTAGTTGTGTGTTAAACATAATACATAGGGAGAATTATTAATATACAAAAAGTAAGTCGGTAATGTTAAATTAAAACGGAAGTACATTTGTACTGATAGTATTGTCTTCATTCATATGTAGAAAACACAAATACATATATATACTATAGCTATAAATAAATGACATTCAGTTCAATTACATTGTTTATCAAGATCAGCCTATTTTGGAGCGCTGTGTGACTGAGTCAATCAAAATTGTCTTTAGATGCCGACTAGTTGGTCGGATAGTACAATTTTTCTCAAGTCATATCAAGTTCAACATTATACCGGTGTGGGGAAATCTACGTGACCTAGTGACGTCAGAAAGTTATCTACCTAAGTCTACTTAAGTTGATTCCAAACGCAGGAACGCGAATGTTCCTCTATATTTGGCTCTTGAATAATTTCTTCATTATAGTTTACATTTGGTCCAGTGTATATAGCTACTATAGTCCACAGAATGATTATATAGCATAGGGAGACTATTCCAATGATTGTCTAATATATTTTTGAAAGAGTTTACAGAACAAGCTAACACAACACTATTAGGTAGATTGTTCCATATATCCACAACACGGTTGGTGAAAAAGTATTTCCTTAGATCTAATCTTGATCGATATTTAATTATTTTCAATCTAACTTCATACGACAAAAGCAACATGCCCGGGAGCATTTTAGTGGCACGTCGTTGGACGTTTTATATCAAATTTAACGGACTACATACATAGCTTGCGTATTCAAGATGGGGTCTGACCAATGCCTTGAACAATAGACAAAAGGTTTCCATGTCCATATATTTAAATGATCTTCTGATAATGCCAACCATCATGTTTGCTTTATTGACTTGTACCTGAATATGTTTATCGAATGGAAGATTGCTGTCTATGGTAACACCAATGTCTTTTTCTTCTGTAACATTTGATAGGTCTGTTATCCCACCATATTGTATCGTGACATTTGGTAATGGTTAGTATGTTCAATGTTAATAACATACATAATGGTTCATCGATAACTTCACTCAATTCATACAAAGTACGGGGGTGGATCATGTCTGGTCCTGGTGACTTTGAGGTATTTAGGTCTCTCAACAGTTTATTCACTTCCGTTATTGTGAACTCATTATCTATAGATGTCACATCACAAGTTTTTCTCATAAACACCGATTGGTCATCATTTTCATCAGTAAAAACATGACTAAAGAACTCCGCAAGTTATCGTAACAAGAGTGTATTCTGTCATTCAAACCAGGAAAACATCACGTGTTTTATTTTTCTTTATCTGTTAAAACCACATAACTGTTGCAACTCCTTGCATAAAGAGCCACCTCCGGTTCAGAGTTTTGTCACTGTAGGTCATCTATTTTTTTACTTTTCTTGTCCAAATCGTTTGACAGTGTAATTGTTCAGTATTATGTTACTCAAATAAAAAGGCACTAAGTATAATTAATCATCAACTACAAATGTAGCACATAAAAATACATTACAGTAAGTACTAAAATAGATTTATTAGACATATTTTTAGTATAAATTAATTATACATATTCTAAAGTTGTTTACAAGCATTAGCACAGTGGCATATATAGTCATTAGATATACTGATGGTAGCACCTATATATTTGGCGGTATCTGAAGATCTCAGTTTGAAACCGTGTAGAGTATATGGAAAGATGAGGGTTTTTCTTTTGCGAGTTATTCTTAACACCATACACTTCTCAGGATTGAATTCCAATTATTCCATAGATCAGTCCTTAACAGCATGTACTTAGTATATCATTTTGTACCATTTGTAAGTCGGGTGAGATCGACTGTGAGGTAAACTATGGTATCATCTGCAAACAGTATTCCTTTACTTTTAATTGAGTCAGGTAATCCATTTATATAGGCCAGAAAGATGTGTATGGACCTAAGGCTGAGTGCCAGCCATCAACAACGAATCATTCTTTGGGTTTGGCCATTTAGTGATTATTGAATCCACCGTGATTGTCAGAGGATGAAAGTTTGTAGATAAGTTTGTTATGATCAACCTTGTCAAAAGCCTTATTGTAATCCATAACTATGATGTCTGTTTGTTTACCACTCTCAAGGTTGTTATATATACCTCCTGTGTGAAGCTGATGAGTTAAATTGTGAATCGATCACTGCTATGTTTAGATCTATTCAAAACCATGCGGTACTGGCTTAATTAGTAGTTTATTAATTTGAGCCAAAATGTTTCATGATGTTGGATACATGTATATGCTCCGTTATTTTGGAATCAATGCAGGTGAGAGAGATTGACAGGTGTAGTTGCTGACCTTGGATTTTGGGTCTTTCTAAAGACAGTAGCAACGACTGCACTTCTCCAATCTTGTGAACACCGTCGGGTTCTAAAGATAACCTAAATAATGGAAGTTAAGATGAGGGCATCTCGTGGTGTTGCTCTTTGAGAAACCTTTGATCACATACTTTATATATTGGAGGACAACTGCTGAAGGAATAATTGCCCACACCTTCTGAAGTTAGTATATGATGTTGGGCATTGTGGGTGCTTATCTTTTGGGGACAGCCTTTTGCCGAGTTGTTTCAGTCTTAGTTGTTGTGGCTTAGAGAAAACTGATTCTAACTGCCTATTTAGGGTGTTATAGCTCCGGTAATGGGTCAGTGTATGTAAAACATCATGTCTGAGGGGTGCTACACCACTTCTGTTTTCTTATGCAGGGGCGTAGCTTGCCCTAAAATAATGTAGCGTGTTTTGGTAGTTTTTGTTGTGCAAAGCACTGAGTCTACTCTTTGAACACATTTCAAGCAGTTGATGTGCCAGAATAGCCAGCGTTTGCAAATTCATGACCAAGCTCGGTCAGGTCCCGCTTGAAATTATAATAACCCATTTTTGTTTTATGATAACGTCGTACTGACCTTTCTGGCTGGAATACTATGTCATGATCGGATTCTACCTAGACCGTGAAGGGTTTATCGATTCACTGACCAATGTACATATTCGCGAATGTCAGCTAGACGATCATCGATCCGATACAATATAAAAAGTGCATTCGTAATTATCTACACGTCAAAAATCAATTGAAGCATACGATGGTTGACAACCAACCTGTTGTTGCTTTGCATCATATACAATCAAATAAGGTATGTGAAAGTATTTGCTGTGATTACTGTGAAAAATGCTACCAATTACTGGAAACGCCTTGTACATATCTTTGAACATCTATGTTTGTCTAAAAGTGTACCAGTAGTCGGATATGGTAGAACCACATGTCGGACAACAAGTCAACACTTTAAAGTTGAATCACTTAAATTAATGAGTCGACATATGGATATTTGGTTGCTTTCGCACCACATTGTAGCAATGCAAACCATACATTAATTGAATCTGTGATTATGTTAACTGAATTAAGCTAGTTAACCCAACAGAGAGGCTGTTGAAAGTGGCCAATATCCCTACAGTCACTACAGAATCTTGTGTTCAAAATAAAAGGCCAATTTTGATTAAGTACTATCATTATAATGTCCATAGCCCATAGAAATTTACCTGCATACATTCACAACTACTTAGTTTCTGTAAGAATTCTAATTTCACTAGACTAGTGTACTGTCTTACAATGACTGTTACATTGGCACCTTGTTTTTATCATTAAAAACAAGGACTTATATACATACTTGGTTTCGCAACTGCTAAAAATAGATCAAACGATATCGTTTGGCGATCCCACAATGCATTGCTATATACTCGGCAATGTCCGACAGCTGTGTACAAATTTTGGGTGTTTACGAATTTGATTATACTAATAAAACTCTGGCAATTTGGCATGGGAAATTGGTAAAGGATGCAACAAATTCCTTAAAGATATTGAGATACATTTATAATCCACAAAGTCTAAGTATAAGCATTGAAAAAGGCATCAGTCGAACATTTTAAATTCCAAGATGGCGGACATCTATTATAATCCTTTCGTCTCCGAGATTAAACATTCGGAATACCACGGATATTTTCGCTGTTATTATCATTCGGATATCACGGATTTTTTTGGATTTTCGCTTTTGTAAACAATAGCTTGTATTCCCGTTGATTCACGTCTTATTATCACGGGATTTGATTACTTTAAACTGTTAATACGGAAGTTGCGAATCCATGTATGTATATAAGTCCTTGTTAAAAATGAGGAATATGTAGGTAAACTTTTATTTAGTTATAAGGCATGTTTCCAAATAGTTTTAATATGTATACATAAATCCAGCAGGAGCGACATGAATCAATGGGATTTCATGTTCATGTTTACAACAGCGAAAAATTAAATATCCATGATTATCTGAATGTTTAATTCCATGTCCGCCATGGAAGTTGAAGTGACAGATTTCCTTATTTGAAATGCTTGATTAAAAATTTGATACCTTTTTTCAATGCATATATCATGCTTACACTAAGTTACAGGTGTGTATCTTTATGAATTAAGCTTGTTGCCTCCGAACCCATTTTCTGTATCCAACTGCCAGAGTTTTCTAGGATATTTAAGGTATCTTGCTTGGATGTCAGTTCAATTCAAGTTTCACCAATTTATAGATTTAAAAACTAACCCATAATTATATACTAAAATAAACCCACTGTATAAAGTGCATTGCAAGTAATTTGAAAGAAATATATATTTCATTTGATTTGGTCTTCTATAAAACAACATCGCACGTAATTTTCAATTTTTTGAATAACGATAACCACTCTGTATATAGGGATATATTACAACAAATAGCCTTAAAGTCACTACAAATGTGTAATGCAGGGAACCGTGTCAATTTTTTTTTGATAACGTCCTCGGTTCGTTAGATACTTGACTTAAAAGAAATTCTGTACCCTAAACCCCGCTGTTTATTATGTAATAAGCCATAGAAAAAAAATGAAAACAAGTATCAAAATTCTGAGGCACGGTTCCCTAGATTAACATTTCCGCTACAAAATACCGAAAACCGCTTTGAAATCCGTTTTGAAAATCTGGAATTTAAAGTATCAGAAATTAGTTTTCGTCTTGGAAGCTTAAAAAATCATGTCTTATACATTTCTAAAATGAATTCAGGTTGTGTCATTTTGCAATTAAGAAATCTGAATGATAAAATCTGAAATACTATCATGACAAGTTTCTTACTTATTCAGTAATTCTATTATAATGAGCATTTAATTAAACGGCTAGACTAATGATTTAGTTACATTATATTTTGTACTGTTGGTTTTAAGGAGTGAACATTTCTGAGAAAGAAACGATGACTTTTCCTAAATATCCTAAAGAGCATTACTCTGTTGACATGAAGGTATATTTGATTCTGGGTGATGTTCCTGGCCTGTTTACCACTAGCAGGTTCTTTTTTCGGTATTTTGGGAATATGACCCATACCCTTGGGATTGGGAATTTTCGCGCTGTTTTAATAGAAATACTATTTTCCATTGGGAATAAGACCGAATTTCGGCTAAAAAAAAATCCCTGACTAATTATCTCCCTTCTTCAATGTTTTCCCTCTGCTTAATAATCTTGAATATACCAAGTTTGAAGTTGGGCATATTTAGATTGCTTTGGGGTTAAGAACAAGTTTTATCTGTATTTTCTTCTGTGGTGATTCTACATCTCTGATTACTAACTAATACAGGGCAATTTAGTCAACCCGCATGCACAACCTAATCTTTTTTTATTAGTTTATTTTATTTCACTCAGCACATGTTTAAATGTACCTTCCTATATCTGAGTATTGAATATTTTAAAACTTGTACTGTGCTTGAAAAAATGTGTGTTTTCAAAATACTCTGGTTAAACTGTAGTGGAAGTTTTCTGGAAAGATTGGTATATTATTTTTAGCATGTTTATCGGCTTCTTTTTATCTGCATCAAATATTCTTGATGAACTGAAGGTAATTGTATCTTGCATGAATTATGGAGAGTTGTTGGTTCTGAAAGCCTTAGTTGGATGCTGATATGTATATCTATTCCTGTATTTTGTCTATTTATGATTTATTATCTATTCCGGGGCCTTTTTTCCTTCTTTAACAGAGGCCGAAATTCGGTGACTTCCCAATTGCAAGAAGGCTGCTTTTTTCCCAATTTTGGGAAAGAACTTCCCAAAAATACAGTGCTGAAAATTCTAATTTGATCAAATATGATTCTTGCTAAATCTATTTCTCACATTCTGTGAATAAAATTTATATTATTTAGCATTATTTATTGAAATGTTACATAAGTATTTCTAATTTAAAGCTTACAATTGATAAAAAAGTTTTTTTCTTAACAGAACACAGTAGAACATATTCTTACTCAGTTGCCTAACCTTTTCCCAATTTAGCTGATATTTGCGCTTGAAATTCCCAAAATGAAAGGCTAAGGCCCCTAACATTTTTTGAGAAAAAAGGCCCTGTATTCAGATTCTGTTGTATTTGCTAAGACTATATATGTAATGTACAATGTTATATATATTTAAGTTTAAAGTGGTTTGGTGTTTTGTTATCTGTTATAAACATATTTACATTATAGTAATATTTTATTATACCCCCAGATATGAAATATATGGGGGCTATATTGGATTCACGCTTGACGGTCGGTCGGTCCGTGCGTCTGTAGACACAATTTGTCCGGAGAATTTCTCAGCAACTACTTACAGGATTTCAATGAAACTTCACAGAAGTGATCAGTAGTAAGCCTAGTTGTGCTAGCTTAAAGCATTTTTCGTTTGGATTAATTTTCACTGAGTTATACCCCTTTGTTGTTTTTATTCAGTATATACAATAGGCAAATTTTGTCCGGACAATTTCTCAGCAAATTACTCACAGGATCTCAATGAAACTTCACAGAAGTGATCAGTAGTAAGCCTAGTTGTGCATGCTTAAAGCATTTTTCATTCGGATTAATTTTCACTGAGTTATACCCCTTTGTTGTTTTTATTCAGTATATACAATAGGCAAATTTTGTCCGGACAATTTCTCAGCAAATTACTCACAGGATCTCAATGAAACTTCACAGAAGTGATCAGTAGTAAGCCTAGTTGTGCATGCTTAAAGCATTTTTCGTTCGGATTAATTTTCACTGAGTTATACCCCTTTGTTGTTTTTATACAGTATATACAATAGGCAAATTTTGTCCTGACTATTTCTCATTGACTACTGCCAGGAATTCAATAAAACTTCTCAGAAGTGATAAGTAGTTAGCCTAGTTGTGCATGCATTAAGCTTGTCTTGGTTGGTTAAATTTTCACTGAGTTATGGCCCTTTGTTGTTTTTTATACAGTGTATATACAATATCTCAGTAACTACTCATAGGAATTCAATGAAACTTCACAGAAGTTATAAAAGTAAGCCAAGTTGTGCATGCAATAACCAGGTTTTGTTTGGATTAATTTTCACTGAGTTATGGCCCTTTGTTTTATACAATTAGGTAAATTTGTCTGTACCATTTCTCAGCAACTACATGCAGGAATTCAGTGAAACTTCTTAGAAGTGATAAGTAGTTTGCCAAGTTGTGCATGTCCACAATAGGTTTTGTCCAAGTAAATTTTAATGAGTTATGGCCCTTTGTTATTTTTTATATAATGTATGTTTAGAAACTGGTCAGGATATATCTAAGCAACAATTTGCAGGTATTAAAAAAATGAAAATGCATTATATTTCCCTCTGTAAAATGTTACAATAACTGTGTCAAGGCCGCATCTGGGGGTATTCATCACCTTTAGTGATAGTTCTAGTTTATTTAAGAATAATATGAGCAGGTTCAGAAAAATAATCTGATCACAATTTTTCCTAATGTAGGCACAGTCTCTGCATATAAGTCACGGTTTGTTAGCATATAAAAAATTAAAATGATATATTAATTTTGTGAGAACTATATTTTGATTAATTTTAAGTATGTACATGTATGTTAATATCACTTTTTATATCAATGTTTTATTAACAATTTGCCTTTGTCTATGTATTTAATCTTCATTACGGAAGAAAGTATTTTTGCTAGCCAAAGAATTATGTTCAAATGTTTGTACTGTGTGTTGAAAATTATGTTTGAAATATACTGGATTATTTTATGGTATTAATTTAGTGTAATGTAGCTAACTGTAAATGTTGATATTATCCATTTTTCTTTTATTTCAGACAATTGATTTATCCAAATTATCTGAAAAGGAAAGATGGAGGTAAGGTTGACCTGGTTTTTTCCATATGAAGAGTTTTAATGCTAAATATACAGAGAGCAATGATTAAATTGTAATGGCAGTGCTTTAGTTTGCTAATAACACAGGAATAGAATACATACTGGTAGCGCAACTGTTTTTATATAGCATGCAAGATTAATCAGGAGATCCAGTTTTTAGCTAGTGGTCAAACGGGAGGTCTAATTTCTCATTTATTTATCAAATTTAAACCAATTCTTACAATGTAATTATTATCACTGTGTCTCATTGGTAACTTCTTCCACCACTGATGCATCAACCTTATAAATGAATCAGGATATTCAGTGTATCTTAGTTTACATAATGTGTCTAGCCATTTGATTTGTCCAATGTGGTAATCTACTGCATGTCGGAAATATGATCAACAGGGTTGACTCATGATGTTGGCTCGATCTTGGCTTATTGACAGAGTTTCTAAATTGTATGGTGGCTGATTAGTGCCATGTCATATTATCGCTTTTTTCGCATTTTCGCTTTGTTGTGGTGAAAAAGCAAAATTACGACATGGCATAAATCTGCCATCATACAATTGTGCTCTCAATAAAAGACTCATGTATAGCAATGATGAATCCGAAGTTTTGACTGACTTGACTTTTTATATACATGTATAAAAGCTTTCATGTTTTATATCTAACTAGGATAGAACATCAGAGGTTACATGAGAAACATCGAGGCCATGAAGCCATGCATGCTGAAATGGTTCTTATTCTTATTGCTACACTTGTTGTTGCACAAATATTACTGGTGCAGTGGAAACAAAGATATTTCAGGTCTTATCAGGTAAATCTAAATTTTCTTTTGCTTAATTTACAATTCCTAAATTTTCTTGTGTTTGGTGAAAACTAGATAAAGAATAAAGTGTTTTTTTTGGGGGGGGGGTTGATTACCTCTGTCTCGAAATAATGTTTTAAATTAATTCCCTATACTAAAGATAAATAGATAATAAAAACCAATAGAATAATACCAAGGTATGTCTGTGATCTACTGATAGATTCTATTGTAATTGTGTCAAAGACATGGTCATAATGAAAAATTTTGCTTAAATGGTTGCCATGCATTGAAATGAGAAATATCATCATAATTAATACCATGATTGTCTTGTGATATCTTAAGTGACTCACTATGACTGTAAATGGAGTCATGTTTATAAACAGAACTTATTTCTCTATGTTTCTCTATAAAAGTCCAATTAAATCCAGTTACTGTGGAATCATAAATTTTCATTGGGGATTTAATTTCTTGGATTTCGTAGGTCAGCTCATTCACGAAATCAAATCCCCACGAATTTAAACGCAGAGATAAGGCTTTTTTTCAAAAATCACAATCCACAAATTTATGTCCCCACGAAAAAGCCATTTTAGTAAAAACCACGAAAATTGAGCCCAATGAAAATACAGTATTTGAATTGATAGAGTATAATTATGCTACTTCTGAAAATTTCTGAATATCTGATTGTGTTGTGTGTATTTAAAAGCCTGTTCACTCCACGTCTTTAAGTGGCAATGTTAACTCTATTTCCTGACTAAACTTGAACATATAACTGTTGTAACTAATTATAATGTGACTGAATGTGTCAAGGACACAAAGTAGCTTGTATATTTTTATTATTTTTGCTTTGTGCTTATAGAGAAGCTGATCTAAAAGTTTGCTATGCAATTATATTTCTCTAATACCATGGTAAGCTTTTTGAATACCATTTTATTTACTCGACCGACCCTATGCTTTGGCCATGACACAAAGGTTCTATTGGCAAAATCTGAAGTATGAAAATATATGGAGATGATTGTACCTCGTTTTCTCATGAAAGATAGGGTTTGAAGAAAGATAAATAAGAAGTTTTCCAACCCACCTACTCTAATATTTTTAGTTAAGTACCGGTAAGCCTAAACATGAGTATATTTCTAGCCCTTTGGTGCCACATTGTGTCTCTCACTAACTTGCTGTTTCCATGTATATATTTCAGAGAGCCACACTGATAGGTATGTGGGTTATCCCTGTAGGATTTTGTCTAAAGTTTGGTTGGATGAGATTTATATATGTATGGGCAATCTTCTCTGCTATAACTGGTTATATTGTATACAAATCTACTAGAAAACCACTGGAGGGTAGAACTCCCAGGTAGGTGATGTGTTGAATACAGCGCTGGATTTTACACTGTTTATCATGTATAAATCCCTCCTATGACCAGGGCCTATAATCATGTGGTATATTATTTTGATAATGATTGATACCACAAAATATGACTTACCTTCTAACTCTTGGGCACTGCCATTGCACTCGACCTTGTGGTATCAAAACAATTTAACACATGATTATGGACCTTGCATGACTGCATGTGTACAACCTAACTAGTTCTCCAAGGATTCCAGTGAATACTGTTCACTTTCTTAATGAGCTATGGACATTTTCTGGTTTTAAGTGCTATCCATCTGTCAGAGAAACAGGTTTGTTGGATATGCACAATAATATTTGTTAGGTTCATTATGTACATTAAGACAGAGTTGACTGATGTATGATCCACAGGGAATTGTCTTCTTGTCATTCTTTTGGATAAGAACATTAAATGCTTGTTTATGACACAACAATTAAATCATTATTTGAAGTAAGTTATCACACCATTTGAACAGGTAAGTCAGTTAATGGCAAGCACTGCTTGCATTTATTAGTGCAACATCAAAATACTGTGCAAATCTATTAACCTGTCAAAGCTGCATATTTTCACAGCATTGATTTTTAGCTTCTGTCTGATTTGATAAATTCGTAAGCTATGCGATAATCTTTGTTAAACTGGTTGTTGACAAAAAAGAAAGGGTTGTTACATAAACGGTAACTTTCGACAGTGATACAAAGCTAAAAATAAACACTTCCAGTCAACGTGTAATTATTCAGCTTTGACAGTTTAATAAAATCCTGTCAAACATACTTATTGTGAAGTTTATGTGACTGTGTTTCCATTTCAGATTAGTATACAAATGGTTCTTGCTCATTTACAAGATTAGTTATGGTTCTGGTATTTTAGGATACATGGTAATCATGTTGACCATGCTAGGGGTTAACATGCTATTTCTAATTAAACCACAGACCTCCATGGACTTTGGTTTGTTAGTCATGTTTTATGGCCTGTATTTTGGTGTTGTATCCAGGGATTTTGCTGAAGTATGTAGTGATACCATGGCAGCACATGTAGGGGTAAGTAAATCTGTCTATATTATCATACCCCCACTAAAATAGTGGGTGCTATATAGGAGTCACTCTGTCTGTCTGTCTGTCTGTCCCGAATTGTGTCCTCTCTAACTTTATCATTCATTGGAGGATTTTGTGATTATTTACCACAAATGTTAACTATCATTAGACGATGTGTCACGTGCAAATCCCATGGCTGTAGCTCCAAGGTCAAGGTCACTCTAGAAGTTCAAAGGTCATGATTTTAATAAGTTATTCATCATGTATACATCACGTAGAACCTAGCAACATCCTGCGACTATGCAGCATGTGGGGGTATTTGTCACCTTGTGACAGCTCTAGTTGATTTGTGCAGTTATTAAAAATCTTAGAACGCATGTTTGTAATAGGAGTGTAACTGGATGTGTCCTGCAACTGTGTTTATGTGTTTAGCTTGTTCACCTGATGTCACCAAGAACTGATCCATAGTTCTACATATTCCAAGGGATTATTAAAGCTCAATGAATGTAGGCTATTTGAATTATGTGGCCAGATGTCACATTCCACGTGTGTCATTAATTTTTAAGTCACTCTGAGATTAAATGTCTATAATGTAGTTATGTTTCAGTCTTTTTATGAATGTTTTTCAGTATTACACAGTCAGTGGTTTACCAGGGAAAAGATTAGATCCAAATATTTGTGCAGTTTGCGGAAATCCAATTTTAGTTACAAATAATGAAGATGCAATTATTGAAAATACTTGTAAATTACAATGTGACCATGTGTATCCTTTACTAAATAAAATGACTAACTATGCTTGTCTGACAACACACATCTGACAACACTGGTCTGACAATGCCAGTCTGACAACACAATGTCTGGTGACGCTTGAGTGTCAACACATAACTGACATTAGCCGGTCAGACAACACATATCTGATGATGCTGGTCAGACAACACATATCTGATGATGCTGGTCAGACAACACATGTCTGATGATGCTGGTCAGACAACACATGTCTGATGATGCTGGCCAGACAACACATGTCTGACTACTCTTTGACAAAGCTTACTAGACTACTGCTAACAGCACTTAGATATTATAGTCGAATGAATAATGAATTATAGATCAATTGATTAAATATGAATTACTTTATTATTAGTTGTGCTTAGATTTTATAATATGTATAACATGTTCATCCTTAACAAGATATTTTAGATTTCATGAGTTTTGTATCCGAGGATGGTGTATAGTTGGCAAGAAACAAACGTGTCCTTATTGCAAAGAGAAGGTGGATCTTAAGCGGATGTTTCCTAGTCCGTATCCTTTACTGTAGAATTATTTGTTTGGTGTAGAAATGTTTGGCTTTGCATGTAATATGATGATTTCACTAGACTTCGAGTAATGATGTTTGTTTGAAAGTCTGTAGTCTTCTTTCGTTTGATATCACAGCAATCATAATAACACCTGCTTAGGTGTTCATGTTTATGTACAACATCTGCATAGACCTTCATGTTTGTTTACCACTACAAGGGTTACACCTGCTTAGCCTCAGGTGTTCATGTTAAACCCTTTTAGTGCCGTATTCCTCCTGTGATGTATAGTTCAGCGTCAAATACTTTTAGCTTTCCTCAAACAGTTTAATTATATTTAGTAAAAATGCTGTGTTTTTAAACCAATAAAAATAATGTCTTGAAATTTAAAATAGTCTTATTTGGTAACTTATTAGACATAGTGATGTAACACTTGATACTGAAAATGACACCTAAATGTCACTCCAAATATGGGAAAATGCAGAAACATTTTTAACAAAAGTATATAATTTCAATTATGTAACACAATATAGACATTTGTTCAATGTTTTTACTCATGTGATTGTTAATGTTAGTCTACACTAGTATCCCAAACATAATCTACTCCTATACTTTCACTTTCATTACAAATAATATCTGAAAATTCAGTCTGCCTGTATTGTCTTTCTTCCCCTCGATACTATATCAATTCCAATAATTGGATTAGGAGTTGTTCATATATAACCACATTTGTTTAGGTGTTCATGTTAATATGCTGCTACACCAGACATGTCATTTCTTCAAGTCACGTAGATCGAGTGAGAAAATTAGGAGTGGTCCATTAAAACATATTGAATGCCACCATCCAGTGTCCCAGTATCCTCTGAGCTAGAATATACATATGTAATGTATCATGTATTTATCGATTCCTTAGCTTGGTTAATGTCTTGGGCTTGTCCAATCAAACTACTCTTTTAAGATCGTTCCATCTGGGCATTCCGTATTATTACCTCACTTTTTTCGTTGTGTTAATTTCCCATAGGCAAACAGGTAACATTTTTACTGTTACATTCATGGTACCACATGACTGAACATTTTGTTACTGTCACTGGGTCAGCCTTGGGTAACAGTACTCAGACTGACATTTTTACTGTTACCCACAAAGCTATGTGTTATTTATATAATGGTGTATTCTAACTACAATAGCAAGAAATTTAACCACTAGATGGCCCCTAAACCCCTTGCCGATATAGTTCAGCACTTCAGCTTTATTCTCCATCACATCCCTAAAAATCCAAATGACTATATTTTGTAGTTGTGTTAACTTGTAATGAACTGTTTTATTAGCAGGTATGTTTGATGTTTAGATGTGTGAACTTGTATGTGAAACATTATCCTTAACTTAAACTTTCAGATGGGACAGGCCACATGTCATGTATGGAAACTTTTTAGATTGGATTCGTTATTTAGTTGCTTGGCAACCTGTCATTATAATGTTGGTTCAGGGAATAAATTGGAGCTTAGGACTAGAATAGTTTATATTGTATTATGTATTTAGGTAACATATGTATAAATTATTACCATTGTTGTCTGGTATTTAAATGTTTAGCTATTTGTAAACAAGAAGAAATTCTTGAATGCAGGGTTTGAAATTTATTTGAACAAAATATATATTGATGACTTAATGTAAGTGAATGATATACATGTTAGTTGAATTTATTGTTTCTTTTGTTGTTTTTTTCTCTGGTGTATCATAAAATATTGTGTTGTAACTGAATCAATCTTAGTGCCAATTTTACATTGTAATTAACTGTAGATAGTCAAGGTCTATGGATGTAATTGAACCAGTCTTAAGGTTAAGATACACTGACTGGTTCCAAGCTTCAATCAGCTGTACTCATAGACTGGTCCCCTACACAACACTCTCCTTTGGTTAACCAAAATACACATATACATCATTTGAAATCTGTCTGAAAATCTGTCTCAATCTTAAATCTTCTACATTTAAGCCCCGAACACTTTCATTTCAAGTCTTTTTTTTGGTGGTAACCTTCTCAACCATGATAGCTGCTATATATACATGAGACAGGTGCATAAAACACTGTAAAATCTATATGTTGATATTCTGGTGATATGCATGTAGTTTCGTGATACAAACTTCAGTTTGAAAAATGTTTTGTAAGCATTTTAAGTTTTTAAACTAATAAATGTACATTTCTCTTGTGAACAGTCCTTGTTAGGGGGAGTAACAGTGGTGTAGGGGTAGAGTGTTGGACTACTAACTGGGAGGTTGCGGGTTCAAATCCTGTCTGTGGCGGAATTTGACTGGAACCTCTTCATAATCCCATCTTTCGACCAAGTACTGGTAAGAATCCAGGAAGTAGTCATCGAGAGTAGTTAACATAAGTTGTTAGAACTTGGTCTACAATCGATGTAAAATAAATAAGACATAGTTTAAACTAACAGTCCATGTTTTGATATTGCTAGCCCTATTGATTGGCTCAAATATTTTCATATTACAAAATATTACATACTTCATGATTTTCTCATTATGGGGTGAAAAGCTAGATAATGAACCAACACTTTCTCAGATGTAGTTATGACGTTTGAAAGGGAAAAAAGGGCTAAACCCCATGTTTCATATTAGCCTCAGGAAATATGTACAAAAATATGATCATCAGTGTTCAGTTAACAAGTGATGACCTGCTGCTTGTGTTATTCACTGAAAAAATCTGTTAGTACTTCTGTGTTATTTAACTTCTGACTCATATTTTCTTGTTATTTTTTGTTGTTAGAATGGCATATGAAAGACTTCTTGTATTGCAAGATTTATGAATGTTTTAAAATTACTCATATTTTACAAGTGTTCACATGTAGTTTAATTACACACAGTAACATGTTTGATATGAATTAACTAGATACGATGCTTATTTAGTTAGTTAATAATTTTCACAGTATTCATGAACATGATTGAAACTGACTTTTGTTATAAACTTTATTTATGATGTTAGTTATAATCCATGTATTGACTAAATGATTTGTGTTGTCTGAAATGTTGATTATGCCTGTACAATGTACATATGATTGTATGTTTGATAATTTCATCAAATGTATGTAAGTACTGTTGACTTCTTTGTCTCTAAACTAGAAGGTAGACCTGTATATCTAATTGCTTCTCATACAATATTATTATACATACATAGCAAATTTTAATTATATAAATTGTTGTCAAGCTGTCAAATCTCAGAAAAAAAAGTATAAAAATGAATTTCCAATCTATAAAATAGTTTATACATTTCTTAAAGCAATTGGTTTGATAATACTGTTGTAAACTAGAGATGATTAATGTTTTTCATCATGCATCAAAATTTCTGTACGAACATTTCGTTAAATTATCAATTTCTATGATAAGAAATAATCTCCTGTCTACATAAAGTCAGTTAGCTGCAAATGTTTATGATATCAAAGTCAGAATACAAAATGTGTTATTAATTCAGTTGTGTTTTTTTAATTAAAATGTACAGTCCCTAATGGCTGCCCGTGTGCAAAAAAAGGTCTATTAATAAATTTTTATATCAATGTGAAGCTGCATGCTTGAGATTTTGAAAAAAGTTTGGGTAGGCACGTGGAATCACGCTAAGTTTTGAGAAATCCAAGATGGTGGCCAGAACTCAATTTCATTTAATGTGAATGCAAGTATTGAGATATTTCATTGTTTAGTTTTGAAAAAATGATGTTCTTGTATTCAGTTTGTGACACACAATTTACCCTAGTTGTTGTATTTAAACTATGTATTAATTGCCAAAATACCAGCTTTGTAAATTAGAAAAACTTAAGGTACTTGTTTATTCCTTTGTATGGAGTATAATGTTAGATGATAAACAAGATGTGTTTTAAAAACATAATGCCCCGGGGCCATGACCTAATGACCTGAAAATGCACGAATCCTGTAGAGGTTGTCACAAGGAACCAACATATGAAGTTTGATCAGGTGGAAGTGTTAAGATCTTATAGGCAAGATTAAAGTTTAGTACAAACATACAGACCGACCAAAATCAGTAAGCCCCCGATCTATTGATACAGGGACATAAATAACTACCGGTATGAAAAAATCATTGATTACGCATCTATTTGTATTATTATATTTGAATTTTGAACAAAATACTTTTTTGTCAGCGCATTATAAATTTTGAGGATGATATACCAGTATGAGTTTGTGGGCTGGTTTGTATCATAATATGCTTGTCAAAAAAGCTAATCTACCATAGATTTTGTTCTGAATAATCTTTAATTGCAAAGAAAGTATCACAAGACACTGACTTCAAATCACTGTAACCTCTCACTGATGGTGTCAAGGATTTGAGCCCAGCTACCGACCATGGTGAGAAAGTTGTCAGTTGCTTATGGAGTATGCTGGTTCTTCCTAGGAGTGACAGTTTGGTGAATTGTCTTCATCATATGACTCAGACTGTTGAGATACAATTTGTACATGGTTTTCATGCTATTCTCGGTTAACTGGAGTGACAGTAAAACCAGTACTCTTAGAATTGACAAACTTGTATGTGCCTGTGCAAAATGGATTGTTGCCACGTCTTCTGAAATGGCCCTTGTATTATATAGGTACTCTTTTTAAATTTTTCAGTTGCTTTCTTTGTAAATGTTATAACCTTTGATGTGTTGTTACATCTGCTGTTTATGAAATATTGAGAACAAGAAATGGCAATTTTTTTAACTTATTTGACTGTGTATATTGTCTTTACTTATCAATGGCATTGAATTTATGTCTAACAAAATATTTATTGTGTCTGTATGTTCATTGTTTATGTTGTTCACTAGTATCTTGAAACTGTGAATGTTTATGTTATTAATGTTTAAAAGAGAAGATTAATTAAATGATTCAGAATGAATCTAGCAAATTGTTGAACAAGTTCCTTATACAATGATTAGCTACATGGAGAATAGGTCTCAAGGAATACATGTATTTTTAGTTGGCCTAATCCGAATAGATAGTTCTTAAGTATTACTGTTATATCCAATCCATTAAGATTTCTCTCAAAAAATATTTTTTGCTAGCAAAGTCCACCTGATCTACACTAATTGTATGGTTTATATTTTTCATTGTAATACAAGGTACATAGTGAATACATAGAGTACATAGTGAATTGATATTCATTGCAAAAAATATGCTGCTTTCAAGTGATTCACCCAGGACTTGGGATTGGATGATGCAATCATTTTTTTTCAATTTTTGATCATTTAACCATTTTTATGGTATCAAATCTTGTGTTCAAAATCATGGCTTGTGATTACCTCTCTGCTCCTTTTAGGTTCTTATTATAGTTTTGAGTGTCAGGTGTTTAAAACCTCCACAAGACTAGTATTTGATTGACTTCTGAGCAGTCTCAAAACTGACCAGTGGCAAGATATCATTCTGTGATTAGTCACCTGTGTACATTATTTTCTTTTGATTATTACATTGCTATTAGTAATGATCTGTAACTTATTCTGTAAAACTCTTTGTCCGCCTGATTTTATTCATAAGAATACATTGATTCAGTGTTTTGTTAAGAATGTAGATTCAATCTATTGTGTAAGATTTCTATCTCTTATGATTCTAAGGAAACCTGTTTCATCGATCAGTGATTATCACTTCATGAATCGCATAAAAATGAATAAAATGCTTAAAAATGCCAATTCTTCATTCTATTTTGGTTTTTGTTCTATTTCAAAGAAGTGTTTCCATGGATAGAAAGGAATCAGTGTATTTTGTTCATGATCAGCTACCCCTAAATAAACATGACGTTTTACTTGTAGCTGCCTAAACAGTTGGGCTAATGCAATTATAATACAAATAGTCGAAAAAATTGGCTGAAATATCTTTAATCATTTAATCTTCATCATCCTCACTATCATCCTCCTCGTCCACATCGCTGTCATCATCTTCATTATCATCATTCTGATTACTAGTTGAAGCATCATTTTCATCAGCAGCCAAATCGGCAAAAAAGTCACCTTTAGCGGAAGATTTTAAAAACTTATTTTTGCTTCCTTTCATTGCACGACTTTTCTCATTCACTTTCTCATCTTTTATACAATTAACATCCCAAAACTTTATTTTCTGATCATGTGAACAACTAGCTAACCACTGTTTGTCTCTTGATAACGCGAGATTTTCTACAGGTAAGTCACCAGCATGTTCACCAACAACTCCAAGAAATCTGTTTGGTAAAATGTTCACAGCTCTGAAATGAAGAATGAAATGTATCAACATAAACAATCTCGGTCCGACACTCAGACAAAGCCACTGCCTAGCCAGGACATAAACATCTACCATGATTTTAAGTGAATGCATTTGGAAGTTAAAACTGTTGTTTCACATCTCAACCGCTGTCTACACAACAAACACTACAACAGAAAACAATTTCAGACAACAGCCATTACTGCCAACAGTCGATAACTGATAAAAGTTACAACTGTCATCAGCCATAACTGACAACAGTCCACTACCAGTGATCAGTGGTCTAGTGGCAACAAATTGGACTACTATTTATAGGAAAGGACATGTGTCCGATTCTCGGGTCTGGCTTTCAATATTTCAGAGACGCTTTTTCCATGTCTCCATCCCAACTACTGAATCAAGTACTGTGTTATGAAAAATCACAGGAAAGAGGAGTGTATGGGTGCTTTACACCGGGCATGATAAAGAACCAGGAAAAAACTATTTAAATAAAGAGAAAGGATATAAACAGTTCTCCTGTATCTTATCTTCCCTCTCTTCAAATGCTCTGAAGTGATCATACCATTAAACAACAGTTAAACATAAATCATTACCTAATCATTCCATCACATGAACCAGTACATATAACATCATCTGATAGTTGTACCATACAATCCACAGACATAGGATGACCCGGAAATCTATCACTTATATTTCCCCATTCTCCCCACGTAAATATATTCAACTCTCCCATACCACATCCACAGACGACCTTTTGACCTCTCTGAAATAAAAGTTAAAATTTGTCAATGTTCTAATAATCAGTATGGAACTATTAAACACCATCATTAATTTAGTTTATATCAATAATAATTCAATGGTATGTTAATTAAGATCTCCCTGTTTCATAGACATCTTTAGGCTGAGATTTCAAAACACGAATTTAAAACTTAAAAATATTGCTATATACCTCATGAAAAAAAAAATATGAAAAAAGATTTTAATATTATTGTTTGGTGATCTGGTGACCGCTGGTAAAAGGTAGGTGTATGCCATTAGTGAGTTTTAAGTTTAACAAGATGTGTTTTTGAAACACAATTCCCCCTCTTGGTAACCTTGACCTACTGACCTGAAAATGCAAAGTCATGTAAAGATTGTTATCACATAGAAGTTTGATGAGTGTATGTGTTTTGATTTTATAGGCAAGGTTAAAATTTGGTACAAACAGACGGGCCAAAAACAATATGCCCCAGATCTATGGATAAAGGGACATAAAAACTGCTAATTATCAGAACCAGCTTTCCTGGATTTCATTTAGGCCTTAACCAGTACTACATGTACCAACATTCTATCCATAAGCTTCTGTCAAGTTACCCTGCATAATTCAGAGGTGGAGGACAATTTAACATAGAATGATATATCTTCAGTCAAATGTGTCACAGACAAATGTGAGCCTCGTCCAGGTTTTCGAACTCGCCTCTCAATTTGAATCAGTAAACAAGCAAGCGCTCTAACCACTGAGCTAGTCAGACATGCTTCACATACAAAGCCATACATTTACCTTCACTATAGCAAGTGACAGAAATTCAGAATCAAACAGTTCTGACTGTACTTCCATTTTCTTCCGCCGTAAATTGAATGCAGTTAGTGTGCCTTCACCACTGAAATAAACATCAGATCATGATACAAACATACAAGCAAGGTTTCTCTAAACAAGAGGGCCAAGATGGCCCTATATCGCTTACATCACAATCATTGTTTATTTATCAAAACATTGTTTTGAACCTGAGTCATGAGGTCCGTTGATGTCAAGGTTTGCTTGTGATTTGACCTAGTGTCTGACCCCTGAGACCCATGTTCAAACTTGTCCTACATATCATTAAGACAAACATTCTGACAAGGTTAGGTGAAGATCCAATCAAAACTGTCGTTAATAATGCTTTTATCTAAGATTTGACCTGGTGACAAACTTTTTTTACCCATGATAACCCATGTTCGAACTTGTCCTATACATCATTAAGACAAACATCCTGACAAGGTTTGGTGAAGATCCAATCTAAACCGTGATTTTCTTAGTCAAACATTTTTTTGCCCAGCAGGTTTTTAGTGGGTCAGGGTGGAAGCTTCAACAAACAAAATTTTAATATTTAAGTATCAATAGATGATTCTTTAAAACTACTTCGCATGTTCATGTGTGACGTAATGTACCTTGTTGCCAGTAATGTTCTTTTTGCATCATCTACAACAATATCACTGATAAACTCTTCAGATTCTCTTAATTCCATTACTGCTTTCTGTTGTCTTAAATCCCACAGCTACTGAAATAGATTACACACCAGTCATTATTTATCACATTATGAAAGAGTGTCTAATAACATTATATTTGTTTTCGGTTTTTTTTTTGCTTACTTACTGTAATTACTCAACAAAAAAGAGTAAAACATGATAAAACAAGATGTGTTACAAAAATACAATGCCCCCTCTGGGTGCCCTTTAACTTGAAAATGCACAAAATAAACAATTCCGTCAAAAATGATTGAATCACAAAACCCGGAATATATGTACGGGGGTTCTTGGTAACAACAAGTCTGTGAAAAATTCATCAAAATCCCATGAAAAATGTAGGAGTAGTATCCTAAAAGAAATGTTTGTTTTTTTAAAACACAATGACCCCGTGGCCTTGACCTTTGACCTACTGACCAGAAAATGCACAGGTCCTGCAGAGGTTGTCATGAGGAACTACATATGAAGTTTGATGAATGTAGGTGGAAGCGTTTTAATTTTATAGGCAAGGTTAAAGTTTGGTACAAACAGACAAATAGACAGACAAATAGAGAGACCAAAAACAAAATGCCCCCGATCTAGCGATATGGGGGCATAATATCTATGGAAGGACCCTTATAAAGGAGTTATTCATCTAAAGAAAATTTTCAGTGGGTAGGTAAGAATTTTTTTTATCTTTAGTATATTTTATCTTAGTATTTTGGTTTGAGATAATCCAATTGAAGGATTACTACTTTTGTAGAATTATGTTAGGCTACTGTATTAGTATTTATGTGGTTTATTGTGATTTTGAATGACTTTTGACTGATGTATGGAATGATCTTATGGTGAACAGGTATCTTGATATTACTTACTGGTGCATGACAAGGTGTCACTTAGTGCACTGCGTTTGCTTTGAAGTTCAATAATGATTGTTTTTGTTTACTAGATGACGGTAAACATGACGGTAAACATGATAGTGCGTGGTTTTGAGGTATGAACTACAGCTTTAGTTGATTCAGGCTTACGGAATGTGAATAACTTACATTCATCAAAATTGTTCATTTACACATGATGGCTCAGAAGAAAAATCAATCATACAAATATTTAAACAAAATGAAAATGACACATACAATTTGCTTACAACAAATACAGACATTGTCACCTGAGATAATGCTTCCATTATATCTGGCCATTCTATACATAAAAAGAAGATAAACCCGTAAACAAAGGCCCACTTGGGAAAGACAGAGTGGCCTTTATTGACAGGTGACCTGTATTTGGAGGTCATTTTGTTCCAAATGATCAATGATTGTTTGAAGAGAATGGCCTTTATTCACAGGGTTGCCTTTACTTGGGATGTGACCGCTAACACAGATTCTAACATTCCATCAATCTACATCCATACACAATCAAAATCAACACAAACATTCATCAAACCAACCAGATGAAACATTCATACAAATCATGAACAATATATACAATCTACTTGACAGTATTATTAGCTAGAAGTATGTTTATAGATTAACCTGTCTGAGAGATCAGTTGAATTAAGAGAACTCCTGTCATTAAAATCCTGTAACTGAAAGTAATGTTGTGAGCCAGACATAACTAAATACTATCAGACTTAGCGAAAGGCGAAAAAATCTGCCGGACATTCGGTCCAACAAGCTTGAAAATTCTGTCGGACCGAAAGGAAATCTGCCAGACCAGAAACAGTAAGCAAGTGTAAATGTGTTTACATCAGGTAATAAGTTGCCGGACAGCCGGTCCGATGAGATAAGATTCTTTATCGGACCGACACACAATCCATCGGACATATCCTTCGGTCCGGTGCCTTTCACAAAGCCTGTACTATATATACAGTCAAATCTGTGATGGCAGCTAACTCCAAATAAGGCCAAACTGTGAATAAAGGCCATCCTGTGGATAAATGCCATTCTTTCAAAATCAGTCATATATTATTTAGAACAAAATAACCTTCAAATAAAAGTCACCTGTCCATAAGGTCACACTACCCAAGGGTGGCTTTTGTTCAAAGATTTGACTGGACTCATGTAACGATTAAGCATGAAGTTCTGTGACCTCTGCACTGGCAATATTGTTCTTAGATGTTACATTGCAATCATTTGTACTAAATCTTAAATCATTTACCCGATGGCAAAATTATAAGCCAGTAATTTTGTAGCATACTTGCACAGACACAGGTAACATGCAATTTTAAGGGACAAATTGAAATTCATATTCCAGTCTGAAATTCCCTACCTTTATGTGGCCGTCATCATCTCCAGTTACCAGAAAATTTTCACCTGTGACTAGCATGCTATATATAGGTGCTCTGAAATAAAATCCAAATTACTGTATTTTTATTGTCCTAGATCTCTTCCACTTGTGTTATCATAACTAGGACTATTGTTTTATACAATATAACCCCTGAAAACTGGACTTAAAACCGGAATTCTCTGAAAATCAGACAATTTCAGACAAGTCCCATTTTTTGTATTTATCAAAAATTATCTGAAAACCGAAATTCTTAGAAAACCGAAATTTTGGCTCGGTCTGGAGAGGGTTCAGTTTTCAGTGTGTCACAGTACATACTGTGTAAAACAGAATATTTAAATCCATACAATTATAGAATAAAAAAGTTCAACCAGAATCAACGTTCCTACCCTGCAGAACTTGTATGACAAACTATAAATACTCATAATTTTTTTTTTTAATAAATTCTTCAGAGAAATTATTCTATTTCATTTCTCATTTTTTATCATAAATACATTTATAATTATTGAAAACTTTACTTATTTTTTTGAAAAAGAAAGTTTTTCAAATATTTTCCAGGTTTTATTCACCCTATAAAGATAGGTTTATCAATTCAGTTCGAAGACACATATTTCACATACTAGATGCCAAACAATCATCAGCAACAACAAAAATAAGGTTTAAACTTGAAGTACATTAGTTTGAAAATGAATTAAATTACTTCTTGGCTAAAATGAAATGAAATTACAAAAATTTGTTACAGTCAGATTAAAAAATAACTTAACCATAGACAATAAATCTCTCCCAAAGTGGTTGAGAAGAGACACAGATCTAAGTTCCTTTATATTTAATCAACAATAAACTTTACTCACTCATGCGCATTTTTCACTTTTCTTTTCAATGAGCCATTGTTGAGATCCACAGTACTGAATGATTTATCTCTGGAACCTGCGTGAAGTTCTTCACCATTTGGTGAAAATCTAAGAACTCGACATGACTTTTTGTGATGTGATAATTTCATTAGCTGACTGTTGTCTGAAGTACAGGAATATGAATGCCTGAAATAGAACAATATCTATAATGACAACAATATCTACAATGACAACAATATCTACAATGACAACAATATCTACAATGACAACAATATCTACAATGACAACAATATCTACAATGACAACAATATCTACAATGATACCATTATCTACTATGATTGCAAGGTAAGATACATAATAAATACCATTGCTACATGTAGAACACTTCATAACATCTCTACAATAAATAGGAAGCATTAATTTTGTGAACACAGAAACCCCATGAAGGCCATCTGGATAGTAAAACCTTGCTTCGACCTACTGACCTCAAAATCGTAGGCAGTCATCTACATGTGAAGACCAATCACTAAACCAAGTCTTGAGGACCTTAGGCCAAATCTTTCTCTAGTTATTTGTCAGACAAGGTATTTGAACTGAAGATCACTGAGTGTGACCTTTTACCTACTGACCTAAAAACCTTTTGGGGTCATCTACATGTGATGAGCAACCTCCCAACCAAACCTGAGAAGCTTAGACCAAATATTTCTCTAGTTATTGCTTTAAGCAATATACCCATTTTCTTCAAAAGAGAGCATCATTTCTTGAACAAGAGGGCCAAGATGGCCCTATATCACTCAAATGACAATCATTGTTTACTCTTTAAAACATTGTTTTGAACCTGTGGCCTAGTTTTTGATCGCAGATAACCCATGTTAGAACTTGTCCTACATATAAATAAGACAAACATTCTGGCAAGGTTTGGTGAAGATCCAATCAAAAGTACGACAACTACAGCATAGACAAGGTTTTCTTAAGATTTGACCTCACGACCTAGTTTTTGACCCCAGATAACCCATGTTCAAAGTTGTCTTACATAGCATTAAGACAAAAAATTCTGACAAGGTTTGGTAAGGATCCAATCATAATTTTACATCTACAGTGTTAAAAAGGTTTGCCTAAGATTTGACCTTGTGACCTAGTTTTTGATTGATCCTAGGTAACCCATATTTGAACTTGTCCTTAATATCATCAAGACAAAACAATCTGATTAGGTTTGGTGAAGATCCAACTAAAACCACAACATCTAGAGCTTTAACAATGTTTTTACTTAAGATTTGACCTGGTGACCTAATTTTTTACCCTAGCTGACCCATGTTCATCCATGGCCTACATAGCATTGAGGCAAACATTCTGATAAGATTTGGTGAAGATCCAATAAAAACTGTGACATCTACATTGTTAACAAACTTTTCCTAAGATTTGACCTAGTGACCTAGTTATTGATCCCAGATTACCCATATTCGTACTTGACTGTTATATCCTTACAACAAACAATTTGACAAAGTTTGGTGCAGATCCAATTATAACTGTGAAATCTACAGAGTTAACATAGTTTTTCATAAGATTTGACCTAGCGACCTAGTTTTTTACCCCAGTGACCCATGTTCAAACTCCAAGATATTATGAGACAAATGTTCTGACAAGGTTTCATGATGATCCAATCAAAACAGTGACTTCTTGAGTGTTCACAAATTTTTTCCCTTATTTGGCCCTGGTGACCTAGTTTCTGACCTCAAATGGCATATTATCAAACTGGTCCGAGATTTTGTAGATATTAACATCATGACCCAGTTTTGTGAAAATTGAGCTAAAAATGTGGCCGCTAGTGTGTTCACAAGGTAAAAGTTTGAAGACGCATGACGCCGGACGATGACTGATCACAAAAGAACACCCTGAGCACAAGTGCTCATGTGAGCTAAAAACTAGTAGTTTATACAAGTTTACAAATATACCTTTTGTAAATAACCCAGTACTTTATGCTTACAAATACACATCACATGTGGCAATAATATAGTCTTATTATGTACAGAAATATATATCACATATTGAAATAATGTAGTACTTTATACTTACAAATACATACCACATTTTGTAACAATTTAAACTACTACTTTATACTTACAAATACATACCACATTTTGTAACAAACAACTACTTTATACTTACATATACATACCACATTTTGTAACAAACTACTAGTTTATACTTACAAATA
Source organism: Lutraria lutraria (assembly GCA_964023205.1). Lineage (NCBI taxonomy): Eukaryota > Metazoa > Mollusca > Bivalvia > Venerida > Mactridae > Lutraria > Lutraria lutraria. The sequence goes on from OZ026833.1 coordinate 26,344,403, forward strand.
CATACCACATTTTGTAACAAACTACTACTTTATACTTACAGATACATACCACATTTTGTAACAAACTACTACTTTATACTTACAAATACAAACCACATTTTGTAACAAACTACTACTTTAGGCCTAAATTAAAAATGTTTGTATGCCCTTTACCGACCCTGAATTTTAGAAGAGGGTCGGTAGGTAGGGAAATATTTTATTTTATTTCTGAATTTGACCTTTACCTGCTACCATAAACTATTTATTGTGTGCTTTAATCATGCAACCATAAACATGTACTCAGTGCCTTAACACACATTATTGTTTTCCTTCATTACTTCAAATGATACCTACTTTAAATGTTTATCGAAAACACTGAGTACATGTATATCTTCCCAAGTATAAAAATAAAGTTCTCCCAGATTTTGCAATAAAATCTTTTGAGTCGGCATGATTTTTTCGGGTCGGTCGGTAAAGGGCAAACAAACTTGATTTTAATTTAAGCCTTATACTTACAGATACATACCACATTTTGTAACAAACTACTAGTTTATACTTACAGATAAATACCACATTTTGTAACAAACTACTATTTTATACTTACAGATACATACCACATTTTGTAACAAACTACTACTTTATACTTACAGATACATACCGCATTTTGTAACAAACTACTATTTTATACTTACAAATACAGACCGCATTTTGTAACAAACTACTACTTTATACTTACAAATACATACCACATTTTGTAACAAACTACTACTTTATACTTACAAATACATACCACATTTTGTAACAAACTACTATTTTATACTTACAGATAAACATCACCTTCTACTGAACCTGATGCTATAACATCTTTCTGAGGATGAAAATTTATGTCCACAACAATATCATCAAAATCTATATCCTTTGGTTTACTTGTAGCTGTGACTTCCACCTACAAAAGATAAAATTCATACTTCAATATAATGCTAAGGAACTTTTTGGAATTTGATAATTCCTTTGCTATCGTGACGTCGACCTACGAAAATGCCATGAGCTCCATAACTGTCATGGTTCCCGTTCCCACTTTCACTCTATTGTGTGCTGTAAGATTGGGGACGGAAACCAACTAGTTTAGCATAAAATAGTTCTACTTTCGGCTTTCGTTCAGTAGGTCAGTAATTTTTCTACAGAAGTATGCATGTAATTACATTAATCTACTATTGATGTATGTCTTATATGTGACTTTTTGACATGATATGTAAATCAGTGTTAAGGTTAATATCCACAACGCGTATCGATCGATACTATCGGCTAGAGCTATATATAGTTGGATAAATTCTAAAAATAGAATGTGGGGTTTTCCCGTCGAAGTGCAGAGAACAGAACGGCAGTACACATACATTTGCGAAGAAATAACAGTTATTGTGAAGTTCGCAATTATTATGTTGGTTCACAGTGTGTGAAGGGTATTTTGATGTTAAGACAGAAGGATCGTAATGGAACTGATGAAATCGTGCGATGTCGGTATATTCCGGAGCGAGATCGGCAAATATCGCCGTATAATAGCGGCTCGTTTCCGAATAGCTGTATTTTTTTACAATAAACTTTTACTTTCACTTCAAAACATGTCATATAGTCCAACATCATGGTATTAAGTTTGAATATAATTCACATACCAATTACATATATTTTCTGAAAAAAATCTTAAACTACGATTAATCAATCGATAGTGGTTTATGTCAGTTTTGTTCCGAGTTTGGAACTAAAAACATGGAAAATCGAAAAACTCTTCAAAACCAAATTATCACTAAAAGAATTATGTAGGTCGATTTTAATTCGTTTGTAACACTGTAGTGTGCATTTAAAGTGATATGTGGTCATAATCAAGATATATTATTAAAATGGAGCGTTTTGAAGAGCTTTTCGGTATGTATTAAATCAGTAAATACGACAGCAACAATGCCTATTTTGGTACCGATGGATTCGGAAAAATATAGGCTGGATATAAATGGGCTACATAAAAAACTCGAAACATCTGATAACTTAGATAACCATCATGCTAGGTTGATGGAATTTAGCACATGAATATCAGAATATGTACATAAATAGATGGCAATATTGAGATGGTGTATGTTAATTCCTAAGCATTAAAATCCATCAACTGTACAGTTTCTAATTTAGGATTTCTCCTAACAGTCATTGTTGTGTTGCCAGCAACACCATGGCAGTGACTTGTCTCATATGAAAAAAATCAAATTCCGACAGTACTTTCAGTACTTTGATTTACCATAAGTCAGGTTTTTTCTTCTAGGACTTTGCTAATTCGCATCATTTTTTTCCTTTAGGGGAAAGGTGGTTGGGCCCTTTGAAGGGGAAAAAATTGCATCCTGAAGGGAGAAAGGGGAACAATACCACTAACATGACAATGTGTACCAGTACATATTTGTATGTATACATTAACTTTGATTTTGTAAGTTATTATTACAAAATTCATATAATTACATGTTTTGTTCAATATAAGTACACACAGGGTTTCCACTGACCTTTATATTTTTTCCGCCACATCATCATGAATGACGTATGGGTGAGGGCTCGGGAGGGGTATCCCCTCCTGGATGTTGATTTTTTTTTCATTTCATACATGCAAAGACACAATTCCCAGTGTATCTGGGACATAAAATGTATAAATTCAAGTAACAATGAACAGGAAAAAAAGTATGCTTAATTTAATGTTCTACTGTACAAACAGAGGTGTGGAAATATCATATCTTTCTACTCATCACCGGAAAGGTAGCAGGGCCCTCATTTGACGTTTTTTGGGGCCGAAATTCGGCCCCATTCCCTTCCTAAAATCATATACTTTTTTCCCCTATTTTTGAAAAAAAATCCCCAAAAAAAAATTTTTTTTTTTTTTTTTGCTTAAATGATTCATATTAAGTTATTAACCTTTGAGTAATAGTATATTAATGTATGTTATATATTTAAATACAGCCATTTTAAGCTGAAAATGCTTATTGCATGGTTATACGGCAGTTGAAAAAGATCCCCTGAAATTCCCCTTTTTCCTCAAAATGACGCGAAATTCCCCTACCTGAGGGCCCCGGGCCCCTTCCCCTAAAGTGCAGCTAGGGCCCTGGGTAGACTTGAAAATCTTGGTTGTCCGAAACAAAAATCAACATGTCCAAATCAACTATCAAAATAACAGCTGTACTATATAATCTGATTTTTTAAAATAATATTTTCTAGATCCTAGTCTATCTAGGTCAGTTTTAATCACATTCTGTTGCTCAGATTTTGTCTGGAAACCAATATAGGCCTATACACCCAGCCAAAAACTTTTATGACATTCAATTATTTGTGAGTTGTGTCGTTTGGTAGGAAAGTAGATAAATCTTTCACAAAATTTACAGATGGTTACTTCAATTTCTTTGGCTCTTACTCCTTTTATCTTGTTGAGCGGCAATAACATTAAAATTGAAATCAACTTTTTTATAAATTGAATTATGATTTTCATAAGACTATCACTACTGTCCTGGCAAAATGAAATGGATATTTCATCATGAATGTGTGCCACATGATTAAGTATTAAGGATATGATAACACAATTAGAACAGGCTTACATCAAATACCAATAGATGACACATGCTTGCAACGTGTAGTGCAGTTATCCGAAATTCTTTGTCATCCGAAAATTCGTACACTTCATGAAAATATAAGTGTAACGACTGTTCTTGGAAATTAATTTGTCTTTGATATTTTGTTGGTCATAATGCTTAATGCAACATAATAATGTCGTAAATATTCTATAAATACTATCAAAACATGTGATTATCAAGTAATTTAGTGTATAGCAATATTTGGAAAATACGATCCGGACCGTACTGTACGGTACGAACTTTATTCAATACCACTGACGATACAGAAAGTAAGAACTCTGGATTAATTTGATAAAATTGTCATCTGCATGAACAGATCAACATCATACCATAAACAAACACTAATTGTTGTGAAAAATAAGGGTCAGACCTGCAGCAATCTATGCCTCGCGGCAATCTCATTATTAGAGGTGCGAAGTTGGTGATGCGAATCACAATCTGGATCAACACGCGACGGCCGCAGGCAGTGGGATTATTGATTTTCACGACTGATTAAACAATTGAATCAGGACTGTTAAGGTAGATTATGAAATTGTGACCCAAAAATGTTTATACTTGTTGAAAGTTTTTTTCGCCACTCGTATTTTTTGGCAGCGGAAACCCGGCCTGTACACATGATATGATCCACGAAATCAAATCCCCTCGAATTTAAATGCAGAAATAAGGCATTTCTTTTCAAAAATCAAAATCCACGAATTTATGTCCCCATGAAATAGGCATATTAGTAAAAACCACGAAAATTGATCCTAACGAAAATAAATGAAAATACAGTATATGTAATAAAGTTTACAGTTTATGAATACTCCTAACATTAAAATATTAATAGGTTACAGTGGGTTTTTCTGTCTAAATAATCCCAATAGCATTTAGGATTCTATATTCCAAAATCTAAATGCAGAAATTTCTAATGAACATTTAAAAAAATTAATTTCAAAATCAGACATAAAATGACAAAGTTAAGACCATTTATTGACAAGAGGTAAAGTACATGTATTGCATACTAGTGAAAATAAACCAGAGAACTCAATTTATATTTGGCATTGTCTATTGATTAAATTTATCCCAATAACCTAGTTGTCACGACTCCTAAATTCCCAATCTGACAAGACCTGGACCCATTCATAAAGAGATGAAAGAAATCACTGAATTATATATAATAATTATATAACCTTGATCGTTACAGACAAAGAGCTATCATAATCCTACAGCTTAATTTGATGATCTTTTTACCAAAATTATGTTTTTTCAAGAAATAAATTCTACTAAAGGGGAATTTTTTGTGTATTTACTATTTAGAGGAAAATATATACTTTTCCGTCAGGGGAATGGGAATTTTGTCAAACCCCATCTCTAGCAGGGCCTTTTTTCCAAAAATTGGGAAGGGGCCTTAAAAGTAGCCTTTCATTTTGGGAAATTCAAGCGCGATATTTGACCAAATTTTGAGAAGGTAACACGGTTCAGTTTGAAAAGCATTGTATTTTTGGAAATTTCTTGCCTGTAATTGGGGAAAAAACAGCCAGTTTGCAATTGGGAAGACACCGAATTTCGGCCTCTGTTATAGAAAGAAAAAAAGCCCTGTCTAGTGAGGTATATTCAGTTTGGTAATTCATACAGACATAGTAACAGTGTTGCAAAAGTCGCATTCTTCAACAAAAAACATTTTCGATTTTCACAGTTAAACACAATAAATTCCACATACTTAGGTCAGAGGCAATGCTTTTATTCAAAATATGAAGGACTCCAGTCACAGCTGAGTGATAAACATTGGAAAATAACAAAATATCGCTGGACACTCAACTGTTTAAATACGGAAGAATCCACACTAAATTTAGACTGTGCTAGACTGTACTGAACAAATTACCACTTGCTGATTGGCTACAACCGTCATTCATAAATCTTAATCAATCAGAAGACAGGATTCCTCTGCATCATTTTGCTGTCAATATGTTCACATCGACATTCAAAACAGTCGAGTGTCCAGAAATTCACACTTGATTTTGAAGCTGGGTATGTGACCTGTCGATTACGGTATTTTCATCAAGACATTTTTTAACAAATGACCAAGCAGGGCTTTTTTCACAGATTGGGGAAGGGGCCTTTCCTTGAATTTTGGGGGAAATAATGCATTATTTTTGCAAAAGGGAAGAAAAAACTTGATGTAAATTTACTTTTATGGGAAAATTGCATGATTTTAAAGACTTTTCCTGATTAACGACGCCTGTTAACGGCCCTCGCTATAGAAGGAAAAAATGCCCTGCCAAGTTTAATAGCAACAAGAAAATAACCCATAAGGTAATGACTAAATGTGAACTTAAAATAACGACTAATCGAGTTTTTATAAACAAATCTATAAGCACAAGAACAAAAGATCAGCTTCTTCCACATATTTCAAGTTCTTGTATGAGTTTGATTAATCAACTTAAGCAACTTACACACAGCACAAGTATACAGACACAATTGAATTCTGATCTTCAGCACTTTTATATGCAATTTATCCGAAACACATTATCCGAATCCGGTTGTACTTCGTTGCTAGAAAATATTAAACATACTCGAGTACTGGCATATACAACTAAGCGTCTGCTCCTGTTCTATTTAATAACACATATAACATGACAACAGAATCCTAATTTTAGGCATTTGTTACACATAAAATTTGCTCTAAAATCATACTCACGTTTGCTTCCGAGGCTGCCATGTTGGATACTAATAAAGGCAAGTATCCGGTAAAACAGAAATCATGCTCTACACAGAGTTGTCGTTCGTTATCTCTCGCGACAAACGACATTGGTTCTGATCGAGGCCCCACATATCTTGTCCGGAGTATAAAATATCTATGTCTTATAGGTGCTATCAGAATTTGAAATTACTAAGGTTTTGTTTGTAATATTTTGTTTTTAGCGGTTAAACTCAATTTTTAATAAACCTTTAAAAATGAAAAAGAAAAATATGTACAGGTATGTTTTCTACTAAACTTAATTAGACACACTATCATTATATTTTTAATGAATCTATCAGACTTTTTATGTGTAACTTTGCCATTAGTAATAATGATAAATGTTCACGTGTTTAAATGTTTAGTATGATTTACACCTGCTTAGAATGTCTTGTATCATTTCATGATATAAATGTGTTATATTATGCTTAGCTTACAGATTTTTGGACCCCTTTGGAAATAAACTTTTAGCTTAATGGACTTCCCAGGAATGAACATAAATCATGTCTTATTTATTGATACACTGATCTGTTTTGTATTAACACATTTGTTGATTTGTATGACCGTTCGCTTGTTGAGATAATTATGTTAATTTATGTTTAATTCCCGAATAAGTCGAAACCTATTATAGGAAGTTTTGTCAATAATTTAACAGTTCCACTCTTTACATGTATACCGGTATGTACACGCTGCGGTTTTACGACTGTGTGTCGTTTTGTAAATTTTTACCATTTTTCGATTAGCGAGTTTAAAATATCTTTTAAGGTTGTAAAATTATACATTTTCTGTTAGCGTGTTGATGTGCCCACATGTTGCACTATACATGAGTTAAATATTTTGTACTGCGTTGCAATAACATGGAAGTTTATAACATGCGTTGGAAAATTCGAATTGTCTAAGGATTTTTTCCCTTCTATATACATTTTATGGGGTACACTCAGGGATTTCTTTTCGTGACAAACCCCTTTGGCTTTTATAAGAAGTTTGTTGGAGAAGTGACTGTTTTTAACCCGGTCTGAAACAAATAATAGTGTCTACTGTTACCTGAACGACAATGTCTTTACACACCGACACTCAATTTTCTAACGACATAATTCTTAGTATGAATATATTTTGGATGAATCAAGCCTTACATTCTTGCAGATTAATAGAAAATAGAAGCTTTTAGTATCCTACGATCACCAATCGAGAAAGAATCCCTAGACAGAATTATTTTTTCTAGACTTGAGCAATGGTGATTATTTCTTTACGATAATATAAGCTTTGTTCTACCATTGTTTGTTACTGATGTATTTTCTTTTATTTCACAATATAGGTAAATGGTGATTACAAAGTCGCATGTGCTCATCTTAGTAACAGCATGTTTTCATTCGAAAGTAAGTTCACGAATAAAGCTTAAGTACATGTTCAGTCAAACTGTGAACAAAGGCCACCCTTGGGAAAGAGATAGTATAACCTTTATTCACAAGTCATTTCGTACCAAATAATCTAAAGAATGGCCTAAGCTTATACTCACAGGGTGACATTTATTCGGAGGTTGTCGCTTACATATGTTTGATTGTATTGTAGGTTCGTATTTTGACCACAACAATTAAATTCATTCTGCATCTATATAGCCTTTCAGTGCTGTGCACAACGTACGAATATCTCAACAATGACAATGCTGCTTTATCAGTTACTGCTGTTCTATCTTGCCTTGCAGTCACCTTCACTGGTTAACCTCTATCATCTTCATGCTGATTTACTTTCACTGTTGGTACCATCTAGCAGTATTTCCGCTTTCTCTGTCTCAGAAGTGATCATTTAGGGAATCATTTGAGCAAACCTACAGATATGATTTCATAGAATACTAGTACGTGTACATAAAAGGGCAGAATTAAGTACGAGGCTTATCAGCAGCAAAACATGCTTGCTCAATAAAACATTTCATGTATCTAACTATGTTATCAGATCATCCCTATAGCAACGTTCCTATGATCGAATACAGTACCAGTAAGTGTATTCAATACAGCAACGTTCCTATGATCGAATACAGTACCAGTAAGTGTATTCAATATAGCAACGTTCCTATGATCGAATACAGTACCTGTAAGTGTATTCAATACAGCAACGTTCCTGCGATCATCGTCAAAGTATGATCTACTCTTGCCTGAATTAATGAGAAGCTACGTCTGTAAGACTACAGTAGACCACCACCGGTGTCCATTTGTTTGTATGTTGGACTTGTTACCCGGCTTCTCGGGTTCGAATCATGGTCGCGGTAGCAAAATATCACAGAAATGTCGATTTTTCCTTCATATAATGGAGAAGTTGTCGGTACCTTGTGGAAGTGGAAGTGAGTACTGGTTAGAATAGATTTCAGGAACAATGGTTAAGTGATCCGGCCTCGAGCTCCGTATGTGGCTGATTGGTTTTGCAAAAACGACATAAAACCCACTGTAATAAGATTACAGTCAATCAAACCTTTATTCATGTTTACTGAAACAGATATGTACAGTGCAATATCTCCACTGAGTGGCCCTCTCTTGAACAACAACCTCCCTTCAACAACATCATGGTTTTTCCGACTGCACAATTATAGCTGTTAATATAACCTCTCTAGAGCGACCACCCCTCAACAACAGCATAATTTTGCTAATTTGTCTGTCTGATTATCTTTGAGACGTCACAATGTAGGGTGTTATAATTCTTTTATTCAATGAAAATGTATAATAAAATATGATATAAATATCAGATAATAATAATCAGATATATAAATTCTTGTTTCTTGTCGTGACAAAAATGTTTCAGCAATAAATATAGAGTGTAAGAAATCTGCCAATGTTAAAAATTACACGGATTTTCAACGACCTGGCGAAATTCTGTTACCGACTTGATTTTGTAGTCGTTGAATATATCAAACGTCATCTGACGTCAATCACGTAACGTCAACGTTTAACGTTACTTCCTTAGTTACGGGCGGAAGTACAAAAGTGTAAGAAGCCAAAAACAACGAGAAGACTATTTTACATTATTTATTACATTAATTGATGGATCCTTTATTTTATTCACCAAAAGAAAATTCATGGAGCTTGCAAGGTAAGTTTTATGTTGTTTTTTTCTTGTAAAATTGTTATAGATTTGCTCTCGATCTAAAGTGAACATCTTATGATTAAATATTTATTATAATTAAAATTATTAAATATTTTAAGAGCAAATAAATACATGGTCATACACATATTATTAATACATGTATTTCTCTTTACGATTTCCTTGTTATTTTTTTTAAATCTAAACAGAGACATTTTTAAAGCCGAAATTTATTTATTCCTTTCAATAAATTTTGAATTCTACAAAAATATATTCATTTAGGTCCTGAAGATCTTATTGATCCATCCAGTGTTGTCACTATGCCAGTGAGAAGGTATACATACCAAAACACAAAGTATTCCATCATGGCATGTGCTGAGCTGAGCTTTCCTAATGATATCTTCTATATGCTGAGTGTTGCTCGTTCAAATGGTAGGTAAACCAAAGACAATAAATCAAGAGTTTCTTCAGTAATACATTAATATATGTTTAACTTATTTAATCATAATGATTATTGTTTAATCTAATTAAATACCGCCTCCGAGGTCGAGCGGTTAAGTTCGCTGACTTCAAATCAATGTAACCTCTCACTGACAGAGGGTTGTGTGTTCGAACCCCGCTACCGACCATTTCTCTTTATGTGAGAAAGTAGGCAGTTGCTTACGGAAGATTTGAATCTAGTACTTAAACTTCGCAGTAGGAGGACTGCACATGACTCTGACTGTTAAAAATGGGGTAAAATTCAAATAAGCAAACTAATTAAATAGTCTTCGATTGATTGAACTTCGTTTTCAAGAATTAATTTCTATTTTGTGGAATGAAGACTGTACTGGTTGTCTGCTTTTATCGTAGAACTATAAGATACAACATCTGCATGTGCATCATCTTGTATGACCTACCTGTTCTATTAGTATCACAAAAACAGTGTCTCCATCAAATTAAAGAAGTCAAAGATACAAATCAAAAGTTTATTTAGCATAAACTCAAAAGCATGTTGGTAATTTAATACTTTTACAATTGATGTACACGTTTAATTTTTAGGAGCTGAAATTTCATCAACACAAAAAAGAGATTTAAAAATTATCAAACAGTTGTTGAAGTATGCGCCAATAAGCTTTGGACAATACAAAGTTTCTGGGCAGAAGTTAATTAGAAAGATTGCCAAGAGAAAGCGACAGGCCTTTCTTGAAAGAGTGATGATACAAAGTAAGTTTGCATGAAAACACGTGCCTTCTTAATTAATGCATCTAAATAATATGATGTAACAACGTTGGAGCAAGTTAAGAATATCAGCGAATAAAGATTACAATTTCTTTTATGACTAACGTCTAGAATATAAAACAAATAAGAAACGTTCACTTAGCCCACTTTGAGATACTTGTATGTCAAATGAGTCATGCCAGGAGTTATTCTTAAATTTCTAGGAATTCTTTCTAGCAAATCAAATTACAAAAAAAAAATATATTGATAGAATATTAGATATTCTTAGATTTTGTTTTATCAGCAAAGTATTCATGAGATATTAATGTATAAAACTCGTTCATTCTGAAATTTTCAGACGAACTCGTGAAATCCGTTAAAGCTGACATCAAGGATGACCAAATTAAGAACGAAGCATTGAATACCAGAATTGAAACACAACCCATTCATATAATTGCTGCTGATGATGATGGTGAAGGTTTAGGTGGCATTTTAGGCGTATATTGTGAGAGTGGTATCCATGGCAACTATAGAGGTATGACAATATCTTATTTATCATACCCACATCCATATATACTTGTACTAAAACATAAGTGTGAAATTAACGCTCTTGATATTCAAGGACTGGGTACATTAAAGAAAGATGCGTTCTCTGTGAAAATATACAAATTTCACATTTCTTCTTTAATGACTCTGAGTTAGCTTCCACATAAACTGTGTGTTACTTTAAAAAAAAATAACCAAAACGCTGTCATATGTTCATCGATGTATTCTATCGATGCCTTATAGAGAATATATATTATTGTAATGTATGAGAACAATCGAATTCCACAAGTTAGTAACTAGTTTGAAACATTTTTACGTTTAAACTTTAACTTATATTTTGTGATCTCCATTTTCAGGTACTTGTGCTGAGGTCGAAAGGAAAATAGCTTGATGTGTGCGTTGAATATTTAAAACGATGCGTTCATTTTCAATAGATTGCAAAAATAAATGCTCAGAATGATTTTAGTAGTTGTGTTTGTATTTCTGTGTTACATGCGCATAATAATTGTTAAAATAGTAATTGTACGGTCCTACATTTGATGTGCCATATTGGATAGTCAATATAAGACACTCATAAAACATCGTTTTGTACACAGTGCAACCTCTCCAAATCAACACCCTTTGGGAGTAGCAAAATTGTGTTGTTGTTGAAAAGTTGTTGCTCTAGAGAGACAATACTAATTGTTAAATCGTGCAGTGGGAGATCACGTTGTTGTTGAAGGGATGTTGTTTCTCAAGAGAGGGCTGCTCTGGAGAGGTTGTACTGTATATACACCAAGCAAGAATCCATTTTCACCATCATTATTGATTATATCAATTAATGTAAATACTCTAGATGGGCATGACTAAACTTTGTATTATTTAATCAAGTGGTATGTACTTCCTCCCGAGATCTTACAATATTTCAGTACAAAATATAAATGTACCACGTACGTTTATATAAAGAAAACTCAATCGCACCTGTGAGTACTAGTAAATGTCATTCTTTAAAATAATGTTAATGATTATGAAGAAAAAAGTGACCCCCAGTTAAGGGTCACCTTTCAATAAAAGCCACATTTTGACTTGTCAAAGGGTGTTCTTTTTTCACAAGTGTGAATGTACAATTACAGAACACGAAAAGATTCATATCTTCAGTTTTATAATTAAGAATTAGATATTGTATTAATAAGTAAGTCTATGATTGGAGACCAATCTGAAAGTTAATAACCTCAAATGTCACAGTTATTTGTCTACCACCTCTGAATAGAACGTCATGAGTGAAGCTTTGAGCCACTTCATTCACCAATGTACTAGACAATGTGCAGTCAAACCATTGAAAGCAAAAAACCCTGAAAACGGACACCGACTGGACTTGGCAAAAAGTCCGTTTTCAGGAATAAAGTTCCTATAGGCATACAGTCAAACCTGTGTTAACGGTCACCCGGCATCAGCGGTCAACTGGCGATTTAAACTGTAAAACTAACAAGTATGATATTTAAGTATTCATCCACACCAAAGTTCACTCATAAACTGCCCAGGTAATAATATTTACTACATACAGGAAATAGTTTCATTCACAAAAGTAGTGCCACAATCTCAGTGTAGAGAGATTACGTAATGACACAGGATCAGAAGTTGAGTACAGATGGTTTATATACACTTAAATGCGTGTATATAAATCAAAGCGCTGAAGGTACTGAATTTGTTTGCGTATAAAGGAAGTAATTTCTCACTGTATGTCATGACTTTTAGAATGTAGCTTTTCCTTGATAATTGTGGTTAATTGGCTTAAAGACGTACATATTTTCAAGACTATATACTTGACCCTCAAATTCTAATTCATAATGATGATAACACCCCTATTGGGAATGCGTTCATGAACTGATCATGTTCATGAACTTTCGTGAATTGTTCATCGAAGTTCATTTAATGCTCATCAATGTAATTCAACAATAATTCATGAACCTAAATTTCACAAACTGTTGATCAACTGAAGTCCGTGAACAATTCATGGAATTTCACCAACTTTTCATGAACAGCATAAGTTCACGAAATGTTCATGAGCTTATACATGAATTGTTCAACAAAGGTTCTTTAAAATAATTCATGAACAATTCATGAACCTTATGAAAAACACCTTTAGGTAAAGACTGCATAAGGTTCCTGATTTAGTTCATGAACATGTTTTTCATGACCTTCATCAGAATTTTATTAATTGTAGGTCGTGAATAATTTCATGAACTATTCATGAATAAGCTCATGAGCATTTTGTGAACTGTTCATCAAATTGACGACAGGGACAGGCCTTTATCTTTTAAGGATGGTTTTATCTAACACATTTAAACTTTGTTCCTGACAGTACTCTCAGTGCTTTGATTCTTACGAGTCTACAGATCGCCATCTCGTAGTCACTCGCAAGCATCCGTAAATAACTGGCTGGTATCCGTAAGTAACTCGTCACAACTCGATGATGCTCGTAGTGATCCGTGAAAGGAGAGGCAAATTTTTGACATATCAAACATTTTCTTATGATTGTCCGAAGATCGATTTTCCCGTAAATAACTCGTAGCAATCCATAAGTATCGTAAATCGTTCGTGACAACACGTAACTCTCCGTAAATTGCTCGCAAGAATGACTCATAACAATTTGTTTGAATATTACACATTAAAAAAAATCAGTTAAAAATAATTTTATTCTTGCAATAGTCACATTTTCAATTATTATTGCTAATAAAAAAATATAGATTAGAATACAGTACAACAAGTGCCTTAAAGTTTCATAAACAAGAGTGTTATAAATCATCGCCACAGCAAATGGCTTTAGAAGTACTCTATCAGATAATTCCTTTGTTCGGTACCAGCAGCGTTGGCAACATTTCTCTGATAACCTGCCTCTCCTTCGGCAAGTTGTATACCCTCTCTCCATTGTCCGTCAACTAGGTTTTGACTGTTTTCTTCGTCAACATACTGGTATAGTTCAACATGCTGTATGATCCCTTAGTTAATTGTTGAGGGTTGTATAGGCCAAAATGACTGAATCTACTGTTCCTGGTACTTGCTGCATTGTTCAAAGCAGAATCTGAATCTCATGGTTAGAATTCCAAAAGTTTTCTTCACAGCACTACGTGTACGAAACAGTCAATGGTTAAAGATGCGCTCGCCATGATCGGAAGTAGACAAACAAAGTTACATATGTTTAAATTGCAATGACAACGGCAGTTTTATGTCAAATAGTGGCAACTCTACAAAAATAGGTAGAAAATAGACAAATATAATATGCATGAATGAGGTGGACTCTTTCCTGATAGCAAGAGTAACACTAGATCAGGAAGGCTTTCTTAATACAAGAAATTAATTGACAATACACTCTATAACAACTATTTTAAGAAATTGTCTATGTGACATTCATATGCTATTTTTGGAAATTGTCCAAAATGAGGTTAAATTTTCTTTATAGATCATAAAAATATTGTACTTGATATATTTATTGTACATCAATGATATAATATTCTATAATTTAATAGTTGTTAAAAGTCATCAGCTAAGAGAAGAAAAAAGATGTGTTTTAAAAACACAATGCTCCCTTCGAGTGACTTTGACTTCAAAATTCCCAGGTCCTGTAGTGGTTGTTGAGGAACCAACACAATTATGAAGTTTGATGACTGCAGGTAGAAGCGTTTTGATTTTGTAGGCTATGTTGAAGTTTGGTACAGACGAACAAAGGGCCATAAATCTGCCAAAAATGATCGAATCACAAAAGCCCGACAGTCTTTACTGGGGGGGGGGGGGGGATCTTTAAAGACAGACTAAAAACAATATTTCCCCATCAATCGATACGGGGACATAAAAATAACTTATCGAAGAAATATTTAATTTTGAGTTCAATTGATAAATAATTGGTTCGCTCATTATCACAGCCAGCCAATCTTCATCATTACAAATTCAGCCACACTAGCAGCAACAATTATTTTTATCATAAACTAACGTCCTACAGTAAGAATTCAAATCATCAACAGTAAGTGTTGATATCACCACATCCTCTAGTCCTCGACAACCTATTCCTTCTCAGGAACGATGGTTATGTGATGGTTAGGTCTAGGGGCCTAAAACTCAAACAAACAAACCGATGTTAAACATTTACTATTTTTATCTAAGAATTCAGGCTTTCGGTTTTGTTTATAGGCCTAATGTTTGTTTTAATTGAGTAGTTTGAAAAGTACTACATTACCTGATTTGCCAATGGCAAAGAACATGAATTTTATACGTGTATATAACTTGTATTTCCTTATTAGTGTACGATAATGTAGTAAACATGTAGGTAAACATTTAAAAACAGATTGTGAAAAAAACAAGCCTAAATTTGTTTCTTTCTGTTTTTTTTTAAATATTGAAACAGAACAGAATTTTATTTACAGCTTGTACATCATGTACATCGTTACAATACGACACATATAATAACTTGAAAATATTTTAGATGTATACACATATTTGGGGGTTTAACGATGTTAATAAATTAGAAACGATACACTAACAATTCTGCAAACAAATATTAGGTGTGAGAACACAAACACAGAATAGTTTTATCTATGGGGAACTTGGTAGATACCCTTTAAAAATAAGATGCCTAAGTAATGTTATAAAATATTGGTTGAAAATGGTCCGAAGCCCGAAAGAACGATATATTCGTATTATTTATGTTATGATGTTAAACGCTCTAGAGGAAAACATAAACAATAAGTGCTGGGCAAGAAGTGTTAAAACTATTTTGGAATCGTGTGGTTTTGCTTACGTTTGGTTAAATCAAGGAGTTTTTTCAAAGCTTTTTTATATTCTTTTAAGACACGACTACAAGATAATTATTTACAAATATGGAATAGAGATATAGAAGATTCTTCGAGAGCTAGAACTTATAAATTATTTAATACTTTTAGATTACAACCTTATTTAGATGTTATAAATGTCGAAAAATTTCGTATTGCCTTATGTAGATTAAGAACATCAGCTCATAGGCTAGAGATAGAAGCCGGAAGGTGGCACAAGCCTGTACAAACACCATATAATGAAAGAAAATGTAGGTTATGTACTGTTCTTGAAGATGAGTTTCATTTCTTGTTTGAGTGTCCCTTATATAATGAAATTCGAAAACTGCATATAAAAAATATTATTGGAAGCGTGCAAACATCATTAAGTTTATAGAACTGATAAATTCTGAAAATAAAACTGTACTTAGAAATCTTGCCATGTATACTTATAAAGCTTTTAAATTGAGAAACGAAACATTTTATGTAAATTAATATACTCTTATGCAACTTCTTCACAACGTTTTACGTGAAATTATAATATTACAAATAGTCTATACTCACTGATCTACTGTACATTTATATTTGATAACTAAATGCAAAGACAAATGTATTTAAATTTTGGAAGTATTTTTCATGTATTATTTATCCAGTATTGTTGTTGTCATTGAACGTATGCTTATCATCATTATATTAGCAAATATATTTGATGCATATCAATATTACCATTGTCATTGATTTATATGTTTAAATTTGTTTAAATGTTGATTTAGCATATTACCATTGCCATTGACTTATATGTTTAAATTTGTGTAAATGTTATTTTGTGTACTATGTACTCATGGACTATAAAGTCCTATGTATTGAAATAAAAAAAACATATTAATAGAACGTGCAAAATGTCAGTTGCCATTAGTGAAATACTTGTGGTTATTACATTAAATGAGTTATACAACAATGCTACATTACATTAAACAATAAACAATACACATACATTTAAATATTGAAACCTGCTGCGATGGAACTGCTTTGTCTTTTCTGGGGGAAATAGTGGATGGTCGTGTAACCAGAAACACACTTTTATGTGCTAAAATTTCAGTTTTACATCAACTTGCGTTTACAACTTTATGTTGTTTATAAAGATTATATATTAGGTCCTAACAATGCGGGTTTTCTACCTTCTAGTCATTTACATATCTTTCACCAAAGAAAGCTAGCAAGTTGAAGGGATGTTGCATAATTGTGTATTAGGCCTAGCCACTATGTATTTCATTGAATGATACTAACAGTGCAACAAAGCAGTACTTACTGTGTGCTCAAACACTGAATGCATTTGTTAGTGAAGAATTCTGAACTCTGAACTTATAAAAACTGAAATTGCCCAAAATACCTAAAATAAACATTGTATCATACGTGTTTTTATGTGATTCATTTACCTTCAAAAGATTGTATTACAGTCGTTGTAGAAGGTTCTGATCACTTTATGGACTGTGTCGTTGTATTGTGTGGACTGATTACTTTTGTGTACTGTATCAATGTATGGTGTGGACTGATTACTTTGTTGATTGTGTCGTTGTATGGTGTACACTGATTACTTTATGTACTGTATCGTTAAATAGTGTACACTGATTACTTTATGTACTGTATCGTTAAATAGTGTACACTGATTACTTTGTGTACTGTATCGTTAAATAGTGTACACTGATTACTTTATGTACTGTATCGTTAAATAGTGTAGTCTGATTACTTTATGTAATGTATCAATGTATGGTGTGGACTGATTACTTTATGTACTGTATCGTTAAATAGTGTAGACTGATTACTTTATGTACTGTATCGTTAAATAGTGTAGACTGATTACTTTATTTACTGTATCAATGTATGGTGTGGACTGATTACTTTATGTACTGTATCAATGTATGGTGTGGACTGATTACTTTATGTACTGCATCAATGTATGGTGTGGACTGATTACTTTATGTACTGTATCAATGTATGGTGTGCACTGATTACTTTATGTACTGTATCGTTAAATAGTGTACACTGATTACTTTATGTACTGTATCGTTAAATAGTGTACACTGATTACTTTATGTACTGTATCGTTAAATAGTGTACACTGATTACTTTATGTACTGTATCAATGTATGGTGTGCACTGATTACTTTATGTACTGTATCAATGTATGGTGTGGACTGATTACTTTATGTACTGTATCGTAAAATAGTGTAGACTGATTACTTTATTTACTGTATCAATGTATGGTGTGGACTGATTACTTTATGTACTGTATCAATGTATGGTGTGGACTGATTACTTTATGTACTGTATCAATGTATGGTGTGGACTGATTACTTTATGTACTGTATCAATGTATGGTATGGACTGATTACTTTATGTACTGTATCAATGTATGGTGTTGACTGATTACTTTATGAACTGTATCAATGTATGGTGTGGACTGATTACTTTTTGTACTGTATCAATGTATGGTGTGGACTGATTACTTTATTTACTTTATCAATGTATGGTGCGGACTGATTACTTTATTTACTGTATCAATGTATGGTGTGGACTGATTACTTTATGTACTGTATCAATGTATGGTGTGGACTGATTACTTTATTTACTGTATCAATGTATGGTGCGGACTGATTACTTTATTTACTGTATCAATGTATGGTGTGGACTGATTACTTTATGTACTGTATCAATGTATGGTGTGGACTGATTACTTTATGTACTGTATCAATGTATGGTGTGGACTGATTACTTTTTGTACTGTATCAATGTATGATGTGGACTGATTACTTTATGTACTGTATCAATGTATGATGTGGACTGATTACTTTATGTACTGTATCTTTAAATATGTAGACTGATTGCTTTATGTACTGTATCGTTAAATAGTGTACACTGATTACTTTATGTACTGTATCGTTAAATAGTGTACACTGATTACTTTATATACTGTATCTTTAAATAGTGTACACTGATTACTTTGTGTACTGTATCGTTAAATAGTGTAGACTGATTACTTTGTGTACTGTATCGTAAAATAGTGTACACTGATTACTTTGTGTACTGTATCGTTAAATAGTGTAGACTGATTACTTTATGTAATGTATCAATGTATGGTGTGGACTGATCACTTTGTGTACTGTATCGTTAAATAGTGTAGACTGATTACTTTGTGTACTGTATCTTTAAATATGTAGACTGATTGCTTTATGTACTGTATCGTTAAATAGTGTACACTGATTACTTTGTGTACTGTATCGTTAAATAGTGTACACTGATTACTTTATGTACTGTATCGTTAAATAGTGTACACTGATTACTTTATATACTGTATCTTTAAATAGTGTACACTGATTACTTTGTGTACTGTATCGTTAAATAGTGTAGACTGATTACTTTGTGTACTGTATCGTTAAATAGTGTACACTGATTACTTTGTGTACTGTATCGTTAAATAGTGTACACTGATTGCTTTATGTACTGTATCGTAAAATAGTGTACACTGATTACTTTGTGTACTGTATTGTTAAATAGTGTAGACTGATTACTTTGTGTACTGTATCGTTAAATAGTGTAGACTGATTACTTTATGTACTGTATCGTTAAATAGTGTAGACTGATTACTTTATGGGTTGTGTCGTTGTATGGTGTAGATTGATTATTTTGTGGACGGTGTCGTTGTATGGTGTAGATTGATTACTTTGTGGACTGTGTCGTTGTATGGTGTAGAATGATTACTTTGTGGACGGTGTCGTTGTATGGTGTAGATTGATTACTTTGTGGACGGTGTCGTTGTATGGTGTCGCTTGGTTACTTTGTGTACTGTATCGTTGTTTGGTGTGGACTGATTTCTTTGTGGACTGTGTCGTTGTATGGTGTAGATTGTTTACTTTATGGACTGTGTCGTTGTATGGTGTAGATTGTTTACTTTGTGGACTCTGTCGATATATGGTGTAGACTGATTACTTTATGGGTTGTGTCGTTGTATGGTGTATATTGTTAACTTTGTGGACTGTGTTGATGTCTGGTGTAGACTGATTACTTTATGGACGGTGTCGTTGTATGGTGTAGCTTGATTACTTTGTGTACTGCGTCGTTTTGTGGTGTAGATTGATGACTTTGAGGACTGTGTCGTTGTGTAGTGTGGACTGATTAAAGAAGTGTCAGGCGTCTTTGCTGGTAAGGTATTGTTTTATGTGATTGTACCGTTTGTTGATGAGATACACGATTCGTTCGTTGTTCATGACACGTTCTGTACCAAGGGTGGGATAAGATTGAATATTTGTTTTACCTACTATTTATAAATTGAAATAAATATAAACCACCGTATTGATGTTTTTTTTAAATAAAAAATAATCAAATGTTACGTGTATGGGGAACTCATACATACACGAGTTCAAACTGTTTTGCCGTCGGCTGATGATAAAATGTGTTTTATGATAGAAAGCTCACTTCCATATTAGTGTTCGTTAGTTGAAACGTATGATAAGTTTGCGAGTATTGTTAGGACAATTTGCGTAGGAAAACGTTGAACTAAGTAAGTTTTTACATTCAAAATCCATTATAAGAATTGATACAGAATTTGTATCACGCATTACTTCTTATAAAAAACAACCACTTCCATAAGCGATGCATCACCGTTTTAAGAATGAGGTTAGACTCATTGAATCCCTTTAAATCGCCGGTAGACTTTAACAACAAAATGTTCCACGGCGATTTCTCGGGATTCTTTTTACTTTTGTTGTATTTTTGTCACTGCAGTTTTTTGTTTATATTGAATATTGCGTTACTATTGTTTGGTTGTTGTTGATGATGATTTTGCACGTTGCCAAGTGGATTATTATGTCTATATAATTGGGGGGAGCAGGTGTTAGCCATGTTCGCGAGCGAGGTCTTGTTTATGTATACTAGTGTATAGCATGACTTTATGTGTTTCATTTATATACTAGTACACTTTGTTTATACATGTACGTATAACTTGACCAACATTTGTGTAAATATTCAGTGATTAATACTTGTATTTATGATGTTTTTTTCAGATATAGACTATGTAGTTTGTACAGTTATTTTTGCTGTACATAGTTCAGCATATTTTATCTACTTTTTATCGACATTTATTTGGTGGGTTATGTGTGACTGTGTAGTCTATTTGACGAAGCAGACATTTTATGGTGTTTTCACGCGTAGTCAGTGTTTTCTCTCTATCTATTTAGACAATGGTTTGTTGCAATGACTGCATTTTTTCATGTAATACTATAATATCACTTTCACACCAGATAAAGATCCTACTAATCTAGTATTAGTACTGTTTATTGTTTCAATATCAATCAACTGCAGCACAAAATAACTGAATATTGCCTGGAAATAGATCAGCGGAAAGGATAAAGTTACTGTGGTACATTGTCATAGTTGGTGTTTAGAAGATAAACTCAAATATATGGCTAGTTTTCGTACGAAACTCCAAGCGTTTCTATGTTCACTCGGCATTCTCCTTAGATTAAGTATATGATTGTTTATATAATCTGCAGGTAATACGCCATGGTGACTATATTTTGGACTCTGTTTCTCATACTTCCTGTAGTAGAGTCTGCCATGACTGAGACTGTAAGACCAAACTCCCCGTGTCCCCTAAACAATACCGTGACACCATTCAAGGTAAGTCTATACTCTTCTAGATATTCTATATTATTTTAAGAAATTTCTTATTCACGGAGATGAAAAAATGTTTACCCCTTAAACTTTTATCATTTGTCTAGCGAAATTATTTAAATTATATATATTTTTTTATTATTATTTTGTGTTTATTTAAGTATTGATTCTTTAAGTCTTCCCATTGTTCTTATAGGCTCTTACGTTCAATACAATTCTGGTAGACAATGCATGGAGCAAAAACAATTTGACGATCCCAAACAACAAACTGGAGAGAAGGTCTTCCTTAATAAATTACCTTCAAAACTCGGATGCAAGTGTGGTTTGTCTGCAAGAGGTACATAACCATCCATTGATTGTATTTTAACATTCGGATACATGCCATTGTGTTAATAATAGTTGGACAAACAGCAAAGTCTAGCATAACTCTAGTGGTTTCTACCACATATTTGATAATCTTTTTTGATAAAACAATAATAGTAATTGGTTGTGATTTTATATTAATGCCGTTCTAAATAAATGTAATATGCATTACTAATTTTCGGCTTTCTAAACATTTCTATAATCAATTAAACTTAATAATTAACTTTAATTAAGGATTGTGTAAAGATAAACTTGTTTGTGTTTGTATACGCGGGCATTTACACGTAACCGCATTTAATTTGATATGAAATTAACCACAAAATATAAATTTATGTTCATACTTAAAATTTTAAGTAACTTTTGCTGTAAGACATTTATATACACTCCTTAAAACTATGAATATGATTCGTCATAAATTATTTAAAGTAAAGTTAGGACATCCTACATTTGACCAAAGGGGTTTGTCACGAAAAAAAAATTGTTTTCCATGTAACCTATATATATATATGGGTTACATGAAAAAAAATTTTGTTTTGATTTTTTTCGTGACAAACCCCTTTGCATTTGACATATAAACAGCAATAAAAACTTGTCATACGGAAGGACTGACATTAAAGTTCAAGTTTTTACAGCTTGTTTGCTAATAAATATATTGACATATTTTAGCTACAAAAATAATCACCAATATTGAGCCATAATGCAAATGTTATAAATGGAATTTGAATTGATATATAGGATTCAAATTGAGAATACATCTTTTTTACTTCACCATTACAAATAATCTTATAAAAATGTAAATTATTATAGTGTCATCCCTAAGGAAAGGACCAGCCAAGTTGGCTTATGAGACTCCTATCTTTTATGCGCACAATTCATCCCGGATACTTATCTTTTTTTGCCGGGTGGCTGGCTGAGATAGGCCGACGGTTACAATTATTTAACTATAGCTGGCGTCTCACCAACCCACTGCATCAGTTGTAACCCAGTCTCCACCGGGGTTCGAAACATCGATCTCCCGATCCGAAGGCGGACACCCTAACAACTCGGCCACGGTTGCGGTTAACAATATGTGTGGCATTGTTTGAGATCTTTTTTCTTCACCTGAGAAATTTATTAGTTAGTCCATTATGGTTAATTGATGGTACACGTGGACTTCATGTGTCTTCTAACCCCCCCCCCCCCCCCCCAAAACGTTTAAGATTGTGCATTAAAATCTAATTCATAGCAGATTTCTTGTTATGAAATCAGATTCTAGAACAAAACCGAGCAACGATTATCTCTCCTGGTGTAACAACAGCTAAGGGGGATTATAGTCACTGCTGTTCAGAGTGCTTGTCTTTAAAATAAATACAATGTACGTTTATCCAAAGACGCGTCTGTTTCTGAATGCCCTGGTTCGATTAGACGAATTACAAGAGAGGAGCATTACATTCCAAATATATACATATATCTCAAATAGTTTCGTTACAATGGAACGGATAATTTCTGGGTATATATTACATACGTTTGATGTTTGTTATTTGAGGTGTTGGTTATTGTGAAATTGAAATCTACCGAGAAATGCTGATGTCGTTCATTTAAGCCTCGTTTTGGTACCTCGCTAGATGTCGCTGTTCACGTTTCACAGAGTCGTCAGCCAAACACATTTTATAAAAAGAAGCAAATCAGTTCTTGACATGTATCCATTTTAAAATACCCTAAAGAGTCGTGCTTGGACATCCGTGATAGATTTGTCCAACTAGTTTACGAAAGGTCTGTGGTTCTACCCATACGTAGACTACATCTGTCGGGATCGTCTGTTGCAAAGCTGGAATACTTGTCACATGGTCTGGCTGTTTAAGCTACGTTAAACCCCAGTGAAAAACATGTTTTATTTAGTTTTCCAATGCAGGTTTATGTGAGTGATGATGTAGAAGCTATTGTTAATGGACTTTCCAGCCAGTATCCACATTCACATAGTCAACTTCACTTGTTCAATGGAATACTCCCGCCACAAAGTACTGGAATTAGAGGTGCATAACTTATCATACAATTCAAATACCAATGAAATGAGATGTATCTATTTTAATCCTACTGTGCACGTGATACTAGTATGTTGCTATATTGTTATGTATATTTTAGAAGGCACAACGCGAAAATATTTACATGTAGCTGTATTAAAATACAAAGAAAGACAGGCTATCCTTGATATACACATACCTTCAACATCAAATGTTGACATAGAATATTTATTGAGTAAATATTACAATTCTTAAACTTTTCTAACATTGTTTCTTTTCCTCTTGCAGCTCCTGTCTGTGATTTAACAGCCACTGTCGCCTTGGCAACTTGTACAATGCTTGCAGGATGTGATATAGAATCCGCTAATGCTGAATTGGCCCTCTGTATAAAGACGAATTGTCAAGATGAATATACTAAGTTGATTCTTACAGGAGGAACAAAATGTCTGTCTTGTATTCTGTCTTCTAACGAGCAAAATCGGAATACAAAGTAAGTGTAAATTGTACCCGTACATTGAAAATCTTAACATTAAAACTCAAAATGGGTGTCCAGTTTAAATCAATGAATTCTTAGAACCAGTTCAAACGTACATAGCACTCGTATAAGTGAAAAATGAAAAATAAAATGTATCAAGCACAGTTCAGTTGTGGGTTGTTGACGCGGGATGAGACGTGTCAGGTAGGCCTATGTTTAAGTGTCAGCTTGATTTGCCCTATGTCGATACACGGGCGTGAGGGGGCAGGGCCCTGTGTGCGTGTATGCGGATGGGCGTGCAGGTTGGCGAGTATTTTCACTATTTTGACGTTTATCGTGGTAATTTTACTAAATAACATGAATTGTTTCGGACAAAAAGCAAATGTTTACCGGAATCATTTTGAGACAGTTCGTTCTTCTTCCTGTTCATACATTTAGATACAAATATTGACCATTTTTAGGTGTGTTTCCCCGGAGCCAGCAGTCGGACTTTGGGATATGAATACCATGGGATTACTGGTGTTGTCTAAACAACCACTAACAAACAGACTGGCTGTTCCCTTTTATACGGGCGTTGTGCAAGTATTGGAAAAAGGTTATCTGCAAACCACGGTATTTCTAAAATCTACCATACTTAAAAACTATTTCATATATATGTTTCCAAAGTCCCAACGGCTACAAAACAGTGACTATAAATTTGATCACGATTTTTACGTCGCCCACAGTCAACTACGTGTATATGTATTAAGAAAATATTAAGAATTTAGAGATTTTACAGGATAGAATGCATGTTTTGGTATATATTTGGTTTGTTGGCACAATCCATAAATATTCACATCACCATTCATTAATCTAAACTGCATAATTTCAACAAACCGATACATATACTATACTTTTTAGATAGGAATCTTATTACATCAGTATTAATCAGTGTAATCCAAAGTTTGTTCATTCTCCGTGATCAAATGTAACAAACTTTTCTAAACAACAAGGCATATAATTATGTATATGTTGACATAGTTTATATGGTGACATAGCTTGTATTGTGATGTAGTTCGTATGGTGACATAGTTTGTATAGTAACATAGTTTGTATACATAGTTTTTATGGTGCGATAGTTCGTATGAAGACATGGTATTTATGGTGACATAGTTTGTATACATGTAAATAATTTTCATGGCGTTATAGTTTATATGGTGACATAGCTTGTATTGTGATGTAGTTTGTATTGAGACATAGTTTGTATGGTTTGTGTGGTGACGTAGTTCGTATGGTGATATAGTTTGCATGGCGACATAGTTCGTATGGTGACATAGCTTGAATACATAATTTGCATTGTGACATAGTTTGCATCGTTTGTGTGGGCGACATAGTTTTTATAGTTCGTATGGTGACATAGCTTGTATGGTGACGTAGTTTGTATGGCGACATAGTTCGTATGGTGATATAGTTTGCATGATGACATAGGTTATATGGTGACATAGCTTGTATTGTGACCTAGTTTATATGGTGACATAGCTTTTATGGTGGCATAGTTCGTTTGATGACATAGTTTATACGGTGACATAACTTGTATTTTTACGTAGTTCGTATTGTGACATAGCTTGAATGGTGACACAGTTTGTATGATGACATAGTTTTATTGTGACATAGTTTTCACTGTGATATTGTTTGTACTCTGGCATAGTATATATGGTGACATAGTTTATACTGTGACATAGTTTGTACTGTGACATTTGTACAGTTTGTATGATAACATAGTTTGTAATGTGATATAATTTGTATACTGACAAAGCTTGAATGGTGATATATTTTATAGTTTGTATGGTGACATTGCTTGTATTGTGACATAGTTTGTTATTACTTTTATTTTGTTATTGTTTTGTATTTATTTCCAATATTCAGATCAATGATGAAATCATTTTCGCATGTACTCATCCAAGTCCTAACGACTTGTTTTCATTCGAACGTAAGTTGAAAACACAATTTTATAATCTCATATATTTAGCATCAATCTCTGTAAGCTGACTGCATAATGATTATAGATGGTCGTTTCGACTAGGCACAGACGTATTACTGCACAAAAATAGATAGGATATGTAGGTCGCAAACCTTTCTTCTCATTTTGTTCTGACTGTCCCTTTCATATTTTTGAGGTAGGACCATCCCCGTAAGTATTTTTGTAATCCGGGTTAAGCTTTTAGTAGAAACTCCAGAACTTATCTATACGGACACCCGTCCTGGATTAATATGAAAATGTCGCTTGGTTTGGATGCACTTAAAGGAGCAACATCCGAGCAGACTATTGGATCTCTCTACATTGTTTTATCAAATGAACTCTCTCTCGACATACAGTGAATGCTGACTGTACTGAATCTATAAATAGCTGAAGCAGACGATGGGTTTAAACCATATAAACTCCTCCCTCTAATTCAAATTTGAATTTCTGTTATAAATTGTTTCGAAAATATAAGAACCTAAATCTTCATACATTTTGAAATTTCTTATCTGGACTGATAAAAGAATCATTATGCTTCATACAGAACTTTTTTTAGTGATTAAAATCACCATTTAATATCAGATATTTTAAAAAATCTCTCCCTGACTTGAAAACAGTTTAAAAATCAAGGGAAACCACCCACCAGCCATTACCTCCTTTATATACCCCTGTTGGGGGTTTAAGGCTATTCGTAGACCGACCAGCCTTAGAAAGCAGTTAGTATTACACCAATTAAATCAGTTAAGCATTATCGGTAGATCTTAATTCACACTGGCTATGACTGCAACAATTTCATTTATTATTGTTATCTATTATTATCAGTATGTTACTAGTATTTTCTATTATCGGTCACTATTTCAGCACCATCATCTTATTTTTTCTCATTTACTGTTGCTATTATCTGTATACACCCGCTGGATTTCCGCTTTCCTTGTCTCAAAAGTGACAAGAGCTGATCTTTACAGTATGATACTTATCTCTCATAATTGAGTTTGCTCTAAGAAACGTTTAACGTGAAGATCTATTGCAGTGCAAACTATTACTCGGCTAGAATTTTCTCGAAAATTAATAATATCACATAATAATGTCGTTAATTTATCACACTTGTATCAGGTCATGACTTTTAATCATTTCTTCTGTATAAAGATTTACTAAAAAAGATCTAAAAACATTGTAGAGAAATGTTTGATTGGAATAAGAAATAAGATATTTCTCATACTAGAATTCCATTAGTCAAGGCTGGTTATTTGATACAGTATTATAATAGAAGCTACAGTTACTTCTTTAAATGATCTCTATGATACATTATACTCTACCATACTGTCTGGCAAACTCATTACAGCAATACTGTCAGAATTCATCCCCACCGCCAGTGCTCAGAATGATTATGAGGTAGCTGACATCATAAGAAGACTGAAAGGTGTTAAGCCATTGTTGCTGATGGGCGATTTTAATGTTGGTCCTGCAGGACCAAATCTTCTTACTGTCAAAGAAGGTGGGTTTGCGTGTTTTTTTCTCAAAGACATGATTACTGACGATGTAGATGTGTTTTCTGTTGTTTAAATTTTTACTGTTTGAAACTTCTTCCGTACATATGACTCTGTGGTAATTTACCAACAGATTCCAGTTCAAATGTCACTGAAAAATCGTAGATGCTTAAAGTAATAATTATCCAACCATACCAATACGCCAACACCGTTTTCAGAAACAATAAATATATCCTTGTTGTATTGAACGTGTAATTTATCAAAACGTTTGACATTGTTGCTAATACTAGACGTTTTAAAAAATAATCTAGAAATAGACAATTTAGATCTATGTGTCCTATACGCATTATGATACTAGTATTGGATAGATTTTTTTATTGCCTCCATCTTTCTTTCTCTGTGAGGCTTTGTCAGTGTCCCAATCCAAACTACCGGAGACAAGTTCTGCGTCTAGAGAACCACTGGGAAAAGGGCGTGGCGTGTATCAGTGTTTTACACTTGGCACAATAAAGAACTAGGAAACACTATTAGGAAAGATTAGGGATATAAATGCCCGGTTATACTGTATCTTATCTCCCCTTTCTTTGTGGGCTTTTAAAGAACCATAGCGGTCGAATGTGTGGTTAAACAATAGAGCTAAATATATAAATGATATTTATGTCATAATGTGTTGCAGTAAATTACCAGAGTTTGGTTGCGGAATTTAACACCACATCTGTTACTGAGTGCACATTCTGTTCTACCAACCCTTACAATAACGGAGATAACACGGACATTGATGCAGCCATTGACCATATATTCGGAAATGGTGTTTTGAAAATAACTAACCCGAAGGTAACAAAATAGGACACAATAATCACAGTCATTTGGCTGCAATCGTCTGCGACTAAACGTTCTATTTTATCTGTCGTTAGCCATTATTATTTATTTCAGTATAAAAAGCATATAGAACATGGTACAAAATATATGGAAATATTAAATGAATAAAAGTCTAGAAATGTTGTAATTAATATAAATATCATCAATTTTACTCTAAAAGAAAAAAAAGTCAAATTTAGAAATAGTGGTAACAATGATTGTCAACTTTACATACCAAGGATGACACGAAAAAGGGGAAACCCCTTATTTCCATTGTGGTCCTTCATAATGATTGAGGTTCATATTCTAGAATATTTGGATTATTGATTAATTTTACCAGCTTACCATATAATACGGATTGGATTTATTATTGTTAATAATACATTATATTGCTATTTGACTGTTTCGTATTAATCCAGTACAGTAGGGCTATTAAAATATATGTATGAAGTAAATATGATTTTGACTTACAGATTGTATTGCAAACAGACGATGCTTCAGTGACTACGGATGGACAATTACTGCCAATTTCAGATCATTATGGTGTAGAGGCTACGGTGATCTGTCAATGTGATGGCACTATAAGCAGCAAAAAACGACATAAGACTAAAAGATACAGAAATTATAGAGGAAGTCACAGGCCCTTTATGTTTATGTAATTGTTCTAAATAAAATACAGTGTAAAATCATGCTGAATAAACAAATTGTTAGTTAGAATTTATAATGTGGGAAAACAACTTAGTCGGTGTACACCCGAACGGATAAATAGCTTACATAACAACACTTACATCACTGAACAACACATACAACACATTACAACACATACATAATTGAACAGCACATATAACACATTACAACACATATAACACATAACAACACATACAACACTGAACAACACTTACATCATTGAAAAAAAGAAAAAATATTACATGACAACACATATAACACATAACAACACATACATCATTGAACAACACATAACAGCACATACAACACATAACAACACATACATCACTGAACAATATTTACATCACTTAACAACATATACATTACAGAACAACACATACATCACAGAACAACATACAGATTAAAGAACAACACACACATCTACAGATAAACACATGCAATACAGATCAACACATGCATTACAGATCAACACATACATTACAATTTACGACAATTTGTCTGAAACCCCAAAAGCTATGCCTTGAAATTTCCCATGCAATCACTTTTCTTAACCAAAACCAATCGAACACATCTTACACGACAAGCCACAAACGTCATACACATTACACAAAAGCTCATAGACAGCGTACAACATACACAGCTTGTCATAGATAACACAATGCAGAACATTGAACAGCATTGTAACATAAAACAGTGCACAATTAATTAAATATAATACAAAACAGCGCATCAAATATAACGCAAAAGTGTACAAATCATCAAATATTACACAAAGCAGTGCACTAAACATCATCAATAATACAAAACAATAACAGAATGTTGCGGGATTACCGCCGTGGAAAAGTCTCGGTTTTAGTTATGTTGGCATTCGTCAGTCGTCAGCAACTATGGAGGAACATCTAGAGAGGTTGTTGATGAGCACCGTCTTGTATGGCTGAAAAGACCGATTTTGGATAAGCATTTCCTATTGCAGCCCTGGCATGTGAAGACTGGTGCCTCTAGTGCTTGTTCTTCTATATAGGTCTGATTTTGACTGGCCTTTCTGTTGGTCCTTTTACGTTGTTTTTATCAAGGATATCTTTTTCGCCTAACTTCAGACCTTGCAACAGATGATACTTCCAGTGGGCTCCGTGGTCGGCAGGGATTCCTATTGCATTACGTCAATGGATAAGGCTTTCATATCCCACTTGCAGAAATCCTTGAAGCGCAGATGTGGACGGCCTCTTTTCCAGGTTCTGGATATGAGTTCGCCGTAGAAGGTCTTTGGGAAAGTGCCCATCCTCTAGGTACTGAAACTGATGTACAAACTCAAGCTGTGTACCCTGGATTGTTATGGATGGTATCACAGGTGTTGCTTGACCTAGAACCTGTGTTTTCTTCAGACTGATAGTGAGGCCAAAGAGATTGCATGCATCAGAGAACTTGTCCATCAGTCTTTGAAGTCCATCTTCTTGATGATATGCTATGCACTTGTCAATATTTTGCCCGCCCGGGTGGGTGTTGCGGGCATACACGAGACTTTAGACAGAAGACCTTTTCCGACAAACGGGAATTTGACAAACTGAATGACTCCGGGTCCCGGGAAATAGTCTTCGACCGGATTTACATCCATGTTGCATTTGATACACAAAGTAGGCTCTAGGATGGGGATTTAGACATCAAAATTTTAGAAATGCTAAAATCCCTTAGGTCGCCCCTGTCCGGGCGGGCAAAATATCGACAGGTGCACTATGGCAGCATCATCCACTGGTCATCATAGCTGGTACCAGACTGTGACTATCCTAGTCTTGGACTTTACACGAAGTCTGGCAATAGTGAATAGGCGGCTATCTAATCTGGAGCTCAGGTAAGAGGGATGTTCGATATGTAATGTGTATTGTACTATAAAACAAAAAACTGTATGCACGATTTTTCTAACACTGATACCTCTGGATTACTCTATTCAATACCTTTACAATGGTATAAACACATTAAGTTCAACACAAAATTGTCAACAATCTTTATTAGAAGAGAGCCACTCGTTGATCACTGTTGAAAAAATGGTTTGAAAGCATGTTGATAATTGTTTAGAAATTTGAGCTGACCCTAAAACTTCGTAGAAAACTCGGTCATTCATTGAGGCAAATATTTAACTAATTGGGGTATATAGCAAAACAATTGTTAAAAAAGTTTCCAAATTTTAACTACTAGCTAGTATAGACAATTTACAAACATTAATACTGTAAATGCGACTTGGGTTCATTATATCAAGACAGTTTGGAATTTGGGAACAAGATATGGCTTATCAATCGCAGAAAACGGCCTGTAGTTGTCAAAAGGGCAATGAGCAAAGAAGGCCATCTATGCCATATTCTTCTCAAGCGAAGGAACAGACAAACAAATTTCTATTCCAAAGGAACAGGTCGGTATTACCGTGATGTTGTACTTAGAAAGCTCAAGATATATTATCAAACCGAAGTGAAGTTGGCGGCTTTCAGTATGTTTGCCTACACCATGATAATGCTCCAGCACATTCATCTGGCATTGTAAACCAGTTGGTTAAGTCGGAAAAGGTAACCGTCGCACACACCTGCGACTATTTACGTTTTTCCAAAACTGAAAAATATCTTATCTGGTCGTCGTTATCACTCCAGACAAGCCCTTTCCTTCTTAACGACTGATACGTTAAAATTTGTCTCACTCTTTCATACAATGTACATTGTTTATATACTATCTATTTGTATACCATTGTATCATGTATATGCTTATGGTTAAATAAAGTAAAGTTGAAGTATAGATAGATGTAACATCTTGGTTAGCCCATCCATGCTCACTAGGTCAAACGCTTTGGTCAGATCAATAAAGGCGATGTAGAGAGGTTGATGCAGTTTTCTACAATTCTCCTCCAGTTGACGGAAAGAAAATACCATGGCAGCTGTAGACTTCTTAGAGCGGAAGCCACACTGTGACTCTGGGTAGATTCTTTAAGCCAGGTACTGTAAGCGGACAAGAATTATGCGTGCGAACAGCTTCACCGACTATATACTCAGTAGAGAGATATCTCAGTAATTGTTGCAGTCACTGCGATCACCCTTGTTTTGGTAGAGTGTGGCGATGTTTGTGTATCTCATGACCTTGTGTATATAGAGCCTTCTTTTCAGTACTGAATTAGGAGTTTGTGAAGGGGCTCCAACAGACTTTTTTCCACACTTGATGATCTCTGCAGGAATTGGCCTTACCGGATATTAACCTGTACAAGTAGTGTTCGACCCATCTGTCTAGCTGTTTGGCCTTGTCAGTGATGATCTCACATGACTTTGATTTGAGCGGAGCTGTTCAATTGATGTACGGCCCAATGGCTTTCTTGATCTTGCAACACATTAGAGAGTGATCAGTGTCACAATCAGCACTGTGATAGATCCTAGTGATCAGACATTGATTCAGACGTCTGCGTCTCATTGAGATGAGGTCTTGGGTGTCGCCAAGACACTGTGCAAAAGTGACCGGGACATGCTTCGTGGTCACTACCTACACGTGCATTGAAGTATCCAATAATTATTGAATTTTCCCGGTGCGTCATCCCCCTAATGACAGTGTTCAGTTGACTATATAAGTTGGCTTCGACGTCATCAATGGCCATGAGGGTTGCAGCATACACGCATAGCAGGTTGACAAGGCCATCTGTGGTGTAATCTCAGAGCGAGTAAGAAGAAGGTGTAGTCTGGCTCCCTAAGGCTCTCATATGTCGACGTGATGGCGCAGTAATTTCACCACCTAAGTCTGAGTGCTGGTTTCTTTTTGTGAATGTATTATTGTTTGGTGCATCAGTAACTGTCCACCTTTCGGGAAGGTCTTGAGCTGGGCCAAGTGGTCAATGGCCAAAACCAAACACCTTGCTTACTAACGGCGGCTCAGCTTAAGGAGGGCAGTAGCTGTCCAGTGGGGTAAATAACAACTCCCACCGTCGGAAACGGCCCCTGGCGCTCAGACATATGCCAATTTAGCTTTGGGCTTATAACCGGTAAGTGCCGTTTCACTGGTTGTTTCTACACCCATGTGTAGCTGAAGTTTTCTCTCCAGGGAGCTAGCCTGGGCATGTGTATTGAGAAATAGAGTTGCCCAAGCATAGAAAATCCCCATTGGTCTTGCTGATCTTGTCCATAGGACTGAATGATCCAGTACGTAATTTGACTGCAGTTGCAAAATTACATCGCTAATGAAATGTTTTTCAGAGAATAATAAACTGGCATTGAAACACAATCATCAATGACAATAAATAACCAAAATAAACGTGTCATTATTGGGTATCTGTATTACAACATAACTATCAAGACAATGCCTCCTCTTGTACAATGCTATACAAATAGATAGTACCCCCCCCCCCAAAAACAAAAAACAGAAACTTATTATTCTGAAATATTTCCAGTATAGAATTTTGATTTATGAATTCAACCTTTTCATTTTCGTATTAAATGTTTGTTTTGATTGAATAGTTTGGAAAGTAACACACTACGTGAACTGTTAATAACAATATTATGAGTTTTTCCGTTTATATAAATTGTGCTTTCCGCATTAGTGTACTGCTGTAGAGGTTATATAAAGTTGCCTCATAAAAAATTCCTTTGTCTTCCTCGGGTCTAATAAAACGTCCAAGGTCACGGGTAAAAGTAAGTATAGGGCCGGTAACCAGATACAAACATTTTTACGACTTATGCATTGACATAAATTGGCGTTTGCAATAATTGTATGCTGTTTACAGTATAGTAATCATTGGCATAAGTCGTCTGTGTAGCTGCTTGGATGTTTCCGAACTATGCGGGTTTTCTACCTTGTAGTCATTTACATATTCTTCATCCAAGGGGGCTAGCAAGTTGAAGAGATGTTGCATACTTGGCCTAGCACCCTATATATTTCATTGAATGATACTTACAGTAAAACATTCAGTGCAACAAAGCAGTACATACTGAACTTATGTTACTGCTTTTGATTGAATTCATGTGTTGGTGCAGAAATTACCCACAATACCACAAAACAGTTTGAGTCATAGCAGTATTGCTGACGTTCAATGAAAATGCGGCATCTGATAGATATCTCACTTCCGTATTACGTGGTGTCCGTTAGCTGAAACATATGGTCATTTTGTGAGTAGTGTTAGGACAAATTTGCGTAGGAAAACGTTGAACTAAGTAAGTTTTTACAGCAAAATCAATTGTAAGAATTAATTTAAATTTTGTATCATACATTGCTTTTTTATAAAACACACCTGCTGTTATAATCAATGAATTACCGTTTTAGAGAATGCATTTGGACTCGTTGAATCTTTTTGACCGCCTGGTAATTTGTAACAACCAAGCGTCACAATGCAGTGCCTCGTGATTCTGTTTACTTCCATTGTTTTTTTATGTTCAATCTTTAGAATATAAAGCGAAACACTTCGGTACACATTCAAAATGTAGTAAAAAAAGGTTTTATTTTCATTGATGACACTAACTAACTCATGTTAGGATAAAATGATGGGATAGCAACATAAATTTCAAAAATAAAACTTCGATGAAAGTACGGATAAATAATCAAATCAGGATCAATATATTGATAAACTCTTTACACCATGTGTCTCGAAAATTAATTATGAAACTGTCTTACGATTATATAGCCTTATTTCATACAGGTATCATTTTAAACATATGACCTAATATTTTTACTTTTAGCATAGACTTCTTGTGTGAACACAAGGGCAATTTATGACTTCGGAACTAATACATTTGCAGGGTTTTAAATGCTATTTGACCTTTAGAGAAAAGCCATAAACTTTGGGACCAATTAGTTTTCTAAAAAATAAAAAGACAAGTAACTCCCAAAGATAATAAAGTAGTCCAATGTTTATTGGACATTCATCAACTTTTTATGATAAAACAAATATAATATAATTATCTTTACATTCATATCAATCTTTAAAGAAGCTGTAAAGATAGCTATATTCTTGTACATGATAAGTGAATTTCATTGAAGACCATAATTCTCGTTTTAAGCTTGGTAGTATTTACAAAGGCAGAACAGTAATCAATATATAATATCATTTCTTATCAAAGTCACATACATGTTCTTACTTATTTCATTATAGTTTATAATGGAGTATTTATCTTTCAATTCAGGGGCAATAACTTCTGAACTGCTAAGTATTATTGAAAAAACACTTTTTTAAGCCTCACCGGTACTGTGAAGGTAATATGGAGACTCTAAATTTTACATGTGGAAGAAGACCTAAGGTGCCCCCTCCTTGCATTATTTCAAACATTAGTGGGTATCTGAGTAGAACCATTGGCCTTCCATACGCTAGCTGGATGACTTTCTCACATGAAAATATCCAAAGTACCTAACATGTTGCGAACCGGATACAGCAGTCATGCAGTAAAATAAAACATGTACATAGTTAAAGTTTAAATCCATATTTCTTTTGAGAACCACTCTGACAACTATTTACTTTTTTCCATTAGTACAAGGGTATAAACATAAAAAACATATACATGTAGATCAAGGAGAAGAACTGTATTTCATGTGTCATCATTTTAAACATATTCAATGTTGCAAACAGAAGGTAGTGCTCAATTTCGTCCATATGAGAGAAATCTGCAAAAGTTCTATGGTTACAGAAAAAGTAGAAAATGAGAAAAATTTGCCAATAACTATTAATAATATTCAATAAAAAAGGTCGAACTATAAGATTATATATCGTGAATAAATCAATTTGGTTCACCACTCGAATGCAATAAATATTAACTTGTGTATGTGCATACTGTCACACATGCTATTTTAGAAGGTGCATTATGGATCATGCAAAACAATTTCACATGTTACCTACTTAATCTCATTATCAGATCAAAGGAATTATCGGTGTACACAATTTTCACTCATGTGGAAAGGGTACTAGGGACACGTGTGATCTAGATTATTTTGATATTTGCCTCATATTGAGATTGGTAAGGGAGACAAAGGAGGAGCGCCTTTGTTTCATCAGACTCTGTTTTTCAAACTACCAAGAAGAAATAATTGCATTAATTAGATATATACTTATTTTTGTTTTCTAAACAGTTGGTTTAGAAATTAATTCTGTGTTGAGGTTACAATTACCTGTTAGTTACTGAAAAGTGTCACAGGATCTCGGCAGTGGAATTACTGGAAACTGGATATTTATAAAAAGCAGATAAGTACGCTTTGTATTATTTTCATTCAAGTTTTCATGATGGATAATTTGTATCCGACACAGAAATCTTTGCAAGTTGTATTGTTTGGTCATAGTTTTATCAGACGTTTTGATCAGTTAATGTCTATGAATAATACTAAATGTGCAGATTTAGATTTGAATGTTTGGGAATTCTATATTAGATGCTATGGTTTTGGAGGATTAAATATGGGTCAGCGTAGAAGGTTGCAATGTGCTGACAGTTTTATATGACTGTACAGTGTAGTGCTGACAATGATATTGGATCTAATGATTTATATAATTCTATCTGCAGTACAGATTAATTGGTTTTTACTTGAAGGACTGCACGTTAAGAAAGTAGTTGTATGTCAGGTGTTGCGCAGATTGTCATTTCCTGATGACATGTATAATGATAGTTATCAGAACAAATGCTGTCCTCAAAAGTAAAATAGAGTCTGAGTCTGAGAATGCAAATAATTGGGGGGGGGGGGTTGCGTCACAGGGGTTTATGGAATAGTGATTATAGTTCGGTTTTCTGTTGAGATAGTGTTCATTTGTCTTGGGAAATAGGGTATCATAAGCATTTAAGGAGTATGCGAGATTGTATTATCAGAGTGTCCAGAAGGTTTAGATGTAGTGTATTAATGGTGTTTCTCTTTAATTGCGTAAATAAATTAAAATTAATTAACATATAAATAGCTAAGAGATTTGTAATCAATAATTTAAGATAGAGAGGAACTCAAGAATTTGGAGTACATATGCCGATCTTATGTGGTTATAGATTTTGTACATTCCATTAGTTAGATGTAGTTTGGTATTGTTGTACCAAATTAAGGCATATGGCTAATTTAACTGTAAGTAATGTTAGTATAATGTTGATGTAATAGGTGAAATGTTGGTTCATTGTAGTTTAGTTTTAGCTTGCAAATAAGGTGGATAGCAGTTCGGATGTATATTGTTGTGCAGAAAATTATTTAGGATTGTTTTATAGACAAGGTTCGGTGTACACAAAGCCAGTTGGTGCTACTTGTCGTAAACATGAGTTGAACACACATTATGTCATTTAAACCAACAAATAGTGCAACCACCGAAAATACCATTAATCGTGTGACTAACTATGTCAATGAAATTATTCTGTGGAGGAACAACAACATGTTGAAACTTAATTCATAAAAAATTAAAATGAACTCATTGTTTTCACATCAGAACGTAACTCAAAAGCAGTTTCAAATATTACAGTAAATGTAGACAAGTCACAAACAACACAGTCAACTAGTGTAAGAAATCTATGTGCTTTCTTAGACTCCAAAATTAACATGGAGCAACATGTTAATTCTGTGTGCAGATCCACTTACGCTCAGTTACGGCAAATAGGTCGCATTAGACAATATATTAACAGAGACGTAACAAAATCTCTAGTTAACGCTTTAGTTACATCACGGCTTGACTATTGCAACGCGCTTCTTTACGGAGTCCCACAATACACGATTAACAAACTACAAAATGTTCAAAATACCGCCGCCCGTAAATAACCAAAATAATTAGGTTCAGCCACATCACACCAATATTAAAGGATCTCCATTGGCTTACCATCCAATATAGAGTGAACTACAAAATTCTTACACACACATTGAAAGCTCTTCATTATCAATCACCTGTGTATATCAGAGATATGATAGAAATTTACAGACCAACGCGGAATCTATACTCAGTGCACCAATCATTGACATTGGTGGTTCCATCCAAAAGTAAACAGGTGACTTATGGTGACAGGTGCTTTAAATCAGCTGCGCCTACATTCTGGAACTCATTGTCACCAAGTGTTAGAGACTGTGAGACAAATAAAAACCTACTACTTTTTGCAGGTCTGCATGAACTGCTTCAATTACTGTACATAGTATCTGTGTTTATGTACCGTAATCTGTTTATATGTTATATGTAAATTTGTAAAGCGCTTTTGAACGTTATTTTTCTACGAAAAAAGCGCTATATAAGTACAGTATAATGATAATAATAATAACTTAGCAATAAGCTTTGCTATATTATATTTGGTACTATCATTGCACCAATGGTGGTACATGACCAGCTGATAATTTATGTTTATGGTACATGACTTAAATTTAAGTCATTTGAAAAAAATTAGATAGAATAAAATTGTCTTGGCTTTGTGTTTTCATAAGATGGGTGACTTTAAATTAAGTCTTTTGATGTTACAATTTGACAGTACTGTAAGTTGTTGTATGTGGCTAACTCAATTTATTAGTTGGTTGCCAATGGTAGATGACTTGAAAGTAAGTCAGGTGTAAATTATAGTTTAGCAGAATAGAATGTTGTTTGTTGACGAGGGGCAAAATTTGTCAATCAGACACATTTTGCTGTGGCACATTATATCCCCACCTTTGCTGTTATATATTTAGTTGTTATACATTGTATAACATTAATTATAGATTAATAGATTAAACCGTCATTTTGATAAATAAAATGACATTTCATCATATATGCTTCTTCTTGTTATATATCTCAGCAAATAGTGCCAAGATCCCTATCAGTGGTATTTGTATTGTAATAACATTCGAGTGGTGAAGCAAAACTAATAGCATAAATATTCTATTTAAAGTCAAACGATCCTGGGCTTTAAATACATTGTTTATGTGTATATTCATCTTAAAATACTAGCAGTTGAAACAACGAGACTGTCTGACGTATCATTATTGTTCTGGGAACTAAATAATATCTAAAAGATATCAAAGGTATTGACATACGTCGTCTGATAGTGTGTCCAAGAACCATAACTCTAGTACCTTGGATGTAGATTCAAAATTGCTTTGTGAACATGCTTGTAACAGGATGTTTGACTCTAAGGACAAGGTCAGTTAGGTCACTATTTAAGGTCAGATGCCATTTCAAATGAATTTACTTGTTTATGAACGGATTTCTGTATGAAGTAAAATATAAATGATATTAATCAGATTAACTTGGCTCTTCACATACTGAAACCAATGAAAGGTAGTGATAACTGTGGTTGCCATAACCCACTTATACATACAAAATATGTAGCAAATATGAGTGGACCTTTGTTACTTGATGTCTATTGTAGTGTGTCCACAGATTGTATTCCCTCCCCAGTAAAAACAGAATCAAAAACCATTTGCCCAATAGTTTAGACATCTGACAAGGAACATGGCCAAGTGGACCTCTGCCAAATGTCTTCAGTATCTTGAGCCAAAATGGACTTTTCCTTTTGAGGAAGAATCAGTTTTATGTATATTGACAAGTCAACATGGCATGCGTTAACAAAAGACAGCTACGGCGTTCCATATGAGAGGATACATTCAAATATATGGCACGTCTTCGTCGAAAACTGAACGTTTCTCTGTTCACTCGGCATCTCATGGGGTTAAGTACGTGATTGTATATGTTCTGCAGGTTATACGTCATGATGACGATATTTTGGACACTGGTTCTTTTACTTTCTGTAGTGGGGTCTGCCCTGACTGGGACTGTAAGAAAAAAGTCCCCGTGTCCCCTAAATAATACCGTGACACCATTCAAGGTAAGTGTATACTCTTTTAGATATTATTTTAAGGTCGTTTGCTACGGTTTACAGTTTTTTTTCACATGGACGTATAGGGAAAAACTCTTTCATGATTTTTTTTAATTGCATGATCATAGCATATGACAACAGAAACATTTAAGCGAAAAAGAACTAGGGGGTTGGCGAACTCGTTTTTTAGTTATCTGCCATTGAATTTGAATTTTTGGCAGATTTTGGGTCATTTTAAGCCCAGATAATTCACAGTGAAAATAAGCAAGGCCTTATTTTTTTCCTATTTATGTAGCTTACTTCTTTTCATGTCAGTGTCCAAAATTCGAGACTTGAAAATGAGTGATTTTGCTTTTTTTTTTCTTTACCTTAACCAATGCGAATTTTCTTTAAAAAATACCAATTTTTTAAGAAGTTTCAGTGTCTTACTTCAGCTGAAAAATGTTATAAAATATATAATGGAACTGCATGTAATTTTGTTTTTTGACCAAGAATAATATAAAATATGTAAACCAAAAGAAAAAATAAGGTATCTGAGATTTACGTATAAGTTACCTGCCCTTGAAATGACCTGGAATTAGACAAAAATTAAATTCTAGGGCAGATAAATCAGAAACGAGTTCGCCAACCCCAAATTCTCTTCGCTTAAAATGTTTATATAATCATATGCTATGATCATGCAAAGTTTTTTTTAAAAATCCCTATTTGTCTATGTGAAGAAAAAAACAGGAAACTATAGCAAACGTCTGAAGTACAGTATCTTATTCAAAGGAAGATGAAAAAAAATGTTTACTACTTAAATGTTTATAACTTGTCTTGTGAAATTATTATTTTTTAATTTTTATTTAGTGTTTATATAAAACATTAAGTGCTGATTCATTAAATATTAATATTGTTATTCTAGGCTCTTACATTCAATGCATTTCTGGTAGATAATGCATGGGAAAGAAACAATTTCACGACGATTTCCAACAACAGACTGGATAGACGGTCTTCTTTAATCAATTACCTTCAAAATTCGGATGCAAATGTGGTTTGTCTTCAAGAGGTATATAAAATATAAGGATACATAGGTTGTATCTTAACATACACAATGTTCATACTGATAATACCATGTTACAAGAGTTGAAAAGTTGATTTCCTATTGCAAATTCTAACCCCACAAGAGTATCTTATTAATCCCACAAGAGCAATGTAACCCCCAACGAGGGTTTGTACGTACTGCAACCCCATAATGTCGATTTGTACTAACCCTAACCCCACGTCCTCTTGTAAGCACGGACGGACGAACAACCGGACGGA
Source organism: Lutraria lutraria (assembly GCA_964023205.1). Lineage (NCBI taxonomy): Eukaryota > Metazoa > Mollusca > Bivalvia > Venerida > Mactridae > Lutraria > Lutraria lutraria. The sequence goes on from OZ026833.1 coordinate 26,385,909, forward strand.
CAATGCCAAAACAATGTTCTTCCATGCACACCAGAGAGTGGTTGTGGTGTTAAGGTTTTGGTTAGGTTTTGTACATTTTGGCATTGTGATGTTCAATTACGTACAAAGTGGAATTGTGGCATAATTTCGACTCGTGGGGATAAAAACACCGAAAAGATCAAAGGGTGCACCCACAACATACCTCTCATGAGAACGTCCGCCTTTGCCGGGGGTAATAATTAATTATATATACTTTTTCTGCTTTCAATTAATGTCTATGATAAATAACGAATATACAAAAAGGAAACGTGTTTGACTAAGTTAAATTAAAATTGTGTAAAGATAAAGCAGGCGTTTGCATATGAGGGCATTTACACTTAACCGCTTCTAATTTGATATGAAATTCACCACAACATACAAATTTATGTACATATTTTGACTTATTCTAAAGTTACTTCCGCTGTAAGACGTCTATGTACAATGTTTTACGTATAAAATGATTTGTATTATATATAATATAGTCTACTCAGCTAGCCGAGCTTCTC